>CM065481.1:48189226-48864985 GCA_032873175.1 Leptopilina drosophilae
TTTGAAAAAAACACTGCACATTTTTTTTTTGATTCCTTACCGGTGATAATAACGAGGAAAAGAAGAAATGTAAACGCGTGCCGTTTCTTGACGTTACTTCCCATCGTGCGCGCTTAACAGACTTGAAACGAGCACGCGACACACGATTCACCAAATAAAGAGGTTCATTTCACTGGTAATTCTTGTCACCACTTCCGGGACCGTTATAACGGTCCATTTGGAGGGTTTTAGAATCAAAATTTCCTGGGACCACTGTTTTTACTTCTCACATATATATGTACAGAAAATAATTCTGTAATTCACAATATTATGGATATGAAAAATAAATAAAAACTTTTTTTCACTTTTTATATAAAAAAAAATTTTTCTGAATAATTTTTGACAAAATTTTTTTTTTGTTTTTTTTCAACTTTTTGATGTGGGAAATTAATGGACTTTCTCAAATTGAAAGAGGAAGCGCTCTGAGAAAACTAAGTTTCTCCCGACGTTCGAGCGGCTACTGAGCTCCCGCCGCAAGCGCATCGAGCTTGCAGTGCGTCGACGCCAACATAAAAGCTCGGCCATTTTAACGCTGGTCGCGAGAGAAGCGCCAGCATAGGGCTGCGCGAGCTTCGCCCGTCCAGCCGGGTGATTGATTGGCGCTGAAACTTCGCGACTGATTGAATCTTTTTTACGTTTCAATATCGATACTCCTTCTCTCTCTCTCGCTCTCCTTTCTCGTGTCCCCCAACTCTCTTGAATTATATATATAGAACATTGGAAAATCGGTTTGGTCCTAGTTTTCTGATATGGAAGATCACATCAGAGGATAAACGATTTCACAATCAGAAGTCTTAAGTCGAGTCACTGGAGGTCCATAAAATTTCAAGACATTCAACTTCAGTGGACAGCATCATAAATAATGAAAAGCTAATAGAAGAAGTTTGATGTAAATTTTTGATAAAAACTTTGAAAACTAGAACTTGCAACGTATTTAAGATGGAAATAATTTTTTGATTATTTTTCTGAAACTAGTTGAAAAAGTGAGTGGAAGATTTTTTCTACAAACAGTGAGAATTACTTTCAACTTTCGATACTAAACATACAAGAATTCTTATTCTTTTGCTACTCATTTTAAGAATTAAATTTAAAAACTCATGTCTGACTTAAACGTCATTTTACTACTGAAACTGAACAAATAAATGTTAGAGTTCTTTGGTCTGACTAAAGTAAACTGTTTCCACTTGTAGCTTATTATAAGAAAATAGTAAATCAAATAACTTTTTACTAATAAAATAATGAAAAATGTCCAACACTTTGTTTACATTAAATACTCTTTTACTAATAACAATAAACTACTAAAAAGGAAATTACAATAACTTTTGTTTAATTTTGGTAAAAGTAATGATTTTCGCTCAGCAAATAATTATATCAAAATGAATCAATTCAAGTACGTTGTCTCATTTAAATTTAATTATACTACTTTTTAAAAAAATAAATTAAAAATTCATTTTTGGACTAAAATTTACTTTTACTACTAATAAATGAAGAATTAAAGTTTTACATTTTTGTTTTAAACATACACTTACTACTAAATATAGAGTTACAAAAAATACTATTTTTTTAAACGCAATTGTAATACTGATAATGAATTAAAGGTAAATAATAAATTAAATATAGTACTGCTGCTGACAGAAAATTAAAAAGTTTGAAAAAATTGCCTTATAAAAACGTACACAAACTACTGGTTCAAAAATTAAGAAAATTCATTATCTGGCCAAAACTCGATTTTCTACTGACAAATAAAGGCGCAAAGTTTTCATCTTTGTCTGACTTGTCAACGCGTTTACTACTGATTCTGAAATCATATACATTAAATTTAATACTTATGGTATGAGTAAATCACAATTATACTACGGATAATGCAATTAGAATATTATAATTACTATCAAACGAAAGTTTAAAAATTAAAAATATTTTCTAATCAAAGTAAACGTGAACTATGGATCCAAAAATTACAAAATTTATTACTTCCTGTATGATCAATTTGTCATTTAATATTAATAATAAAATTAATACTTAAAAAATGCAATTTCCAAAAAAATAAACAAAAATTACTGGTTATAAAATTACAAAATCTAATACTTTCTTGTCTGACTTAAACGAAATTCTACTACTATAATATTAAAATTACAAAAAATAGAAATTCCTGTCTGGCTAAAATTTATTTTCACTACGGATTGAAAATTAAACAGTTAAAAAAATGTTTTTTAATTAAAGCTAACGTGAACTAGGAATCAAAAAATTACAATAAAAAAATAAAAAATACAGTTTCAGATCAAAACAGACGTAAATAGTTATTTATTTATTAGTAATAAATATATAAATAAATTACTTAATTTAATTTTTTTATTAGTAAATTATTTTATTTATTTGTTTTATTTTTTATTTCCTTCGATAATAAATTATTGATTTATTATCTGATTAAAACAGTAATACCACTGATTGTATAAAGCAATCAAATTCAAAGTTAATTGTTTAACCCACAGTGTATTGAAACTGTTGACACTGTTCCGAGCAGTATATATTCTCAAACAGAAATTGTTTTTCCTAATGCCAAAAAATAAAAGTTCTAAATATTTAATAAAAAAAGCTATGTGTATACCAATATTCTAAAATTAAAAATATTAGTTGCAAGTTAATTAAACTTTTACTTCAATAATCTAAAAAAAAATTTGGAAAGAAGGAAAAAAATTCTTAACTGGTGCGAATGTAAAATATTTAACGACACATTTTACGATCTGATAAAATAGAAAAATTTAAAGTCAACTTTCAAGTTATAAAGTAAATTTATAAACTAATTTTCTGGTTATTTATGGTGACCCAGATTATAAGAAGAGAAAAAAAATGTTCATGATAAGAAGTTACGTTGTAAAATACTTACAGAACATTTTTCTACTTATAAACAACCCTGCACACTTTTCAAGAAAACACTCTCGTAGTTTCATGAACATTACAACTTGAATATCTGGAACATTAAATCAATTTTATACTATTAAAAAAATCTCACTGGGCTTGCTGTTGAAAAATGCTTTATAAATAATAGATTTTAAATCCTTTGGAAAATCCCTGAAAACCGCCGGTCGAGTCGAAAAATGAAATTTTAAAAATATTTAATATTGAAGTGAAAAAAAGAAGTAGAAGAAAAAGTACAATTTAAAAAAATAAACCTACCTTTAAATGGGTACAAAAGTTTATTTGCAAAAATTCTCACTCCAGAACTAGGTCGTTGTATATGGTTGAAACTACTTGTAACAAAAATGATAACACTTCCTTTGTGTGAAACAGGTTGACTTTCGAGCATTCAGAAAATCTGGTAATTTTTAAAATTTTTCGTCCGCCATTTTGTATTTTTACAATCTGATAATAATTTCAAAATCAAAAATATAAAATATGACTAATTAAAATTTTTATATCACACCATGTTTCCTCTACCTATAAAAAAAATAACTTACTAAGGAACAAATAGTTAAAAATATTTCCTTTAATAAAATTATAGACAGTAAATAATAAAAAACTTTTTTTTCTAAATGAAGTTAAATATTCTATTGTCAAGAGACTATCAAAAAAGTTATAAACACTGTAGTAAAAGTGCAACAAATTTTTTTGTCATAAATAATAAGTAAAGACAATTTTCTTGTATCAAAGTAGTAATAAAAATTTTAATGAGAAAATTGTCGAGTTCCCCTTTTTCTTGAATCTCCAGGAGGCGTGGCATTTCAAACATTAATTAAAATCAAGACAGGAATACGACTAATCGCACACCATCATTCTTCAAAAGCTTGTAAATGTAACACTTTTAGATGATGTCTATGTCAACTTACAGAAGATAAGATAAATTTATATCTTAAATATATATTTTCTCCTTTGACTTGTATTTGAAAGTCCCTTCGTTTCTTTAACATTACGAAATTTCATATATAAAGCACGAAATGTATAATGTTAAGTATACACGAATTTTCCTTTCCTTTTTTTCTTCCCTCTTTTCCTTCCACGCGCTCTGAGAGAAAATGGTTTACTCTATTTCCCAATAAATTGAGTTGTAAAAAACGGTTTTATTGATAACACAAAATTTTATACCCAACTAGCACCAACATGTTCTTAAGACGTCTTTTGGAAGCTTTAAAAACTTTCTGAACTTCCTTTAAGAACGTTAAATTGTTTCTCGTATAAAAGTAGAGGTGGAGAATGAACTTAGCAAGAGGAGAATAACGAGTGCAGGCTTGAAAAGTTTCGTCCAACAAAAAAAAGGAGAAAAAATTTATAGTCTCATCAGTGACTTTTTATATAACTAAGGACACAAGATTAGACACATTTATTTGACAGTCAGATCTACTTTTTTCAGAAATATCACATCACACTGTTAAATTGTTTCAAGGGAAATTAATTAGTTTTTTGATAACATAATTTTACATTACTATGCAAAAAATTCTATATGGAACTTTTTACAGAAATAGTTTATAAATATAATTATAAAATATAATTCATAATACAAAAAAAATGAATTAATTTTTTATTCAATTACTGTGACATAAATAATTGTAAGTACTATAGTTTCAAATTATATTGTAAATTATATCGAATAATTTTGTTTACAATGAAAATAAATTTATTGATAAATAGTCTAGGCGTTTTACAATATAAATAATTAGCATATTACTTGATTATAATTCAAACGTGAATTCTATTTTAGTGATGTAATTAACTGCCTCCTCTTCAATGAAGATTATTCATGAAATCACTATAATAAAGGCAGCAGTGCATGACGAAACGTTGAAGGTATTTCAATATATCCCCCTTTCACCAATTTGTTGACAATAATTAATATCATGTAATTAGATTGCCAAAAATTACATTAATTTAGACGCAAACAAATAGGAAATTACTGATTAGAAATATAACAGACATACTTAATGAATTCGTCAATTTTCTTAAGTGGTTGCTTCCCTTCTGTTCTCACAGGAAAAATATGGAAATTGTTTTTTAATGCAACTATAAAAGCACTGTTCCACTTCATTATTATTTAATTTCTTTAAATTTCTTTGATAATATTAACAGAATTTTTCTTTTTCATTTTCGAAATCGTAAATCAGATTTTAATTCTTTTTCAAAATTTTGCTCGTCATATTTATTTCAATTTTTAATTTTTTAAATTTTGACCCCAAAACCCCCCGAAACATGAATTTCTATCGAATTGCATTAATTTTAAAATTATTCGCCAGTTAAAACTTTGAAAATCTGACATATTTTTAATAATGAACCCGAAAACCCCCGAGTAACAAGTTTTAAGTAAATCTGGTAATTTTAAAAATTATTATAGTGGACATTTTTAATTTTTTTAATACGACTTTAAATTCTGATTCAGCGACCCCAAGAACCTTAGTATGCCCACAAACGAACAAATTATTTTTAGTGGTAACAAAATGAAATTTAATCAAGTCATCAAGTATATAATAGTTGTGTTTAGTAATCGTTTTTCTATAATTTTATTTTATTTAAAATGTCATAGAATGGATTTTGTAGTCTTAATATAATAAAGAGTCAAAAGTTGCATTTTGGTTATTTCAGAAATAGCAGTCCTATGTTGGCCACTACTATTTTTCGCTTGAGTATATGGAAGAAATGCATATTTTTTTCAATTTTGCAGACATTTTATAAATTTCATACATTTGGGAGAATAAATACAAATTGTTTAACTATTTTTTTTAGGAAACAAATGGTATATATTTATAATGTGTTAAAAAAGTTTAACTTAAAAATATATTTTCAAACAATGTATATGAGGCATTCCATGTCAAGTGATCCAGATGGAGAAAAATTTTTCTCTAATCGTAGCAAAACTTGGGGCTTTTGTAGTACTAATAGATAGTAATTTTTCGTGAAAATATTTTTTGACCTACTCCAATATTTTCCGAGGGGGTAAAATTTTTGGGTTTCCAGTACAATGCTTATTTCGATAATTTTTTACTCTTAAACTATTAAACATAAAAATACAGCAAGGTACATTTTGGAAATGTTTTTTCATGCTCTTTCGATTGAAAATAAGCATTAAAAAAAAATTTTTTTTTGACCCAAAAAAATCAAAATTAAATTTTAATTTTTTGGAAAAAAGGTCCCATTTTTTTTAACGAAAGCTGAGGTTTTTTCCTAAAAGAACATATAAATGAAAAATTAGGACAAGAATGTTTAAATATTGAAAAAATGAATTTTCTTATAAACAGAGCTAAAAACCGGATTTAGAGCGCTCCGGTCAATAGAAACCTCTGTTTTTCAATATTTAAACATTCTTGTCCTACTTTTTCATTCATATGTTCTTTTAGGAAAAAACCTCAGCTTTCGTTAAAAAAAAATGGGACCTTTTTTCCAAAAAAATTAAAATTTATTTTTAATTTCGATTTTTTTTGGTCAAAAAAAATTTTTTTTTAATGCTTATTTTCAATCGAAATATCATGAAAAAACCTTTCCAAAATGTACCTTGCCAAATTTTTATGTTTAATAGTTTAAGAGAAAAAAAATTATCGAAATAAGCATCACTTGACATGGAATGCCTCATATGGGTAGTTCTACAAAAGCGGGAATATATGATCTTCAAGGTTGTTTATTACATTAATATTGAAAAAAATTAAATTACTTTTAATAGGAAATGTAGTGCTTAATGATAGAACGTCCAAGCGCCCGTCCTGCCGGAAGGATGTTCCGAAAAAAAGACTTTTAAAAAAAGAGAATTCAATTTTTCTTTTTCGAAACTTCTTGGGATTAAAGTAGATGAAAAGACGAAAAAATCCATATATTTGACTTTTTAAAATAATAATATTAAACCATTTTTCAAAGCCCTCAAACTTGCTGCTAATAAAAAGTAAAAAAAAAACATTTTTTCGTAAATTTAATGTAAAACCCACAAAAATCAATATATTTTGGCCGGTCTAGTCTCTTTTTATTCAGAAACGTTCAAAGAATGAAACCTATTTGTTTAATTTAAAAAAAATTCATTTTTAATGTTAGTCAGCAAAATTGCGGCAAATTGAATAAAAACTCTCTTCAAATTTTCTTTATAAAATGAATATGGAAGCAGATAAATACAAAAACGAATATATCGTTGGAAAGGTAATGAAACAAGCTTTCCAATGATGTAAATATCAAATTTCTAAATTTATATGCCTAGGCTTGGTAGCCTTTTAAACAAAGCGAAAAGCGTCCTGCCGACAGGACCGGGTTCCATCATTTTGTGACTAAAAATTATATGAATTTTTCGAAAATTCAACTTCTTTAAGCTACCCTGCTCTTCTGTTTGAACTTACAAGCTCGACATTTACATGCGCTGAAAGCTTGTTTCATCACCTTTCCAACCATATATATTACTTTTTGTTTATGTCAATCCATGTTAGTTTTATTCAGCGATTTCGGACGGACTCATCTGAGTCTTTTTGGTCCTGCCGGAAGGACGTTGGACGTTCTATCATTAACAGATAAAATTATGCCACAAAACGTTAACCAGTTTCAAAACATATTTTTTGCAGAAAGTATGCATTTAAAACCTAAATTCTCAGTTTTTTTATATGGGCCATTGAGAAAATTAAAGTTAATAAATTATATAAATATTATTATTAAACGTTTAAATATAAATTTACACTTGGATATTAATTTCAAATCTTGTATTTTACAAAGATTTAAATAATTGTTACATTCCTTCATATTTTATTTAAAAAATATTATCTTAAATTTTATCCCTTGAATTCCTTCTCAGTTTCCTGGCATAATCAAAAACGTTGAAATAATTATGTATTTTTATTCCAATTAATTCACCATTTTTCACAATGCTTATTGTTAGTAAAGGTTTACTAAAAACGATATCACTTGCTTTTCAATTAACTTGCAGTTCAATTAACTAAAATTTTGTACTTTGCGATCGAAATGGCATTTTTGTCAGACATATTCTCTGTTTCCTGGCAAGCATTTGAAAAAATATTTTATTTTTTTATACTTTTGTTGATCGAAGTGTTGTAGAATCTTACTTTTTAGTCGAAAAATGACCAAATTTTTAGTTTCTTGTCATTTTCTGACAGAATACACATGTACTTAAGCTATAAAATTTATAATCTGCATTTTTTTGACTAACCACTTTTAGATAACTTTAATAATACTTTTAACTTGAACTTAAATAATTTTTTGAAACCTGAACGTAAAATAAATGTGCCGAAATTTTCTTAATTTTCTTTCTTCATTTATAGAACTATCCATATAAGAGTGATTTAAAAAAAAATTAAATAAATAACCTAATCATTTATTTCTTATTACTGGAAATTAATAAAAATTATTCTGTATTTTATTCTTAATGAAAATATTTTAATGTAAATAAAATGTTTAAATAATCTTTAAACTGTTGTTCATATTTATTTTTCAGCTTTTTTATGATTTTTATGACACATTAATAAAACTTCGGACCACTATGGTCAGTCCAAATGATTTTCAGTTTTATATTATATAATTATAGTTTTGGCGACTTAGTAAAAGAAATTGTTTAGATTTTTTTAATTTTGCTTTTTGCATTACATTCTACTAATCTATAAGTTTAAAAGTCGAATGTAATTGATTTAGTATCTAATTAATACGAGGAATAAAAAAATTAACATTTGGACTTCTGCATTATCTTCCAAAAATGAAATACATAAAAAACACAGAAAATTTATTGAATCAAGTAAAATATCGCAGTTTTATTAAATAAATAATAACATTTATTAAAAATATTAAATTTTAATTATTTTTAGTAACACTTCATAAATAATAAAATTGTTTTAAGAATAAATGTAATCAATTTTCACTATTTTTAGATTTTAAAATGGTTCAGTCACCATTATCACTTTTAGCTTCCCTTGAGTTTATTTCATTTATAATGTCAACTGCTTAATATAAATGACTAAAAATGTCAAGAACATAACAAGTAAATATTAAAGTTATCATGGACTTAAGCAGTTACTGCACGAAAATGATATTTTAATTTTTTTAAGGTTTAGTGTTTAGTCACTTATATTATATTTTACTAGGTAGTAAAGCTCCTTTAAAGAAAAAATTCATATAAAAAAGTGATTTTAGAAAAATGTTCTTATGCGGTTTCTCCACAAAACGCTTTAAATATATTTTAATTAGAAAAAGAAACAATAAAACTCGTTATTAATTTTATATTTAATTTCTTTTGAATATAATATTGCAAAATATAAAGATGTTTGGCTACTTTTCTAACTAGTAGTAAAAGTAAATTCAAGTCACAAATTCTCATTAAAATTATTTTAAGCAAACAACGTGAACTTCGATTCGACATTTAAATAACTTGATTTTTCTTTACTTTTATCACCATTTTGTTGAAAACAATAAAAAATAATTTGATTAGAGAAAAAAAGAGAAGCAGAAAAAAATATATCTATGCATATAGCAGAAGTGAAACAATCGAAAATCTGTCGAAGTTAAAGTTTGTAGGAATGCAAGTTTCATCTTAAATGAAAACTTGGGAAATTGTAATAAGATTTCCTGGAAGCTTTGAACTTTGACGTAATTTGCAGCTGGTTCCCCCTTTTGACTGTCACGATTTTTGCATTTGATCGTTCAAACTGTCGAAAGTGTCGATCGCATAGTAAAAGAGCATAATGCTGAAGTTACAAACAGTTCTCTTGCGATACGCGTGAGAGAAAGAGAGAGTCGCAGAGGGAACTTCTTGAACCGTGCAATGCTCGCGAGTTGTCACTTTGTGACCGTATCTGAGTGACTAATGAGCGCTTTTGAAACTGCAAGTATAGTCACACACTATCATTCAGCAATCGTTATTCTGATACTATAGATGCAGGAAAGCCCTTCAAGAAAGGTTGAGAGAGAGAAAGAGAGAGAGACATTTTTCGAACTGTATTCATTGCTCCGCGTGAAATCGAAATAAAAATCTTAAGTACTTATCACTCAGTCATAATATTTTGAATTAACGTGTATTTAACTAAAAAATTTAATCAGAGAGTTTTTGGAGTTGTTAAATTCGATTTAAATATTAAAAACAGTACATCCAGCGTATCAAACAAAATTGATATAAATTATCCAGGAGTTGCTAATCCCCTTAACCAGTCTTTTTAAAATATTTAAAGTTTGGGGTCGCTGAATTCAAATTTCATGTTCGTTTTTCAAAATGACGGATCCCATATGGCGGATAATTTCAAAATTGATGCGATTCGATGTAAATTCGTTTTTTGGGGATTATTAGCGTAGTCTACCAGGGTGTCTAGCGACCTGGAATTCCTTGAAAATCTGGAAAAGTCCTTAAATTTTTTTACCTGGAAAAGTTCTTGAATTTTTCAATCGGTCCTGGAAAAGTTCTTGAATTTTTCAATCGGTCCTGGAATTTTTCGAATACTTAAATGAGAATTTTTTCTCTACTACTTTTGGAAACAAAAAATTAGATGAAATAGTTCATAAACGTTCCACCTAAACATAACTTAATAATGTTGTCAAAATTTAAAATAAAATTAGTAAACAACACCCTAGCCTCAAAATTTTTAATTTATATTATATTAAAAATTCAAAGAATTTAACAATGCTATTGAATCAGATGGTTGATTCTCCTGAAAGGGACCCTTTTTTGGTTGAATTTACAAAAAGTCAAATTAAAAAAAAAATTTTATTTATAAATAAGTTTAGAAGATGTTTAAGGATAAAAATATAAGTTGCACAAAACTAATTTTCAGAAATAAGACCTCCAGGAACATTTTATTATCATGTGTTATAGAGGTTAAGTATAATTAATAACTTTTAAATTAATAAATTGGTATGTTTTAATTTATTGCATTTTTAGCTTGTACATTTTATTTTTATTAAATAAATAATTTAATTTGAGGGTTAAATATTTTAAAACAATTATTAAAAAATTAAAAACAAAAGAAAACGTCTATCAAATATATAAAAAAGTAGGGCGTTAAATTTTTGTTTGTAATAAAGAATTTCTAATTTTAATCATAATAGTTATTTACAGTTAAATCATCTAATAAAAATAGAGAACGTACAGTACATTTTGTGATTTTCAATCAATTGTTTAGAGTAAAAAGGTTATTTTCCTTCTAATTGAGAGGCTGTTTTCTTTAGCAAGTTTATTAATAACTCGGCTTAGAAATACATTAAAAGTTTTTATTAGGTTTTTTTATATTTAAAATATTTCACTTTTGCACTTAAATTCAATAAATAATATAACTTTTATTTGCTTTATTCCAAGATTACAAAAACTTAAAAAAATTATGACAATAAATTCTAATAATTAAGTAGTTTTTAAAAATATTTTTATATACTTTTTCAAAAACAATTAAATTTCTTAAAAGTGTTTTTGTATTATTAAAAATTTATCGATTTTAAATTTTTAATGAAATATTTTGAACACAGTTTTTGTCTGCAAAATGTTAAAAATCATTCTAAAATGTTTTTATTTTTTGTATGTATTTGAATTTTCGAAAATATGTCATTAAAAGTAATGAAATACGTAAATTTTAAAAAATTAGAAGCTAATTTGCATTAATTTTCATTTCTTAATTTATGTTTAAAGATTTTTAAGTTTAAAGATGTCAATTATTTTAAAAAATTGCAATTAAAATTCTTTAAAAGTTAATTTTCAAAAATTTTAACAAAATAATATAAAAAATAAAAAAATAAAAGAAAAATAAAAAATAAAATAAAAAAAATAAAAAAATAATTATTGAAAAATTTATTTACAGTTATATTTCGCACTATAAAAATCGGAATGAGTTAAATTTAATACCTACTAAAAAATATGATATTTTGTTGCAATATTTAGAAGAAAAATTTTATGTATTTTTGATATTAAAATTTTTTAAAATAGTACCTGGAAAATATATATTTTTAACCTGGAAAACGTGAATAATTCCTGGAATTTTATTTGACAATAATGCTAGACACCTTTGTAATTGAATTCGAATTTGTTGTTCGTTTTTCGAAATGATAAATTACGAATTTAATATGGCAATCAAATTTCTTAAATGTTGACGAATTTATCTAAAATGTTTACTCGCAGGTTTTTTAGGAAACTTGAAGGTTACTTAAACGCACATTACTTTTAATTTCGCTCTCTGACAATCACTTCAGAAATATAAATATTTTTAAACAAATTCATCAATTTTTAAAAAATTAGGTCGCTATATGAATAGTTCCACAAACAGAAAACTTAAATGAAGAAAATTTTGAAATAAAATTTTTTTACAATTAGGTTTTAAAAAGTAAGTTAAATTTAAGTTAATACACTGAAAGAAAATGTATATTAAATTTTGTAATAGAATTTTACAATTTGGGGAAAAAGTGCAACAAACAGAAATTTTAAATATAAAAAATACCAAACTTTAAAAAGCTTCTGTGGAATTTAATATAATTATATTAAAATTGAATTAAAGTTCTTGATTTTTGATATAATTAAACTAAATTTCACATAATTGAAAAATACTTTTACATACTTTAATATACATTTTCTTTCAGTGTAGTACTATCAAAGTTACCGAAAAGAAGCCAATCAAAAAATGGCGGACCCCAGGAATGGTGTTTCATTGGTCTACACGTTTACTCTGTTTTGCTCGGGCGTTAAAGGGTTATTTATAAAAGTCGAATATACTGAATGATAATTATAATGCTTACCTTGTTAATCAGTGCTCTATTTGCCTGTAAATAAATTTCACTTTATATGAAAAGGCAACACTTTTTTATTTATTAAAAGCGAAACTCTTCTTTCTTCAAATATAAAGTTTTCTTCAGGAAATATACACTTTCTAACTGATTGCAAGAAAAATAGACTTTATAAGACAAAGTGCGCGGTGGATATAAAAATTCGATAACAATGTACACTGAAAGAAAAATGGGGAAATTACGTCAAAATAGAAACAAAAACAAAATAAACGCCAAAAATAATAGTCACTGTAGCAAATAACAAACAAAATTTTCCCAGCAAATAGTAGGGAAAAATTTTTAAAATTGAAAATGTAAAGGAAAAGAAAATAAATTCGCATCGAATTTACTTTATAAATTTTGTAAATATAGGGAAAAAATGGATTAAAGTTTGTTTCAGTACAAACGACAATTACGAGAAAAAAAAGAACATGAAATATATTTACACTGATTGACAATGTCAATTCATTACAATATATAAATTTTCAGACTGCAAGTAACCGGACTTGGTGAGAGCTGAAAAAATTATTATGTATTTATAGCTATATGCACGACTGTTACATGTATATATTGTACAAAAACTGTAACAAATATATGCAGAGGTAAATTAAAATACGCAAAATTATAACGCATGAATTAATGCTGACGAGAAAAAATTAATAAAAAATATTTCATTCAAAATGTTTAGAGAATATTTTTCATGTAACTATTATAAACATTTTAGATTATGCAATATAAAAAAGAAAAGTATATAAACCTCATCTATGGAAATTTATTTTTCTTCATCACGAAAATTTTTCATCTTTTAAAGAAGTTTTATTTTTTATTTATTTTTTCTTTCTAACACTCGCTTTATTTGTGCAGTACAAATGCTTCTTATACACAAATTTTTTGCGTCAGTAGCAAATTATCTGTATCATTTAAAAACATTTTTTTACAAAACCTTATGTTTACAATTATTGACACTGGATGGGTTAAAAATTTTTTACATAATTATTTCTTAAATACTTCATTAATCTCCTAGTTATTAAAAATGGACTTGCAATATTCGTTAATTAACACTAAAAATAGAAAATAAAAATTAAAAAATAAAACCCTAAAATCCGATTTAGTGAAAAAGGAGAAATTTTTCTCCCCAGGTAAATTCTTGTTATATAAATTTCTTTCTCTCGATTTGTAAATTTTATTCAACTTTTTTCCATAGTTGTTAAAAATGAAAAAAAAATGTAAAAAATAATTATATCGGTAAAATTCTGTATCTCAATTTTTCACTAATTCCGATAATAGAGCTAGAATGAAAAAAAATTACTTCTATATAAAACTGGTGAGAAAAAAAAATTCTAAAAACTAAAAATCTCTTGTGGATGTAATGTAAATAGGAACTTACAATTTAAATTGATTAATATTTTCTCCCTTATATATAAGCGTATTTATAAATGGTCGATTTCAATTAAAATATTTTCGAAAATTCCTCCAATGTGTTAAAATGCAACGTCAACTCGTCCCGCGAAATTGAATATATTTAAATAATAATTAACGTATACCAGGAGTTGATAAGAATTTTAATTAAACGAGAAGTTTTGCGTTTTATCAGAAGCGAGACCAAGGGAAAATGAAAAAGCGAGAAAGAGAGACAAGAAACGAAATAATTTTCTTTAATCTTACAAGAAGTTAACTGAAAAATTAGAAAAAGAAATAAAAATTTCTAACAAAATGTCAATAAAATCGATAACGAATTGACGTTTTTTTGAGTGTACACAATTTTCAATAAAGTAATTATTATGCGAATTGTATTTCTTATACAAAAGTATAACTATACATTTAATGGGAAATCGCGTAAAAAAATATTAATTAGAAAAAATTCTGCTACAATATTTTTCATTTAAAAAAAATATGAAATTTTTTTGTGACAAATTGAGTAATGTTATTATTTTTTCACACTATTTTCATTTTTCTTTGGAAGAAAAGAAAAGTGCCGTTGAATTAATGAAATTACAATATAAAATATAGAATTTGATTCTCACTTTCTTCAATCGTGCATATTTTTGGACGACTTTCTGTTATAGTTAAAGATTAAAACAAAAATTCATCCTTAGTCAAAATTGTGTAAAATTATAATCGTAATAGATGTGTGAATAAAAAGACGATTTCCTTCTTTTTTTCTTTTGATTTAGATTCTCTCTTGTGATGTAACTGCATCTTAAGGAGGCGACAGTTTGCAGGAACCAATGTTCGTTTATGTTATCAGCTACCTGAAAAAGGACTTTCGAGACTTTAGACAGGGCGATTAATTGTCCATTTCAGGATAACTCTTCATGTCAAACATGATCATCCCAAATTGTTGCCTTCTTCGCTCTATCCACCGACGCCAAGAATGTGCCATGTGGATGCCATGATACTGCCGTCACTGCAGATCTGCGAAAAAAAAACACAGCGTCCCTGGGATTTAGGGAACCACAGTTGCCATTTCCAAAAAAATTTGCATAAAATAAAAAAAATTGCAGAAATTAAAAAAATAGTAATTTACATTCACTCTGGCGTCATTTTATAGTTATATTCTCACTTTCATTTTTACTTTCATTTTCACTTGCACTTTGATAGAATTTTATTTTTACGTTCATTTCTAGTTTCACTTTGATAAAATTTTCTCCTTTTACTTTCATTTTCACTTTGATAGAAATTTGTTTTTACTTTTATTTCTACTTCGATTTCGATAATTATTTTTTATTTAATTTTGCTTTTCATTTTCACTTTGATAGAATTTTGTTTTTACTTTCTTTTCTAGTTTCACTTTAATATTTTTTTCTTTTTATTTTATTAACACATTGATGATTTTCTTTAGACTTATATTTAAAATTCTGTTAACTCTTTTGTGCACACAGCTACTCTTATTTGGAGCAGCTGATTACGAATCTAAAGTCATAATTTCAAAATTTTAAAACTTTAAAATGGAGGATCCATTATGACAGACATTTTTTTCAAAATTGCTCAAATTTGCATAAAATTCGTTACTCAGAGTTTCCATGGTCGCTGATTATGAAAGTGAAGTCAGATTTTAAAAATTCAAAATGAAAAACCCCGAGAAACAAGTTTCAGGCAAATATTAGAAATTATGAAAAAAATTGTTCACTAAGTTGAATTTGAAAGATTTTGAAAAAATGATTATAGATTTCTTTATTATTAATTGTTTATTAGTTCAAAATTGTAAGAATTTTATTAAATTTTGTAAGTGGTACATACTTATAAGGTATGTAAAAATGAAGAACACTCTTTATTTTGATTAATCAAACAATTAAAAAAAATTATTTCAGGATTTAATAATAAGTTTCAATTTATTATTTTAACTATTATTAATTCATTTTTGTATGTAATTTTATAAAACAGTATTGAAATAAAAGTGAGTGATAGGTGAATGTTCGATTAAATAATTACATTAAAAGTATAAAGGGATAACATTAACTAATTTCGAGGCCTGTAGGTAATTTGAGATTAATTATGGACTCGAGATTGTACTTTCGAGTTTGTAATATAGCAGCATGATTCGCTGTGACCACCAACTAATTTTTTTACAAAATACCACGCGGGATTCTCGCCCATTACACGCATTATAAACGTTAGACTTGCATGCAGTAACTCATCAACGCAATATGGACACATCGTCGGTGTCCATTGTGGTTTTGGACAATGATTTTGCTAGCACTGCATTCCCATATAACAGAAAATGATATCCAGGAAACATTTATTATCTCCACTTCATTAAAACACTAAATTAAAAAATAGCATTACAAAAACATACTTTTTTCTTCCCCTAAACATATTTTTTCCATAAAAAAGTAAAAAATGATTTTCAAACATAAAATTAAAATTATTTTCAAAATCAAAAAGAAACTGAAAATGAATCTCCTCTGTAAGAATGTACAGAACATTAATAAAAACTAAAGTCGAAAATTGAACCAAAAAGAGAAAGTATTCGAATAATGTTGACAAAATATTTGAGAGAGATAAATTTTGTTTTTGTATGTATTACGAAATAGAATATATTTGTTAAACGAGAAAGAAAAAGAAATTGCAAAAAGGTGTGAAACGTTAAAAAAAATTTGTTTACTAGTACCTACACTGAGTAAAAATTGTGAACAAAAAGTTAATATTTAATTACGTATAAATCGTGAACAAACATTTTATAAAAATTAAAAAAGTTATCTTTCCCTGTTCTTCGAGAAACGCGTTCAATGACCTAAATAACAATCGGGCTTATTACTTTGACATAATTTAATGTAAAAAATGACGTTATGATCAAAGTTTTGACCAATTCACCATCTTCATAAAAAAGTTACTTTACTTTGACTCATTCTAAAAAAAGTTTCACGAAAACTTTTGCGTTTAATGAAATTTCTTTCAGCGACTCAGTTACAAAAGACCATTGGCACATTAGACTGTAATTTTTCTTTATATATTTCTGACATATTTATCTTGAAAAAAACACATAGAACGATGAGAATTAAAATTTTATACATCTAGTATGACACAATTTAAATATAATATAAAATTAAAAATTAAAACTAATTAATTATTAGTAAAAAAATAATTGATTGGTGTACAAAAGTTCCAAATAATTAGTTCCAAGAAAAAAGTTTCAATTTTTAATTTTTATTCGTTTTAAAAGTACAAAAGTTTGTACACAATTAGTTCTTAATCTCCGAATATCAATTTTTAATAAACTATTCCACTTACTTTTCTAAGTATTTGAGCTTCATTAATATTCAGTAATTTAAAAATTTTACTTATAAATAAGACTTGTAAAAGCAATTTATCAAGAAATATTACTTATTTACTTAAAATTTTTACTTTTTAAGTTTGGTGCGTTCCCATCAGTAAAGAAATAGCTTTAAAAAATATGTAGACCAAAAAATATCATAAACTTTCTATTGTTTAAAGAAATTATAGACAATTGTTAAAGTTCATAAATTTTCGAAACATTGTGGATTTTTATGAATCTTGTTCCTCAGGGGGTTTTCAGGTCGTTGATTGTGACTCTAATGGTACTTTTTCAAAAGTCAATTCGAAATTAAAAAAAAAATTTGACATAACTTTATGTGAATTTAAAGAAATAATTATTTAGTAGACTATTAAATAGTAAACTATTCTCTACTTTTTTAAACTAATTGATAATAAAATTATATTTAATAACAAAACTGTTATTATCTTCTGATTTTTAATTACAGAAATTTTTAAAATTTTTGTCTGACTAATACTTAATGTTATTACTCACATATAATTTTAAACACGCGAAATATCTGACCAATAATAACTTTAACGAATGACTTGCATTGTAATAGATAAAACATTTTTTCTATGATAAAAAATTGTTACTAACTTCACTAAAATGAGTTAATTCTTTCTTTAAAAAAAAACTTTTTTCTTTCTTTCTTTCTTTCTTTTTCTTTAATTCAGTTAAGGATTTATAATGAATCATTTAAATTAGTTGAAAAAAAGTTAAATCCACTAGAAATTTTTTTAAGTTTATTGATTTCTAAATTATAAGAATTTCTCAATATTATTATATCTGATAAAAAATCAGTTTTATCTTTTATTACTTATATGTATAAGGGTCAGAAATCGTGAAATTTTCACAGAAAACAAAAAGTACTTTTTTTAAATCAAAATGATGAAAGAACTTTTCTATTTGGTCATAGAAATATGTCCACCAAAGAAAAGAAAAAAATAATATTTTTTATAAAAGTTAATGCAAAATTAATTTTTTTGCAACTTTTTAAACAAAATGAAAATTTTAAATAAAATTTCTCCTAAATGAAAGAACCGATTTAAGTGAACCAAGTGGGAATATAAAGGGAATGAAAAATACTTTCGTTGAGAATTAGAAAATTTTTAAAAAGTGTATATTTTAATAATTATTTAATAAATTTTTCATAAACAATTAATTTTTTTAATGTTCTGGGCCTTTTAAAAATTTTTTAAAATATCTACATACACTTTATCTATAAAAATAAAAATATGTTGAGAAAATTTATGAGCGACAATTATTTTAAAAGTTATAATGGAAATTATATTGGCGCGGTGTAATGCATCAACACTGAACTTAGTTTTTGATAATTTTTATGGTTATATAATTGAATAAAAATGTTAATTCGATAGTGTTTTGTTCATTTCGTAGTTAAAAATAATGTTATAATTTTGAAAATCAACAAAATCGCATCTCCGTTCGATATAATTTTCATTATAACTTTTAAAATAATTGTCGCTCATAAATTTTCTTAACGGATTTTGATTTCTTATAGTTTTAGTGTATGTAGATATTTTTAAAAAATTTTTAAAATGCGCAGAACATTAAAAAAATTAATTGTTTACAAAAAATTTATTAAATAATTATTAAAATATAAGCTTTCTAAAAATTTTCTAATTCTGAACGAAAGTATTTTTCATTCCCTTTATACTCTCGCCTGTTTCACTTAAATCGGTTCATTCATTTGGGAGAAATAACATTTTTTTTAAAAAGTTGCAAAAAAATTAATTTTGCAATAACTTTTATAAAAAATAATATTTTTTCTGTTCTTTGGTGGACACATTCCTAAGACAAAATAAAAATGTTTTTTCATCATTTTGATTTTAAAAAAATTATACTTTTTGTTTTCTGTGAAAATTTCTTGAATTCTGAACTATAAAGCTTTCAGCACTTTGAAATATCTATCTAATACTGACTTTTACTACCTATAAATTTATTTATTTATTTATCTTAATAAACGGGACATGCCCTTTCGTACAGAAGTACTATAAAGAATAAAATTACAATAGTAATTACAAAATTTCATAACTAAAATCTAGGCTGGCTCAACATTATCAAAACTTAAAACTAATCTACGCAATGCCATGGTAAATCTCTGTAAATTATTATCAAAAAAATTAATTTTATCTGAGATTGTATTAGCCTCTCTACTAATCCTACAAATAAGTTCATTATTTCCATAATTCGTTCTATGAAAGTGTGCTCGGAAGGGTATAAATTGTCTAGTAATTCTAGAAGGAACAGCTAAATTAATCATTGATAAAAGAGCAGGACACAAAATAAACCCATTCAAAATTATATATAAAAACAATAAATCATTAAAAAGAAATCTTGACAAAACCAAAGGAACATTCAGCAAACAACGAAGATCATTATAATCACGGGCATGACTGTCAAATGGTAAATTAAGTTGCCTTGCAGCAAACCTCAAAAATCGATTCTGAACTCTTTCAATTCTGACAATATTAAACACATATATTGGTGACCAAACAACAGAAAAATACTCAAGAATCGTTCTGACAAGCGTAGAGTATAATACTCTTAACATATTAATACTATGAAAAACCGATGCTGCTCTCATTACAAATCCTAAAGATTTAAGGGCTTTCGAAACCACTCCAGATATATGATCATTAAAAGAAAAATCATTAGTAAATAATAACCCCAAATCAGATATTTTAGTTCTTCTAATTATTTCTTCACCACCAATTGTATAACAGGTGAACTCCACGTCAACTCATCACAGATATTTTCTAGACTAATTGGGATTTGGTTAATATTTTGTGTATATGCTCCTTAGGCGATATGAAAAAAGTTCCCCAAACATTTTTTGAAAAAAATAAAAAAATGGCGGAGATATGACACTTTGAATTTTTTAGTACTTTTATTTTAAAAAATTCATAACTTCTACTCTAATAATCCGATTTTAATTTTCAATATCAGAAATTGTTCGTAAAATACCATATTTTAAACTAAAAAATATTATAATTAACAAAAAATATTTTTGCTCCATTTTTGTCAAATTTGAAAAATAAAAATCGTCATTTAAAAAATATGGGGTTTTCAATTTCTTTTTTATTTATACCAAAAGATGCCAAAATTTGACTGTTAAAAATCTGGTAAGTTTCATTGTGGGACCGCCATGGGTTTTTGAAAAAGAAATAAATTTAATGTGATGCATGATACAAATTTATACGTTCTTTCAGGAAATGTAAAAAAAACAAATGACCATCACAAGTAATATGAATTCATTGCTAATTGTTCCCTGTCTTTCTAAAGTTTTTTTTCTATGCATCACATTAAATTTATTTCTTTTTCAAAAACCCATGGCGGTGAGTCGGTATCAAAACTACACAACATTTTTCATAAAAATGTTACATTTTACAAAAACAAAATAATGTTAATTTAAACATTTAACTTTTTTTTTGAAGAAGTTTGTTTAAAACATTTATTTTTTATGAAATATGATTTTTTACATTAAGAAAAAAAATCTAAAATTTTAATGTTATTTTGTACAAAATAAATTTGTGTTATTTTATTCATGTTATTTTTTACAAAATTTTTTGTTATATTTTACAAAAAAATTTTGTTATTTTTTACATTTAAGAAAAAAATTTCTCATTTGTTATTTTGTAGAAATCTTTAGGAGTCAAAATTTCTAAATGGTTGAGTCTCACACACAAAACCCTCTAATTTTATTTTTAGCTGTAATGGGTAATGTGGGTTATATATATAGCGCATTTAATGAAAGATATTCTAATTCTAAAAGATGTTACACTGAAAATAAAGTTCTGGTTAGTGGTATATTTAACACGAAATTCTAGTTCTAGTTAAAACAACCAGAATTCTAGTTTAAAACAACCAGAATTCTAGTTATATTAACTAGAATCCTGGTTAACCTAACCAGAAAAGTTCTGGTAAAGGGTATATTTAACACGAAATTCTAGTTAAAATAGGATTTCTGGTCATTCCAACCAGAACTTTTTTTTCAGTGTACTGAAAAAAAGTTTTTGATAATGTATTAATTATTGAAAATATTGAAATATTTTTACTTAAAAAGTTTATTTTCTCAGAAACTTATTAAATGATTTCAATGTATCAAGAGATATTTGATTACACTAAAAAAAAGTTATTCACTGAAAAAAAAATTCTGGTTGGAATTACCAGAAATCCCAGTTTTAACTAGAATTTCGTGTTAAATATACCCTAACCAGAACTTTTCTGGTAAGATTAACCAGAATTCTAGCAATAAAACCAGAATTCTGGTTTTTTTAACTAGAATATCGTGTTAAATATACCCTAACCATAACTTTTTTTTCAGTGTGAAAAAAAGATAAACAAAAGATTTCTACAAAAAAAACAAATGAGAAATTTTTTTTCTTTAAAATGTAAAAAAATAACAAATTTTTTTTTTGTAAAATATAACAAAAAATTTTGTAAAAAAATCATGAATAAAATAACACAAATTTATTTTGTACAAAAATAACATTTAAATTTTACATTTTTTTTATTAATGTAAAAAATTATATTTCATAAAAAATAAATGTTTAAACAAACTCCTTCAAAAAAGTTAAATGTTAAAATAACATTATTTTGTTTTTGTAAAATGTAACATTTTTATGAAAAATGTTGTGTAGTTTTGATACCGACTCATGGCGGTCCCACAATGAAACTTACCAGATTTTTAACAGACAAATTTTGGCATCTTTTGGTATAAATAAAAAAGAAATTGAAAACCCCATATTTTTTAAATGACGATTTTTATTTTTCAAATTTGACAAAAATAGAGCAAAAATATTTTTTGTTAATTATAATATTTTTTAGTTTAATATATGGTATTTTACGAACAATTTCTGATATTGAAAATTAAAATCGGATTATTAGAGCAGAAGTTATGAATTTTTTAAAATAAAAGTACTAAAAAATTCAAAGTGTCATATCTCCGCCATTTTTTTATTTTTTTCAAAAAATGTTTGGGGAACTTTTTTCATATCGCCTAAGGAGCATATACACAAAATATTAACCAAATCCCAATTAGTCTAGAAAATATCTGTGATGAGTTGACGTGGAATTCACCAACAATAAACCAATGTATTTCTTTTTGAAAAAGAAATAACACAACTTTTATTGATATTAACAGTCATGTGATTAAAGGAACGCCAATCATCCAAACGATCCAAATCTTGTTGAAGTTCAGAGTAGTTTAGACATGGATCAGTAGGACCAATAACCCTATAACATTTAAGGTCATCAGCGTATAAAAGAAAAAAAGAATTTTTAAAAACCTAATTAATGTCATTAATGTATAAAATAAATAGAAGTGGTCCAAGATTTGATCCTTGAGGAACACCCGATATTGCAAAAAAAGGATCTGAATAAGCTTGATCAATTCGAACAACTTGACACCTGCCAGAAAGATAACTTTTCAAAAAACAGACAAAATTAACAGGCATGCTCATTAAAATGTTACATTTTCAAGAGATTAAACACGTCTTGTCTGCGTGAAACATAATTCTTACTACTTATATAAAAACAAAATATTCAGAATATTTGACCACAACTTACTTTCATGACTCATAGAAAATTTTTAAATAGATTAGATTTAACTGCATAAAACTGTATTAAGTCGAATAAATTTCTAACGTTTTTTAATTACTGAATAGAAATGATATCTAAAGAGATGGATTTTTCTAATTGCTGACTATACTATCCTACTTATAAACAAAAAACAAATGCAAGATTTTGTAAAGAAATTGAAAAATTCATCAAAAATAAATGTTGAAGTTGAATGAAATGTGAAATTGAACAAAACCAATAAATGTGTCGAAAAAGGAAAATTGAAGCTTAAACATAAACGAGAATTTGACGGGATTGTTTGGAATAATTTGAGACTACCGTGTTTGCCGCGATAAGCCAGGGAGTATAAGGTGACTTTGAAACACGTTCACGTACACATATCCGTTGCATCGGGAGAGTAACTCTGGCCTTTTGTTCCAATGCCCTGTTGCACGTAACGAGAGGCAGATAGTCAAACTCCGATTTCCAGTGTGTCACGACGAGTAGGTCGAATATCAGAGCGATTCGAGATAATTATATCCTCCTCCTCCTCCTACTTCTGTTCAGCGACAGTCGTGTGTCCTCCTAAACGTACACGAACTTAGGTGTCCATGTAAAGGATCGTGGCCAACGCAGAGATTCTATCATTTCGAAAACCGTTATAGTGTAAAGTCTGCTCGCGAAAATAAATAGGTAACAAACGAGAATCGAGAATGCAATGATTTATATATATATATATATATATATATATATATATATATATATATATATATATATATATAATGCAAATTATCTTCTGTTTTCCTGTCGCGTTTAACCTGCTTTTGCTTCACTATGCAAATAATAAATTCCATCAAAAAATGTCTTTTTAAATTTTCAAAAAAATTAACATCGAAAATTTCGTACTCAATTTCTAAGAGAAATGAAAAATATTACCCTGAAATCATTAAATGAAATTTCAGTAGAATTTCTATGTGGAAATTCGAGAAAGCGCATTATAGCAACATGAGTAACTATTACAGGATTGCACACGTCGAAGAAATGAGAGAAACGTCAGGGAATTTTATCTTACTGGCGAAATTTTAAATTTCTAAAATTTCTACAAAAATACTGGTTTTTTGTGCATAAAAACTCCTTGGATTTTTTTTCAACTTTAAATACAGTGAAAAAAACTTTAATTTAAGATCAGTTTTAAATTCAAACAGCTGCTTCAATGTCTGCTTCAATGTAAAACTATTCAAGATTCATTGCGTAAATTCAGCATTCACTGTATTAAAAATGTTGTATCATTATGTATAACTGTCTTGATGTCTTAAAATAAGACTTTCTTTTTACTATATGATACTTTTTATAATCATAATGAATTTAATAACAATTCCTTCAGATTTTATTTCTGTAAATATAATTAAATTTTAAAATATTTAAGAACTTTAATTTTAAAAAAGTTACAATTTTCAGAAGCTTACAAAATAATGCTTTTTAAAATTGTAATTGCTTTTAAAAAATTATTCCAAGTTTTGAATTAAAATTTTCCTTATCTAAAAGGAGGCATTACCGTTTTTATAATTAAACTCCTCTTGAATCTTTTTTATAAAGTTGGAGAGAAAAGTTAACATTCTGTCTGAAATTTAGAGAAAAGTCAAAGAAAAGTAAAATGAAAGTTTTTCTAATAAACCCTGTATTAGTAATTTAGTTATTACTATCAGTAATATTATAGTTGTGAAATTAAAAAATATTCCGATGGACTTGATTATGGACTATGTTTTTTATATTCTATACAGAAAAATCACATTTAAAAGTAAAAATTCTTCTTGACATCGCATCTGTCAGAAATTTTTAGAATTATATTATGGTGCAAAATTTCAAATTAGAATTGTCCAGTTAATTTTTTATAACTTATATTCAATGTAAATTTAATGTTAGATTCAAAATAATTTAATATGCCAGATACAATATATCAACTAAAAATGTTAAGATTTATTCAGATGTGCTTAAACCTCGTTACAGCTGCGAGTTTTTACAATTGCTAAACAGAAAAAATTTTTTTCAATTAATATTTTTAAAATTTTTTAAATTTGATCTGAAATTCGGATTTCGGGATTCTAAGAATCTTAATAATAAAAAAGTTGTACTGAGTTTTAAACACGCTTTACAGTCACACAAAATAAATTTTTCTGGCAATTCAGAAATTAGTACTTAAAATTTGCGTCCAACGAAACTTTAAAAATTCATTAAAATTGAAATTTATTAGTTTCAAGTAGAAACTACATATGTGAACTTTAAAATTTTTCTTTAAGGTTATATTTTACGTGGGAGAATTTTGAAACATAAATAAGTGCATATAAACTTATTCAGTTTCAGAGAGTTCTGATTTATTTTGAGTTCAGATTTTTTCTGTGTAATTTAAATATTTTTTGGTATTATAAGTTTATTTCTCTTAAATTACGTGTAGTACCTAAGGAATAATATTAAAGTAGTCCTTAAGGACGTTTCGGTAAAAGGGAGTAGAAAAACTATAAGTTTTCTAAAAAGACAATATTTTTTAAAACATAATTATTTTAAATATAATTTTTATGTAAAGTTATAATTTTGCATAAAATTACAACTTTAGATGTACATAAAATTATAATTTTGTAAAAAATACGATTTTCCATTAAAATGTAATATTTCCATAAAAATGAAGAAATACAGCTGTATAATAAATATATTCCAGAAGGTCGTCGGTTTAATAGAAATTTGGATCGACAGACATAATTACAATTGTCTATTTTACCATGATATTCAGGCCAAAGGCCGATAGTAAACTTGCCATACGGAAGCCTTGTCTATTTTACGTTATAGATAGATAGACTGACGTTTCTAATATATACGATACTCCAAAAGAGGAATAAAAAAACTATATTGCATGCATGACTTTTATATATTTTTTTTAATAGCAAAGAATGCAGGTCCTGGTCACGATTTATAGAGATAAATTACGTACTTATTCTGGAGAAATGCGATTTTTTTTAACTTTTTTAATATCATGATCCCACGACATTTTTTTCTGAAACATTAATGTACCTACTTTTTCCTTTAATGCTTTATTAAAACTAAAGTTATTTTCTATTATTGTACATTTCAACTTATCACGTCATAGTTGAAACTTGAAACATATGCATATATACGCAATAGCGCGTGAGAGGTAAAGTATATATATAAGAAAAGTTGTGCTTTAAATTATTTTTGATGAGAGGGAATACTAAATTAGCATTTTATATTCCAAAGCGTAGATTTTTCTTGTGAATTTTCTCGTGATTCTTATATCGTTGTGCCTCGCATGAATTATAAAGTGAGACGAATGTTTTCTACGTGCTTGAGAAATAAGCAAAACTGTGCGGCAAACGTTTATTTTGCAACGATATCGAATATTCAGATGCTCGTAAAACGTTTACATTCATGGCTTTCGTTGTCTTCATAAATTTATACACAATACTTTTCAACTTTCATGGAAAGAATATTTTTTTCCTGATCTTACAAATGCCATTTCATCACATGTAAAATTTAATTTTGGTTAAAATTTTTCTCCAGCATATTCTTTTTTTCAAAATTTTAATTATTGGTAAAAAAATTAGTTTATTGGAAAATTTTCCAATTCATTAAAATTTATGTACTATAATTAAATAAAAAAATGTTGAATTTTTTTTAAAGGAAAATTAAATTAAATGGTGTACATGAAAATTTATTGATGTTCACTCGATAAAAAATAATTAAATCTAACGACTATTGACAAATTAGGAAAAGGAATATTTCCCGAAGGAGCTGAAACGAGGTGTAATTAAACCGCGTCTCAATTGTAAATAGCAACATGCAATAGGGCAATCATTGGAAGGAGAGATCGTTCTCGTACTTCAAAGGAGACAAATGACAATGCGGGACATGATTAAATTCACGACTAGAGTAAATATCACAAGAAACGGTCATCCAATACCAAGAAGACAGTAAATTGCTTCAAGAGTCAAGTCTTTAGTTTTTTTTTGCAGTTTGTTAAATATAATTTGTCAGACAAATAGTATGAAAATTCGAAACAAATTTAACAAATCTATCCTTTTTCTGATTTATTTAAAAATAAAATTCACTTCTTAGTAATTTCAAAAAAAAAAAAATACAACCATTACTATTGATAGAATGCAAATATACTTTTAAAACATTAGTATAGTAATTTTAATTTTTACCTACGTGAGTTTATTTACTATACTTATTTATGATTTTATTGCACTACTTGATAATTATTCTAATTATAATTTAAAAAATAATTCCACTAATAATGACATGAAAAATTTAAAGTGAAAATAAATAGTTCAAATTGATTTTGAATGAATCTAGTTCAAATTCAGGTTTTCTGAAAATGAGATGAAAAATTTTAGATAAGAAATTATAAATAAATAATTGATCTTATCGATGGTGATGATGATAATAATAAAACAAGAAGTTATTATCTATAAACTGAATGCCATTAGTTAATTGTAGTTTATATCATGAAATCATTAAACCCCTTTTATTGCTTCAACTTCCATAATACAAAGTCTCACCACCAAGCACTTTAGTAAATTACATGAATTCATTTCAGAAATAAAAAGTAAAACGTTAATTTGAAAATTAGATGGTGTACATTGAGGTGATAATGATATTCACGTTATTTACATATTTGCAATTTACTTTTAGTTTATGATCCACACTTTTCTTTTGCATAGTGAGATAAAATGAGTTTCTTTCTCAATTAAGACAATTTTCATTAAAGTCTAAATTGTTGAGAAAAAAAAATTTTTCTCCAAGAAACAAAAATTACGGGACAAATAAAGTAGAAAGCAATCTTTTAGATGCGCGATCATTTTACAAATAGTTGAAAAAAATTTATTTTTGAATTTACCGACAATGAGAATAAAACTCTAGGGATGTTTTCTAAGAAACAGAAGAAGAAGAGGAAGAAAATGTTTGGGTAGGAAAAAACTTTGAAACAATATTCAAGAAAAGTCAGAGTTAGTTTATCACAATTAGGAATAAGGGCTATTAAGAGGACTATGGTTTGAGTAGATCCGTTAAGGGCCTTTCTCTTGTCGGCATAGTTGTAGGACTTCGTCGATCAATTAAAAGGTTTTCAATGGCTGCCCATAAACGGGTTAGGGACCTGAATACAATACACATGGTTTGTTGTTCAAGAGAAAGAGAGAGAGAGAGAGAGAGGGACATTCGCAAGAATCTAGCGCCGCCTCGTTTGGCTCCTTCCACTCATTACGGTGCTTTAGTGTATTCTATATTAGGGTGAAGGGTTAGTTGCAGTTCAGGGAACAATGTTTTTTACGAGCAACAAGTTTTCTTGCCATCTGTCGACAATTTACACACAGTTCTAAAGGCGCAAAATTTAAATTTAAAAATTTTTTTCTCCTTTAATTGAATTTGAATTTCGCACCAATTTTTGTTCTGTCCGGTAGATGAAAAGAAAACTTAACACTCATAAATATATATACTAAAGTGGACTAATTAATTTTCAATTTTAATTTTTGCCTTTCGTTAAAAAACAAGTTGTTCATTCCATAAAGCATTAGCTTCTTCAATGTAATATATACCAATTACTTATTCTATTTTTATAGAGTAATTATTTTAAAGTAAAATTTTAAAAATTTCAAAAAATACAAAATTTAATTTTATTGTGAAAAATAAAAATAATGATTAATTTTTTAAAAATTGATAGAATATACACTTTGTATACATGAATCGAATCGTTTTCATGCCAGGAATATAATTTTGATAAGAAATAATGAAAAATTTTATAAAGAAAAAAGTTATTTCAAAAAATAGAAAAATTAATTTTTTTAAAATAAAAAAAAGTGCTAAAAATTTTTTTTTCTAGATATTTTTAAAAATCCTTCTGTCTGATTCTAGATATTGATGACGATAATGTATCTAAAAAATTTTATTAAAATCCGTCAAAACGTGTAAGAGAAAATTTGTCCACAAGAAATTGGTGATATACACACACACATACGTCCTGACATTTGTTCCTTTTGACGAAATATGTATACTACACTTGAAAATTTGGCAAAATATTTGATTATAAGAAATTCCATAATCGACATCACTAAAAGGGTTCCTTTGGAGAGGAAGAAATAAATACAAATAACACGCTCTTTTAACAAAATAAAATAAATAAAAATACAGAAGTATTTCACTGCATTTGAAAAAATATTTAGACGTTCGCATGAAAAGAGGCCACTTTGGCACTATTGGACTTTTCTATATGGGCGAATTCCTGACAAAATTTGTAAAATTTTGAGTGGTCTTACAACCTTCTTGGTGAAAAATTCGATGAGTTACAGAATTTTAAAGTTTCCCAAGTAAACATTTCTGTCAAATTCCAGTATTCACAACAGGCGCAGTATTGCACCAGTACTGGCGAGCCAGCAGTTGGTTTACCAGTACTGGTTCAGTACTGGCTTCAATAAAATTTCTGTACTACGCCAGTACTGGACTTTAAGACTGGTATGCCAGTACTGTGCCAGTACTATGGTATTATTACGAAGACAACACAACAAACAAGTACCGGTGCAATAGTATATAGGTACATATTTTAACGCCAGAACTGCGTAAATCTTTGTCTGCAAGAAAGAAAAAAATTTCACTATTTAATTTAATTTTTGTTTATATCTATATATAAGTAAATATAATATATACATATATAATTTATTTAATTTTTTTAAATTTTTAATCAAGATTGATTAAAAATAATAATAATAATAATAAATCAAATTTTAATGTATTTAACATTCTTATTTGACAACATTTTTATTAAACAAAACAATTATTCATACGAATTTTTAATAGACAGAAAAAATATTAGAAAGAATTTTTTAGCCTAATTTTTTTTACATTAAAATAATATTTTTCCCATTAAAAAATAAGTTTTTCTACAAGTTAGAAAGACTCTATGGTATTTTGTTTTAGCACATTTAATTACATTGACATACTAAATTTTGTTTTTTAATTAGAAACGATTTTCTCGTATTAATTTTTGCTATTATTTAATATTTTACACTGTAAAAAAAGGAGTTAAATTTTAACTCCCCAGGGGATTCTATAAAAGTCGCACCCATTGGGGAGTCAATGCCAGAGGAGTTAAATAAAGAGAGTTAAAATTTATCTCCCAAATGCCAACTCCCCATGGAAAAATAACTCGCACGGGTGTTAAAGGAAGGGAGTTAATAAATTAACTCTCTTTTGGAGTTAATTTTTAACTCTAAAAATTTAACTCCCGAGTCCGTTAACTCCCTAAATTTTTTACAGCGTAAACATTAAATAAAATTTCAATAATTTTCAAATTCGAAACATTTGGAAAATAAATTATCAAGAAAATAGTTAAATTTTTCATATAAATTGATACAACAAATCGTTTTATTAATTATTTAGCAAAATTTAACTAATTCGCAGTAAAAATAAGCCATTAATTATTGTTATTTAAAATTTTTTATAATTCTGATTAAGAAAGTATCATTCTATCCTTAAATTTAGTTACTTTAAGTTCAACTGCACTTTTATAAGCAATATTAAATTTAAAATTCCCCAGTACTGGGCCAGTATTGCGCCAGTACTAAACCAGTACTGGTTGCCAGTACTGCGCCAGTAACGTCAAACCAGTACGGAAAAGCGTTATCATTTAGGTCAAATACCAGTACTGGTTCAACCATGGCGGCCAGTACTCCGCCAGTACTGGGCAGTACTGGCGCAGTACTGCGCCAGTTGTCAATTTTTGCTTGGGTTGGAGTATCAAATACGTCAATTCGAGAAAAACGAAATCAAAGATTGTAATATGAATATCTTTCGTTCTTCTGGGAAGTTATTCAGATAAGAGTTTATTTAAGTCTAGTACACCCTTAAGATTAAAAATCAATAGGTTTCGAATTTTCCCCCCTCCCTCATTTTTTAACAATGACAAAATAATGGATCTCCGACAAAGTGGTCCCTTTTCTAAAAATGTGATTTTTAATTAATAAACTTGATTTTTTGGGAAGTTACTGGTTGTATGTTATTTTATTAAGTTATTTGAAGCAAAAAAAAGAGAAAGTAGCCATAAAAAAATTTCTGAGAAACTTTTTTGTCAATAATCTTATGAAATATCGAAATTTTCATTTTAAAAAACGAAATTAATAATTGTTATGCAAATTTCTTTGATTCTTCTAGGAAATTATTCATATGTAGTTGTTTTAAGTCTAGTCACCATGATGATGAAAAATAAAAAACATTTAAATTTTTCCACCCCCTCCATTTTGAAACAAAAACAGCTTTTGCAACAGATCGACAAAGTGGTCCCTTTTCCTTTTTTTTTTTTGTCTAACAATGAAATAAATTGCTTAAAGTATCAATAAATAAATTAAAAATGCATAATTCGACGTATTACACCCTGTAGATTAGGAAAAAAGAATAACAAAATTTTTTAATATTTTTTTTCAAAATTAGTTAATTGAGATTGTCTCGGAATCTAGAACCGACAAAGTGGTTCCTTTTCATGTGGACGTCTACACATGTCGTTTTGGTAAAAAAATGTCAGCTTTTTAAAAATGGAAACTTTTATCATTCTTTTGGAAAATTTTACTACAAAATGACATTTTCATTCATTGATTGATTTAAGGATCGCTGATTACGAATATGCCAGTTTTTAAAAATTCAAAATATCAGATGACTTTTTTACAAATAACATCATATTGCTTAAAATTTGTTACTTTGGGGTATCTTGTTTTGAATCAATAGCGCACACTGAAAAAAAAATTTAAAAATAATAATGGAATAAATAAATAATAAATAATAATAATAATAATAATAATAATTTTTTTTTATTTAAAAAAAAAAAAAATTTGTTTAATTCAAATAACCGATTATTTGTCTATAATCAAATAAATATTTACTTGAATCAAATAATTTTTATTTGAATCAAATAAATTGTATTTGAATCAAATATTTCAGTATTTGAAGCAAATACTAATTAATTGATTCAAACAAAAATTGTTTGATTCAAGTAAATATTTATTTGATTATAGACAAATAACCGGTTATTTGAATCAAATAAATTTTTTTAGTGCATGCTATCAATTTTAAAGTACATGAACAAGAATTTATAGTTTGATGCAATAATTTCAATGATCGGAACTGTTGATTTTATAAAAGAAATGTTCAGAGAAATAAACATATCTTTGCTCTCTTATACATCTGAATTTTATTTAAAGGTACAGTTTTCAAAAGTTTTGCGTACAACATACACAATTTAAGATAAAAGTTCACAACTTGATCTGAACTCATAATTTATCATAATTATAAACTTAACACACTATTTAACATTTCATATGCATACATACAATCATAATACATTTAAATGTAGTTGATTTGAACTTTCTTGTATATACAAAACTGATGAAATAATCACCGCTTGTGAGTGAACAAATTAATTTTTCAAATAGGCAAAGCGAATATTCAGTGAAAAAATGTTTAATAACTTAATTACATTCTTTTATAAATTTTCTTTAATCTTTATTTGTATCATTGTTAAATGAACTATTTTTTTAATTCTATAAGATACATTTTTAAATGAATTGCAAATACTGTTCAATGAAAGAAATATATTTTTATATTAAAAAATCATTTTAACAAAACAATATTTAACATCTTTAATTTAAATAAGTATATATGACTATAATTTTACTGCACGGTACTGTCAATTTTAGAGCATGGCCAATAGTTTTTTTCTCAGTGAAAAATGTTTGAAGTAAATTGAATTTTTCCATAAACTGCAGTATAATATCAAACAAGTTTTAGAAAAATAAATCGTTTGCCTTTATCCATTAGTTTCAGTATCATATTCGTAATCAGCAATCCCAAAATCCCCGAGTAACGAGTTTCCAGCAAAATGGTGTTCTTTCCGCATTTTAGTCACTTTCTTTGAAATTGTAGCCCTAGTCAAGAGTTAACAACAGAAACAAGAAATTTTGAAAACTAATTTAAAACATAAATAAACTTGAAATGGCTTTGACCAAAAAGTTATTTTAACGTTTGGCCAAAAATTGTGTCTACTACTTATTTAAAAATTTCAATAGTAATTTAGAAACATGTAAATAGGAAAGTATTATACTATAAGCTTTCTGCTAAATACTGAAAAACAAATTTGAAGAATAAATATTCAAAATAAATAAACTTTAAACTATTGATAAATTTAAATAACATTTTTGACCAAAAATTAAATTCATCACTAATTAAAAAAGTATTAAACCTGAATTTTAAGAATAACTAAAATTTGAAACGTAAAGAATTATTAAAATTTCAGTTTACAGGGAAAAAAATATTTGGAGCAAAAATATTTTAAATTAATAATCCTGAAACGACTGGTCTGAGAAAAATTAAAATATAACATTTTTATAATATATTTCTATATGATGGGAAAACTTGTAACGTAAGGTCTTACTGAAATTTCAATTTGCTATTAAAACAAAACTTTTTGAAAAATTGTCCCAAATTAAAAAGTTTAAAACGATTGAAATTAGTTTACATTTAGTAACTTGAAAAAGTTACTAAATTTAATTTTCTTAATAATAAAAATTAAAAACTTATCAGTCTTGTTATTAAAAATCTCCATCCAGGTCTGATTTAAATTTGCATTTATTTTCACAAACATTTCAGGGACAAAATTATTAAAATAAAACAATAAAAATAATTTATCTAATCAAAAATTAGGATTCCAAAAGATAAACTTCTTACTTTCTAAATAAGGACAGTTTGAAATTAAAATTTTAATTGATAAAAATTTCTTCTTTACTAAAGCCAACAAAATTTTTTCTCTACCTTGATTAAATTTACTACCAGCTATATATAACTGTTTGTAAACTGAAAAGCAAATAATTGATTTTTAACACAATTCTCGCTAAAATTCCCCCCTCACCCATATTATTAAACAGATATAAATTCTAATTTGCAGAATTTTTCAATTGATCAGGAATGTAGTAATTATTGATCCTTTAATGGTAGGAGAATCTAATGAGGATCTCGGCTCAAATATGGATGACCCCAGTATGGCTCTGGATTCCAAATAAGGATCAATGTCCACAAATGGATCCGTGTCGACTTTTGATTGCCTTTTGGGTGCCATAAACTTCATACTAAGACAATATACAAAAACATTTTTTATTATAAACGAATCACTTGAAAATTGTTTCTCATCATTGTTCCTTGCGCATTAAGTGGAAGAAGAATGAAAAAGAAAAAAAAGCTAAAAATAATTAATCATTTATAATTATTTGTGAGCTAATTTTAAAAATAGATTTTACCATACACATATATACATAAAATGTGAGTAGGTTAAATGCTGCTATCAATCATTGTTTCTGGATCAAAATATAATTTCTCGATAATCTTTTCTTTTTTTAACCTCAATATTTTTTAAAATACGCTTCCGCTTTACTTAAAGAGAGAATGAAAAATACTTTTAACAGCTTTTAATAAAATAAAAAGAAATAGTTTTCTAATGAATTAAAAACAATAAATCTTTAATGAATGCATTTAGTATCATAGTTTTTCTGAGGATATCAAATATCAAATTGACCTGGGCGCAGATAAAGTGTCAATCATAGGCCTAAGTTTCATAAAAGTGTTTCCTTTTAGGTGAAAGATAATACAATTAACACTTGCTCAGCAAACATTGATGTTGATTATATTAATCAACATTCTCGAGTGCTTGAGGCTGGATTTCTAAACAGTCGAAAGTTTATATAATAATTACAAGCGAGAAATTGAAGTAAAATAGAGAGCTTTTGAGTCAAAGTATGTGCGGGTATGTACAACAAGTATATACATATAGATATGTATTGTGAAATATTCAAAACAATGCCTTGAATATTTAAGTTAGTGGCACTGCGGGAATTATTATATCGAGAGGAGAGTTTTGACAATCGGATGCCGCGGAGTGCTTTTGCCAATTGTTATGAGCCGGAAGCGGATTTTGTGGAGGACTTTGTTGTATACAGTGTGGAAAACGTGCGGGGAGCTAAAGTTTACACAGATCCGTTCAGTAGGTGTCGAGGAAACTTTGCCATTGTACAAGCCACACGGCGTTAACCGAGACGCCTCTGGTTTTCAGTTTTGCTTTTAGTAAAATGTCGTTTCTCAGTGTTTTAGCCGCACGATACCGAGGAATAGTGCACAAGAACGACAATGACGACGGCGAGGACGACGCAAAATTCAACGCGTGTAATTAGAGTAATTTGCAACAATTTTAGAAATAAATTCCTCACGATATTCCTACAAAAAGTTTTTCGTGCTTTACTGTCAAACATTTCATTACTATATATTTACTTTTTATTAAAACCGTTATTTTAAATATTATTTAATTAACCCATTAATCCCATGAAGAAACCAGCAATTATATTAAAAAAGTATCAGATGGATTTATAGGAAAATTGAAAAAAAATGATATCCTTTTTTTGTTTTTACTTTTTGATTGTTGAACAATAACTGTTTAAATAAATTAATAACAATTAAAAAAAGTTTAAAACTGTTAACGTCAATCGACTAGGTATGGAATATTAAGAATGTTTTGCATATGAGTCACTTTTTTCTCCTGGTCGTAATTTGTTTAAAAAATTGTTATAAACAAATTATATAATAAACTAGCCAAATTATCCGCGCGCAAGCTACAATGTTGTGCTACAATGTTTATTATAAACAATTTCAAGTCATTTTAATTTAAGTAATTTTTAAGGAAATACTTATTATGACAAATAACTAAAAAACTAATTAGAATTAAATTTTCAAAATATATTATATTTTTCAACTTTAAAGTATATAAAAAAACTTTAACAAATTTCGATACTAATTTCAAATTTGGCATCAGGTTTTCACAATTGAAAATAATTAAACTTTCTTGTACGAGGAAAATTGAATTTCACAAAAATTGTTATCTGATACCTAAATTAAAAAAAACTTCATTACGAAAATTTTAATTATTCTAAAGAATAGAGAAGGTAAAAATAATTATTAGCTATATATAAGTATTTAACTTTCCGAACAAAGAATATAAACAATATTTTTTTAGAGAATTTCCACTACTTTTAATTCGCTAATATTGAAAAAAATCAATTTTATTTAACAAAATTTTATGGAATTTATTTTTCCCAATAATTCAATTACTTTTAATAATTATAAAATTTTTCATGTAAATTCCATTTTTTCAAAAAAATTTTTGATTACATTCTAAGCATGAATTTAATTATTTTCATAATCGTAAAATTCAGTTACTTTCACAAATAAAGTTTTGAACAAGAATTCAATTATTTAAAATAATAAAATTTTCATAACATTTAAAAATTCATTATTTAAACCAATGTTCATAAATTTCATATGAAGATTTCAATTCCTTTCAAAAGTAATAAAATTTTCAAGAGAAATTCAATTCTTTTTAAACATTTTAATAAACTTTACCGCAATAATTCAATGATTTTCAAAAATTTAATAAAATTATTCAAAAGAAATTAATTGTTTTAATATAATTTTAATAAAAATTTGTTTTTAAATAATAAAAAAAATTGCTCCCGAAAATTCAATTATTTTGTGGTATTTCAATAAAATTCTTTTCAAAATTCAATTATTTTCATAAATAATAAAATGTTTTTTTAGAAAATGCAATTATTTTCAAAAAAATTTAATAAAATTTCCAACCAACATTCAATTATTGTCAAATTTTTTAATAGAATTCTTTGTAAAATTTAATTATCTTTAAAAACTTTTCACATTCCAATGATTTTCAATATCTACTATTTTTATAAAATAACCAAACAGAATTCTATTATTCAAAAAAATTTATGATAAAATTGTAGGAAAAAATTCAATTATTTTCATCAATTTTAATAAAATTCGACGCAAGAATTTAATCATTTACCTAATTAATAAAATTCTTTGAAAGAATTAAATTATTTTTATAAACAATAAAATTCTTCGAAAGTAATTAAATTATTTTTTCAACAATTATTAATAAAATTTCTCGAAAGAATTCAATTATTTTCATAAATTACAAAATCCTTTGAAAAAATGTAATTCTTCAAAAAATTCAATTTTTCTCAAAATTTATAAAATTCAATTATTTTTCAAAATTTTTTAAAAATTCTTTCCAAGAATTCAATTATTTTCCAAATTAAAAAAAAAATTCTTCGCAAGAATTTAATTATTTTAATAAATAATAATATTTTATTATTTTCAAGAAAATTCAATTATTTTCATAAATAACAAAATTCGCCTAAAAAAATGAATTATTTTTGTAAATAATAAAATTCTTCTGAAAAATTCAATTATTTTCAATTTTTTTTTTAAATTCTTCGCAAGAATTAAAATATTTTAAATTGTTTCATAAGTAATAAAATTCGTAGCATAAATTCAATTTATTAGCAGGATAAGAAAAAAGTAAATATTTTTGATGAAAATTAGGAAAAAGCTAGGAAAATAAAAAATATGGAATGGAATTTTTGTCAATTTTGTGAAGTAAATAAAACGAGTTTTTTTGGTTTCTTTTTGACATTAAAAAAATGACAATAACCCACAAAAATGAATTTTCAAAAAAAAAAAAAAAAAAAATGAATACAGATAATTTGCTAACGGTAAGAAAACTTACGATTATTATGTATATATGTATTCTATTTTCTATCAAAACGTATAAAAAACAAAAGACTAACTATAACTAACTTCAAGTATGGACAGAGATCCGGAAATCTGGAATCACGACGATTATTATATATAATAATTCTTAAATATTTTCCAAATTTTTAAGAATCTGTTTCAACAATTATTGTTAAACAAGGGAAATTAAATGCAGACAACAGGTATTTTCTTTTTCCAATTTTCCTATGAATCCAATGTTTAATTTTACTTAAAACCAATTTGTTTATGCTTGAGATGAAACACTCTTTATCCAGCATAATTTGTTTATAACAATTTTTTAAACAAATTACGCCGTGGAGAAAAAAGTGACTCATATAAGACATTCTTAATATTCCACACAGAGTCGATTGGCGTTAACAGTTTTTGAAAATTGCTAAATTTTTATTAATTTCTTTAAACATTTATTGTTAAATAATTAAAATGTAATAACAAAAAAACAGATACATTTTTTCTTCAATTTGACTATGAGTCCAATTGTTAATTTTACTTAAAATCATTTTTTATGCTTGGGATGAAACACCCTTTATAAAACATAATTTGTTTATAAAAATTTTATAAACAAAGTACGACTTGGAGAAAAATATGACCCATATAAAACATTCTTAATTTTTTACATATAATTTATAGGAATTAACAGTTTTCAAAAATTTTTAAATTTTCATTTATTTGTTTAAACAATTATTATTGTTAAACAATTGGAAATTAAAAAAAGGTATATCTTATTTTTCAATTTGCCAATAGTTTCAATCATGCAAATTAGAAAAAATATGTACTCGTTTTTTGTTTTTAATTTGCAATTGTTTATACAAATTGTTAAAGATTATGTAAAATTTATAACTTTCAACACCAATCCAGTCACTTTGAAAAGTTAGGGAAATTTTTTCGCAATCCGCTATTTTAAATTTTTAAAATCTGATATTAAATTCTGATTCAGCGACCTAAAAAACTCCAACATAACGTATTTTGATCTAAGCGCAGCAATTTAAAAATTTTTCGACATATTGAATAGCCATATTGAATATTTAGTTTGTGATACGAACACACATCTGCTATGAAACCAAAGAAGCCTGATTTCTTATGATCAAAAAATCTCCATAATAAGACTTTTGAAATTTTTCAATTCCACATTCCTCGTAAGAAAGACTTTTATTATTAGGAACAAACAAAAAAATAATAATCAAATTTCATCTTACGTGGGAAAAGCGAAAATATGAAATAAATCATTGAGAGTAAACGAAGAGGAATGGAAGATTAAAAAAGTTTTCGATTGAAAGAGAATTTGGAATGATTTCTCCGGGGACTAATCATTGAATTTCATTATGGAGGGTGGAGAGGAGAGTTTGTGAGAACAGTCGATGCTCTCTCTAATTAGTTGAGAATCTCTTATTAGGATACCGGTATGAACACGTTCAAGGCCGTCGGAAATGACGAATTACGTATTACACTGAAGCAAAATCAGTTTGGACCGTATCAAAGAAAAATTGAACTTCCAACATCATCGGCAAGTCACGTTCAACTGGAGCATTTTGCTGTCATTATATTTTTGCACGATGTGTGACGCATTACGTTCAGTTCATAATTCGTACGTTGGAGGACCACACTTGGGAATATCCTCAAGTTAATAAGCACGTCGGCTTCTCTCTCTATCTGCTTCTTGCTTCCAATGAAGGTAATTCCGTTTAACGCCCCAAAGCGAAATCTTACTACCGCTAAAAACAATCGGAACTAAAGAATATTAATCCGAATCGAGTTATTTTCACCTTTTTAGGTAATTCAATTTGAATTTCCCGCCCAAAAACATTTTTTGTAATAACTGATATATAGATAGTAAAAACAAGCCGCTGGTTAATAAGATGAAAGTTGCTCTCAAGAAAGAGGAAATAGAAGACGAAATAAGAGTAACTAGAATATCAAAATTTGATGTTCGATTTCCAATTTCACAATTACTTATTTCTAGGAAGTTAAACGAATTCGGCTAAATATAGGTATTATGAAATTAATTTATTAAAAATTAGCTATATCATTGTACTAAATTCCAATTAACTGAAATGACAATCTACTTAAAACAATTTGACTAAATTTTAGTTAAATGAGAATCTAACTGATTAAAGAACTTCATGAAATGATGAAAGTTTAATTAACAGTTTTGTTGCATGCCAATTTTCATAAATAAAAATTTGAAAAAATGAAAGAATTTATCAATGTTATCAAAATTTGTCAAAATAATTTATTAATATCAACTCAATCAAATACCAATATAATTAAGTAAAATATTTGTTTAAAGAAAATTTATCTAAATGCCAATTTAATGATAAGACGATTTGGTTAAATAAAAATACAGTAGAATCACAATTAGGTAAAATGCCACTGTAATTAAATGAAAATAAAAAAAATAAAAATTTTTTTTTATGACACTACAGTAGTATTTTTCCATGCACTTTCTTTACGCTAAATCCAAATTTGACGTCAGAATTAATAGATTTGCTCAAAATTTTGAGATAAACTCAAAAAACCACTCAAAAGAAAAACTTAAAATAAAAAAAAATACAAAATTTTTTTAAGACACTACCGTAGTGTGTTTCTATGTATTTTTTGCCGCTGAATTCGGATTTAAAATCAGAATTTTTAAAATGGTTCAAAATTTGAGATATTCAAATAAATCTACTAAGAAAAACAAATTGAACTGAAAATTTTGAGCCAATTTGAGAATCTGACTTCGAAATTAACGTGAAATACTACATAAGAATACATTAGTGGAAAAATTACCACTGTAGTGTTATACAATTTTTTTTCAATTTTAATTTGGTTATTTTAAACGTTTTTTGAGTTCATCTCAAAATTGAGAGCAATTGTTTCAATATTGACTTCAAATTCGGATTCAGCGGGAAAAACTACATAGAAATATACTGTGGTGTTAAAATCAAATTTTTTGTTTTTTTAATTTTAATTCGGTTTTTTAGTAGTTTTTGAGTTTATCTCAAAATTTTGAGCAAATCTATTAATTCTGACGTCATACTCGGATTTAGCGTGGAAAAATTCATGGAAAAATACTACTGTAGTGTCATAACAAAAAAATTTTATTTTTTTTATTTTTATTTGGTTTTTGAGTCGTTTTTGGAGTATAACTCAAAAAAAGAACGACTTTGGCAATTCTGACTTCGGATTCAGATTCAGCGGGCCAAAATACATGGGAATATACTATTGTAGTGTGTGGGCCAAAAAACTTTTTTTGTGCCTGTGTTATCAATGGATAAAAAGACAAAGAACATTTAAAACACAATAAGTAAAAAAAATAAAACCGGTGTTTTTTAACTTTCAAAAAATCTCAAATAAGTATTTACAGCTAGATTTAATTATATAAACTATGTGATGGTAAAAAATCCCAAGTGAGCATTTTCAGCTAAATCCGTAAACTTTTAAATTTTTCGGTCGTAATTTTAAATTTTTTAATTTTGACCAAATATTCAGATTTAGCGAATCTAAAAACATAAATTATAATGATATCAAGTATGCAAAAAAAAAATTTAGCACATTTTTATTACGAAAAATTTATATTGACTACAATGTTAAAAAATAAAAGTTCTGTAAAATCAAAATTTATTGGTAAAGATGACAATCTAATTAAGTACTAAATCACTTACATGCGACAATTTTATTAACTAAACAATTTGTAAAAATGCCAATTTAGTAAATTTACAGTCCGTTTAAATATAAATTTAGTGAAATATTCAATTCGATAAACAGAAATGAATGAAGTAAAATATTTCTTTTCCTCAATAGAAAAGTTGATTAAATGAAAATAATTGAATTTATTAACAATTCAGTAAACATGCTATCGGAATAAAAATATTTTATTTTCTAAATTTTTACAAGATTCTAAAACATGTAGTTATTGAATAAATTTTATAATAAGTAGTATTAAAAAATCTAGAGAATTTTCTCTGCTTACAATTTTGCTGTAGTTTACTAATCTTTAAGTAAAGTATTTTAATGAAATTGTATAACGTTTTAACTGAAAAATATTGTTTGACATCGCTTTTCTCCACACTTGAACTTGGAAATATTTTAGAAAACATTCGTTTCCTCATGTTTGCACTTAGACATTTTATTTTCACGATTCACGCGAGATGAGTTGTACTCAATAAATGTATTTATTAATAATACTATCGTGAATTTTCAATATATAAATATATAAGCCAAGAGATTTTCTCATCATTCATAAAGGTTAAATTACCGGTGTTGGGGTTTAAACGAGGTTTACATTATACGTATGGGTCACTCGAAATTTCGTATATATATCCAGTGAAAAGATAAGCCGGGGCGGTCGGCGTGTCGAAATCTGAAAAGCTAATAAGAAGATAATCCCCTCGTGGTTATTCCAAGCGTGTCGATATAACGGGAGTCATTGGCTAAAGCACAAACTAAATGCTTATCAAAAGACGCGCACTTGAAACGATGACTCCTTGCGCCATGCGGGGTCAATTCTTTAGGGCCACAGGATTAACTGCAATAAAAATTTATTTCGTGCCAAGACAAAAGGGTGTGCCGAGTTTTAAAGAATTAGATTATCGCGCGAGAGTGAATAGAATGAAAAGCAATCTCTTTTAAAGGCGCTCTCCGTATAGATCAACATCGACTGATTTCATTGTTTCTCTCTCTCTCTCTCTCTCTCTTTCTCGCTCTTCGTTTACCTCGCACCAAACAAAATGAGATCGATCGCCTAGTGGCAGTTTTGCGCTACTTGATTTCGTTTTCTCGGCAATGATCTCAGTGTCCGGCACGATATTATGTCATTTGTCTTCGTTTTCTACTCTCCTTCTTTCACTTTTACAATTTTCCCTTCACTCCGTTTTTTTATTTTTTCTTTACTTTCTGTTCTCTTCGTGTATAAATTCCTCCATATTCTCTATCTCTCTCTTGGTTCCATTTCTTTTCATCCGTTTTTTAGATTTTACTCTGGATACCACGCTTGAAACCTTCCTTCCAATACTCATTAAGCAGTGTCGAAGTCTCCAGTGATTGAATTCTTCGAGAATCTTTGTTCATTCGGCAACTTTTCGACATTCAATGAATTCGACCCTGACACATACTGAAATTTAAATCCGTAATTTCGAACCGACAAATTGCTTTCTTTACTGGCATTCTATTTGATTTTTTTTCTTTTTGAATTTCTAAATTTTATTTCAAGTCGATTTTATCACACAGGAACTAACTTACGATTATAATTAAAAACAGAAGTTATTTTTCTAAATAAATTAATAAGTAAGATTCTTCAGGAATAATTTGTATTTGGTTCTCTAGATATCTCAATCAGTAAAAACTTATCCATTAATGCATATAAATTAGTTTTTACCTCGATTTTTTAAATCTTGGGGAGATTAGCGAATTGTGAATTATGAGAAAATATGAGACAACTCATTATTTAATAATATTTGAAAAATTGCATTTAAATATTTATTTTCTGATGTGTTTATGTTTTCATTGTTTTTACAACAATTTTCAAAAATTAATAAAGTAAAATATATATTTTTAATTATTATTGTGTGTTATTGGTACTTCGAATACAAAAAGAAATTTTGCATTAAAATTAATTAAATTAATTAAATAATACAAAGCATTTGGGTAATTATAAAATTCAATATGTCGGATCCAATATGGCGGACAAACAAATTTAAAATCTGTTGAATGCGCTTATTGAATTTTATGTTAGTCAGGAGTTTTCAGAGTTCATAATTATAAATCTAACAATCAATTAAAATGACGGATTTAAATTACTTATTTAAAATTAAGTAGACAAAATTTAGAATTATAAAATAAAAATTTATGAAAAGAAGTTTAGTTTTATATTGTGATAGTAACAATTTAACTAAATAGTGTTTCTCAAAATTCCTACTGTCAAGTTTTACTATTTTAGAAGTACCTACATTTTAATATTCCAGAAGTAAGATGTAGTGTAAAGATACAGAATGATGGTCATATTTTTTTTATTTTACGCGAAATTCCATAAAACTTAGTAGGTAGGAGTTTTTGAGCTCGTTGATGTCAAATATTACCTAAAAATTAAAAACTTCGAAATTTATTCATTAAATTTTGAACCTTATATCAATTTCGAATCAGTCATTTTTAATTTTTTTAATTTTAACATCAGATTCGAATTCAGAGACCACAAAATTCTTTGTATACTATGTTCAATGAATTTCCACTCATTAATAAATTTAGTAATTAATGAATTCTAAATTAAGTTTACCGAATATCAAATTGAAACGAAATTAATATTAAACAAAAATAACTAATCATTGATAAAATCTTAAAAAAATAAGTTTTAAGTAGTTTTCCTTTTGAAAATTCACACATGTAAATCCACATAGAATAATATATGGGAAAATGTGCCATGTGCCATTCCTATGTGGAAATCCAAAACGCGTTTTAGTTTCTACTAATACATTTCATTAACAGAGTGTCGTAACCGCAAAGAAAAATCGAATAATAGCTAGAAATTTAATTCGATCAGGAAAAATTGTAAATTTTTTGCCAAACGGGATTTTTTTATAAAATTGAAAAAAATGTTATTGTATTAATTAATTCGTTTTTAAAAAATGGTTTTTTACTTTATTTTTGATTTATGTAAATAAACCCCTGTTAAAACTTACGTTCTACTTTCAGCCTACTCTTTTAATATGAATTAGTAAAAATGTTGGCTAATTTGAATCAGTGACTGACTTTTTGCTTTGAAAATAGTAAATTATAAATTTTATTAAAAAATTAATAAAAACTACTATTTATTAGTAAAATGTAGTCATTCAAAAGCAAAATTTCAGTCATTAATTTAAATAAGTTAAAATTTTAATTATAATTCAAATACTAGAATCAGTAGTCAAGCCTAACTCATTCAACTTCATACTTTTTGTCAAATTTGTCAAAAACACATTTTTTAAACAGTTTTGAGAAATTAAGAGTTTAATATTTCAAACAGCATTTCTCTATCAAATTGTCAGAAATAAAAAAAATAAGAATAGTAATAGAAAGCTCATGAAATTCTCTTCTGAATCAGTGTATAATATATTATAAATATGTGTCACGCTCCGAAGAAAGGTACCTAAGAAGCAAAAAATTTGAGGTTATGTTTTTAATTTTTCCAGTAAAAATACAGAAAGAAAATCAATTATCAATTTAAAATGATTAATCTTTATGTTTTCGTTATATTCAAAATATTCAATAAAAATTAGTTTCAAATTCAAATAATTAAAAATAAACTTTTATTCAAAATAAATTTAACACGAACCTAACCTACAATTCATTTGCTTCTTAGGTACCTTTCTTGGGAGCGCGTGACATATTAAAGTTTTATATAATAAAAATTATTTACTCCAATTAAAAATTAATAACTCATTTGAATAATGACTATAAATTCCGTTTTGGAAACTAAAATTTTAATGTTTTATGGTTTTTGGTCTATTTGTACTATATATTCTTTTAACTTTATGATTTGAAATTAAAATGTCAACTTTTTATTTTAATATAGGGTAAATAAATGTATCATATTTACTGCGAGGTTCAGGTTCAATACTTTTATTTCATTACAGTAAAGTCTAAACCCAAAAAATTTGTTCTAAAATTGAGCCTCTGGAAAGTCGTTTTCATTTTCCTGTTGTATCTAAAAAATTAATGTTTTAAACATAAATTTTAACAAGGGTTTATCTTTTGAAAACTGAAAAAATAAAATACACTAAAATTTGTATTTAGCACATTAATTTTTAGGCATCAGGTACTAATGAAAATGTCAGTTACAAATTTAATATGTGATTTACTTTCTGGAGGCTCAATTGTTCCACTGTTTAATGAAATCACTGTGTAATGTGTATAGCTGTAAAATCAGTGGATTTCGCTAACTGAAATTTAGTAGCAAGTAAGAATTATAACTCAGTATTAAAACAAAGTTTAACTTATGTAGAAATCAAACGAAATTGACCAAGAAGAATAAAAAATATGGAAAGTTGAAAGTGTAATATATATGTATCTAAGTTGAGTGGTAATTCGAAGAATACTTGGATCAAGACATCGACACAGTGGAGATTCTCAGTTTCGTAATCGGCAAATATTATTTTTGGCAAGCATGTTCCGGAGAGCCCGGAGGCCCTTTATCTTTTCCACGTTTTATCTTTGTTTGCTCTTATCTAAAGCCTCGAGCGTTGAGGAATCTTATCCAAAAGTCAACCCTTGCGGCGTTTCAATGCACGATAAACTCACATCTATATCTATATATATGTATCTATTTCTATATATGTGATTATAATACATTATGCTATTTTATATTACATTATAATTTATACTATGCTATATTATACTATATTATACCACAGAAAGTTGTGGGATAATATTTTAACACCAAAATGGATTAAAATAATCAGCAAAGCTTTAATCCATCAAGGATTAAATTATCCACAAAAGGATTATTTTTTCAAAATAATTTTAAAGAACCAAATGGTTTGAATTTATAGACTTCTTTAATGGAAAAAATTAATAAAAAAATTGATTAACTTAATCTTTATTGGTGTTAATTTTATGTATTCAAGAATAAAAGAAATCCTGACCTAAAAATATTTATTCAGGGAATCACGAAGAAATCATAATCAAATATGTGATTTGATCAGATAATACCATTATCATTGGGATGGTAAAATTTAATTAAGTATATTTGAACCCAATATCAATTTCCTATTGAGCAGATAAATTCAACTGGTTCACTTAGAATTGACATGCAAGTCTAAATATTGCAAAGTGACTTTGATATGCGTTCGTTTTCGAAAGCAACACTTTCAATAGTAATGTTATCAACAAAAACAAAAATAAAGTTGAAAAGTAAAGTTTAAACAAGCTTTCAAGTTTAAGTACAAAATAAATTCTCGATATTGTGAATCTTTCTCGATATTTTCCCCATCGAAAGTTGAAGTAATGGAATTTAGGTCGAATATTTTCCTATATATATACATATATATTGTATCCCGTAAATATATACTTCTTTTCTTACAGTGACTTTTCTCCCAACGAAAAAGAGTCGAAGTACTCAAGAACTTTTCGTGTCAGGTGGGTATGCGCAGCACTTTCAAGGTGTCTGCTAGAATTACAAACTCTTGGGTACTCTTTTCGTGTAGTATGTCACGTCAACGTATTCGTCGGCAGGATCAAAAGAACACTAAGATATATAGAGACTTTTTTTATAAACTTGAAATATATCAACATGAACTTCAGAAACTCAAAATTTAATTTATTTTATAAATTCCCTTTTCCTCCTTTCTTTTTTCATACACATGTACATATATACACTTTTGTCTCCAGACATCCCGCGAGTTTTCAGAAATGCAGATAAAATTCCACCATGATAGAGTATATTTTTTATATATTTATTTTTTACATATTTTTTTAAATTTATTAATTTACTTTTTATGCGGGCATGTTAAGCCTTCATATAATTTTAAGTACTAAATATTATAAAAGCAAAAATTTATAATTATTAAAATTTTTCATGATATTATCAGAATATTTGCCAAAATAGCAAAATAACTGTTGTTAAATTATTGTTACCAATTTTTTATAATCCGGTATTAAAAATTCAATTTTAGGCAAAATTAAAATTGTTAACATTATTTTTAATGCTCTTTTAAACTATTAATTTTTAATAACGGAATTAATAAATTAATTTATTTTTAAGCAAAAATAATACTGTCCAAATTATTTTTATAAATACCCATTAACTTTTTATTTTCAATTGAAAAATTTAGTTATAAGCATTAAAAAAATTGTTCGAATTGTTATAATACCATATGTGAAAATTTTTGAAATTAATTTAAAAAACAAAAATAAATTTGTATAAACCAACTTTATAAATATCTTTTTATCATAACAAAATGAAAAATATATTTTTAATTTTAGGCAAAAATATATAGATTCATTACAATTGTTACAAATACTTTTAAATTATTAGAAAGAAGTTAGAAAATAAAAATTTGTTTTGAACTAAATTATTACTAAAATGAAATTGTCAAAATTTTTGTAATAACAATAGGCACTTATGTGAACTATTATAATAATGGAATAAAGAAAGAATAAAAATTGTAAAAGTTAGAGAAGTGATTTTGAAAAAATTATGATTAGTCATTGAAATATTGTAAAAGTTGGAAAAAAATGTTAAATTAATAATGTTAAAGTGAGAATATCGTGTGGTGAATATAGAAAAACGAATGATCGATGAATTTCATGAAAAACGAATTTTAAACTCTCTTTTAGACCCGGACACTTCCCCTCTCTTGAAAACTCTTGTTTCAACATCACCCGCACGTCTACGACACGTTCACGAAAAGTTTTTTGGGGTCTACGAAAATTACTCCATAAATCCCACTCTCCTAAAATCTTATTCGTACCATCTTTTATGTCCGCTTTATTAAGAAAAGAACCAACAGTTGTTGAGGTGCGAGTCGCATATTTGATTCTCTTTTTCCAAGAAGAAAGAAAAAAGTATCAAGAAACTCACAAATGTTACACTCTTCTTTTATTTCCAAAACCGAAAATTACAATTTTTTCCTCCTATCATAAAATTCACTTGCAAAAATTTTCAAAGACACCAGAGTGAAATAAATATAAAAAAAGTAGAAAATATAGAAAAGAATAGAAGCAAAAAATATAAATAGAAGAGAAATAAAAGTAAAATAAATGGATGAATACAAATAAAAGAAATAATTGTGTATATTTTGTACTATGTTTATACTTACGAATGATCTTTGAGAACGGTTTCCACTTTACTTGTAGCAACGGACCAGACGTAAACCGATCCATCGGAGGAGCCAACAGCGATGTATTGACCGTCAGGACTGAAAGTGGCTCGAGCCCAATCGCAACCAACTTTAAAGCCATCGGCGCTGTAAAAAAGACAGGATAATCACAATTTAATTCAATTTTATAGAAGACAGTCGAAGGAAATGAGAATGAAGAAAAAAAACGAGGCGAAATGTCTAAAGAAATTTGTCATTCTTGTGATTCGTCTACCGGAAGAAAGAGGACCTAAAGGTAAGTAATTACATGAGCAGATGGCAAGTAATTAAACAGCGTCTGGTCCTGAGACGAAGGTTCTTTTTTATTTTGCTCTCCTTCTCCAATTGGCTACAATCCAACGACCTGGATCATTGAAAACTCATTTGCTAAAAGCGCCAAAAAGAATATATATGACTTTACTCCCCAATTTGTGACGCGTTATGCTCGCGAATTATTTATTACAGATTATAAATTACAAACTAATTCGCACTGAATATTTTTTCGGCTTTCTTGTGTTTTTCGGATAAAGAAAAATAATTGTTTGTATTAAAAAGACTTTATTTCGAAGATATGTTTTTGCTCATCTTGGGATAATAAAACTGAACCAAAAATAGCAAATCCATTTCAACTAGCGCAAAAATCTTTGAAAATGCTAAACAGAAAAAATTTTTTTGGAGAAGTTGATAGGTAATAATACTATTTTTTTGAAGTGCCAAATTTAATTTTTTTCTTCGAATTACAGTTGACAACAAAAATTAAAATATGGGGTTTTTCGTCTTGAATTGCACTACTTGATAACATTCATTCTTTTTAAATTATTTCATTTTTTACAATTTTTTTTATTATTTGTTTTTAAAATGTTAATAAACAATTATGTTCTTTACGTCCTAACAAAAATATTAAAATTGTATTATATTCCTTATATTAAGGGACATTTCAGTTCAAAATGTCAAAAAAATCGATTTTTTGGGTTTTTATTTTCGGATTTCTTATAGTCTCAAAAACTGGAAAATTTCCAACTCCCTTTCTTTTTATAAGAGAAATTCTGAATAAAAACACCTTTTTTTGCATAGTTTGGAGAAAAAGTACTCTAAAAAAATGGAAGGAAGAAAATTTCACTTTTCTGAGGTTCTACACCTAATAAAATATCTAACGAAGTGAATGTCACTTTGTTTTTGGTATTATCTGTTTTAGAAAGTTTGGAATCGATCTTACTACCGAAAATAGGCATTATCGAAAATGGCTTATATCGTCGCCATTTTGAAATAAAAATGAAAAAAAATTTTTACGAATTCTTAAATAAATTATTTATTACAAGTAAAAGAAATTTTTTAAATGTCACAATTATTTTAATAATATATACTAAAAAAGCCTTCTTTTTGCCTGTTTTGAACTAGAATATCCCCTTCTTAAAGGGGTAGTTTGGTGTTACAGCCTATTTTGAAAGCATATTTCGGGATTTTTTTTTATTATAAAATAAAATAAAATAACATAAAATCTTTTTATTATTATTATTTTTATATTCATAAAGTCTTTTCAGTTAGTGTTTATAAAAGAAAAAAGAAGTAGGGGCTGGTGCAGGTGATAACATTCGTTGGCGTTGTCTTAATAAAAAAAATTACATTGATTATTGTTTTATATGTCAGTAGCTATGGTCCGAACTAGAACGAATCAGTTTTATTAATTAATAACAAAATTGTAGTCTTTTAAACAAACAGAAGATAAAAAATTGACTGTTTTTTATTTTAAAATGGATGAAAATAAAAAAAAATATGAATAAAATTGAATTGCTCTAGTTCGGGCCATAGCCATGGAAACCCGTGCAGAATTTTTCACCCTTGCTCACGATTTCCGACCTGGCCCCGGTCGGATTTTCTGGTCTGTCACTCTGCCCCAGAGGCCGAAAATTTTAATGGCACCGGTTGTGGCCAGGCCGGGTTGCCCCAAGAAAAAGAGAAGTAAAAATAAACTTTGTTTATTATCAACACTATTAAATTAATTATTAAACGCATTTAAAATTTTGACACTTTAAACAATGTAGAAAGATTATTTGAAAAAATTAAATCAAATGAAAAAATATAAGTTAAAATAAACTTGATCAATTTTTATTATTGTTAAATAAATTATTCAAAACATTTCAATTTTTAATACATTTTAAACAATTGAAAGAATATTTAAAATAATGAGAATGGAATGGGTCGGAAGAATTGATAAAAACGGTTGTCAGATTAGAGGTTATGTCATCCAAATCATTTTTTGTTGAAGAAAGATAGTAATTTTTATTCAAAAAATGGGCAATTCTACGTGAGATTTAAGTCGACCTCTTAAAATCGGTCAAAAATATTTTTTTTCTATTCTGTATTGAAGAAAACAGATACGTATTTTTTATTTTTGTTTAATTGTCCAAATTTTCGAGTTATCAATTTTCGAAATTTTTTACTTTTAATTGTAGACCTATATTCAGTAGCTTATAAGTCCGAAAATATTGAGTTTACGAAAAAATTGTCAAAGAATGAAAGTTTTAGTTTTCTTTCGACTTTTAAGAAACGTAAACAAAAAACTTTTTTTAACTTTAGGCCGGATTTTTTTTTAAATACCTTATAATATAGAGAATGAATTTCGAAAATTCATAACTCGAAAACTTTTACAATTAAACAAAAATAAAAAAATACGTATCTGTTTTTTTCGACATAGAATAGGAAAAAAATATTTTTGGCCAATTTTAAGAGGTCGACTTAAATCTCAAGTGGAATTTCGCGTATATTGTTAAAAAATTTTACGAATATCCACTATAAATTATTAGGCGGATGACTACTGTTTGGTAGGCAACTACTTTGTGGTTTAAACCTATATCACTTTTAAAAAGTATTAGAATAACTGAGAGACGCTGAAGGAATATAATACAATTTGAATTTTTCTATTAGGATGTGAAGAATATATTTATTTATTAACATTTTATAAATAAATAATATAATAAATTACTCTCTAAAACTAAATCAGATGAATTTCACTGCGAGAATCAGTGACTCTATTCTCGAGATTTGAATCAGTAGAATTTCACTGAAAATCAGTTAAAAATGGTTGAAATTTCAGTCACACATATTGAAAATTTCAGTTACTTTTTAACTGTCCAACCAGTGAAATATGACTGAAATTTCAATTATTTTTAACTGATCTTCAGTCAAATTTTACTGATTCAAATCGTTCCATAATGGATGCATTACTTAAAATATGTTCAACCTTTTGTTCAAGAATTGGATTTAACCTACCTAATTGGACTAAATTATATTTTTTCCTGATCGTTTAAAAAAAAAATTCAAGAAGATTGTAAAAAAATTGAAAACTGTTTATCCGAATTTAATTTCAGATTTGAAAAATCCGATGTGTTGGATAAAATTAGTCAACCAAATAAACCAGATATGTATATAAATATTGTAGAAATTCCCCGACATTTTGATTTTAAAAAATTTAATATTCGTATTTAGTGACCTCAAAAAGTCAAGAGTAACAATTTTCAATTGAATAAAATGAATCTTAATAAAGCTAACCACCATATTGGATTCGACAATTTTAATTTTAAAGAACGACATTCGACAATAAAAAATAACAAAATTTAGAAAATTCTGAAAATAAGAAAGGCTTCTATTGATGAAGAGTTCCTTTTTTATTTTTTCTATATTTTTCTATTAATTTTTTCTAAATTTCTTTCAGTAAAATGCAGAAATTTTGTTGTTTAAAAAAAACTAGTTCAGGTCATAGCCACAGTAGTTAAGCACTGAACATTTTGTTTGATTTTCGTAATTCGGATTATTCATCCTGGAAAGAACAATAACGTCAATAGAATCGTTTCTCTTCACAAGGCTTTGCAAACAATAAATATTAAGTAAACAAATTTTTTCAAAAAACTAAAACAAGTTTATTTTTTACAGTTCAATAGAGCCTTTATTGAACTGAAAATATTAATCTGAAGCTGAATAACAGGAAAAGAATATTGACGAACAAAATAAAAAGAACTAATTTCTGCATATTAAAAACTGCGATTTGTGTTAAATCCAGGTTGTCATTAATTGTTGATTGGTTATCGGTAGGGCTATGATATCTAGTGCGATAGAGAGAAAGAGAGTGAGCGCGCGCACGAGGGGGAAAGGGAATATTTTAATTAAAAACCACGAAGCTTCGCCTTTACTTTTATTCGCGTGATATGTGAGTGATTGACAGACGACCGTCACTATCTGCAAAGCAACGCATTGTAATCTGGCCAAACCGCAGTACCGAGAGAATTGCATCTAAAACCACATCGGTGCGAAATAACCCTGCCATCATTCCACAAACGTAAAACGATAAGTAACCAAAATTGGATTTCGAAATCTAGTGCACTGTGTCAACAAAATGAAATTTCAAATGAAATTTCGAATTACATTGCGCACAAATATTCCCATCCCAAAAGAAAACATTGAAAATATTTCTATACTCAATTTTCACACTCAACTTTTTGAAAAAATCTAAATTTTTTTCTAGTAATTGAAAAATTGGTTGTTATTAAAATCTTTTATTGATCGTGTCAAACATTTCTTACTTTACTCATAAAAAAAGAAATTGAGATTAAAAAACTTACCTAAAAGAAACAACAATCTGCTTCATCCGAAGATCGAGAAGCTTGACCGTATCGTCTCTCACGCAACTAAGAAGATAATTTGCATCTGAAAATAAGGCACAAAAAAGTATGCATAAATTTTAATGTATTTTATTCAGAAGTCTGTGAAATAAATATAATATTCTGTGAAATAAAAAAATATTAAGTTTAAACGATTTTTTTAAGAAGGAATAATTTATTAAATTAAAAAATTATTTCTTCCTGTGTAAAAAGCCGTTAAAAGTTGAAAATCTTAATTTTTTTCGGCAAGCTGCATTTACATGCAATTGAATTGGTTTAAAGCATTTCTCTTTGAGGTTTTAAACAAATCCAAACATTTTCTAAACATTTTAGTTCACGTTTTATAGATCCACCGATTTGTATTTTGGAAAACTGATGTCAGATTTGTAATCAGTGACCCCAAAAACTCCCGAATGATATGTTCCAATCGAATCTGTAGAATTGTCAAACATTTAGCCACCATATTGGAACGATTATTTTGAATTTGGCAATTTTCACATCATAAACTTCCATGGTAGAATTTCCACTCACAACTGACTAGTCACTGGGAATTTTTTTCTAGATGCCAAACTTTTCCAAAAGTGATCAAATCTGCGTTTAAAATTTGTTATTCGAAATTTTTTTAAGTAAGCTAATTACAAAACAGAATTCAGATTCCGAAATCCAAAATGGCGAATTAAAAATGCTTGACTAAGTTTTCGAAACTGTTCAAATCTGATTAAAATTTGCTACTTGAGGGTTTTGGAGATCGCTGATTACAAATCCAAAGTCAGATTCTAATAATTTAAAATGGTGGAGATAGAATAACTGAATTATTAAATACTGCATTTAACAATTTTGACTGAATAATACAAAATCTGATTTTTGAAATTTTAAAAAATAAGTCCGACATTTTGAATTTTGAAAATTTAACTTTAGATCCATAATGAGGGACCTTAAGTAACCAATTTTCTTCGAATGTTAGAAAGTTTGAAAAAGTTTGCCATCTTACGTAAAAATAGAAACTTTTTTTACTATTTTAAATTCAAAATAAAAATAAAAAAAATAAAAACTCAACTTACATTTTTAGTACAACTATATTTGGAACACGGCTTTGTTACTTATTGTTGTATTTAAAATGCGTTATGACAGAGCAAATAATTGTTTAAAAAAATTACAATAAAAAACGACTTTTGTACTATTTTTAAAAAGATGTGTTCAATGTCATTTTTGAAAATATTGAACATGCCATTTGAAAGGTCGACAATTCTTTATTGAAGTGTTAATTAAACATTTAAAACTGTAAATATAAGTTTATAAAAAGTATTTAAATTTTAGATATTCAATTTTTTAATTTTTGAAAATTTATCTAATACTATACTTGGATTTATAAAAATTGACAAATTCACCAGCTTAAATAACTCTAAACTTTTATGTTTCGAGACAAATTGAGTATTTCAAGTTTAGTTACTAATTTTATTCTTTAAAAAATTTTTTACAGGGAAAAATGGGTACTTTCAGATGACGTTACAAAGATTTTGAAAAAAACTATTTTCTCTTCATATATTACATAACTTTAAAACTGTTTAAAAAAACGTGTTATTGTAATTTTACTTTTAAATTAAGATTTTTAAAAACTTGACTCTATCATCTTAAAAACATGTTTATTTTGAAAAAAATATATTCTAAGTAAATAAAAAAATTATAATTACATAAATTAATTACTTTCCCTTAAGAAACATCTTTTTTTTGGTGTACAGAGTAACTCTCGGTTACAGATTTGTCGAGAAAAGTCCAAGTGAACTATTATATACATATATATATATATAATATACATATATTAGAACTCCAGAAGCAAGGCTCAGAATCATACAATGAAAAGGCAAGGACAAAAGTAAAGGTAATAAGAAGATTCTCTTTCTCTCTCTTTTTTCTCCTTTATTCCCTCTTCTTTTGAAATTTTACAGATTTGATATTAAAACGCCAACGAAAAAGGTTTGGGGTCATTTTATGAAAAGTCTCTCCTTCGAAATTTTTATTAAAACCATTCCATGCGCCAGTGTCGTGAGAATTAATTGAAGTCATTTTCTTCGCCAGTCTCTCTCATCGTATATAGCATAAAAGGCGAAAATGACTCAAATACTAATGGACAAAGAAATGAGAATCTTTCTTTTTTTTAGAAAATTTTTTTTTTAAGTTATTATATACCATCTTAATGAACATGTCTATTTTTTAATGACTAAAATATAATCTAATTTAACTTGAAAGTCATTTTTATTAAATACCTTTTTCATCCTTTTTTCAATTCTTCTTCATTACTTTTTATCATTATTAATTTACGGTCGCCTTTAAATTTTAAGTAGCTAAATATTTCTTTAGATTTTTTAATCTATTATAATAATATATTAAATATCTATTGGATAATTTTTTTTTTAATTTCAACGTTTTTTTGATGGGATATAAATTTTTGAATGCTTTAATCTATTTAAAAGATGTTAAATCCATTAAATTGTATTTTAAAATAAATTGTGGCAATAACTATTTTTAATTAATTAGAAATTTTTCAGTGATTTAATCAATTAAATAGACTACTCTCTTGAGAGAAAATTAAAGAGAGAGAGAGAGAGAGAGAGAGAGAGAGAGATTTAGGAAAGTTATCCTCGTGAAACGTATTTTGAAACGTATCCTGAATATTTGATCTTACCACGTGACAGATCCAAGGATGTGATTTTCCCTTGTAGAGGTATGTCATTCGAGCTGGATTCGGCCCTGGAATCCCAGAATCGTATCCTCTTGTCAAAGTGGCCACTGATTATTGTCGATCCAGATCCATCGGACGTGACGAGATCGTTACAACTCGAACCAGCGAATTTCGTTTCTATACCTGAAAACAAAATTCCAACTTTGTGTCATTCATTCGACTAGAATATTTTATTACAGTCAAAACGTTTTTTACAAATTAATTTACTATAATAAATATTAATTTAATTTTATTTAAAACTTACTCAGAAAAAAATGTATTTATTTGGTTGGTTCAAGAAAAATGCACGATTGTTTGCAACATATTTTTCTATACATTTAAATTTGAGGAATTTAATTGATTATTCATCAGAAAGCAAAATTAAAGAAATCGTTCTTTATTTTTAGAAAAAAAAGTGAAAAAGTTCCCGGGAGTCACTCTCGAGAAATTCTCTCGACTGCTCCCGTAAATTCTCGGAATTAAAATTGGATCAAGTAATGTAAAAAAATATAGATTTTTCTTTAAAGATAAACAGTCATAATTCATAAAAAAATTTTATTTTTAAATTACTTTGTACTAGTTTTTTTTAAATGAACTAACGGACGAATTTATTAAAGTTTAAAAATAAATATTCTAAAGCTCCAAGCAATGTAGTGATAAAAGTATAATATTATTTTTGTTAAAAGATTTATTAACTTTTAAATTTTACGGTATTCAAATTTTTTTATTTAACACTTTGAAATTTCAATTTGTAACATTCTACATTTTTTATTTAATATAATAATCAGGAAACCAGAACACAGTTTCTCATATGTGTAATTTGAATACATTTTTTTACAATCATTCGATTTTTAATGCTTTGAACTTAATATTTTTTATTTAACGGATTTTTTAAATTTACAATTATTCAATCCTTAATTATATAAGTCCTCAAAAATTTGTCAATTTTCTAAAATAAATTGAGGGGCTGAATGCTATAACGTGTTACGCGCCATTTACTTAACATGTCGCGTAACACATTATAGCATCCAACCCCTCAATTAATTAAATTTTTTCCTTAAAGGAGATGATAGGCTCTTAAAATTACGCTAAAATAAGTAGTTACTGCAATTATTTGATTAATATTTGAGTAAATTATTGCAAAAGAGTACCAATTTAAAATTGTTTCTTTTTAAATAATTTTTAACATACACATTTATGTTTATTTTAAAGATAACTTCACGTAGAAAAAAATATTGCACCTAAAAAAAGATTTTTATTTTCAAAAAACTATTAATTTATTAAATTAGTATAAGGATTGTCGAAAAATTTAAATAAATATTTATTAACGTAAAATATTTTTAACAATAAAAAGAATAGTGATAAGAAAAGTTTTTCAAAAAACTTATAAATTAGCATTTTGTACGTTTTTGGGATCGCTGAATCCGAATTTTTTGTCAAAAATAAGGAAATTTAAAATTTTGATATAAAAAATTTAAAAGTTTACGAATATGTCTGAAAACCCCCAAGTAAGTGTTCTCAGACAGATTCTTTATACCTTTTTATTTTATAGGTCGCCCTTTTGAAGCCGTAATTTTGAATGTTTATTTTTTGACAAAAAAAATTGTATTCTCTTTAGAGGGTTTAAATGGGGCTGCTAAATTAAAAAAAAATTACTTACGTACAATTTATGAAAGGCACCTATCTACAAAAAGTATATTTGCATATTTTTTAAAAAGGATTTACTTTTAAATGTAATTGAATTTTTCAAAATTTTTTGTTTACAAATTGTGGGGTAATCATTTTAACACTAAATTGAACTGAAATATAATCTGCAACGCTTTAATCCATCAAAAGATTATTCTTTCAAAATGTTTTAAAAATGATTTAGGTTTTAATTTCAATACAATTTTCTTCCCTGAAAAAGTTAACTAAAAAATTAATTTAACCTTTACTGGTGTTAAAAGCTGCAACGCAATACCTTTTCAATTATTTTGCACATAATAAATTTTTAAATCACCAGAAATTTTAAAATAAAACCCTAAATTTTTATCCATTTTTTAATTTTTAACAAGAGTGCTTTTGTAGTTTTTTTAATAATTGAAGTTCAGAAGGTTTTATGTAATTAAAAATCCTAATTTGCGTAAAAAAATAATGATTAAATACTTACAAATTATTAATTTATTAGTTAGAGAAAACAAATTAAAATTTTTATGGTAACTCTGAGTTAATTTTTAAATTCACTTGCTAATTGAATACTTTTTGTTTTTTTTTCTTAAAGAGAAACAAACAATTTTGCTTATAATATTTTATAAACAATAAAAGACTGATTCTATTAATATAGATTAAAATTTTATTATAATAATTAGTAAATAATAATAATAAACAGCAAAAAAAAATTCACACATTTCAAAAAATTTTTTACAAATTTTTAGAAAATAAGTAAAAATTTTTCAACTTTGAAGTTAACACAAGGCAAAAACGGGAAATTTGATTCATGGAGAAAATTTAATTGATTTAAGCGAGTGAAGCTTGAAAGGTAGAAGTAGTTGAGTTTCGAGAAGATGGCTTCACGTTTAATGTAGAGGCTATTAATTTGTCTAGCCAAGGAAAATACATTCCTGTCGTTTCAGTTTGGTGAATCCCTTCGAAAAGGGTTTTTGGTGAAACTCACAGAGGGGTGATTCGCTGTGGAAGGGCCGTAAACTAGATAAATTACGAGCTTTCCGTTTACGCCCATCTTTTGCACGATCACCAGTCAGTTTAATTTCTATTTCATGTCTACCTGACCCACTATATATGTGTGAGTGTATGTGTGTGTTAAATGCGAAATTGGTGAACTACTCTGTCTCTCTCTCTCTCTCTCTCTCGATAGTATCAATTTCCATTTTACAAAAGTCCTTCAGAATCAAGATCTTTTTTAATGGATACATATAATAAAATTATATGGGAAAATAAAATGCCCTCTTTCAAAGCCAATTAAGTCTGAATGTAAACGAGTAAATACCCTATAGTAACACCTTTTAAAATAAGAAATAAAAAAAACGAGTTTTATTTTTTAAATAAGACCATTACTCTCTGGGAAAATTCCTTTTTTCTCCTTTAATTAAGAATTAATTACAACAATTAACTGAGATATTTAGTAAATACAATTTTGCCAAAATTTAATTGAAAATAGTTTAATTTCCTTTTCTTTTACACACAAAAAACCCAGTCTCATTTTTGTTGCATCTCAAAATGAGACTATGTTAAACGCCATAGAACGTGGCGCCACCTAAGAGTCTCATTTTTGTTGCAACTCAAAATGAGTAGCGTATGATACTCATTTTGAGACTAGGTTTTTTCAGTGTAGTCATTAACCCCTTAACTGTGAATGACGTGTATACACGTCATGAAAAATACTGTTAAAAATATCTTAAAATTTAATACGTAATTATATAAATATTTTTTAATAATCGTCCGCCATATTGGATCCGCCATTTTGAATGTTTAAAAGCTAACACCGGATTCTTAATCAGCGACCATGAAAACGAGTAACGAGTTTTAAGCGAATCCAATGAATTTTTCAAAAACGTGTCCGCCATATTGGATCTACCATTTTGAATTTTAAAAACTAACACCGGATTCGTAATCGGCGACTCCAAAAACCCCTCAGTGCGAAGTGTCATGAAAATTTATTCACAAGAAGGTCTTACACATTTTGGGACCATTTTTTTATATTTTAGCTACACACTGAAGGGTTTAAAACAATTTTTCTTCAGTTTAAAAATAGACAACTTTTAAAAGTACGTTTGAAAATATATTTAGACGACTTTTTAGTTTCTTTTTCCCTCCTCTCTTGATGTCCGGTTTTGTAAGATATGCGACCTCTAGAATTCAGATGGTTTAAGTGTAGATCTTGAACAGTAAAATTTTTCATGGATAGTGGAGGGATGGTATGTCTCAAGACAAGAGGAGTGAGTGAGAGAGAAAGGAAAGGAATGTGCGACGTAACGTCTTCCGCTTCAATTTTGTTTTGCAGAGAGGAAGCTGGTAAACGTAAAGTGTATACACACACCCCGATAGAAAGAGAAAGGTTTTTGCGAAAAAAGTTATGCGGACAACCCGCATACGCTATCTTTTCTGCGGAACCCAATGCTTTACTGTCCGGAACAGAATAAAATTTGTAATAAAACACTTTTCAAGTGCAGCACCGACTTGCGCAGGTAAAATAAACAAACTATATATCTTAAACACATGTTTTACCTTGTCTTGTAAAATATGATTCAATTTCTTTCAGATTGTTATCATCAAACAAACGAGGGAGTTCGCAGGGAAAATAAATATTTAAATTCAACGTAAGCTAAAATTTTACTATTTTTTTTTTGTTTTCAAATGTGATTTACATTCGTTTGGTTTTTTTTTCTTTTTAGAAAAAATTTGTTTCAAGGGAAATAAAATCATTCGAAGATTTTTATTTAATCATAGAGTAATTAGTATTGAAAAAATATTCTTAGTCTAATATTGAATATACTATTATTTTTCTTTTCCTGATCATATAATTGCTGCATTTGTATACGCAGACACTAAAAATAATTAAATTTTTTGTACTGTAAAAATTTTTTTCCCAGAATTTTTAAAATTTTTACTTCTTTTAATTACTTTACATGTTCCCCTTTTCCTATTAGACGTTTACTTCTTTAACTTTCGATTTTACAACTTTTCACATTTTCCTATTTTCATTTACAGTTTTTTTACTTCCTTGAAAAATGTCTACATTTTTTTTTCTTTTTCTTTATCTCTTTTCATTACTTTTTGTTCGTATTTCCTCTTTTCATATATAGCACATTTGCTTCTTCGATCATATCTTAATAATTTGATATCTTTTTCAACTTTCTTTTATAGTCTTTTTACTTTCATAAAAAATTTGGATCTCTTTCTTTTTTCATTGCTATCTTTAATTATTTTAACCCTTTCTTACCTATTTCTTTACCTCCTTTAACTAGATCATTTAAATTTCTTTTTCTCTTTTTCTCTTTAAACTATCTACTTTTTTTTACCATACCATTTCCTTCCTTTTCTAGTTTTTTCTACTATCTCACTATCTCCCCTGCAATTTCTTAAATTTATTTTTAATTTAATTTTCTATTTTTATATGCACTAAAATAAGAGAAATCTTCTTAAAACAAGAATTTTTTTTTGAGCAAAAGTGCAACTAAATTGCATAACATATAATTTTTTAACCCTTCAACGGCAAGCAGTTTCAATTGATACCACTCCAAACATCAACAATTTTATTCTATACGTTACGAAAAAAATTTACATTGCAATAAAGAATTGATAATTTTTTCAATTAGAACAACAATAAAAACCAGACAAGTGCGTGTTCCACTAGGGTGTCCGTAAAAATTGGACTTTCGAATTTTGTTTACGCCACCCCCCAGTTTGGTTCCAATAAAATAAAAAAAATTTTTCCCAAAATTTAAAACCGATTGATTAATATTAACACGTGCCAGTAAACGATCGAAATTCCCCATTGAAAATACATGGGAAAAATGCACTTTTAAAAAAAAAATCATAACTTTTTTAATTTTTATGCAAAAAATTCTCCAGGTCACATTTGTCTTCATTTTTAGTTGCACTATAAGATAGCACTTCGAAAAAAATTCAATTTTCAAAAATTTTCAAAATGGCGGACTTTTAAAATGGGTCATAAAAATGCACCACAATGTATCATTGGTTTTATCACATAAATGGATGTAAAAAACAAAATTTGATGTCTTCAAAAGAATAATAATGTAAAAGTTCCTACAATTAAAATACATTAAATGGAGTTATTTCTAAATTACTTAAGTTGTTTTAATTATTCTTGGAAATATGAAAAGTTAAATTTCTAAAAAAGAGTTCCCAAAATATCCCAATAATTGTTTCTTGTAACTATTAATTTATCAATTCTTTTTAAAAATGTGGAAAATCAAAATTTTGAATCCGCCATTTTGGATAAAAAATTTTTAAAAATTTATTTCTGATATCAGTTTCATGACGAATGGTCGGAAATACCCCCGATTAAAAAAATTTTTTGAATTTCCGACAACATTTATGTGATAAAACCACTGATACATTGTGGTGCATTTTTATGACCCATTTTAAAAGACCGCCATTTTGAAAATTTTTGAAAATTGAATTTTTTTCGAAGTGCTATCTTATAGAGCAGCTAAAAATGAAGACAAATGTGACCTGGAGAATTTTTTGCATAAAAATTAAAAAAGTTATGATTTTTTTTTTAAAAAGCATTTTTCCCATGTATTTTCAATGGGAAATTTTGATCGATTACTGGCACGTGTTAATATTAATCAATCGGCTTTAAATTTTTGAAAATTTTTTTTTAATTTATTGGAACCAAACTGGGGGGGTGGCGTAAACAAAATTCGAAAAAATAAATTTCCCATGTATCTTACGGACACCCTAGTGTTGCACTTGCACTAAATTGGCAGGTTCCGTACACAAATATAAAAATATTACTTCTGATAATGTAACATCAATTGGTAGAATTTTTTCAACTTTTGTATTATGTTTGTAAGTTAAGTCTTCGACCTAGGATAATAAATTTTTTAGTTTTCTTTGACAACGCTATGACCATCACTTCCAATCACATTCTCTATATCTTTCCTGTAATATACGTGTGAAAATACATATTACGATTTGGCTGCGGACCCAAAAACTACAATATATTTAAACATTAATTGTTTTGAAATTTTTCAATTTATTGTAAAAGTTTACAATAATTTCAAGAAAGAAATAATCTTTTACTTTAGTAATAACATAGCAAAATCTCAACAAAAATATTAGGGCGTCCTTAGGACAATTTTAGGACATCTATGTCCGTTCAAAAGACGTCCAAAAGATATCTTACATATTAAAGACATCCTTAGGACATAAGATGTCTTTTGTATGTCTTTCGAACGAACATAGACGTCCTAAGATTGTCCTAAGTACGTCTTCAAGACGTCCCATGTCCCAGTGTCAACAGGGAATATTTTCAGAAATTATAATTTAAAACCCTTAAATTTTATAATCTATTCAAATTATTGTAAACTAAAAAATTCCAAAATCCAAGAATTTTGCAATTTTTATGTAACATTATTCTCTAACTACTTTATAAATAATAATTTCATTAAACTTATTTAAGATTAAAATTACTTAAAGTAATATCAATTTCTTATTTTGTAAAAATTAATTTTATTGTCAGAAATGGAGAAAATTTTTAATTTAGTATTAATCTTTGAAATGATTTTAAAGTTTATAATCAGAATATGGAAAATTTAAAAAAATTAAATGATTTTAATGTTTTTAATGATTTTAGGACACCAAGAATCAGAACTTTTTTTTTAATTCTAAGAAGAAGTTTAATACTATTTCCAATATTTTTGATCAAATTCTCTGATTTTTCTCGGTTTTTCTCATTTAATTATAGTTTTCCTCATTTTTTACTGAATTTTCGGATTTTCTCATGTATATTTTTTCAAATCCATTGACTTTTCCCTGAATGGTGGGCACCCTGATGTTACATGGTTGGTATAAATTCACAAGTTCTAACCTATAAAACATTTTTTCAATTCCTTATAAATATAATGAATCGGAAGAAACAAAGTTTTTTGCAGTGGAATTTGTTTGATTATTGTAAACAATGATTTTAATTAACATTTCTATAATGAAGTGATTGTTATTTGATTATAATTGTAATTTTGTCTTAAACTCAAAATGAGTTGGATTCAACTTATTTTAAAAATTTTTGCCTGAAACTCAAAATAAGTTGATCGGGATTGGGTTCTCTACTAAATGATGACAAAAATTGCATTTTTCTGTATAGAAAAGCTGGGCGTTAAAAGGTTAAAAAAAGTTTCAAACAAAGTTTAAAAGGTGATCCAACCCTGACAATGTTTCCCTATTTATTTTCTTTCTTTTACCACCTCTAAATATTTCACAATCTCTTTTTTCCATTATTTTTTTATCAATTTTTTACCACTCATTTTAATTCTTCTTTATTTCTACTAACCCCCTTGCAGTCTAGTAAAAAATCGCTCCTTGTCAAAAAATAATCCAAAAAAAACTTTACAAACAAATATGATTTCATAATATTTAAGATTTTTGAGATCACTGAATTCGAATTTGAGGACAGTTTTTTAAAAAATGGAAATGGTGAATACAATATGGCGAATAATTTTAAAATTGATGCTTTTCAACGGAAATTTATTTCTCGAGGGTTTACGGGATCATTGTTTACGAATATGATGTCAGATTTTCAAAATACAGAATAGCGGATCCAATACGGAAAATGGCGGATCCAATATGGCGACCTAATTTTTTAAAAATTAATGAATTCGTCTAAAACTATTTATACTCGGGACTTTTTAAAGTTTTTGATTAAAACAAAAAAATATGAAAATATAAGGAGTTATTTATCACCACTTTCAGTTAGTGACCGTGCATTCGGCAGAGAGCGGAAGTGAAAGTGTGATGTGCTTTTCAATAACCTTCAAGATACCTCAAGAAACGTCTGGTAAACATTTAAGACAAATTCGTCAACATTAAGAAGATGTACTCGATATATTGAATCTGTAATATAGTATTTAGAAAAACGAACAACAAATTCAAGTTCAGCGACCTAAACAACCCACAAAAAATGAATTTTGATCGAATCGCATAAATCTTGTGATGAGAAAAGAAGGTAGAAAGTCAAGGAAGTAGAAAAAGGGTAGTAACAGAAGGTTGAAAAAGGAAAAGGAAGAGAAAAATTTCAAGCAGATGAAAGTAGAAAAGGGGTAAAAATGTATTGTGAAAAATAAAATAATTCAGTATAGGTAGAAGAAAAACTTATGAAGAAAAGGAGTCAGAAATAGTTATAAAGAAATAGAAAAGAGACTGAAGAAGAAGGTAGGGAAAGGTAGGGAATATTTACTATCTCAAATATGAAAAAGAACAGAAAAGACAAAGAAGAAAGAGAAAAAGAGGAAAAAAATTTGTTGGGGAAGGACATTTAATTAATGGGAGAGGATGAACAATGGTGCAAAATACAGAAGATATAATAAATATTAAAGTACTATTTTGATTTTTCTAATAATCCAATTTCCCCTTCAATCCGTAATTTCCTTTTTAGCAAAGTGTTAAGTAACACAGAAAGAAAGTATCCTCAATGGCAATAAATAATATCGACGAGAGTCTGCTAGATTCAAGAGATGGTTACATTTCAAAGAGAAGTGTTAGATCACGAAGTGGATATCGATAATTTGTGTGATATTTGAAAAGTGAGGCCCTTGGCATTAAGGAGATCTTATACTACCCATGGGCTCTATAATCTTTGCGCACGGACTTTCCTTCTCCTCATCGTGACTATTCAGAACGTTGATTGCACCGCCAATCTAAAGTTATCATTTGACTTCTCAAATAATTCGAGAATTCATGTTCGAGCTTAACTCGACAGTAAAGGGGATCATCACACCGTGAGAAAAGTCGTTATTCCTCCTTATGATTTTTCTCCTCTTTCTCTATCTCTTCTCTCTCTCTCTCTCTCTCTTTCTCTCTCTCTCTCTCTCTCTGCAGCCCTCAAGAAGCCGCAACGATTCACTATCTTTTATGGGATATCACTTACACAGTAAACTTGTCGTTGGCATAAACTCACATTATCTGGGAGCGTCGCGTCGGTAGCGATGCGAATGTCGATTGTCTGAAATTATGTATCACACTTGTGCACTGCATGGTATCTTCAAGAGTTAAAGTTATACAGAGTGTTTATCCGGCAGGCTGACTATCGCCATTAGTGTAAAAGAGGAAGAACGACACGATCTTCCTAGGAAAACATCCTATATTCCAACCTACTGATTTCAACGAACTGATAGCGATATTTTATTAAATAATCTCGCTTCTTCTCCTTCTTCTGCTCCTTCTCCTTCTACTATGCCTCCCTCATCATTTACAAAAAGATATAAATATCATTTTTTTACCATAAAAATTATATCATTGCAATTAATACGATAATCCCTGGGAAGAACAGTAGGCAATATCAAACTTCCGGAAAGATTTAATTTATGTTTAGGGAAGTTAGAGTTTTAAATGTTTTGATGTATGTTACTTCCTCGTTAACTTATAGAAAAAGGTGGGAGGAGGGGGAGTTAGTGTAAATAGTAAAGCCTTCATATTTCATGTAACAAAAGACAAGAGGGGGGGCTAATCAGCTCCCGTTTATTTATATCCTCTTTGTATTTGTCAAGCGCATGGCTTTTATCCAAAGAATAATCTCCGTTTGCATTATGGAATCTTTATACATTTTGCTGGCAAATTTATGCGTAGACATTGCTCTCTTCCGCTCTTCTCTCTTTCTCTCTTTGCGTCGAAAATTTTTCCATCGCACGTATAACGTTATAAGCGAAGAAGAGCAACGCGGTTGTGAGAGTTGTTGAGGACGGATCGCAAACTTGTGAGTCGCTATGAATGGACAAGTAACTTCAACTGAGTAACTATTTCTAGTCAGATAAGACTCGTTTGATGCGAATATATATATATATATATATATATATATATATAAAATATTTTTTTTTCGAAACACAGGTATGGTCATGAATGCCGCTTTGAAGTGCTCGTATCTCCATTTCAACTTAAAACTCCACTCTACGTTTATTATGCTTACTTTTATCGTTCTCTTGAATCTTTTCACTAATATGCTACAAACATGTATCGATCAACAAATTCAAGTCTCTTTTAGAAACATTTGTCTACTCCAGACGACATCTGGTCCATTTTTCTCCCCTTTTCCATGGTTAATATTAACAAGCTTGAAAATTATTATCACTCATTATAGGTGATTAAAATTAAAACGGCATTTTTGGTACTTGTTTAAAAATAAGTTAAAAGTGTAACAAAAAATTTTGATTTCAAATAAAAATTAAAATTGGTATACATGTCACGCCAGCCGAGAAAATATTTCAAAACCATCAGCGATTACCACTGCATAAATACCTTATTTCATGTTAAAATAGTTAAACAAAACCGCTGCCAAGTTATACATTTTTGTTATAATTTTGGTGCTCATTTCATTCGTTTTCGTAAATCTCGTTGTGTTCATTTCATGAACACTTTGCTTCCTCATAGAGATGTTAATAACAATAAAGTATAAATTTTGAACAATTATTCTCAATTGCTGTAATATCTTTTTCTCTTTATTTAATACTTCCACATAAAAAAAATCCCTTCACAATTTCTGTTTTTTTAAATCATCAATAACTTCCCGCGTGGAAATGAAAGCTTGGGCGAAATCCAGCAAAGTATGGCAAAGCTTGGCAAAATTCGGCAAAGCTTGGCAAAGTATGGCTAATGAGCGTTTCCCAAACTTTGGAATGTACATGATTAACAACGATTATTAAAGTACGCGGACACTTAGGAAAAGTATAGAAACAAGAACATAGATATGGGAAAATAAAAAATTTATTATTTTTTTATTATTTTTTTGGAAAATTGAAAATCTGAATTTCTGGAGCATGGCAAAGTTCGGCAAACCTTGGCAAAGTATGGGAGAATAAAAAATTTTGAATTTTTTAAATATTTTTATGAAAAATTTAAAATCTCAATTTCTGGAGCTTGGCAAAGTTCGGCAAAGCTTGGCAAAGTATGGGAGAATAAAAAATTTTGAATTTTTTTCTATTTTTGTGGAAAATTAAAAATCTCGCATTTTGGAGCTTGGCAAAGTTCGGCAAAGCTTGGCAAAGTATGGGAGAATAAAAAAATTCTTTTTTTTTCTATTTTTTTTCAAACATTAAAAATCTCAATTTCTGGAGCTTGGCAAAGTTCAGCAAAGGTTGGCAAAGTATGGGAGAATAAAAAATTTATTATTTTTTTCACATTTTTTTGGAAAATTAAAAATCTCAATTTCTGGAGCTCGGCAAAGTTCAGCAAATGTCGGCAAAGTATGGGAGAATAAAAAAACCATTATTTTTTTCTATTTTTATGGAAAATTAAAAATCTCCCATTTTGGAGCTTGTCAAAGTTCGGCAAAAGTCGACAAAGTATAGGAGATTGAAAAATTTTTTTTTTAATATTGTTTTGGAAAATTAAAAATCTCAATGAAGAAAAAATAGTTTTTTTATTCTCCCATACTTTGCCAAGCTTTGCCGAACTTTGCCAAGCTCCAGAAATTGAGATATTTAATTTTTCATAAAAATATGAAAAAAATGCAAAATTTTTTATTCTCCCATACTTTGCCAATCTTTGCCGAACTTTGCCAAGCTCCAGAAATTCAGATTTTCAATTTTCCAAAAAAATAATAAAAAAAATAATAAATTTTTTATTCTCCCATACTTTGCCAAGGTTTGCCGAACTTTGCCAAGCTTCAGAAATTGAGATTTTTAATTTTCCATAAAAATAGAAAAAAATTCAAAATTTTTTATTCTCCCATACTTTGCCAAGCTTTGCCGAACTTTGCCAAGCTCCAGAAATTCAGATTTTCAATTTTCCAAAAAAATAATAAAAAAATAATAAATTTTTTATTTTCCCATATCTATGTTCTTGTTTCTATACTTTTCCTAAGTGTCCGCGTACTTTAATAATCGTTGTTAATCATGTACATTCCAAAGTTTGGGAAACGCTCATTAGCCATACTTTGCCAAGCTTTGCCGAATTTTGCCAAACTTTGCCATACTTTGCTGGATTTCGCCCAAGCTTTCATTTCCACGCGGGTTGTTTATTTCTAATCGAATTAGATTCAAAAATAGGTCAGTCGAAGCGTTTTTTAATGCTCTACAAGTTGGTAACTATAGTTTCGAAGTTATTTCAACATTTTTCAACAAAATTTTCAAAAAAGTCTTATTTTCCAAAATTTTTGACTTTTAAAAGTTTAATATCTCCGGTGAATATGGACGAAAAATGTTTATTGAGGGCTCAAAAGATGCGTCTAAAAAAACTCTACAAAATTTGAAAAAAACGTTTATAGGTGTCCTAACATTTTTTTAAAGTTGTGGGCAAAAAAGTTTTTTTGAAAAATTAAAAATCAAAAAATAAATAGATAAACTTTATTAATCTATCTCAAAGTACTCTCATTATCTGTCCGCAGGTGAGACCTACAATATAAAAAAAATTCAGCCCAAAAGCTCTATAATTTGGATATAATTGTGAAAAAATCGAACCTGAAAATTTTTGGTATAACAATACTTTCTCTATATGAGAAAGCGAAATTTATAAAAATTGTTCAAAACACTAATAATAAAGGTGCCCAAATGAAATCGAATTTTAATTAATCATTTCCCTAAAAAAATCCATAAAAATCAGCCTTCTAATGTGGCTTCCCCCCTTTATTTTATAAGTGGGAAATATTCTTACATTAAAAATATGCTCTGATTGTAAGAATATTTCCTACTTATTTTAAATGGGGTTGCTGAATTAATGTTTGCGTAATTTGGAAAACTTTTGAATATACGTCACCTGTTTTTTGATTTTAAAAACAATATATGCAAAGGGAAGTGCAAAGGTTTCTTGAAAATCTATTTGTTAATTTGAATTACTCATCTCATAATGACAAATAATTCCAAAGATATTACTGCAGATGTCTTAAAAGTACCATCTACGTAACATATTCGAGATTTTATTACAGCTTTCAAAATTTTCTTAGTACAATATATTACAATTCGTCCACAACTTCAATTTTTTTGTTTGGAAAAAAGTCCACTGAAAAAAAGAATTTTTGAAAAATGTCCATTGGAAAAATAATAATTTTTGGAAATTGGCATTGGCACTTTTCACTCCCTACCATGATTGCGGTATGTTTGAAAATTTTTACCAAGTTTTGAGAAACCAAATGTTGATTTTACCTCATTAGTTAGGTTAAATGAGAAATTTAAAAATAAGGAACACTTATCCTATAATTTGTAATAAGGTTTTCATAAGTCAAATATCTGTATGTTAGAATCACACGCACCTTTTATTGTGACTTGTGAGAGAACGGAACTAATGTGAAATTTGGTTAAAAGGTCAGTGCGCCTTAAAAATTTTCGTCTAGTTTTAATGGTATGGTTAAAATATCTTAACTATTGGGTTGTTTCTATTCCAGCAATATTATATGGGTAACAACCTAAATTATGCCAGTACCTTCTATTCTTTTCATTCAGTGTTGAATATCTTTAAAAACTGACGTTAGATTTATGATAGCTGACCTTCAAACCCCTAGAATAACGATTTTTATACAAGTGCTTTCGTTTTTGAAGATTAAATGTGTAAACTTATACTATTCATTTTGCAACGTTATTCTAACTTTGATTAAGTATAACTATCACGTGTCTCGATGTAAAATGGTTTTTCTTGTGTATTTTGTAAAGTTCTTGATGCCTACTATTCGGAAATGCTTTGATAAAAGTGCGACGTCTGGGCCCAAAAATAGTATTTATTGACCCATTTTCTTCCAATTTTCATCAAATGCAAAACGACAGGCAAAAATTATACGAAATGTTCTGCTTTCTTTTATATTTTCTTCAAATGTGAGTGCTGCCCACCCACGATACCAAGACTAGTCTCGGTCTCGTATCGTCTCGGTTTTTCGAGACGATACCGAGAAGATACTAGTTTTGGATGAATCCAAACGATACCGATACTACATGTCACGAGACCGAGACTCTCGACGACATTTTTAAGGAATTAAAATTTAGATTTTTAAAGTTGTAAAAAATATTCATTGTTTACAAATTTAATGAATTTAAAATACTTTCTTTCATAAAAATAGCATTTTGCCGTCTGTTTGTTTTCCTTCCAGCAATCTGACGTCATTCTCGAAGTCGAAATATCTCGATGTAGTGAAACAGCTCAAAATTCTTCGCTTACTAAGATGTAGCTTTATGAATTTAAACATCGCGCCTAAAGTAATAAACAAATTTTCCTTTCAAGAGCGCCACTGTCATAGTTGGTACAATTACTTAAAATTTCGGTTGCCATTGACTTAAAATTTTAAAGTGAATAATTTTTTTGTTACCGCAATTTTAACGGTTTCGGTATTTTCTTTTCGGTATTCTTCTAAAAAAAATTCGGTTTCGGTATTTCGGTTGGTGTTGCATTCGAGCGATTTCTCGCTCGAATGCAACACTAATTTCGGTTACGGTTTTGTTTTCAAAGAATTAGGGTTTCTGTATTTGGGTTTCGGTTTTCAAAGTGAATAATTACGGTTACGGTTTCTTGTTTTCGGTTTCTTAAGAATTTAGGTTTTTTGGCTTTAAGGTTTCGGTTTCTCGGTTGTTTTCCAGAGACAATATATGAATGAAAATATTTCTGTGCATTTTAATTACTTAGAATGAAATATGAGTATTAATTACTCATAATTTATTTATAAATTTGTTATATATTTTATAAGATGGCCATAGCGTTGTCAAGGAAAAACTAAAAATTTTTTAAAAGAACGTTTTTCTCCCCAACTTCTATATTATTTAACCTAATTACCTAAAAATTGGTACACTAGTGTATTTTTACAGGTTGATCACACATAATTAATTTAAAAAATCTTTTTCTAGTTTATTTTCAAAAAATTTTTGTTTTATTTTAATTAATTATTTGTAATCTGCAAATTTGGTTCCTCTACTTATTATTTACAATATTAGACATACCATACTTCAATATTTCTTTTTCATTTATTTTTTTGTACCAAAAGATTTTAATTTTGGTGTAATATTCAGTTTTACTTTTATATTAAAAATTTGAAAAAACGAAACTTAGGGTTTGAAATCAAGGGTTTTAAATTTTTATAATACGGGTTTCGGTTTACGGTTTTCTGTTTCAGATAATTTTTTTTCGGTTTTTCCCTGAAATTGATATTATCATTTTTTTCAGTGTAAGTTTGGTTTCAGTATCGAATGTAATACTTACAGGAATTGTTAATTCTATAAATAAAAATTTGTTTTGTTTTCGATAGTTTTTCGATAGTTTATCTACAAAATAAAAAACTAAAAAATTTGATTTCGATTTTTCAATGCATGTACTTCGATTTAACTGAAGTCTCGCGAGACAGTGACACGACATCGAGACTATATTTTGCGACATCGATACCGATACTTAAAATTACAATGTTTAACGAGACCGAGACGATACTACATAAAATCTCGTATCGTCTTGTCTCGTGGGCAGCACTAAAATATATCATTCTTCCTACTTTAAATAGAGGAAATATTTGTATAAGCAGAATTATTTTTTAATCATTACATACAAAATATTTGTATTAAGATGCTATAAATATTAATATTTTAAAGGAGAAGAAAACATAAAAACATTAAAGGAAATCATTAACAATTTTGAAAAGTTCCATATTCCACATAAAATTTGATAGGGTTTTGTACACTTTCGATGTTTGATGGAAACCTATTGGTGAAACTTTTGCGTCAAACTGTTTGTTTTATGAAAAACTAATGTGTTTTTTGTTTCAGCATTAACAGGGTATTTTAAGGTGTAAAAATAGGAGTTAAAGGTTCAGTTTTTACTATATTTAGTTACAAATATATCAAATGGTTAGTTTTTAAAAATTTATCGAAATCGCTTGAAACTTACATCTCATCATTTTTGGGGTGGCTGAATTTTAATTTAATGCTGACAATTACTGTGCTAACAGAGTAGTTATAACTTTCCTAGGTGAATTTTTAAACTATTGTTGACCATTAATAGTAAATTTATTTTTACTATTATTTTACTCAGTCACAGTTTAAATTTAAATCCTCTGCAAAAAATTATTAAATTCAGGCAAAAAAGAAATGTAAAATTAAGCCAAGGGCCACTGAGATTATTGTGACCAAAGACTTATTCGCTGCCATAGTAAAGAGTGAGTGAGAGAAAGAGAGGGGGGCAGAGTCAACCTGGCGAGATAGGAAGTAAAACTCTACGCTGAGGCAAACGTTTAACTCGATAAATTAAAACTGCAAAACTCGTTTCCGAACAGGCGAACAAGCTCAGATGAAACCTTAACGAGGTTTCTGTTCGGTGGACTTTGCAAATTAATATCATTCACGTTATCCAAGCTTTTCGAGGACCTCCCCTTTTCAATGCACACGCTCCTCTCGTACACTATTGTTCATGGAATACTAAAATAGAGACACGTACTTTTGTTAAACGTCTATCGAGAAAACGAAATTCAATTCCCGCAAAACTTTAATTAATCTATTTGCTTTCGTCACTATTCATCAATGTTTCTCTTTCGATTCTTTTGTTGAAACAAAAAAAAACACTTTCAAATAAAACAGTTTCATTTGTTTCGCAAAATGGTATAGAAGATTTTTTCGTTTTTCAATTTGTGAATAGAAGTAAAAAGATCTGGTTAATTTTTAAAAAAAGTCAAATATGTTTATTTAAGTATTTTTTTCTATTTTGTTTCTTATTTAGTAAAAAAAATGTAACTAATTGTGTGCGTTCTCATGAAAAGGGCCCATTTGGGAATAATTAAACCTATTTATATTTCACGTAACTGTGACATGTTGACTCTGGGGTTTACGGAGCAACAAAATTTAAATTTCATGTCAAAATTAAAGAACTTTAAATTGACATCAACTTTAAAAAATTTGGTCGCCATATTGGATCCCCCATTTTGAATTTTCATAATCTGATCTCATATTCGTAATCAGCGACCCTGAAAACCCCCGAGAAATATATTTCTGTCAAAACTTATCAATTTTAAAATTATCCGACATATTGGTTCCGCCATTTTGAATTTTAAAAAACTGACTTCAAAATCGAATTCAAAAATCTCAAAAATGTTATATTTTGATATAATTATATTTTTTCGGAAACTTTTTTTCGGACCATTTCAGACCCACAAGCGATTTTTAACTGGACTGCAAAGAGACTGTTGTCGACGAAATATTTCGTGACTGTCCCTGATTAATGTAATAAAAAGGATGAGAGAAACAGAAAAAAATGCGCAAACTAATAATGAAAACAATTTTGCAAAAAAAAAATTGATACAAAGTGTTAAAAGCATTAGGTGGCATAAATCTTGTCTTTTGTACTAAACAGTTTTTTTTCCAACTCGTTGTAATGTATTCATTTAAGATTCATTTTACCTAACTCAAATAGGAGGATTCAATACGATATTGCGCTAATGAACGGGTAGGTGGTTCGCTTAACAGAGTGAAAGCGAATAGAAAACGAAGAGGTAGAAAATCTTTTTTCCAGCGATGAAGATTATCGGTGTAATTAACCAACACCGCACACCGGAGGTAAAAAGAGATGATTTTTGCACAATCTTCATCATTACGGCAGCATTATAAACTCCCAAGTATTATTCAATGTCATATTTGTAAAGACGCATCAAGATAGAAACTATCTTTCGAATTAGTAGCTCCATTCTTTACGTTGAAGTGAAATATATTTGTTATTTTCAATTTATACTTATTTTACTTATTATACGATTTTTTATTATTATACTGTGCGCAATAATTTATTATAGGCAGAAAATTAATTCTTTTTGAATGATTTGAAAACATTGAATGAACTTTTAAACATAATTCCTCAAATGCAATTTTCCTAATGCTTTGAATATAATAATTCTTTAAACAACTGTATAATTTAAACTTCATTATATTTAAGTACTTATTAAATATATTTATTGCACTGATTATTATTTATTACATATTGATACAATTATTTATCCGATCATTTATCATTATTCATTTTATTAATAATGTTCAGTCATTAAATTACATATTATTTTGAAAAATAAATAAGTTTTGAATTTTTCATTTGTTTTGTTTGCTTATTAGAAAAGTGGAGTTGTTAGTAAAGTAGCATAGTCAGAGTGCTCAGCTTGGGGCTCTATTGTGTAGTTTGAATGACTATGCAGATTTATTGTTTGCTTTATTTTCTCTGAATGATTGTAAATGTAATGTATCATGCAGTGACTAATAAGGGTAATGGAGAATGTGATTACTACTCGTGCTAGAATATAATCTACTGTACAAACAACTCCTGTCTACAGCAGGCCTCCATCTAAATTTTGGTTCGCCACTAGTCGGCCTGTGTATAATGATTAACCTCTGTTATTGCCGGTTATTAGAAACAGGCAATAATTTAACCAACATATTAATTGCAATATTTATTCAAGTTATTGCGAAGGATTAAAGTCTGTAAAATATTCATGAAATTGTTTTTAATGATTAAAAAAGTAAATTTTTAAATGAAATCAATTTTAATTTTCTTTAATATAACAATAGGGAAAAATTTTTTATTCGTTAAATTAAATTAAATAATTATTCAATGTTCACTTTTTATTTTTTTCTACTTCTTGCTCTTTACAGAACACGTTCCACTTCCTAATATTATGAAAAATTAACTTATATTTTTCAATATTTGCTTTCTACTATTCCCTACTTATGTTTTCCGGGGTCACCAAATCCAAAGATGTTGAAATTAAAAAATTCAAAATCGACGTCAATATTGGCGAACAGAATTTTAAAAATTAATTTAAATCTGATGTCAGACTTCAAAAATGTAAAATGCTTTATAAAACATAACTAATTAAAAGTGATAATATTTTTATACAAATCCAACAATTTTTAAAACATTTGGTTGCCATATTGGATTCGCCATTTTGAATCTTGAGAAACTGATCGAAATTCGAATTCAGTGACTTCTACTTAACTAGAAATAGGAATATATTAAGTGAAAATTATAAAATAAAAACTAAAAATAAAAAATAAGCAATGCAAATGTGAAATTTGAGGAGTACATTTGGGAATGAGTTAAGAATTAGTTTAGAGATAGAAAAGGAATGTATGAAGTAGGAGGTGTTAAGTAAAAGAGCAGAAAAACGAAAAGTGAAAGGAAGAAGTAAGAAGTTGAAAGTCTAAAACAAAACTAGGGAAATAGAAGAGAAAATAGAAAATAGGAAGTGTAAATAGATAAATACAATATGTAAATATAAATAAGTGTAAATAGAAAATTGAAAATAAAATCCAGAAGGTAAAAGTGTTTGTATAAGAGTATATTATATATTTTTTTTTAAACAAGGAAGAATTGAAAAACAAAAGGTGAAAAAGAAGAAATTATCAAAAAAATAGAAACTAGGATTTTGAGAAATAGAACTAATAATAAAAATCTGTAAAGTAAAAAATGGAAAAAGTTAAAATAAAAAATAGTAACTAGAAACTCGACCGAATATGCATTCGAATGAAAGTAAGAGTAAAAATCTGAAAACTATGAAGTGGAAGAAAGAAAAAACAAATTGAAAATTTACAGTACATACCACAAACTAGAAGGGATGAAAAAAGAAGGGATATAGGGATAAAAAAAGTTAAAATTTCTATAAAAATAGAAATTGATTTGTCAAATAGAACTTTCTTAAAAGTCCCTACTACTAATAACCTAAAAATTGAAAAATGCTTCTCGAAAGTAAAAAATTACTTCCAAGTCAGTTAAGTTTTCGCCACTCGTAAAGTGTTGTTCCTAAAGTTAAGTTTTCTCCAACAGAGAAATCTCATAGTTAAAAAGTCAAGTGGTATAGAAGTCAAACCCTAATTAACTAAAGTGTCTTAATAAGTAAAGTCTTCATCATCAAAGTCAGTCTCGTCTAGTGAACAAGGAGATAGTTCATAGTTTACAAATTCTCAATTCCCCTTGACTTTTGAGTATATAAATTCAATTCCAAAAATTTGTCTAGTCTTTATCAAGTATTGGTCAAACATTTAAAAAAAAATGTCTATTAAAATTTCTGTTCAACCCATTTTTTTCATTTGACACAACTCCAATAATTTAATTCACAGAATTTTAACTAAATAAAGAAAATTTTAAATGAATAGAATTTTTTAATGACAGATACTTCATTTAGCTGACTTGATCACAATTGAGGCATCATATCTCAAAACGACACATGCTCTAATTTCAGATTTAATTATTGTCCCTTGATTGGAATATTTTCAAATCGTTTAATACTAAATTTTAAAAATCGTTTTTTGTTCTTAAAATTAAAAATTAAATAATTAAAAATGTTTAATATTTAAAGCTACAAGTTAAGTTCAAAAACAGAAAATTCATCGAAATTAATTTCTCACATAAGATTTAAATTTTTTAAAAAGAACTGTTCGAAATTAATGTGTGGCTTATTAGAATGATTTTAACTCATTTAGAAAAGTAAATGAATTCCTAATATATTAAATCTGCTAATTTATTAATAAATAAAATATTTCAGAATCGTATAAAAGTGTCTGAAAACTACAAATTGAGTATTTTGCAAAAAAATAAATTACATTTTTGATTTTTGAGTAAGTTTTCGACATTTAGAAAATTCGATTAATCATTTTATTAAAAGATAATAATTTGAAAATTTAATATTTACTTCGAAACCTACCGTTTTTTAAAAAAAGGAAGGCAAATAAAATTAAAAAATCAGTACTGGTCTTCTCCCAAGATGTATATTATAAAAATAAAAAACAGTATAAATATTCAAGGAATATTCAAGAAATATTCTTTAAAAAATTCCACTTTCTTTCCTCTATTCTCATAAACAATTTACATTGAGAAAAATAAAACTCTAATAATATTCATGCAGATGAAAAATAATTTTCAATTGTCATTATAATAATAAAGTTTGATATTCGAATGGTAGAAAAAAAATGAATATAAATGCATCACTTACAGGCTCTGCTGCGGAGGTCCCAGATTTTTAGAGTGCGATCGTGACTGCCTGTGACTACTTTTGTCGGCTCGCCAAGAAACTTGGCTGCCATCACTTTTCCGCAATGGCCCGTGAGAGTGTGCTGCAACAAAACGTTCAAAAGCCTCTTACAAAGTTTTCAATCGAATTAAACTTGGATATTTGTTCAAGTGTCCTCGTATCCGTGAAATTAACAATTTCTTTTTCCATTTTACAATAAAAAGAAAAAAAACGAGAGAAAAACAAAATTCTTTGAGTGTGTATTTTTCTTTCACCCTCCCCAAAAAACATTATACACTCTATTGCAAGTTCTATTCAGGTTTATATTCAACAAAAAAAGCTAATCGCAAGAAAAATAATTTCAAAATTGTTTACTTCTATTTTATTAATAGTTTCCTCGATAACTAGCAACAATTCGGGCTTGGCTAACTTCTTACTAATTTTTGTAAAAAAATTATTAATTTAAAAAATAATATTTATAAATAGATAAACTTTGGAAGGTGTTAACTGTAAATTTTACAAAAATTTTATTTTTTAATGAATTCAATTAGAAAACAGAACTAAGATTTTTGAAAAATTTTAATAAATTCAAATTTTTTGAAATCAATTAAATAATTTTAAAAATATATTTAATTATAATTATTAAAAACTTTTTGATTCATAGAAGAATTTTAGTTAGAAACAACAACAAAATTTAATTCTAGAGAAGATACCAATGATTGAAGAAACTAAATTTTTTTTCAAAAATACCCAATCAATTTCTTCGCATAAATTAAATAATTTTCAAAAATTTTAGTAAAATTCATGGCAAAATTTCAATTACTTTCTGAATTTTTCCTAAAATCAATGATTTGGAATATATACTATTTTCACCCTCATAAAGAAGGTTGCTATTAATTTATTACTACATTTTAAATTAATAGCAACCCTCCTTATGAGGTGTTTCTTTTTCTAAAAAATGACCGTTTGTTAATTAATTATTTTCAATTTTTGACCTGAAGAGAATATTTAATGTATCGAAACGTCGTTAATGTGAATAAATATTATTAAACCATATAAGGTCTCGTAAAATTTATTACAACAAAATAAAATGTGTATATTTTTCATCTGTTAACCCCTTAGCAGTGTAGTCAAAATTAGCTTTTTGTGCCACAAATGTCCAAAAAAATTTTGTTTTTTAAATTACTTGATATGATTCTATTTTATGTTTTCGGGGTCGCTGAATCCGAATATTTGATCAAAATTTAAAAATTCAAAATGACGGCTCCAAAATGGCGACCAAAAAAAATTTAAAAGTTTCCGGATTTGACTAAAAATGATCACTTGGGGGTTTTTGGGGTCGCTGATTTCGAATATCTGGTTAATATTTTAAAATTCAAAATAAAGGCTTTAATATGGCGACCGAAAAAATTTTTAAGTTTCCGGATTTGACTAAAAATGCGCATTTGGAGGATTTTGAAGTCACTGAATTAGAATATTTAGTTAAAATTTTATAATTCTAAATTTTCTGGTCGACGTTTTGATGCTGTCATTCTGAATTTTTGACTAAATTTTTGGATTTCGAGACCTCAAAAACCCCCCAATGAGCACTTTCAGACAAATTCGTAAATGTAAAAAATTTTTGGCCGCCATTTTGGAACCGCCATTTTGAATTTTGAAATTTCAATAACGGATTTCGATTCAGCGACCCCGAAAACCCCCGAGTAGGCATTTTTAGCAAGATTCGTTAACTTTTAAATATCTGTTTTTTCGATGCCGCTATAGCGGTTATACACACTGGGGGCACGAATTATTTTTGCCTCTATAGACGTCAAACACTGTAAAGGGGTTAAACATATATTTTTTTAATATTTTAATTTTTAATAATATTTTATTGCAAATCATAAAAACATGTTTATCAAAGAATATTTTTTAGAGAAAAAAAATGCATGAACAAAAAGAAACTTTAAACTGCGGACAGAATGAATGAATTAATGAAAGACAGAATTATCAGATTATTATTTAATTAGTTTTGAACTTTTACCAAAACAGTTGAAGCATTTTCATAAAAATATAATTTATAGAGAAAAATTGATGAAAAATTTCTCTTGCGACAGGATAAAAAATTCTTTTTTCTTGCATTTAATGAATATATAATACGTTGTGGTAATTATTTCAAGGGTCGCGAATAATCTAGAGATAATGAGTTTTTGATGATTATCATAATTGTTTGCAATAAATTGAAAATATTTACGAGGCTTATATATATAAGGATTGTCCGCTCCAGTAGATTACAGTATATATTCTTTGCCAGGTAATTAGACGCATGTTCGCATAAGTGGTGGAACCAGTAGATTGTATGTAGGAGCGTTGTGTGGAAACAAGTTATAGACGTAATATGTTTTATGTCACGATCTTAACAGGCAAGTAGCTTGTTCATTGATAACATATACACCATTGCACGGTAGGAGGTATGGATCCATACAAGTTATTGATTCCAAGAAATTTTCAATTTATCGACGAACAAAATGGAAAATAGAGTTGTTTGTTTTAAATTTCAAACATAATAATCATTCCTAAATTCCAATCTCAGTCTCGATAAATATATATAGAGAGACGTGTTAAACGTTTTAACAACAATTTCCCGTTGTCGATATTTTTTCAAAAAACCAACAAGATATTGTAAATTGAGTAATAATTTAAAGTGTCGTTTTAAAAAGAAAGAAAATCAGTTCACACAATAAATACACGAATCTTAATAGCGAGAAATTATTGGAAATTAATAAAATGATAAAGAAAACTATTGGTGACAGCTTTCTGTAGCTACCGGGTTATAATCTCGTACAAGAGTATCAAATTTTTTTCCCACTGATTCATTTCTTTACAAAAGGAAGTAGATATATGCAAAATGTTGACACATTATGTGGTCGTTTGTTTTCCTTAAGAATTAATACTATTTCCATATGTAAGCAAATGAGATAATTAGAATACACTTACGGGAAATAAGTAACAAAATTTTAAAAATTGTCTTTTTCCTCAAAAAATATTGCAATTATTTATTAATAAACACTGAGCAAGACTTGACTATAATTTACATATTACAAATTATTATCATCAGATACTGTTATCTAGGAAATGATTCGAAAAATTGTAAATAGAAACATTTAAGAATTTTTAAATTTTACAAACTTTCATTTTGTAACTAATTTATGAAAGTTGAATGACAATGTATGTTCCACATAAAATTTCTATTTTACTCAATACACAAGGTAACAAATTATAAAAAAAAAATTTAACTACCCGGAAAATATATCGTAATCATTAGCGAGACACTAGGGAAAATAAAAACCAAACAAGAGGAGAAAAATCACGTGTATAAAAATATTCAAAACTAAACTCGGACATTTTGGTATGTAATTAAAAACAAACATTCTTTTCAAATTATTAACTTAAACAAATACTTTTTAAATTCTTATCTACATGAGAAAATATTTATTTAAAAAAAAAATAGAAAGAAAAAGTTGAAATGATTTCGCATTTTTTCCAACTCTATTTGAGATTCCTAAAAGATGCTCTAATTTAGATTAATGACTGAAAAGTTTTAAGTGAAATGATCGGGTCCTAAATAAACAAGAAGGAAGTATAGATCCAAAGAGTTGATAAGTTTGCTACTCACTTCAAGCAAGAACATATAATCTAACATCTCAGAGAACTTTGTGGAAACTTTAGGTGAACTAAAAACTTCTTTTTATTTCTTAAAGCTTCTAGATAAACACAATTCTAATGAAGCAAAAGAAACTTCAAGTAATTTTAGTTTAATGCACAAACTACATATATATTCTAGTTTCAAATATAAATATAAAATAATATTTATTTCAAAGTTTATTTACAATGAAGATAATAAAAATCCAAAATTTTTAATATTGTCCATTTATTTGAAACAACAGCTAATTTAAGAATTTTTATTCTTAAGGGGACATTCCAGTTCAAAACAGGAAAAAATAAGGCTTTTTTAGTTTATATTATTAAAATAACTATGACATTTATTTATAAAATTTCTTTTACATGTAATAAATAATTTATTTAAAAATTTGTAAGAAATTTTTTTTTTATTTTTACATTTAAATGGCGGCAATATACGACATTTTCGAAAATGCTCATTTTCGGTGGTAAGATCGATTCAAAACTTTCTAAAACAGATAAAGACAAAAAAGTCATATTCTCTTCGTTACATATTTCTTCAGGTGTGGAACATCAAAAAAGTGGAATTTTCTTCCCCCCCCCTTTTTTTAGAGTACTGTTTCTCTAAAATATGCAAAAAAAGGTGTTTTTATTTAGAATTTCTCTTTTAAAAAAAGGGGAGTTGGAAATTTTCCAGTTTTTGAGGTTTCACTTATAGGCATGATGACGCTGAATCAAATGTCGTTTGATTTTTTAAAACCGCTTCAGAAGAACTCGAGATATCACTCTTACCAGATCAAAAAAGCCATTTTAAGAAAAACGCATTTAAAGTTTTTGTTCATAAGTTTCGAAATTTTTTTTTTAAATCATCGGATTTGTTTGAAAATCGTTACTCGAGGGTTTTGAGGTCGTTAATTACGAATATGGAATCAGATTTTTAAAATTCAAAATGGCGGATCCAATATGGCGGACATTTTTTTCAAAATCATTGGATTTGTTTGAAAATCGTTACTAGGATATTTTAGGATCGCTGATTACGAATATGATATTCGTCATTTTGAAGTTCGGAAAACTGATGACAGTTTCGTAATCAACGACCCCAAAAACTTTCGAGTAACAATTTTCAATCAAATCCACTTGATTTTGATTTTTTTTTCCGACATATTGGATGCGCCATTTTAAACATTTAAAACATTTAAATCATTCGATTGCTTATGTCTGCATACAAAAATATCTTTGACATGACGAAAAATAAAAATGTATAACTGTTGTTTTACTTCGAATTTTGCAATAATATTTTAGGAGAGTATTCTTGACACTATAAGAAATCCGAAAAAAAAATAAAAAAAAAATCAATTTTTTAAACATTTTGAACTGGAATGTCCCCTTAATAAAATAATATAAATAATGAAAAAAAGTAAAAGAATAACATTTTAAAATATAAATTACAAAACTTTATTTTGAGATTGACGATTACAAATGTGATGTCAAATTTTTCGACTTTTTTAATTTAATCGGCGTTTTTAATATTAAAATTAAAACTTGTTATATTTCTAATCAGCAACCACGAAAACCTCACAGTAATGAATTTCAAGTGAATCCGATAAATTAAAAAAATTGAACCGAAATTTTAAATCCACCATTTTGAATTTCGAAAATTGGATATCATATTCATCACCAGCGTATTTTTTTTAAAATCTCCCGTTTGGTAAGTTTCAAGAAAACTAGATCAATTTTTTCAAAAATATGTCTGTTATTTTGAATTTTTGAAAAACTGACTCGTATTTTTTAAGAATAAGGAAACTCACAAAAGTTTTCCATTTTTATCAAACAGAGCTTAAAGTTTTAGTTAAAAAAATTGTTATGACACAGAAGTAAAAATTAAAATTTTGAAATAAATTTTCGTTATTGAAATACTAATGTTTAATGCTTATTTTAATAATTAGATAGATGGGTTAATGATAATAATTATGTAATAATCTTAAAGGAAACAAACAATGAGAAACGAGGAAACAAAGTAATAAATCCCATTAGATCATTTCTTAATTAATTCAAGTAAAGAATTATCTTGCACTAGTGGTTTCTTCATTAAAACAACCGAGAAAAGAGTTAATTAATGCCTATAACTACTTTTCCTTATTCTCTGTTGCACACCTAATGACAATTCGAAAAATATTTTGATTACCCACTGACAATCGCCATAATATTATTAAATTGACAACTCGATTAATAAAATTATTTTATGAATATATAATTTTTCAATTACAGTCTAACTGTAAATTATTATAAATTGAACATTACCGGGAGATATAAACATAGTTTTTCAGTATTTGTTTACTACCTTGATATTAAAAAATCTTTGTTTGTTTTTCTTTATTTATTGAATGTACATAAGTATAAGTAGGTTTAGATCCTTGATTAGATCAGAGAAATGAAAAAAGTTATGAAAGTTGTTATTTTAGAATAAAAAAAGAATAGTTATAATTTGTTACTTATATTATCAATTTATTGCTTCCTCATATAGAGGAAGTATTGTAATACCAAAATTTTTCGACTTCGATTTTTTGACATATCTTTATGTTATTTGACCTCAGGAGTTCAGAAATGACATTTTTACAAAATGTCATTCCGTATGTGTGTGTGTGTGTGTGTGTGTAAACATCACATTTTTATAAATATCTCTAAACTTTGAAGAGCTTTTGGACTGAATTTTTTTAAAATTGTAGGTCTCAAATGAGAGTACTTTCAGACAGATTAATAAAGTTTAACTATATACTTTTTTGATTTTTAATTTTTCAAAAAAACGTTTTTTGCCCATAACTTTAAAAAAATGTGAGGACACCTATGAATGTTTTTCTATGTAATTTTGTAGAGTTTTTTTTAGACGCATCTTTTGAGCCCTCAATGAAAATTTTTCGTCCATATTCACCAGAGATATTAAACTTTTAAAAATCAAAAATTTTGGAAAATAAGACTTTTTTGAATATTTTGTTGGAAAATGTAGAAATAACTTTAAAACTATCATTATCATCTTGTAGTGCATTAAAAAACGCTTCGATTGACCTATTTTTGAAGCTAATTCGATTAGAAATAAAGAAGTTATTCATATTTTAAAAAACAGAAATTGTGATGGAAACTTAAAAAGAAAATTTTTTAAATGTGGAACTTGAATTTTTAATCAAATAAAGAGAAAAAATTATTACAGCAATTGACAATAATTGTTTAAAATTTATATTTTATTATTATTAACATCTCTATGAGGAAGCAAAGTGTTCATGAAATGATCACCAAAATTATAACTAAAATATGTAACTTGGCAGCGGTTTTTAGTTATTTTCGGGATTGTTTAACATTTATTTTATTTATTTTGTTGGAAAAAAAATTCCCCTCTGGTTTCGAAATAATAATATTGCATGTATAATTACAATATTTTGAAGCAATTAATATCGTTTAATTAATGTTTCGAAATAATATTATGTAATTAATATTTTAAATTCATAATACTGTTTGAATAGTATTTAAAAATAATATTTTTAAATATTTTTAAATTATTGGTATATTATAATAATATTTGGAAATAATGTTTGAAAATAATATTGTTTTTTAAATTATAATTATATAGATTTTAATTTATATGAAATTTTCGAACAATAATAATTTGAGTGTAACAAATTTTGACTTTAACTGATAGGGGAGAGGGCCTCAAGGTGGTCACCCTATGAAAATGTTTGTATATTAGTTAGAATCTTCAAATGTTTTCTGTTAATGTTATAATTTGAGAAGACAAAGATTTTAGCAAAGTTTTGAGGTAAATAGTCGTATGAGTCTCTTTGTAACGTGAACGTTGTAAAATTTCTGTTTTTAAATGATCGAGAATTTTTTTTTCTCAGGGTGTTAAAATCATCGAAATTAACCATTTTAAATCAGTAAAAATCGTTATAATTATCTTTATATATCGTACAATAATATTCCAAATGAATATAATTAATATTGTGCTTTAAAAAATTTTTTCATTAACGTTTAAAAAATTGTGTCTTGGCCCTAAGGTAGACACTTTTTTAGCCACAAGGAGATCACTTTTGATTTTTTATGAAAATGTGTTTATACGCTATATTTATCAACATTTATCACTGTGAATGTGAATTTTATCAATTTTTAAGTTTTATGATGAATAATAATAAAATAGAATTATTTTCAAATACACAAAAAGTATTTTTTTTGACGAAAGGATAAAGTGCAAAAAAAATATGTTATATGTTTCTGTGATCGTGAAAAATAATTAATACTAAATAAACAACTTAATAATACGTTTTTTAAGTTTTTTAATAACTTCTTTAGTGAATTTTCGTTTGGTGACCACCTTGGGGCCACTTTTTTAAAAGTTGAATTTTCAACTTTTTTTAAAAAGTGACATAACTTTTTTTTTATTAATAAAATGAAAAAAACTTTATGATAGGAAGTTACGTAATAAGACAAAGCTTCAAACGCCGTATTATTGACCTTTATATATAATTCCGTTTGAAATCTACAGTCGTTCAAAAGATGGGTGACCACCTTAGAGCCCTATATATATATACGACTAATATATATATATATTAATTCCAATTAAAGGACATGAACATAAAAAATCATCATTTTCTCCTGTAGTTAAAAATATTACGTAATGAAAATTTTAATGTTACCGCTTATTTACCAATATTGGTAAAATATCTAATTTTTAATGGTGGCAGCACAATAAACTTTATAGCGCCTCCATTATCTCATTCTCCCCTAAAGGACTAGGAGAACCATTATCCCCAGAGGTTTACAAACTTTTAACTGAAAGACCGAAAGTTGTAATAAAATGAAATAAAAGAATAAAGATCCTAAAAATTGAAAAAGAATAATTTCAACAAAAACTTGTTGATAAATGTAATTTTCAAAGTCTATTGTATAATGAAATGTATATTAGAGGCCTAATAATAGGTTCAAGAATTCTTCCTTTTTTTCGATGTGGTAAAGGGTAATAAAAATTTTGTATATTTGAAAACTTAGACCTTGAGATTCTTAATAGTATTTTCCCCCCTTTTTGAAATAGGTTTTCTTGGAAGGTGTATATAGAGTGCGAGAATTATTTCTGTTTCACCCTTATGATCTGCGAAATCTCGAAACTTTTGACCTAATTCAGGTTTACTACCAGAAAATAGACACGATACATTGCGCTCTTTTGCTTTCACGGTGAAAAATAAAGAGACGCACGAGCGCGTTATCTTTCGCCTCTTCTTCTTCTTCTTCTTCTGATAGTAAATTTCCTCTTGTGCATTATACTACATCTTGGGATGGAATATACACGGGGTGTAGATATGCGCGTAAACCCATCTTTCCGGGAACTCTTGCCGACTTCACTGACTTTAAACCCAAAGTCTTTTCTTCCATATTTTTTTTGTTTCCACTGACTTTAATTGAGGCTTCGTAAAACTCAAGAGATCTCGCTTACGCTTCTGTTTCGCCGATGTTGCATCCAGGTTAAAAATAGTTTATGCTTTTATTGCACAGATGCTCTCTCTCTCTCCCTCTCTCTGTACTTCTGTCTATGACTTAGCTACCCTCGTAAAAAAACAATATCGAGGGTCGTCTCAACTTACTCCCTTTTTCTCCTTTCGCGTTGTTTAAAGCATTTCTTGTATAAATGTAGAAACTCAACGCATAAGATGTGTGACTGGCACATCAGTAAAAAAATAATTAAAGGTTACAAAAGCCCTTAAAAAAATTTCTTCTCTCTCTCTCTCTCTTTTAGTAGTTTATGATTATTTGAGCGATATATATCTAAATAAACTCTCGGGCTCTAATCAAGACTATTTCTCACCAGGGAGCGTTAATATTCCATTATACATGCTTTTATTCTTTTCAAGAGTAATAATAAAAGATAAATTTATTCCAACTACCTACAATTTCAGAGAAAGATTGAAAAATATTTTCAAAACTTTGTTAATTTTCTAATCATTTTATAAACAACATAGTTTTAAACACAATTTTTAAAATGTTGAAAAATGTATTTAAAAACATTTCTTGAATTATATTTAAAGAAAAAGTTTCTTGAATTCACCCCAAAATGTTTTTAGTTTAAAAGAAAAAACAACCCTAAGGCCTTGGTGAATTACTTGGACCACCTCCTCATGATATTCCAATCTGGTGCAAAGTGTCTTTTTGTAACCCAAAACCCCTCGGCGGCCATTAATACTCTAACTTTATGCATTAGAATTTTAAATTAACGACGTTTAGATTGCTTCAGCGAAACATAATGTATGGTTAACTGAATAAAATACAATGACCATGTGGAACAAAAGTTTTTCATTCATTCCTGTCCTTATTATACAAGGCACTCTCTTTCACTTGAAAATTTTGTCCTCGATGTGGAAAACGAATTTTAAAAAAATTTATAAATGAGACAAATATCGACTAATTACAGTAGATAAAATCCAATAGTTGAAGAAAATCTTAACTTATTTTGCTCAACTTTTTTTTGTTCGATGAAGAATGATAAATGGAAGAAATCTCTTAAGTTTATTTAATATGTTTGATGCTTTTATAGAATTTAAGCAACTGATTTGTAAAATATTCTCAAATATTATTAATTGGGTTAAAATTTCGATGTATATTTTTGTAAACTTTAATACAGTTCGTATTATTTTAAATATTAACATTTTTCTCCAAAAAATTGAATTTTTTGACATTTAGACCTACGTAAAGCCTAAACTATTAAATGAATTTGTATTTGTAAGATAATTCGGGTTTTCCTGGAAATATTGTATTTCTGACATTTAGACAAACATCAAATAAATTTTTTGTCCAACGCCTTCGGGGAAATGGAGTCATTGTGCACTAGGCACCAGTGGAGAAATGTACCTCATATCTCCACTGGCCGTTTGTCCAGTGGAGAAATGTACCTTATATCTCCACTGGCCGTTTGTCCAGTGGAGAAATGAGCGGTGAAAAGAGTAAAGGCACATTATGTGTAGTTATTTCGGTTCCATATCACTATAAATAAATCATAAAAATCTATTCTAATTTGCTTTAACTTTGTTAAATTTTGTCCTAAATAAGTAATTTATAACTAAAAATTAAAATTTTGAAAAATTAATTGTATTATTAATACATGGAGAGAAGAGTTACAGTTGTGACAACTAAACACGTTTAGTAGCAGAAATACATGGAGAGCGATAGTAGCGCCCCTGGCGGTTTAGTTCCTGTTTAGTTACTCTGACTGAACGTACAGTCGTTCCTACTATTATATAGTAGATGCGACTGTTATTTTTGTCCGTCGAAAATTAACTAAACTGTTTAGTTATGAGAACTGAACCGACAGTCGCCTTCACTATTCTCTTCTCTCCGTGTATGTTAAGTTCTGACAATAAATGAATAAAATTATTATAATTAGTATGAAAAATTAATAGAAAGTGTTTTTCAGTTGTTGGACAAAGTAATATGTGCAATTCGTGGCGAACAGCGATTTTCGCTCGCATGATTGCTGCTCTCGCTGCGCTCGAGCAGCAAACTTCAAGCTCGCGAGAAATCGCCCTTGTTCTCCACTCGTTGCACAATATACTATTTTTCAGTGTAGTTGAATCCAATTATTCGACTTAAAAAAAATTTCTATTTGAAGCAATATTGAGATCTTGGCGTCGATAATGTTTCCAACTTGTAATTAATGAAAGTATTGACGTCAAGATCTTAAAATTGCTTTAAATAAAATTGTAATTTTGAAAAACTGACATCAGTGATCTTTGGTTGTCTTATTGGATCCGTTAGTTTGAATTTTGTAAATCTTACATCTTTGTATTTAGTGAACTGGGTACCTTAAAAAAAATCTTAAATATATGCAAATAATCAAATAAACGCATTAATTTAAATAATCCCCCTAGAATTCTTTACTAGACGTGCACGTATGAGAAAATTGGGAAAATTGCGACAAGAAACTAGTTTCGAATTAATTAGACGTTTTTTGAAAAAGTGCCAAGCACCATGTTTTCCCATCCTTAGGGCAAAACCGGGTGGTCTCAATAAAATGTTAAAAACATGGGATTTCTTTTATTTAATATTTATTTACTAGTTTTAGAATTTCTAATAACTTAATGTACCATTACTTGGAATCTAATTAGATACTAATTATTCAATTCAAAGTAAATTAGTGTAAGAATAATTAAATAAACTTGATATTTTTTCAATTAATAATTAGAGTTGAATGTACTTGCACCTAATAATACTTATAATTAACAAAACTCAAATAAATTGAAAAACACTGTTATTACTAAAAATATTAATAAGTGAATGTAATTGTAATATTCTAGTAATTAAGGTTCAATAAAAATTAAATCTATTAGGAATTATTTCTGAACTGATTTAATCAGTTAAATAATGGAATATAGTTGTCAATAAAATCTTTATAAATAATAATTAAAGCTCTTACTATTAGTAATTCATGTTGTTTCAAGTAATTATATTTTCAAATAATAATTAAAAGTACGAAAAAATTGAATTTTATAATTAGAAAAGTAGTTAAATCTGACAGCAGTAATTAGGAATAATAGAAAAAACTAATAAATGTAAAACCAAAACTTGTTTTCTTACTTCACACTGTATATTTAACTACAAAATTAATTAACTAATCAAAAAAAAAAATTTCATTTATGTATCCAGGAATTAGATGATAAAATTGTTTACATACACTTATGTATTTTTAACACAAAGGAAAATTGATTTTTGATGAATAAATAAATCCATCTGCTTTTTTTTAGCTTATAAAACATTATTAAGACGTACTTTTTTTTAAATATAATTAAAGACATTCTCGTTTAACACTTTATTACTGGATATGTTATTAAATTCTATTAATCGAAATTATGAGACAGTACAGCTCGTACTTTTTAGTTCATTAATATTAAATATTAATAATATCATAATTCATAAGCATATAGTAAACAAATTGAAATATAAACAACGCAGGGTTGTATATTTCAAAGTATATTCGTTAAAAGAGTTTATTATCCTTCCCCGTTTGCATAAAACCTGCGTAAAGGGATGTATATTTTCCCATATTTAATGCTTGTTATATAAAAGACAAAATGCGAAGGGAATGTAAGAGATAAAAAGTCTTTATTCAATATATATATATATATATATATATATATATATATATATATATATATATATATTCAATAGAAAGTCTTTTTATTCAATACACACGTATATATTTATATAATTATTCATCTGAATTGTTTTCTATAAGAAACGAAAAAGGAGAGTAACAAAAAAGGAAAAAAGAAGAAAAGAAAAAATAAGAGAGAAAAGAAAAGAAAACGGAAAGATCATTTTTATCAGAAAAGTTTGAAGACCTGGAGGCAAATCAACTTCCTCACGCGACGTTTACCGATATCTTCTTAGAAAACGTCTCGCACCAAAGGACACAAGTAACACGTCGAGCACCTAAGTAACGTTTAACAAGTATAGATATAAGTGCACGCGAACCCTTTTGCTGTGGTATGCATATCTTCACATATATGTGTAATGTTGGCGATTTTATTGCGTTCCGGAGGCGCGACTCGCCATGAGATACGAAATGCCACAGAAGGAACGAAAAAGAGAAACAAATTTCTCCCTCTGATCGTCCGGATTGACTTCGTCTTCGGAAGTCCGTTAAAAGGTCTGCTCAATTCAAACCATGACCACACGGTTTCCAATGGGGTTCTTATTTTCCAAGCCCCCCGACCCCTATAAGCCTCTTCACTTACGCAAGGAATGTGTTGGAATTTGCTAACAAAAAAAAAGAAAAAATTAAGAAGAAGAAAATCCACGGGTTAACGTAACCACAATCATTATAATCTGAAACGATCACTATACTCGATGTCTCATCTTGAGAATATTTCAATAAATATTTACAACAAATTCCACTGTAAAATCCCTTCTGCATTGCGGTATGTTACAACTATTTCCAGTTTACAATCCTCTAAATAGATTCAATAATGTGGAATGTGTTTATAATTTTTATAGTTAAAAGTATAAAGTAACAATTTATTCTTTAATAGTTTCATCATTATAGAAGGATTAGAAATGACCTGAAGTGTTGTTGCTTAAAAACGAATATTTATTTTTAGCCATTTAATTCTAATTATAGATATTAATGTCTGATTTCCATTTGAGTTAATAATATTTTTTTCTTGTTGATTCTCAAGTCTGTTAGTCGGTAGTTTAGCTGACTCGTAATTTATAAGAATTTCCTTCTTTAAGTAAATAATAAGGTAATTAAGAAAGCGGATTGGTAGGCTACAAATTTAACCTAATAAACGGTTAAATTAATGTGTCAAATATCCATTTTTATGTTAATTCATTCATTTATTTAGTCAATTACTCATTGTATACTAATTTACTACTTATTTACTATTTTATTTAGTTTTATTTACTTGTTTGACAAGTATGGATGAAATCATAAGATTTGTCAAAAACTGATTAAAACAACATTAATTGAGCTGAAATTTCATAAGAATATCTAAAAAATACATTAAAGAAGGGCAGTTGTGTGTAAAAAAAAACCGTATTTAGGCCTTATCATTATTAAACAAAATATATCATACGGTCAAACAACCAAAAAATTACTTTTTATGAAATATATTAAAATCGGTAAAGACGAGAAATTGAGTATTATCAGTGACCTTAATAACTTCTGATTTTAAAGTAATTTGTATTAATTAATTTAAAAAATATTAAAACTTTTGTACATGACTGCCCTTCTTGAGCACATTTTAGACAAGATTACAAAATTTCAGCTCAATTTATTAAATATTTAACTAGAAAAGTGGTCGGAAACATTACCCAATAATCATATACTGTTAAGGGGAAGAACAAAACAATGTTAGCAATGTTCCCCATTCCTTTCATGGTTTAGCACACAGTATGGAAAATATTTGTACTTTGAGACATTGCTAATAAGTTTTTGGACAATTTTTATCAATTACAATTAATATTACATTTGTAAACCAGTAATTAAATAATTGAATTTAAAAATTTCCTTCTATCTCCATTTAATTAGCAAACAAAAATTTTGGTCACAAGTTATATGTCAAAAGGATGAAATTTTTTATCAACATGAAAATCAGCTGAAGATGAGGAAAATTCAGAGAGAAGAAGAATTTAAAAGCTGACGCAACAATGTTAACTCAATTTTAAAAAAGAAATTCAATTCGTCTTTACTGCTGATTGCAAGGCGTATTAGCCAATAGGTTTTCCATCAAAAAAAAGAAAAGAGTAGCGGAAGTAAAGTTAAAGTTTTCTTGTTAAAATTCTCCACCGCAGCATCAAAGAGTGTTTTCTAGTTTCTAGTTAAGATCCGTGTTTGAAAGTGAGGATGTATTATCAACTGAATGCAATCGAGAGAAACCAAGTACCTGGAAAGTCAACAAAAGATCAACTGCAAGGACACCATAAACTTGGATTATGGTTTATATAGACAAAAATGTATCTTCTGGAAGAGGTTTTGTTTCCTCCAAAAATATCCAAAAAGGATGTTTAGTTTTAACATATATATTCGAGTGTCTATTTTGTCAAATACATCAGTTTTTTCTTAATCGAAATTTTATTTTAAATAAATTTTTTGTTTGTCAAATATTTCAATTTTTTTAATATATTATAGTTTTAACGAATTCACTTTTTCTGAGGATATCAAATTGAGATAAAAAACGAATCAAAAAGTTGCTTTGCAACACTTGATTTATTTTTTGTCTCATTTTGACATCCTTAGAAAAAGTGTGTTATTATCTATAATTCTTATTTTTTCTAATACATCCTTATTTCGCTTATTCATTACATTTTCAATTGATAGTTTCTCTAACTTTTTTATATTATATTATATTATTTTTTGTCGATTGTAAATTTTATAAGAGAGTTTAAAGATGAAGAGGTAAGGGAAAGAAATTTTCCTACAGAGAGAAGGAAAAATAAAAATAAAACTAAAAGAAAAAGAGAGAGAGAGAGAGAACGAAAAAGAATGAAGTTAAGAAAAGGAGAGTGAAAGAGAGAAAGAGCGAAGAAGATAGAGTATAGGAGAAAGGAAATGGCCTTTTCCGTTTTCCAACGTAGCAGCAGCCTAGGTTGAATCAGTTCCAGGTGCTGGAAAAGAAGTGTCGGTAGGTCGGAGGAGTGAGTAGCTGAATACTTGGGTGAGACCCAAGTATTCTTCGATAAAAGTCGCGAAGTACCTTTGTGTTACGATTCTTTCTCTCTCCCCCCCTTCGTTTTTTTACATTCTTCGCTCACTTCGTGACCCTATACAAGCAATTTTTTTTCACACTCACAACTACATGAACCTAAATAGAAAACAAAAAAAAAACGAAAGAAATTGCGACTTCAATAAAATGAAAGAGTATAATTTGAAAATGTATATCTGTCAGTTTACAGTCAATTAACTATGTAAATTTTCAACTATACAGAAGATATGGTTTTTCATATGCTTGAAGTCTCTTTAAAAGTGTGCATATATATAGTATATACACAAGACTTGCTTTGTGCAATAAAACTTTGATTTATCGGACTTTACTTTTTTTTGTTTCTTTTCGTTCAGATTTATGAAACACAATAAAAATTGTTTCGATTGGTATATATAGAACTGGTTTCTTTATATATAAAAGAAGTCGAGGACAAGACATGAACGAGTTTCCTAATCAAACGGTATAAATATTTTTTTCAAACACATTAATTTCTTTTTTATCAAACCTAGTTGCCTAATGAGAGAGTTGAGACCATTCCTCCCAATAAGTTTAACATATTGTTTCGATTATAGACAGAGAGAGAATCAGAGAAAGAGAGAGGGAAGAATATATAATTAATGAATCGCCAGAAGGTGAAAATTGAACCCATGTAATATGTAAATATTTTCAAGATATTACAAATTTATTGAATCAAAACAGTATCGTTAGGAGGCAATTATAAAACTATAATTCTTTTTTCAGACACATTTTTTTCTTTTTTCCATTTGCATACGATTTTTTAAAGTTTCAAATAAAACATTATCGATTTGTCGAATTTTTACAAATAAGTTTATTATAAACAGTTATAAAAATTGAAATTTGAAAGAACAGTTAAATTTTATGAATGCAATAATCTATGAATTAACGATTATTGAAAGAGTAAAAAGCAGAGAAAAATGTGAGGATAATATTGTTGATTGGTTTGAAGATAGAGGGAATGAAGAATAAACAGAAGTCCTTGAATAATATTTTTCTTCGCGTATACACTGTGAGTTGATGATCATTCAAAGATAAATAAGAAAATAACTCGATAATCCAAAAATAATCAAAGAAATTCTTAATAGCATCAATTTTGAGAAATATATTCCATGCGGCACATCTTTCTCTCTCTTTTTTAGCTTTTGCTGCTTGAAATCAATAATTTAATACCAATATCGCCATCATGCAATCCCATCATATCAAATCGCACCCAGACGCTTCAATGCCTCAATAATGCTTACACAGCCATTGAAGAAGGATGTGGTAAATCCACTTTCTTCATCCTAATAATGCGATTATATATCTCTCCAGCAATTGTATATCTTCTCTACACGGAGAAAATTTATTCCTGAAAATTTACCGAACTTTGTTCGGTAAAACTGGGATGAAGTGTCAAAACTGTAATTTTTAAGGAACAGGACTGTAAAAGCAATTGCATTGAAAAATAATGTAAAAAGAATAAATCTTACGGTACATGTATTAGCCCTTCACTTACAGTTCGGTAAAACGTAGGGTAAGCATACACTATACTCAGTTTTATTGAAAGTTCGGTAAAACGTAAGGCACAGTGTTCGGTAAAACTTATATTTATTGTATAGTTCGGTAAAACGTATGGTAAGTGTTCACTATACTTATTTTTATTGAAAGTTCAGTAAAACGAAAGGTACAATGTTCGGTAAAATTTATATTCATTGAATTACTGAATAGTTCGGTAAAACTTGAAGAATAAAAAATAAAAAATAATGTCATTGCAGTAGTTCTATAGCAATACTGCCGTAAATCTCACTCTACCTACTTTAATCACTACCTAAACCCCCTACAATTATTCACGAACAAATACTTATTCATTACACCTGCCTACAGTACATTCTAAACGCATACATTAATACATACATCGCACGCTTTACATTATTGCTTCAGAAAGTTTCAACTGTCCTTATATATGAATCTGAATTTTATTTCACCGCTTGCGAGAAAGATTCAAATTAATAAACAATAATTGTATAAATATAAAATAAAAGAATCATCCATATTAAATCCATGTTACAGAATAATTTCTAACTATATTTAAGGTCAATTTATGAAATAGTTTCAAATTATGTTTTTATTGTTATAAAAAAAAATGTTTAAATTTGTATTTTATGTAATAAAACAATAGTTTATTAAAATTCTTATTGTTCCCAAATTTTTATCAAAAAAGATTAAAATAATCAATTTTAGTGTTATTGTTACTATAAATCAGGGACCGCCTCGAAAGTTTAGTTTCGTTTTAGTTTTCTAGATGGCACGAAACTAAATTAAGAAAGTGACTTTAATTTCAAGTCGACACGAAACTAAACTAATAAAGTGTATTTAGTTTCGTGACAACTCGAAACAAAAGATTAAAGAACATAATTATTTAGTGTCAAACAAAAAAAATTGTTTTCCCTGACTTACGTAACTAGAGCAACTTAAGTAATTAATGTAAGTTACGCAACCAGAGTAAATTTCGTAACCACAGTAACTTACATAACTAAAGGAAATTACTATAATTACATAACCAGACTAAATAACGTAACTACAGTAACTTATGTAAATGGTAAAACTTACGTAACTTCTTTTAATTGCGTAAGATGTATTTGTTAGGTAAGTTATGCAACTTTGATCATTTGCAAAAGTTATATAAGTTTCATCATTTCCGTAACTTGCGTAAGTTATTCTAGTTACGTGACTTATGTAAGTTTGATCTTCTACGTAAATTACATACGTAAGTTACGTAAAATTGATTATTTACGTAGGTTACGTAAACTCGATTATTTTTGTAATTTGTGTAAGTTATTTTACTTACGTAACTCACGTGAAAGATCCAACTTACGTCAGTTACGTACGTTTAATTTTTACGTAAGTTATTTACGTAAGTTACTGTACTTACGTTATTTTCTCTGGTTACGTCACATACGTAACTTTCTGTAATTATGTAAATTAAAAAATGTAAAATATAAAAACAATTTTTCTGTGATTATCACTAAATTATTATGTTTTTCATTCTTTTGCTTCGAGTCGACACGAAAATTAAAAGTTTCAAATACTTTTGTTTTTGGATTATTTAAGAACAAAAACGAAAGTCATTTTCTATTTAATTTCGTTTCAGAAGCAGTTTCTGCTATAAATGAAATTATTAATTATTAGTTAATGAGTACAAATAAGTTAAAAATAACTAACTATTAACGTCAAAGTTTTTTTACTACGGGGCATTTAAAAAAGTATTTCAATCCTGAAAATTAACAATTCAAGCAAGTCAAGGAAGTTTTACCGAACTATTCCTGAAAACTACGACTCGAGTCAAGTCAAGAAAGTTTTACCGAACTGTTCCTGAAACGTTAGTGATCATCAAGGAGGTGTTCAAAAGAAACGTTAAAATTTTATTTAATTTTTATTAAACGTTCAGTTTCGATTTTGTTTTAACTTTTACAGTACTAGTTTGTAAAAAATAAAGATATGACATTAAATTTTGAATATTATTCATGAAAAAATAATTTAAAAATTATTAAAAATTACTGTTATGCTACTATATCCCAACTTTACTGAAGAATTCGGTAAAATATAAGGAACAAATTTTCTCCGTGTAGCATACAATATTATTTTTTATTTTTGTGAATTATTTTCCATTAACGGTTGTTAATTGAAACTTGTTAAACAGCAGCAGTTGCTAATACAAAACTATATACGTACTTTGAATAAATAGTTAATAATAGTAAATAATAAAAATAATAAGAAAAAGTTTATCGCAGATATTGCTGCTAGTAATCGTTATTAAAATTTGTTGTTTTAGCAATTTCGCATTAAAAACTCAGTTGCTATAAAAACAGTAACCTAAGATAAATATTTTATAATTGCAATTAATAACTGTTTCTTGAAGAACAATTTTTAATCTACCTTTATTAATTGTTAGCGAACAATTTGTTAATAACTTTTCTGAATACATTGATGTTTAATTCCTTAGCGAAACCTGTGTTAGAAATGTTATCCCTAGCAATATTTACTAAAGTTTCTTGTAGCAAAATTTCTTACAAATGCTTGGCAATGGTTATTAAAAAATGTTCTTTGCTCAATCATTATTAAAAATTAACTGCCTAGCAATGTTTTGTAAAGTTTTGTAGCAATATCTGTTGAAAATTTTGTTGTCTATCAAATACTAAGGAACATTTTCTGTTAGCAATCTATATTGTACACTTGCTGTTTTACAAAGTTTACTAAATAAAAAATTCCAAAGAAATAATTTTTAAATGTTCGTTGCTTCTTGTTTATAAAAAACAGTTGTAAAACAATTGAGAATTCGAAAGTGTCCTTTGTTTATTTGTCTCCATCCTTTTGTAATATAACTAGTTCACACTCATGCAAGTGGTTAATTTTTTCCCCCCTTTTCTTCAATCCCCTTCTCTATAGTAGTTTCTCGTAGTCCTTTATAGCGCGGGCGCTTGCGCACGAGCCTCCACCAGTGACTAGTTACACGTATGAAATAATCTATTATCTGAAAGGGGGAGTTTATCTGGTGCGGGCATTGAATTGCCAAGGCCGTAGAAAAGTGGTGGCAGAAAAGTCGCACCGCGGTCAACGAACCCCTCCCCACCTCCCTCTTTCTCTCACTTCTCACAGCATCATCGTGTATACAGTGAAGCATCGCGGATCAAGTCAGGTTTACCTGTGCAGCACAACCGTTCATATTGTATATAAAAACGCCTCTGAATAAGCTCACATTCCACCCCTTTCATTATCGTCAGCCCTCTGAAAAGTGTTTTCTATGTTGCCAGTAAACTTTCAACATCTTCAGATAAATGAAGTCTCTCCATTATGAATGGTTCTTTAGACTGAGAAACTTTTCAACAAAGTGGGGAAAAAAAATTTTAAATTAAATTAAAGTGTAAATTTTTGAAACATAGGAACGTTAGCAAATAAATAAGGATTTAAAATTGGTTTCTGTAGATTTAACATGGTTGATACAATATGACTGGAATTTAAAACCTTCTTATGTATTTTACAAAATATACTATATAATGATTTGTAAAAAATAATTACATTTTGTATAAAAAATATGTTTAAAAAAAAGGTTACATTAACAGACATTACAAAAAATTTAAAAAAGAAAAAAATTCTTTAATAAATATAAAAAAGCGATAGATATTTATTTTTAAAGGTTGAATTTGTGTTTTCTAGTTGATAAAAGAATCAAATAATATATAATAAACAGTTAAAAATGTTATTTAAGTTTGTGTATGAAATGTCAAAAATCAATCATATTTAATAATTTATTTTGGCAAAGTAATTTAATTTTAGGAAATCGGAATTATTTAAATAATAAGTATTTTAAATACAACTTAAAATTATTTAAATACTTTTTTGATTGTTACCTGAGAAATATAAAAGAATTTACCTTAAAAACTAACCATTCTTTATTTACTTCATTTTTATCGCGATTTTTAATGTTTTGTAACTTCCTTGGAGAAAAATCGATTTATGCCAAATTTTTAGAGCACGTTGATTGAAGTAATATCTTCATGCTGCAAAAATTTTGCGTTTGGTTCTGCACTAGTCTTTGAAAGAAATTGATTCAAAAAAGTGTTTATTTAGAAGGTTACCGACAAGTATTATAATTAACTTGAAGTTGGTTTGCTACTTGCGGTAAAAGTCAAATTCGAAATGAAATGGTTTTTTTTATTTAAAAGGAAATTTAAAATTATATTCATGTAAGTTTAAATATATTTATTTGAATTAAACTTTATTAATAAAAATTAATAAAAGTAATTAATTAATTAAAACAAAATGAAACGATTTTTTGAAAGTAAATTTAAATTATCTTTAATTGAGTTTAAGTATATTCATTTAAATTAAATTTTACTAACAAAATTAATACAGTAAATTAATTAAATTTTTAAAACATTTAAGTTGAATGAAATGAAATAAAAAAATTTTTGTAAAAGTCGTTTTAATATTATCTTTAAGTGAATTTTTCTTATTAAAGAATTCTTTCCTCTTTTAAATTTTTTGTAATCTCTGTCAATGTAAACTTTTTATGTACTCTGAATTTAAAACATTTTTTTATACAAAATGTAATTATTTTTTACAAATCATTATGTATTTTGCCATCCCAAAGCAGATAAGAATATTATTTCAAAGTATTAGAATTTTTTGTAATGGTCAAAAATACATTAGGCGAAATAAAATGGTTTGGCCCTTATATAATAGTTTATTATTTTGGCAAATGAGAAAGGATTTCAAATGTTCTAGAAACATTTCTAGAACATGGAATTTTTTTTCCTCCGGGTAGCAGGTTTTTAGGGACACTATGATTTGAATTCTTTTCCTTAAAGATGTATCATTTTTATTCTTGCAAATGAATTTTTATATCTACTTTTCAATTTCCTAAATATGTCATATTTAAGAATTCTTCTTTTTTCAAATGAAAGTTTTATTCAAGGATCGTATTTGAATTAATCATAATGTTGTGGAATCATTAATTTGTCGTAATAATTTTCGGAGTGTAACACATATCTGACCTATACAGTATACTTACGTCCAAAGTCAAGTTTTCAAGAAAAAAGCCCTCAAAGTTAACAAGTTGATATTGATACTCCTGAACTTTAAAATTTCTCGAAATTCGTTACTCGGGGATTTTTGGGGTTGCTGATTTTATAACATGAATCAGCTTTTTAAAATTTAAAACGTCTGATTTAATATGCAGGGAGAATTTTTAAAAATTAATCATATTTGCTTACAGCTCGTTACATAAAAGTTCTGATAGATACAAATTACGAATCTGGTAGCAGAAATTAAAAAATTTGTCGGTTTTTCATGGAGCTCGTTAATAAGGTGCTTTCAGGGTATCTGATTATAATTCTAGGAGTAAATGCTTGAAATTAAACTTAAGGTTTTTTAATTACTAAGGAAAATTATTCAGGAGTTTATTTTTTCTACTGGTATTATTTACGCCCACACAGCAACGACAATTTCCTGAAAGTTGAAATTAACTTGTCTACAACCTTCTGAATCTTCCGAAACTCATGAAACTAGAAATAAATCTTTAAATATTCGCTGCTTTTCAATGTTGGGTTCAAAAGTATTCTGAACATTGGGTGATAGTTAACATTTTTTAAAAAATGTAAACGAATTTCTTAATAAAAAAAGGAAGATTAAATAAATGTATACAGTTAAAAATTAAAAATCGTTTGTGGTCCAAAAACGATACCAAAAAAAGTTTACAAAAAATGTGTTTTCATCATATATAAGGTTTTTAGGGTCGCTGAATTTGAGGTCAGGTTTTTATAATTCAAAATGTCGGATACAATATGGCAATCCAATTTGGCGGACAATTTAAAGATTGATGCGTTTTAACGAACAATTCATTTCTAGAAAGTCTTTCAGGTTCGCTGATTATGAATATGATGTCAGATTTTTAAAATTCAAAATAGTGGATTAAGTTTAGTTAAAGTTTTATGCGATTCGATCGAAATTCGTTTCTCAAAAGTTTTTGGAGACGTTGAATTCGTAATTCATGGTCGTTTTTTTAAATTAAAAATGGCGGATACAATATCTCGACATAATTTTTAAAAAGTTGATAAATTTGTCTAAAAATATTCATACTGGAGACTTTTTAAAGTTTTTGAATAAAACCAAAAAGATGGAGTGTTTTACCGTCACGTTTCCCGTTCGCTCCCGAGTAAACATTTAAGACAAATTCGTCAATTCTCGTAATTTAGCATTTAGGTAAACGAACAGTAAATTGTTGTTGAATTTTTTAAATCCGACTAAAAATTCTGAACATTATCTACAATAAAAATAACTTCAACTTTCAGGAAATTTTCAGTGCTATGTGGACGATTCAAGCGAAGTCATTAAATACTTAATATGTTGGGGCCATATTGAATTCACCATTTTGAATTTTGAATATGGTGGATTCCACGTCAGTTCAACACACTTATTTTCATGACTTGTTGGGATTTGGCTGTACTTTTGTAAATTTATTACTTTTATAGTGATAAACAACAAAAATTTTTCAAAATTTTGAAAATTACCAAAAATATGGCATTTTCAAAATTTTTGTTTTTTTTCCCCCGCATAAGACGCATTCTTAGTACGGGTCCTACAAAATTGTATTAACCAAGTTCTACTGTATCTCAAAATCGGTGTTTTTTATTTTTTCGTAACCTATCCCAATCGAAAGCTTACTTTTTTTCATATAAGCCTTGTAAAAATTAGAGTGGGACACTGGAACTTTTTGAAGAAATTAATTATAAATCATTATTTTCTATGTAAAATAATGATAAATTATTATTTTCCTCAAAAATTCTCATGGTCCCACTCTGATTTTTACATGGCCTATAAAAAAAAGGTCACCAACTTCTAGCCCGTGAAAATCCCTTTAAAAATCACTATTCATACTTTCAGTTTGATTAATTTTACTTATCAATATATTAAATCGAAAAAAGATATTTTCAAAAAAATCCAAATTTTGAAACTCCATAACTCAAAAAAAAATAAATCAAATTAAAAAAATTTAATATTTATATTTCCACTAATAATAGTAACATTTTAGCAAAGTTTAGAGCAAATTCATTTTTTTACTTGGGCAGTTAAGGAATTTTGCCCCATATGTTCGTAATTTGTCCCAAGATCGGTTAATTAGAACCGAAGTTATAGCACTTTTTAAAAAAAAAGACAAAAATTTTTGAAAATGCCATATTTTTGGTAATTTTCAAAATTTTGAAAAAATATTTGGTGGAGTTGTTTATGACTATAAAAGTAATAAATTTACAAAAGTACAGCCAAATCCCAACAAGTCATGAAAATGAGTGTGTTGAACTGACGTGGAATCCACCATATATGACTTTTCTAATGTTTCTATCCGAGTCGCGTACATTATTATAAAATGGTATATTCATTCAATAACAATGTTATGAATTTTCACACCTTTACTTTTTTTCTATTTCTTGAAGAAAAAAAAGAAACAAACAGGAAAAAGCACAAAGAACATGAAATTGTATACTACAAGGAGAATACACCATTATAGTCATGTCTCTCTCTCTCTTAAATTCTCTCATCCTTGTCTCTCAAAGTTTTCCCTATATATTCTTTGTACTGCACTACTCATCCCTTTGGAAGAGAATGTCTTTTTAAACATTTGAGCTTTGAGCGCAGTCTTCAGAGAATATGATAAAAAAAATGAATGAGAGAGAGACTTTGAACTGTGTAATTCCGGTTGCGATTTCCGGTTGTTCGAAACGCCGGCGGTTGTCATTGTATCATGCATATATGCGGTATACACGGAGAAAATTTGTTCCTTATATTTTACCGAATTCTTCAGTAAAGTTGGGATATAGTAGCATAACAGTAATTTTTAATAATTTTTAAATTATTTTTTCATGAATAATATTCAAAATTTAATGTCATATCTTTATTTTTTACAAACTAGTACTGTAAAAGTTAAAACAAAATCGAAACTGAACGTTTAATAAAAATTAAATAAAATTTTAACGTTTCTTTTGAACACCTCCTTGATGATCACTAACGTTTCAGGAACAGTTCGGTAAAACTTTCTTGACTTGACTCGAGTCGTAGTTTTCAGGAATAGTTCGGTAAAACTTCCTTGACTTGCTTGAATTGTTAATTTTCAGGATTGAAATACTTTTTTAAATGCCCCGTAGTAAAAAAACTTTGACGTTAATAGTTAGTTATTTTTAACTTATTTGTACTCATTAACTAATAATTAATAATTTCATTTATAGCAGAAACTGCTTCTGAAACGAAATTAAATAGAAAATGACTTTCGTTTTTGTTCTTAAATAATCCAAAAACAAAAGTATTTGAAACTTTTAATTTTCGTGTCGACTCGAAGCAAAAGAATGAAAAACATAATAATTTAGTGATAATCACAGAAAAATTGTTTTTATATTTTACATTTTTTAATTTACATAATTACAGAAAGTTACGTATGTGACGTAACCAGAGAAAATAACGTAAGTACAGTAACTTACGTAAATAACTTACGTAAAAATTAAACGTACGTAACTGACGTAAGTTGGATCTTTCACGTGAGTTACGTAAGTAAAATAACTTACACAAATTACAAAAATAATCGAGTTTACGTAACCTACGTAAATAATCAATTTTACGTAACTTACGTATGTAATTTACGTAGAAGATCAAACTTACATAAGTCACGTAACTAGAATAACTTACGCAAGTTACGGAAATGATGAAACTTATATAACTTTTGCAAATGATCAAAGTTGCATAACTTACCTAACAAATACATCTTACGCAATTAAAAGAAGTTACGTAAGTTTTACCATTTACATAAGTTACTGTAGTTACGTTATTTAGTCTGGTTATGTAATTATAGTAATTTCCTTTAGTTATGTAAGTTACTGTGGTTACGAAATTTACTCTGGTTGCGTAACTTACATTAATTACTTAAGTTGCTCTAGTTACGTAAGTCAGGGAAAACAATTTTTTTTGTTTGACACTAAATAATTATGTTCTTTAATCTTTTGTTTCGAGTTGTCACGAAACTAAATACACTTTATTAGTTTAGTTTCGTGTCGACTTGAAATTAAAGTCACTTTCTTAATTTAGTTTCGTGCCATCTAGAAAACTAAAACGAAACTAAACTTTCGAGGCGGTCCCTGATTTATAGTAACAATAACACTAAAATTGATTATTTTAATCTTTTTTGATAAAAATTTGGGAACAATAAGAATTTTAATAAACTATTGTTTTATTACATAAAATACAAATTTAAACATTTTTTTTTATAACAATAAAAACATAATTTGAAACTATTTCATAAATTGACCTTAAATATAGTTAGAAATTATTCTGTAACATGGATTTAATATGGATGATTCTTTTATTTTATATTTATACAATTATTGTTTATTAATTTGAATCTTTCTCGCAAGCGGTGAAATAAAATTCAGATTCATATATAAGGACAGTTGAAACTTTCTGAAGCAATAATGTAAAGCGTGCGATGTATGTATTAATGTATGCGTTTAGAATGTACTGTAGGCAGGTGTAATGAATAAGTATTTGTTCGTGAATAATTGTAGGGGGTTTAGGTAGTGATTAAAGTAGGTAGAGTGAGATTTACGGCAGTATTGCTATAGAACTACTGCAATGACATTATTTTTTATTTTTTATTCTTCAAGTTTTACCGAACTATTCAGTAATTCAATGAATATAAATTTTACCGAACATTGTACCTTTCGTTTTACTGAACTTTCAATAAAAATAAGTATAGTGAACACTTACCATACGTTTTACCGAACTATACAATAAATATAAGTTTTACCGAACACTGTGCCTTACGTTTTACCGAACTTTCAATAAAACTGAGTATAGTGTATGCTTACCCTACGTTTTACCGAACTGTAAGTGAAGGGCTAATACATGTACCGTAAGATTTATTCTTTTTACATTATTTTTCAATGCAATTGCTTTTACAGTCCTGTTCCTTAAAAATTACAGTTTTGACACTTCATCCCAGTTTTACCGAACAAAGTTCGGTAAATTTTCAGGAATAAATTTTCTCCGTGTAATAAAATATTCCCTAACAACGAAGTATTATCAAATGATAATTGTTCTTAATTGTCGAAACGATGCTGAATTGTATTAATAAAGAATAATTAGTAAATTAATTCACTTTAAACATTTGTTAATTTCATAAACGAATCATCATTAGCAAATGCCTTTAGTCATAAAATGAATACAATAATAAAGATCTGTTGAAAATTAAATCCAAAAGTAGAGAAATTACAAAGGTACTAATAAAAACGATAAAAATGCTATAATTTTGATACTGAAGATAAAAGTGATAAAAATAATAAAAGTAATAAAAATGATAATAAAGAAATCCAAGAAAATAAAAAATGATGAAAACAATAGTAAAAATTATATTGATCAAGAAAATAACTGTGATGAAGATAGTGGTAATAGTCATGAAGACAATGTTAATGAAAATATGACAATAATGATAATGAAAATCACAATAACGAAAATGATTACAATGATATTAATGAATAAATATCAGATAATAATTTCATGAAAACGAAATATTCTTTAAATAGGAAATATTTGTATAATAATAGAAACAGAAGAAGAAGAAGAAATTTCTCATATTCGTGAAATTTCTCCCACTGAAAAGAGTGGCAATCCATTAAATTACTGTAAAGGAAAAAAGATGGAGAAATTGTCTGAATGTAATAATATGAAGAAGTAGTAAAATATCCCGAGAGTAAAAGCAATATTCTGATAATGACATTCTTATACAAAAGAGTAATCGCTCAAAAGGCTTGGTGGGAAAATGGTTGGCATGATTCGATGGGTTGTTGGAGAGAGATATAGGCTTTCAAGAAAGTGGAGTAAATATAAAACAAGTTGAACGTAAAATAGAATGGATGTACAACAGTAGTTCATGGGAGCAAAATCTAATGGATGCATATATATATATATATATATATATATATAAATAGAAGATGAAGAAAACAAATTTAATATAAAGAAAAACTTTTATTACACACCAAAAAAATGGTAAAGGATAAATATTTGACGATTTTATGATAAACAATTAGTAGGAAAAGAAGAAAATAATTATTTGAACCGAAAATTTTAGTAGACTATTTTCTTGAGTGCACAGGAATACATCTTCCACTCACTCAATGTAAAGGTATACAGTAACTTGAGTCATAGATTGATGTAAATCAATTAAGAATGTTTAAAAGGGTCCCCCTCTGTCAAGTTAAAAGCTTTGCAGCCAAATTCGAAACTCTCTTTGAATCGAGAAATCCTATCAATCACAAACTTGCACACAATAAGCGATTGATCAATTTATCCCACACAAAAAAGTTGTACAATTTTTGCTTTTAAACTACTTTTAAAGTTAGATAAAATTTTTGACATAAATTTTTAATTCGATAATAAAGATTCTAATGATTCATGACTGGAATTAAAGGACACGTATAAACAAAGAGATAGAAATGTGTCTGCATAATCGTGTGGGTACGGAACTCGATATCGGAAAATCGATATATATATATATACATATACGTACCTTTGAAGACAGAGGTAATTCAGACTCTGACAAGGGTCAGTGTTCTCCTAACATTATCGAATATTTGGTACAAGAATGGTGTGTACAGCAAACAGAACACAATTCTGGTGAAATTGGTGGGTACATACTGAATACATTGTCCATTTGAATGGTCCTTACATGTGTGCTGCAATCTTGGTTTACTCCTTTGGAAATTCCAACTAGATACCCCCTGGGTTTCGCACTCAAGGCAGATTACTATAAACACATATGGATACTGCCAAAGGAACGTCTGATAAGAGGATTAGAAACCCTGATCGTCTCTCGCATAATCGACAGCTAATGTTGCATTCCAATGTGCTTAGTGTTTCTCCAGGATCTTCACTTAATCCCCTTGCGCTGAAAAATATTCTCTTCCTTCGGTATACGTTGTTTTCCATGTATAATTCTATTTTGCTGAATATTGGTTTTGTTCGGATTTGAATTTTTATCATTATCAGAATTATCGTCGATATCATTATTCTAATCATACTCCTTATTAACACCATTATCATGATTAACAATATTTTAATCATCCTTTTCATTAAAATTATTAACATTATTCTAATCATACTTTTTATTAACATCATTATTATCACTATCATTGTTATCATCGTACTCTTCATTACCACCATTATCATCATTATGAAAATTATTACTATCATGTTCATTATTGAAACAATTATTATCATTAGCAACAGAACGAGTAGAAACAAATACAAACGATATAGAAACAACATCAGCAAAAGCAGTATAAACAAATGCAGCAGTAGAAACAGAAGCAACAACAAAAACCGAAAAAGTACACTTGAAGCAGCAAAAGAAGAAGCAACAATAGCAGGAATAGAAGTACATCATTATTATTAAAATACACTGAAAAAAATGATAATGTTAATTTTGACATACAAGTATGGTTAAGATGTATAGCTGAAACAGCAATACCGTATTGCTGTTCTTAAAATACAGTATTCGTGTTCTCCGCAAACATATTATTGTCTCTCAAATACATATTGCTGTTCTACACTGCGTATGGCTAAAACAGCAATACTGTATGGCAGTATCATATCTACCAATATAATATGTCAGAATTGGCTATATTTATGTCAGTACCATAAATATATTTTTTTCAGTGTAACAATCATCTTTCCTACTGCTTAAGATTTGTAATATTTTGATCACCATCAATCTTTAAACAGTTATCGCTGACAATTTAATCATCTAATGTCCAACTAAAATCGAGTTTACTTGTACAACATAATGAAAACTTTTCTTCACTTTTTTGTTGAATTTACTAACATGTTACGAAACTAATTCTAAACATTGTAATTACAAAATGTAAATATCAATAAGTAAACAATTGTAAATTGATTCGACAAGAATTTCACAATGAGATAAGAATTTACTGCTCCTAAAAGCTTTTGATGCTGACTTTTGTGAAATGCATTTAATACCGTTTTCCTAATCAAACAAAATCTTTCAATGGATATTGTATTTACAGAGGATTCTATATAGAGACGTGAAGAATGTTTATCAGATGATTTTTGAAATATTTAATTACACTTTAGGACAATAATAGTAAAAAGAAACTTTTTGATGAAACCATTTCCTAAAAAGACAAACAAAATGAAAATGTAGAATAACAAAATGTTGATGACTGGTGGCATGGCGTGAGGCGAGAGGACATGGTTTGTTTGTTTACCCCTTGGATAGTTCGACGAGGCTATTGTAATCTATATACATACCTAGATTCTCTCGCTTACAAACACACTCTGAAAACCGGTTTTTCTTCGAAAGTCTTTTGCAGGGGCAGACAGGACGTGCCTCTTGGCTTGGATCAGCGATACAATTAAATGTAGCAAACAATTCCGGATACAATTCATTTCTCTATAAGCATGGTCTCGACACGTAACGATAATCGTGCGGGGTGTATGAATGGTATATAACGAGGAAATCAACGACTTTATGAAACGTTGAGATTTCCTCGTTCCAGTGCAGGGGCTTTTTCTCCTCACCCCGCGTGCGCTTCTTCATTTTTTTCATCGTCGTCATCATCTAATGTACACTCTTTGGAATAATATACAACAGCAATACGCGTAATACAATATATCGTGTTTATTTATTGCCCTCCCAACATTCAACGGAGTAACGGACGGCAATTAACTAAGAATCAGTAAGTACAGTGTATCGCACTAAAGGCGAGCCACTGGAGTTTGTTATGTCTTGCGAGTCAACCATAAATACAAACAGTGAAGCGTTGAACAATTTCTTTGTCCTTCGTCTTCATTCTACTTCCGAGAAGGGAGAGCGGGATAACATAATAACGAAGGAGAAAAACTTTCGAATATCGAAGATTCCCTTTCCTATTAGTGAAAAGAAACTTCCGGTCTTCAATCTCCAAAGATGTCAATGACGCTCAGAGCTAATTATACCCATTTCTATGCTGATCGTCGAAAAAATTTATTGCATTTTGTTGGCGATTCCAAATGATAATGTAAAGCTGCTCAAGATTTTGAAGATAGAAGGTAATGATGATAGAGATAAAATGATAATAGAGGTGATAAATGATAATTAAAACCACAGTATAATGATACTACTAAATTTCTGAATTGTTAAAACAAACATTTAAATTTTTAACAGTATCCTCATTATACTCTAGTGGTAATTATTGTCTATCATTTCCATTATCATTTTATCTCTGGCATCATCATGCTATCTTTGCTATCAGCATTCTTTACATTATCATTCTTTACCTATAAAATCCATTATTTTTGTCTCTTTTGTTGTTCAAAATTTTCTTAATTTTTTTATTTCTTAATCTGATAAAACTTAGTAACATAATTAACAGCGTTGCGTTGCTAACTTTTTCAACTATAATAATATCGTCACCATCATAGACAATATAAGAGTGTTTAGAATATCAAGTACGAAATCTATAAGAATAGGATAAAATAAAAATAAGATGTTATATGCGTTTATGAGAGAACGAAGTGAGTCCAGAATTTAACAAAAATATGTTCCTGACAAGATATTGTTTTAGCTTTGCTCTTCTTTTTCTTTTTATAAAAGTAGTGGGAAGAAGATCATACCATTTTAAAGATTTTTCATTTCGTTTTCCTTTAAAGATTCCTCTTGTACCAGTGTTTTATTGTGTTTTTCGACATTCAAGACTTATGAAGCCTAGAAATAGACTCAAAAAAGATTGCTTCTTCAAGAGAGCTGAGTACATCTTTAGAAATATCTCTTGGGAAAGGCGCCAACGCGTGTTTCCGTGCCAGAAGTCTCAGGAGGTAATGTCATCTCGTGCTTGGAATTTCTTTCCAGGTGCGAACATGTGCCCCACGAGATTATTATAGAACGTAAAGAATTTCCAGTTATGTGATATAAGATATGCTCTCTTGTCACTTGAGTGCTAAAATTGAAAATTTTCATTTCTAATTCGAAAATAAAGTGTCAACACTATCAATCAACTAATTGGAGTATTCCATAGTTGAACAAAAATCAGACTGGCATCAAATATATATTTATTTCATGTAGGATTGTGGCATTAAAATTGAAAATACTGTCTTGCTGTTTACTGAACGTCGATTTTCTTTCTTTCTTCTTGTTCATTTTTTTCGCAAGCCGCATTCAAGAAACTGGATTTCGAATTCAAATAGATTTCAGGCTGGTAATCCATTTTCTGATTTCGAATTCCATGTCGGTGAGAAGACTGTTGTGTCGTTAAATCAATTCCTTTCGCACAGCGTCGGCTTTGCCGTTAAGGTAGTGGTCGGAAGTGCGAAATGGAAAATATGTCTCTGAACATGATCCTTTATTCCGCGACTTCTTTTGCGAACTGACGACGCGTTTTCGTCCTTGTGAAATTTTGTGTTGGTTCGACAGCTGTTGGTCCCGTTAGAGTTGTTGGCGTATGTGAAAAACAAAATTTCATATAGAGTATATAAGTATACGTGTACATAAAAATAGAGAAAAATAGCTCACTGAGAAAAAGAGCTGCAAAATGGTTTCTAGGTGCAAATGGTATTGATATTTACCGAGCTTTATTGTACTTTATTGTTTCTACATTCTTTGTTGTTGGAATTTTTTGAAATTTTACCTCTATTGTTGATATTATTTTCATCATATTTAATTAATAATTTATTATTATCGGCATTTTTGCACTATTTTATTATTGTTATTATTAGCTCCTTTATATATAAAGAAAAATTAAAATAGAACTTTGAACACATCCATATTATGTTTTTGGTATTGCGAATATTTTAAAAATCATTTGATTATATGATTAATCATTTCTGATTATATGGAACAATTAATTATACAACTATCAGTATCATTAGCATCTATAGAAGCCTATTTGTCTGACAATTAGTAGAATTTTTGAAATTATTACCTGTTTCAGCTTTATTGTCTTTATCATCATCATCTTCGATAAAAATTTTATCAGTATCCTTATCTTCTGCACTATTTACAATGAACTTTATTGTTTCTATTTGCTTCATAGGTATACTTACATTGTTATTTTTTATAATAATGAAGTTCACGATTTAGAGCAATTACACGGAAAAAAATGGTTAGTTTCCGATAACCAAACTGAGTATGGTTGATGCTAGATAGGTTATTAAAAACAGAGGGTATGGTTATTTCAACCTACGCAGTTTGGTTGTATCAACCTGAACCGTTTGGTTAAGGCAGAATTGGTTGTTGGAACCAAACTCTCGGGTTACAGTGACCGACTTGTGACAATTCCCACTTTTTCAAATGCGAACTTAGAACATTTCTGGACTTCTTATTTGTTATACAGAATTAAGAAAATCGATTGTTTGTTGTTGCAGCACTTAAAATTTTTTAAATAAAGAAATTACTTTATATATATATATATATATATAGTTATTTCTTTATTTTTAAAAAATTAAAACACTAGCACATTTTGTTTCAATTAAAATTAAAGTTTTTAATAATTACATTAATAATAATGATGAATTATTGTAATGCTACATAAACTTTTTTTTAAATACAAATAAACTAAGGTTTTTTAAAATGTAACAATTGTAAAATATCTATAACCTTTCATAAAATAATAATGGATTGTTACTTAACCGGTTCGTTTTTCATGAAAAAGCAATGTTAATAAAAATCAAGTATTCCATTAAAAGGAAAATCTATTAACAATGATAAAAATAAAAAATTTAGTACTTTACTTATTTTTTTACTATAAATTAAATTAAAAGTTAACTTCATTAAAACAAATTTTTTTTAGATTGTTACTAATAATTGCAGTAAGTTTTTAATATTATGAACTTTTTAAAATTTCATTTAACACAAGTTTCTAAAAATCTTTTGTCACATACAAAATTTCTTCATCCTATAAAGAATGCAGAAAAAAATATTGGAAAGGAATTTATTGTCGTTTCGTTGTTTGAAAACCACATGTTGGACCATGAATATGATCCTCTCTGAGGAGGAAAATTCAAGTCCCCTTACTAATTTTCAAATAACTTCGGTCCCTTTTTTTTAAATAGTTTTTAACATCGGCCTTTTTCGTAAAATATCGGAAAATATAGAAAGCATTTCAACCAGGGTAAATCTTTCAAATTTTCTGTTATTTCGCAGTATCTCGTTTTCGTTTGAAGTCTTTGGTTCTAAAGTAAAGTGTCGTAGAAAAATATAATTTCTCAGTGCAGTGATAAGTGTTTTTTTTTAAATAAATGTTAATTTTTAAAATAGTGGTTTCGTGCATTAAGTGGAATTATTTTATTTTTAACAAACCCAAAATTAAATAAATAAAAATTATTAAATAATTATTATCTCAAAAGTGATTACGTGAAATGGATTATAAAAAGCTCCTTCAAAAATGTATAGATTTGAAAAATATATTAACCAATGAAGAAAAAATGTGTCTGGTTTGCTTAAATTTAATATAAATATGTCAGCCTAAGATGTATTTTATAAAGAAAGTAAATAAAATTTTTTGAAAATAAAAACGTTTTTCTTCAAATTGCAGAATTTTTACACTTTGCTAAAAACAAATAAATTTTACATTTTCTTTACTTTTTTCAAGAAAAAAATATTTATATGTAGGGTTGTTTTATCCAAATTATTTGTTTCCGATAACCTAACTTCAAATGGTATTTCCAAACAAACAGTTTGGTTGTGTTAACCGAACTCCGTGGAACCAAACTAGTTTGGTCACAGCAAACGCTGAGTTTGGTCAGTCCATAGTCAACCATCCAGTTCGGTTGGCCAAAACGAATTTTCGTTTGTTTCAACCAAACCTTTTTTTCCGTGTAATTAATTATATTTTTAGTCTTATGTCATATTTGGAAAATTATGTTGGTCTGGAAGAATTTATGGATCTTATTATCTGTTCTAGCTTTATTATCATCTTCAGCATCTTCTTTGGTAAACAATTGATTATTATTTTGATTTTCTGTTTTGCTTTAAGGTGATCCTTATTGTTTTCATTTGTTTATTGTGTAATGACTGTAATCATTATTATCATCATCATCATCAGCTTTGGTACATGATTCATCGTTATTTCCATTTTCTGTACTATTTTATAATAAACATTATCTTTCCGCTTGTTACTCTAATTATCACCAAATGCCAAAAAGTAATGATTATATTTGCTTTTCGAACATGCCATCCCTAACATTTTGGTTATTTTTTGGTATTATGTAGGTACAGTATTCATTGTCACTTTATTATTATTAATAATAGTTATTATGATTGAATGTTTACAGATTTTTGTTTCCATAAATTATCGCAGTGAATATTATTTTTAATTTGCTATAATGGAATATAATAACTATCAATTTTACATTTCTGAAACAAATTCATTAGAACATGAGTAAATTTTTTTCCAAACGAATTCCGTGAGAGCGGAAATAGAATAATTGGCACTTTTCTGAGATTTAAAAAAATCAAGTTTACTTGCTTTTAAAGGTGGTAAACACGTGTTCCGATCGCATATTTCTTATGTTTTTTTTCCTCTTTCTTCTTTTCCCTAGTAAAATACAAAAATGTTCTTCTTCTTATTCTGAAAACTATCACCCCCAGAGAGCTCTTAATAATATATCGAATGTAATAACTAATTATTATTCATCGTTATCTATATGGGGGGATTATCCTCGTATATTATAAACACATCATATCGGGAAAACACGAACCGATCATTTTCTCTTTCTCGACAGGTGTAAATAGGACCCTTACGGAAATAGGTAACCTGTTTGTAGGTACGATAATTACATTGCAGACATTGTATATAGTTAAACGTTTAAGAAACATGAGGGAAAAAATAAAAACTTGTACTTATTTTTTAAATTCCTGCTTTATTGAAGTTTAAGAAATAAGCGGGGAAAATGGTCGACAAGGCCGGAACGAAAGATCACTCACGGAAATCTTGCCAAGGGCGTTGTGAATATACGCCTTCAGGGCGTAAATATGTTATACAACGAGGGAAGTAAGCTTGGTGTTACGTGCTCTGACGCACTTTAATGCAAATTGATTCAAGAAAATCGCACGACAAAATAGTGATCGTTCGAGAGGTTTTATAACCAACACGACCTGAACGCAAGTGAAACACGCTAAATGCATATTTGTTTGTTAACATATTTATCTAGTCTCCTTACACTTTCCATTCCTCTGGCAATTTACATTTTTTCACTATACAATCGCCTTCTATGCAATTTTCATTTTTCTGCACATATCTTTTAAAAAAAATCACTTTTACTCATCTCCTATCAACATTTTCTCTATAAAAAGAGACGAAACAAAATTTTAATTTCTCTTGCTTTGAAATTATCTCTAAAGTTCTTTTCAATTGAAATTCTTTTTCTCTTCCAATGAGAGTGAAAGAGAAATTCCCCTTTTTCTCTCTCGCACTTAGCGCATGCGTCAAAAAAGAGTAATGCATACGCTGGAAAAAAGGAATATTTTTGTAAAACTTCCAGTAAAGTAAACAATATTTTTAACAAATTAAAAAAATTTCTTTATTTGTTTTTTATCTATATTTTATTACACCATTAATTTTTCTAAAATAAAACACAAAGTGTGACATTTTATTTTTTACAATTTTAGAAATTGTTCTGTCAATTTTTATTCGTTATTAATCTTATATTCATATTTGTTCAAAACTTGATAATTCTGTATTTGTATCTCGAAAGTGACTTAATATATAGTTCTAGAAACAAATGGAAATTGACTTGACTTCATATTAACGATACTGAGTGGTCCTCATGGTGATTTTATATTCATGGAGTGGGATCTTGGGGAAACTGGATGTGCTAAGTTCACGCGTTGGACCAAAAAATAACGCTTTCGACAAGCTTCATACGTATAGAAATGACACACTCTACATACGACGACGACGACAGTTCGTCGACAAAACTCATACTACAGACATGTTCAAAGTCCTCCCAGGAGGAATGAAAAATTATCGTTTTCAAAGTCAAAATTTATCCATTCACACGAAACGATTTAAAGTTTTTATTTTTTTAAAACCAACTTTTATTGTTGTTCAAAAAGTGCCATTATACTTTCAAAACAATGCAACTTTTCTCATTTCTGTAATTTTTGTTAAAAATGCAAAAGATTTTTTTTTCACAAATTGCACTTTTATAAAATTTTCTCTTTAATTTTTTTAAGAAAAATAATTTCTATGTAAATGAGAAAGTGTGAAAAAAAGTAAAAATCAATACGTGAAACTATTATCGAATAAATGTTTGAGAATAGATCGTAAAGTAAAAATTTGACGATGATCGTAAAAATCGATGAAAAAGTTTTGACATTTCAGTTACGAAATTTTTAGAAAATGACAAAAGGAAAATCAAAATTAACTGTCAAGATTCAATACTCAAATACTTTCCTTGTGTTTAATATTCTTTTTTTTTCATTTAAAGACCTTTTACTGATAAAAATATTTCGTCGAAAATTTCCAAAGAATTGCCATCGATAAAAACCGAATAGATAAAAAAAGTGAACTTTCATACATATTCTAAAATGATAAAATTTTCAAAAGGGACATTTTTATTGAGTTAGCTAAAACTCGATGAAAGTCACCTTTAAAAAAAATGTTCATTCCAAATGGTAATAGGCTGAATAAAAGAATAGTATAAAAAAGAGAAAAAAAATTAAATCGAAAAATCACAAATTTTTGTAACAGTGCGAAAAAAAACATTTTTTCCAATTTATTATTCGTACTTCACAATTTATACAATGTTTCAATCGACATTTACAAATTTTTCACGTAATCCTATACTCTGGAGATTTATAAATTTTCAATATAAATCATTGATTAGAGGAGAGTAATTAAAACAATGTAAATGGGTTCATCAAACACGAAAAGAGCATGAAAAGTGACAAAAAGTTATTTGTTATTCAAAAATAAAAAAAAAATTGAAAATGTTATGAAAATCAGAAAGGAAGAGTAATATTTTCAGTTTTTATTAACACTTTTTCCATCCATCATTATGACTATTATTATGTATTGTCAACATTTTTTATAGCAAGAATTATTCAATTATTTAATGGAACAATTACTGCAAATAATAAGAATAATGATAAAATTACGAAAATTTGGAGATTTAATATGGAGATGCTATTCTCCACCTGCGAACGTCAAGGTCATCGTTAGATGGCAGTTTAGTTGACAAAATTAGATTCCACGCCATTTATCGGTGACCTTAGAGTTCTCTAGTCTCTAAATCAAACCACAATTTATGATAAAAATTTTGACACTTTTGATACTAATTTTTAAAATTTCTGAATTCAGTCCGAGGCCTGGAATTATTTAATTCCATTTTTAAAAAACTTAACAATTTTTTTGCAACATTTAAATACTGTAACAATTATTCAATGGAGTGATTATTAAATGAAAAAATATTATTAAATATAATAATTATTAAATATAATAATTATTAAATATAACAATGGTTAAGTATAATAATTATTCACTTTGTAGATTACAATTATGAACATTACAAGCAGTTGCTTGTAATTATTTGTTGAAAGAATGTTTTAATGCAACAATTATAGTAAAAATATAGTAAATTAAAATAAGTAGTAAATTTTTATAAAAAATAACCGCTACAATATAGATCTTACAATAAGAAATTGTTATAATTGTAAGATCTATATTGTAGCGATTATTTATTATAAAAATTATATAATTAAACAATTATAATTGTTAAATTGTGCCAGTCAATAATTTTTATATTCAACAGATGTCACAATTACTAATTGTTACAATAAACGATTTTTATAATATCTTTTTAATGCAGGAAGTAATTGTTCCAATTAATTGTTATTGTTGTAGTAAATAAGCTAAAAAACAATAATTATTTAATCTAATAACTAATTACAAAATTTATTTACTGCAACAATAATGAATTAAAACATTTATATTTATAATAAGTAATTACAAAAATCATTTATTATAACAATTAGTAATTGTGATATTTGTTAAATATAAAAATTATTTATTGTAACAATTATTAACTATATTATTTACACTCTAAAAATTACAATATTATTATTATTATTATTATCGTCAATTGTATTTTATAGTACTTAACCCTTTAGCAGTGTAGTCAAAATTAGCTTTTCGTGCCACAAATGTGCAAAAAAATTTTGTTTTTTAAATTAATTGATATGATTCTATTTTATGTTTTCGGGGTCGCTAAATACGAATATTTTATCAAAATTTAAAAATTCAAAATGGCGACCAAAACAATTTGAAAGTTTCCGGATTTGACTAAAAATGATCACTTGGGGGTTTTTGGGGTCGCTGATTTCGAATATCTGGTTAATATTTTAAAATTCAAAATGGAGGATTCAAAATGGCGACCGAAAAAATTTTAAAGTTTCCGGATTTAGCTAAAAATGCGCATTTGGGGGTTTTTGAAGTCAGTGAATTAGAATATTTGATTAAAATTTTATAATTCTAAATGTCGACATCAAGATGTCAACTAAAAATTTAAAAGTTTACGAATGTAGTTATAAATAGTTACTTGAGACTTTCAGTTTTAAGAACTGATTTGAGAACTTTAAATTTTCTGGTCGACGTTTTGAAGCCGTCATTCTGAATTTTTGACTAAATATTTGGATTTAGAGACCTCAAAAATCCCCAAATGAGCACTTTCAGCCAAATTCGTAAACTTAAAAAATTTTTGGTCGCCATTTTGGAACCGCCATTTTGAATTTTGAATTTTCAATAACGGATTTCGATTTATTGATCCCGAAAACCCCCGAGTTATCATTTTTAGTCAAATCCGGAAACTTTTAAATATTTGTTTTTTTATGCCGCTATAGCGGTCATACACACTGGGAGTACGAATTATTATTTTTGACTCTATAGACGTCAAACACTGTGAAGGGGTAAATGAAATAGAATCATTGCGCAAGCACAGAAGTAGGGGCAATGAGAACGAGTGAAAAATTATCGTTTTTCTCTTTCATTCACATCACGCCTCCCCCCCTTTCCAGAGATTACGTTAAGGGATTTTAAAATTTCTAAATGAATTCGAAACGCAAAGAGTAAATTTTTAAAAAATTCTTCTGTCTCCTTCTTTATTAGAAAATAATTTCACAGGACTGTAAGTTTTTCTTCCATAAATTCATGTTACCAAAAAGAAAAAAAAATGAAATAGGAAGAGAAGGAAAAATTCACATGAAGAAATTTCGAGAATTTGCATCAACAATGTTTGTTTATCGATTTTCGAATGTTTATATAGAACATAATCGTGAAGTGAGACTAGAGAAGACATTAAAGGGGTATATAAACATTGAAAATAGTCGATAAACGCCATTTTGAATCAGGCGATTCCATAGGATGAAAGTCAGTAAAGAGATAATCAATTCCTGTCTGTCGGGCTGTTGTATTCCCGTATATATCTATATGTATATACACACATATGGTTTAGCGAGAGTACACTCGAGTAAGTGTAGAAGGGTCTTACAATTTGTATCGAGAGTACTGAAATGAACGTGGGCGATTGGAAACGGCACTCGAAGCGACCTGTTACGATATTTACAGTAAGCGCTTTTGCCGAGAAATTGATTTCTTATTATACTTATACGAGGGGTTTGCGTGTTGACGCGTACTCTTAATAACGCTTTAGGGTCCTCTCGGTTGCATATTTTGAAAAAAAATTTTTATATACAACCCCTCGGGAAAAGTACTCAAGTGGTACAATTTTTTTTTCTTTCTTTTTTTTGAAGCACGTGATAAATCGAAGCCATTGAAGCTTTGATGCGAGAGCGCGAAATAAGAATGCACACTCATGGTGAGAGATTATCCTCGAGATTCCTTTCACGAGCGGCGGCCCATGGCTCCCAGGGAACGCACTTCGGGAAGTGGAAAGGTTTTACCAGGATTATCGCGTGAGTTCATTATACGCAATCGTTACGTAAAACCAAATCCGCCTTGTATACGAACATTCACCTCCGCTGGAAATATATGCAAGTTCAAGGTTGAACGTGTGGCGGAAGCACGTTGGGATTTTTTTTCTTCTTTTTTTTATGCCTGAAATACCAACATTTCGGGATAATTATGTCTGCGTTCTTTGCCCTTGCGCGCCAACGGTATTCGCACGGAAGCGATCCCCAACGTGGATATTTCCGCTTCACGAGATCGCTTTTTAGCTGAATGATATACCTATTAACACATGGTCTGTGTGTTTCTCTCAATCCGTAACTAAATTTGCCTCTGACTTTTGGAAAAAAAATTTGCATTAGAGAAATAGAAAAAAAGTCTTGAAAATCTATTTCTATTCACTGTTTTAATTATTAACAATAAGAGAGACAGAGTGAAAATTTTCTGCGGAAAAAATAAATATAGTGCAAGTTAGCATCATTATGCTTCTGACCAGGACCTATTATCAATACTCCTTCGATACCAAAGAGACAGCTTTCAAGTTTAGCTTCTAAAATTTATTTAGTTTTCAATTTCCTCTAGCCAAAGTAAACAAGGCCTGAACCATAAAAAATATTTTTAACCCCCAAAATTTTTAGACTTTGACTACGGTCAAAAACTAGCAAACCATGTCCAATGAAAAAAGTATTTAGAACCCTCATAATTTATGTGCTTTTGACCATGTCAAATATACAACTATTTGAATCAGTGAATAACTTTTTGCTTCTAAATCAACATCTCTTAACAGCCATGATATTTAGAGAGAACAAAACTAAAATCAAGAATATAAAATTAAAACACCTTTCGAAATATCGTATTTCCCCGCTTTTATAACTAGAGAAAGAGAAAATAAGCCTCTGTTAATTTTTATTAATATAACATTTCTTTCAACTATCATTAAACAGATTTTTTTTCTTCCCTTGGTGTAAAAAAAATGCTGAATACAAGCATACGATATTTATAGTACAACATTGAGCAAAATGTAATTTCTCTTGAATGCGATCGAATTACTGCGTCCCTCAATCCCCGTTACATTCCCGCGTACGATTAGCAAATGCCATGGATCGATTTCGTTTTGCAATCGTTAAATGCGCTTCTTCGTTGTGTATATGTATATAATATACATACGCTGTATATGCAGATATCGAACAAGATCGAGATACGATCTAGGGCATGCCAAAGGCTCTATGGGTTTTAGCGAAATGGAATCTTATTATACGTGCATTGATGTCCTTTTCATCAAGACGACACACCGCGATACTTGTTACTGAACCTGATGAGGAATTTAGCTTCCCCTTCGTTTGATGGATGAGGTTTATGTGGGGCCCCTTCTCTCTTGCTCTCCATCTCTCTTTCACCTCGTCTCTCTTTCTCTTGAGGGATAAAACAGGATTACAAACAGACTCAATTAAAGTGTTACGCATCAACAAAGAGGTGTGAAAGTCTTACTAAGAAAGCAATTATCATTTTTATTCTTAACTTCACTTACGTTTACATTATACATTTTTTTGTTTTCGTTATTCGCTTCTGATGAAACTTCTTCGTTGATGTGAAATACAAGTACTCGTCATATGTACCACTTCCTCATTCTTATTTTTCACTAGTAGTCAATTTTTTTACTTCCTGTGTTCCGTTTTCAGTTTTTTTGGATTCTAATTAAAAGTTCATTTTAAGCTTCCAAGTTACTGTTGCAATCTTTCAAAGTAAGAGTTCGAGTTTGTTTTTCAACAGTGTAATGTTATGAATAAAATTTTATCGAGAAATGAATCCTATCATAGTGCAGTAAAAGTAAAGTTTTGGTACCAAAAATGTAAAAAAAAGATAATTTAAGTGGACCAAATGCAAAAACTTTTTTAGAGGAATACAACAATTTCTACGGCTTGTGGAACTGGATAGGCTTGAAACTTGTCTCCTGCCCTAGAGGCTTCGGAGATTCCTGATAACTAGCCCTATTTTTTAAATAAAAAAATATTTCACAGTAAAACGTGAGGTGTTAAAATAACACCAGAATGGATTAAAATAATCTGCAACAGTTTAATCTCTCTAGAATTAAATTGACACCAAAAAGAATTAAAATAATCTATTTTTGTGTTATTTTTAACTATGAATGAAATTTTATTTTAAATAAAACAACAAAGTCAACGAATTTAGCTTTTCCAGGGAGAATACTAAGTTAGTTACTAACTAACTTGGTAATATTGTTACTAAATTCAATTGTGTTAAAATTTTATTTTAAATTCTGGTCAAAATTTCAATTCTCTTAATAAGTAATAAAATTTTTCTCTGATATTCAATTATTTTACAAAATTTTAATGAAATTCTTGTCAAAATTTTAATTATTTTCAAAAGTTTTTTAAAATTATATAATTTTTAATATCTACTATTTCTATGAAATTTTTCAAAAGAATTCCATTATTAAAAAAAATTGGAATACAATTCTACTCAAACATTCAATTATTTTCATAAATATTAAAATTTTAACAGGAATTCATTTATTTACAAATTTTTCTATAAATTTCTTCGCAATAATTTAATTATTTTCATAAATAATAAAATTTCTACAGGGATTCAATTGTTTTTATAAATAATAAAATTCTTTTAGGAATTCAATTATTTTCATAAATAATAAAACTCATTGCAGAATTTCAATTATTTTTAATGCAAACAGGCAAACTTAATCAAACTCTTCGAAAAATGTTTTTATTCTTAAAAATCTTATTAAAATTCGTCCAAAGAATTTCATAATTTAAAATATTTGTTAATAACATTTTTTATGAGAATTTAATTTCAACAAGCATGAAATTAATAAATTATTTTTTTTGTATTTAAATTTTAAATAATTGAATTCTCGTAGAATTTACTAATAAAAATGGTTTTAAAAATGAATTTCAGTTAAAAATTTAACTTATACTTAAGTATTAAAAACATTATAACGTGGATTTTTAGAAATAATTAAACATTGAAAAAGTTTCAAACTAAAATCATTGAAATTCTTAATTTTTCATATTTTTGACAAAAAATTGTGTAGAATTAATTCTTTTTAAAAGTTTAATATGACTTTTAATGAAATTATTTCAAGTTTTCATTTTGCAATATATATTTAATTGCAGAACTTCTGAATAATTGAAATTTTGTAAAATTGAATTGTAAATGAATAAATTTGAAAATTCTCATAAAACTCATGGCAGCGTTTAAATTATTTTTTATAAAATTTTAATTGAATTCCTTAAAAAAAGTAATAATGTTCATAATTTTAATAAAATTCGACAAAAGAGTTGAATTATTAAAAAATTTGTTACTAAAATTCTTTATAAGAATTGAATTTTGAGAAACATTCAATTATTCTATAAATTATTTACTTTTGCAATTAAACAATGAAAATATTGTAGAATTTTTTAATAAAAACTGATTTTGATTTCATAAAAATGAATTTTAGTTAAAATTTTAGATTATAATTAAATATTAAAAGAAATATAGAGTGGACTTTTTAGAAATAATTGATTTTTAAAATTAATATTTTTAAAAAAGTTTAATTGAATTTTTTAAATATTATTTGAAGTATTTATTTTCTAATATGCATCTAATTAAAGAATTTAGGAATAATTGAAATTTCGTGAAATAGATTAATTAATTATTAATATTATTAATAATTTTGAAGAAGTGTAATATTCTTATAATATAAAATAACGATTTTATTACTTAGTCATGTTTTATAGTTATAAAAAAATTTAATAAACTAAAATTTCATTCCTTGTAAAAAATAACACCAAAATTGTTTATTTTAATCTTTTTTGGTGTTAATTTAATCTGCAACACTTTTTAATACCTCACGATTGACTGTGTTAGAGTTCGCTTAAAATGCTCAAAGATTCCCATGTAAAATTAAATTTTATCGATTTTACATTTTAATTATTATATCTCTTTCTTTTCGCATTTAATTTTTTCCTCTCTACTTCTCTTATCCCACTTTTCATATTTTGTGCCACATCTGGTAACACATGTTCCATTATCTAATTTTCAGTTTCTCCACATGTAATACATCATTTTCAGCATTCAGTTTTATACGTTTTATTTACCACCTCTTGCATTAGTAGTTTTTCCATCCTTATTTCTTTTACAGTTTACCAAATTTCATTTGCATTTTTACATTTTACTTTATTTCCACATTTATTTTTCAATTTTCTGAATGAAAAAATAGGATTTTTAAAGTACGATAGGAAATTTAGAATATCTAAAGTGTTCGCTACCGAAAATTTTATTAATCTATTCAGGGTGGTCAAAACGATTTTTATTTGTTCTTGTAAAATAGACTTAAATTCTTCAAGATTTTTACATATTAAGGTGTTTAGTTGTAAGATGCTAGTCAAAAGTAAAAAAAGAGTTAAATTTTATAATATAAACTAAAAAATTACTTTTTTAAATAATATTCTTCATGTTACGACGTATAAATTTGTAAATAAGAGAAAATTAAAAAAAATAGTAATGATTTGAAGAAAATAGTGTTTTGTAGTTAGAGATGTGGCAACACAGCAGTCGATTACTATGTGCTGATTTGTAAACTTGATTTTTGTTTGAATTTTCGCGCTACTCCATCGTTCACGCAGCTGTTGCGACGTTGCCACGTTTTTTATGTCACTCGGAATAAAAAAAATTTATATCTAACTTTAATTTTTGGATTAAAAATTCTCTGTAACTAAACGATAAATTGTACACTATTTTAAGTATTATAATCCTTAAATATTAAATTAATTTTGTTTCAATTTTGAGATGAATCCTTATTGTGTATCAAAAGTTATAAAGTGGTATATATCAAATAGACAGTTTTTCGTTAGCAGCGGCCATTAGCACAATGCAAATATTAAGAAAAATACTAAATTTTGGACGACGATATCTTGAGAACCGTACGATAAAAAATTCTAATATTCAACAGTAATGTGCATTAATATGTTAATTAATTTTGCTGAAGTTTTCAAGCAATTCTCTATTACCATTGATTTTGAACTAACCACCTTAAATAAAATATATTTAAAAATCTTTTTGCCTCTTTTTTCTGTTTTTATTTAGAAAAATAATATTCAACCTCTTGTAACAGAATAAGTTTTCAGAAACAAAAATATAATTTTAATAAAATTTAAATTAATAATCAAATTTAATTTAATGTATGAGTAAAAAAGCAATATTGGGAAGACCACAGTACTTAGGTAATACAAATTTAATATTGTGTTTATAATAATGCAATACAGGTCCCATAAATTGATTTGAAATTAAATATTCATTCACTTAATTAAAATTTCGTAATTTAATTAATTTCGTGTAACATTTGTATTTATATTAATAAAATAATGAAAAAAAATGTGTTGTCACGTGATAAATTCGTCAGAGTAGTCCACAATTATTTATAAATGAGTTATATTGTTTATTCGAGTTAATCTTGCCCACGAGGCACGTTTCCAGTTTATTCTTGTTTGGAGTTGTCCCCAAATATCCTGACCAATTTTGGTTAACAACGGTTTAGAAATTTACACTTGGACTGGCATACAACAAACTCCTGCAATGTCCGTCGAGTAAAGTTGAAATTTACTTTGAAAACAAGATGTGATCGTTTCCGAAGCGTGGCGATCTTAGAAATCATTTTCAACGTGTATCGACGCGGAAAAGTAATTTTTCCTCTCCCACTTCAACATTTTTTTTTCTTTTTTTCTTAACATTATGATTGTTATTATCATTATTTATGATTGTAATCGAGACCGTTGCATTTTATCGAGTGTATCGAATCGTAAGTATATAAGTGGCGGTTCCTTCTCGTCGATATTACATAATTCGTATTAATTATTACGTTTAATTGTGATTTTTACTTTTTTTTCTTTTTTGTAACAGCGGAAATATTTCATTATGCTAACTGACGGTTGGTGAAATTAACTTTTCTGAATTAAATTTCAGACTGACAAAGATCTTGAGCCCATGCTATCGTTAAAGATTTAATTGACCAAAAAAACGGTAAAACCTCACTGACTGAGAATCTTTTGTAAGTAGTTTTTATGTGAATATGGAAAATAGTCTACAACTTTCTTTGCATATTTTATTTCGTCTGATGAATTTACACACAACAAGCCGTATCATAATTATTTTTAGAGACAATAAATTTTTATTAACTGAATACTTCGCTAATACGATTTAATTATACTCTTTTTCTTCTCACTAGAATTACTAAACAGTTTATTTACTTGGAATTTGAATAATTATACTTTCCCTTATGAAAAAAGAGTACTGGAATGAGTATTGGAACGAGTACTGGAATGAGTATTGGAAAAAGTACTGGAATGAGTACTGGTTTGAGTATTGGAAATCCAGTACTTTTTTCGCCTTATGGAAAATCTGTTACGAATAACGTATGTAGCAGATATTGTGATCCTTTGTTAAAATTTTAGCATTAAAGAATTTTTGGAAAAAGTACGTGAAAAGTTTTAAGCATTAATTCTAACAGATTTCTTTCCGCATACTAATAAAAAAAAATTCAGAAAGTTATAAACATTATATTAAACTTTTTTGCGGTTTGTGCAATGAAATAAATTGGTGTTAAGTAATTAATATAATTTATTATTAATTAAAATGAAAATAATATTAGACGAAAGTACATATGAACTGTTTTCATTTATACATTTTATTTTTTTTCCTTGAAGAATTATTTAACTTTTTACGTAGCGCGGCGTGAAATAAAATGTGGTTATCATGCGTGTCACCAAATATTGAAAGGACATAATCTGTAAATTAAAACCATAATTAGCAATATTGTCCAAACAGCACGTGATCTTAAAGTAATATTACAGTAATCTTAAATTTTTCGCCTTATTGTGGAAGTATTGTAATATTACATTATTACCTAACATGCTCTTAACCCGATTTGGACAAAGTTGTTTCGTTGGAACAGCATCCTTATTTTTTTGAAAGTTTGAAACTTTTCTGGACAAATAATCGGTTATTTGAATCAAATCAATTTTTTTTTCAGTGTATGGTTTTAATTTACAGATTATGTCCTTTCAATATTTGGTGACACGCATGATAACCACATTTTATTTCACGCCGCGCTACGTAAAAAGTTAAATAATTCTTCAAGGAAAAAAAATATAATGTATAAATGAAAACAGTTCATATGTACTTTCGTCTAATATTATTCTCACTAGCAAAATTATCCGCGCACAAGCTCGCGGGCATGTTGTGCTCCAAAGTTTATTGTAAACAATTTCAAGTCATTTTAATTTAAGTAATTTTTAAAGAAATACTTATTATGACACATAACTGAAAAACTAATTAGAATTAAATTTTCAAAATATATTATATTTTTAAACTTTAAAGTATATGAAAAAAATTTTAACAAATTTCGATACTAATTTCAAATTTGGCATCAGATTTTCAAAATTAAAAATAATTAAACTTTCTTGTACGAGGAAAATTGAGTTTCACAAAAATTGTTATCTGATACCTGAATTAAAAAAAACTTCATTACCAAAATTTTAATTTAACTTTCCGAACAAAGAATATAAACAATATTTTTTTAGAGAATTTCCACTACTTTTAATTCCCTAATATTGAAAAAATTCAATTTTATTTAACAAAATTTTATGCAATTTATTTTTCCCAATAATTCAATTACTTTTAATAATTATAAAATTTTTCATGTAAATTCCATTTTTTCAAAAAAAAATTTTGATTAAATTCTAAGCATAAATTTAATTATTTTCATAATCGTAAAATTCAGTTACTTTCACAAATAAAGTTTTTGACAAGAATTCAATTATTTAAACTAATAAAATTTTCATAAAATTTAAAAAATCATTATTTAAAACAATATTCTTAAAATTCTTATGAAGATTTCAATTCCTTTCAAAAGTAATAAAATTTTCAACAGAAATTCAATTCTTTTTAAACATTTTAATAAACTTTTCTGCAAGAATTCCATTATTTTTATAAAAAAAATGAAATTCTTAAAAAAAAGTCAATTTTTCCTAAAATTGACTTTCCAAATTGTTTTAAAAATTCTTTCCAAAAGTTCAATTATTTTCCAAATTTAAAAAAAAATTCTTCGCAAGAATTCAATTATTTTTATAAAAATAGAAAAATATACCAAAAAAAATTAACTATTTTCATAAATTATGAATTTTTCCAAAAAAAGTCAATTTTTCTTAAAATTTATAAAATTCTTCAGAAAATTTTAATTATTTTCAAAATATTTTAAAAAATTCTTCGCAAGAATTTAATTATTTTAATAAATAATAAAATATTTCAAGAAAATTCAATTATTTTCATAAATAACAAAATTTGCCTAAAGAAATCAATTATATTTGTAAATAATAAAATTCTTCTGAAAAATTCAATTATTTTGATAAATAATATTTTTCATTTAAAATTCAATTAATTCCAAATATTTTTTTAAAAATTCTTTGCAAGAATTGAATTATTTAAAATTGTTTCATGAATAATAAAATTCGTAGCATAAATTCAATTTATTAGCAGGATAAGAAAAAAGTAAATATTTTTGATTAAAATTAGGAAAAAGTCAGGAAAATAAAAAATATGTAATGGAATTTTTGTCAATTTTGTGAAGTGAATAAAACGAGTTTTTTTTGTTTCTTTTTGACATTAAAAAAATGACAATAACCCACAAAAATGAATTTTCAAGAAATAACAAATGAATACAGATAATTTGCTAACGGAAAGGAAACTTACGATTATTATAATGTATATATGTATATTTCTATTTTCTATCAAAACGTATAAAAAACAAAAGAATAACTACAACTAACTTCAAACTGCGGACAGAATGAATGAACGAAATACTACGAAGATTATTATAGTTAATAATTTCAATTAATAATAAATTATATTAATTACTTTACACCAATTTATTTCATTGCACAAACCGCAAAAAAGTTTAATATAATGTTTATAACTTTCTGAATTTTTTTTTATTAGTATGCGGAAAGAAATCTGTTAGAATTAATGCTTAAAACTTTTCACGTACTTTTTCCAAAAATTCTTTAATGCTAAAATTTTAACAAAGGATCACAATATCTGCTACATACGTTATTCGTAACAGATTTTCCATAAGGCGAAAAAAGTACTGGATTTCCAATACTCAAACCAGTACTCATTCCAGTACTTTTTCCAATACTCATTCCAGTACTCATTCCAATACTCATTCCAGTACTCTTTTTTCATAAGGGTTATTTCTTATTTATTCTCTTAGTTTTTCGTTCGTTTTTACTTCTAAACGACAATTTTGTAATTTTTTGTATTTAAAGTTAATGTAAATTTAGTAATCAATAAAGAACTTTAGCAGTTACCCTACTTTATCCTATTAGAGCTTGAGTAGTGGCCCAGTTAGTCCGTATAAAAAATTAAAAATGCAATTTAAATGAAAATGATCTATTTTAGTTTACTGTTGAAAAAACAATTTGCTTTGAAAAGTGAAATAATTCAAATATTAGAAATTATTCGACTAACATTGTTTGAAATTTACAAAATTCTAGTAATTTTTTTGAATCAAACAATTTCTAATTGAAAATAAAATGATGATGATTCTTCTTTTGAATCAATTATAGGCTACTAAAAATGTACTTTTGTCTAAAAAATAAAAGGGATTTTCTCAAAATTTGCTTTTGTACTTGGTAGGAAGTATTCCTATATTATGACCAAGAACAATAGAAGTCCGTCTGTTTGAGTTTAGCGCCAGAGCCACGTTAAACAGTGAAACGAAACGAAAAATCATGAGCATAGAGAGAATTCATATTCGCCACTACTCACGCAGCCTCACGATTAAAGCGAATGGGAACATAGTTACGGAATATACTGTGAAAGGGAAAAGGTTTATGAGCGGTGCATAAACGACATCCGTCACTGCTGGACGGTTATTTCATATATTCATCAAAAGAGTAAAGATATGTTGCGAAATATAGATATAGTGTGTCTCGTAATTGCTAAAATTTACCAAATTTCTTCCCGAGCTCCTCTTCTGGATATTTCTAATTGAAACATTCTTAAATCTCGTCTACTTCGCACTGTTTCTGTTTCCTAATTTACGGCCCTACATATTAACCCCTTAGAAGAGTATTAAAATAAGGTTTTCGTGTAACAATTATGTCAAAATAAAAAATTCGAAATCGCAACCGAAAAAAATTTTTGAGTTTATGAATCTGAATTAGAATACTCACTTGAGGGTTTTTAGAATTTCTGAATTTGAGCCCTTTAATGAAAATTGATATTAGATCCTCCACTTTAAGTTTTAAAAACTAAATTCAGAAATTCGTTATCGGCAACGAAAAAAAATCCGTGTAAACATTTTCAGCCAGATTTCGTTACCCTACATTTTTTAGTCGACATTTTAGACCAGCCATTTTGATTTTTTAAATTTATAACTAAAGATTTGAATTTACAGACTTAAAATTTGTGAACTTTAGAAATTTTTTCCCCTCCATTTTAAAGCAAACATTTTGAATTTTTTAATTTTGATCAAAAATTCGGATTCAGCGACCCCAAAAACTTTAGAATAGTCACGATTTTTAAGTTTTGAATTTTTCCGTTTCAAAATATATCATTCGAGACAAGCGTTTTCAAGTCAAAAAAGATCTTTAAAAAAGTTTCATATTTGAGATTTTTAAGGTCGCTAAATTTGATTGTTTTATTAGAATTAAAAAATTGAAAATATGTTAACTTATGTCTTAAATTGTTTACTTAGGGGTTTTTGGACTCACACTTGCTTGATTCAAAGTTGATACCAGAATTCAAGATTTGAAATTTTTATTTAATTTTGAAAAGTGCATGAATTCATCTCAATTTTGATTTTCTAAATTTTTTTGTTGAATAATGATAGGAGGCCTAAATATTATATTATATAAATACACTGAAAAAAAAATTTATTTGATTCAAATAACCGATTATTTGTCTATAATCAAATAAATATTTACTTGAATCAAGTAATTTTTATTCGAATCAAATAAATAGTATTTGAATCAAATATTTCAGTATTTGAAGCAAATACTAATTAATTGATTGAAATAAAAATTATTTGATTCAAGTAAATATTTATTTGATTATAGACAAATAATCGGTTATTTGAATCAAATAAATTTTTTTTTCAGTGTAAATATAAAATAAATAAATATTATATTATTATATTATTAATATTATTATTTATTATTTTGTATTTAGGCCTTCTATCATTATTCAACAAATTAATTATACGGTCTAACAAACAAAAAAATATATTTCTAAATTTTTATTTTATAAAAATTCCGTTTTACGGTAATTTTTTTAAACTTTGTAATTAATTGTAGACTACTAAATAGTTATTTTATACAACATTAAAGACAGAAGAAGTTAACTTTTTTTTGAATTTTCCTTTATATTAAATTACAGAATGATAAATTCACTTTCTTTAATTATTTTATTTATTATTTTTATTTTATTTTTTTTTATATTTTCATAATAGCCAATTAGTGTTTTAAATAATAACTTATTTTTCAAATTTTCATATTTTAGAATTAATTTTGAAAAAAGGTATTTTATGCAATAAAAAATTATCCCTAATATATAAAACAAATTGCAAATAAGAAATTTTCATTCTCTTCCCTTCTTTTTTGCTTTCTGCTTAAATACAGGAATAACTTTTTTAATAAATAATAATTAAAAAATTAATTAATTTTTTATTAAAAAGTTTTTTGAGAGAGGAATGCGTATTATATGTCTAGTTTTTCAAATATTTCTCTCTCATCCTCTTGTGTGTGTGAGAAAAAAAATACAAGTTAAAACTTGAACTTTTGCGAGAATTCAATTTCTATCAAAGAATCGTAAAGCAGCGAAGCGCGGAATTTTTAATTTACTTTTTTTACGACGAGTATTCCTTCAATGAAAGAAAGTTATGATTATTACGTATTTTCTCAGATCCTACATACATTCATAAACATAAAAGGCAAAAATTTATGAAAATTAACAAAATCAAGAGTAGAAAATTTTAAAGGAGAATAAAAAAATGTTGATTATTGAAAAATTAGGAATTATCAATGGAATATAGAAAGAGCAATTTGCAATATGTGTTATAGTAATTTATTTTCTTTACAGACTGTGCAAAGCAATGTGCAATACTTAAGGGATGAGAGAGAATATGTTAATTTCTCTCTTCCTCCGACAAAATAATTTATGTGCTTATGTTCGGATTCAGAGATTAGAACAGCGAAACTATAAATGAGAACATAAGTGAAGTTTCTTTAAAGATCGAATTCGTTTTTCATTTTCAAATGAACAACATTTTTGATTAGAGGCTTTCCTATATTGGTTTTAAAATGATTTATCCACACTTAACACACGTCCCGCCTTCTTCACAGCGGTTATCGACTTTCTTTGCAAACATCGAGTGTGTCTGGCCTACTTACTCGTTCACCGAGTCATCGTTGTAATCGTCCTTAAGAGTTATGCGGGACAGAGAGGTAGACCCGATTAATTGGTTACCTCCGTGAAGTAATATCTTTCCTTTTTCCTTTCATCGACATCTCTTCTCGCATAATATCAATCAGCTTCTTCAGTTCACACTCAAACCTTTCATATTGTATTTAATAACGCCAAGTAATTGATATTTTATAAATTGAAACTCGCCGCTAATATTTTGACACATTCAATTAAACAATTAACTAATTAGTATTGCACCGGAATCTTTTTTGTTGTAAAAAAATTAAAAATATCACATTAAAAAACTTTTATTTATTTGTTAATTTTACTTATCAATATATTAAATAAAAAAAAATATTTAAAAAAAACAAAGTTTTTAAACCCCGTAACTCAAAAAATATATTATCAAATTTAATATTTCATATTATTTACACTTTTACTACTAATAGTAAAATTTTGTCAATATTTAAAGAAAATTCCTTTTTTTACGTTGTCAGTTGAAGAATTTTGACCGATTTTTGTTCTAGGCAAATGTTATTTTTTTGTTCTAAACAAATATATTATAAATAAACAACGCTTTATATTATTTGTTAATAAAAATACAGGAGAAAAGTGTTAAATTTATAAAGATTTATTAAATTTTACTTACATTTAATTTTTCTGAACATAGTATCAATTAAAATTTTTTAAAGAATTTATTAATAAATAATAAATTTGTTTAATTAACATTTTTTTCAATTGAAATTCAAACGAAAACAAGATATGTGATAAAAATGAAATTTCTGAAATCGTGCAAATTTACTCTAAATTATATAATTGGATACGCATTTTGGACCTCCAAGCCGTAAAGTGAGTTAACCCGTAATATTGAACTCTAATTTTAAATTGCGGAAAAAAAATATTAATTCATTATATTTTAAATTTCCTTTTGGATTATCAAAATTGATTAAAAAAGTTTCTCAGAAAACAATTTTAATTTTTCAATCTTTCCACAAGTCATTTTCAGAATTTATTTAACAAGAACATTTTTTAATCAAAGAAACAAAATTGTTTGACATGAAAAAATTGATATCAATTTTTTAATATCAATTTTATAAAATTAAAAATAGATTTAAAAATGAAAATTAATTTTAGAATAAAAATTTTTTTGATAATAAATTTACTTTCCTAATAAAAATTTTATTGATAATAAATGTTATTCTGACAATAAAAATTATTTAAATAATAAAAATATTTTTCATATTTAAAATTACTTTAAAAGTACAATTTTTATTATTTAGACAAAAAAAAAGTTAGAAGTTTATTTTTGAAAATACATGAAAGGTAAGTAGAGGAATATAAACTATGTGGAATTTAAGCAGAATGCGAATTGCAATCGTTTGGAGAAATTTTTACTCTACTCCTTTCAGTAAATATTATATTTACTGCATTCTGAATCTTTAGACCAATTTATATAGAGAGACTGCTATATATAAAGTAAAGATAAGATATAGATGTAAAACAATGGCGTTTTATACATTAGATGTGATATTTACTCAGCAAATAAACTTAGGTAAGATAATAGTAATCTGAAGAGCCTCCAAGAGATTTTGCAAAAGCTAGGTCAAACTATCAAAATTCAAAATGTAATAATTTACTTTCACAGTTAAATATTTTGCTTTTCTCCAAAATATCCTCATAAATACATTTTATAAAATTAACAAACTAGAATTTGAATTATATTATGTACACATAAATACAATGTTCATTTATTTTTCATTAAATTTTTATTTCTTTATATTTTTATTTTTGTCGATTTTTTACTTTTCTCAAATATATAAGAAGCAAAAATAAAATGAAGCAAATATATTACAGAAATAAGATAAAGAAATTAATTTAATATAAATTAAAAATATATTATTTTTCAATAAATTTTGCATTGTAGATACACCTCAAAACCAAGTGTAAATAGTAAAAATGTAAAAAATATATAGTCTTGATCTTGCTTATTAAATATGAATTTGTAGAAGTTACTAATGATAAGAGGAAAAATTACTAATTGTTAGTAGAACTTTACTTAAACTGAAGCATTAGTAAAATTCTACTAGCTATTTGTTAAAAGAATTCTACTGATTCAGATTTAGAGCAAATAAGATGGGACATTTAATTAGGTACTGAAAAAATAGCGAAATATTTTTACAAATTAAAAAAAAGTAAATCACATGTCTTCTTTAAATATAATATGTATTTTATTTTAAAAAAACAGTTGAAAAATTACCCTTAAAGTTCATTTAATTTGATTCTCATTGCAATTTAAATTATTTCTCTTGCTTTTTAGATCTTTTGATAAAAAAATTCAATGATTTTAAATGTGCATTGCAGCTTTTTAATTTGCACTTACCAGTTAGAGAAAAGTAACCAAGAAAAGTTTTCAAGCTTGAAACCTAAATTCTTAAGAACCAATTTTATAGAGTGAAGTTTTCTCTAAATAAAAGGAGAAAAATAAAATTTACTCGAATTTACTTTTCTCAGAATACTGTTGCTTTTTTCAGTTCCAAGTTAAATTGATCAATTAAGCAATAATAATTAGATTCACTGTGGTTAAAACTTAGTGCATATAATATTTTTAAAATGATAAAAAATTATTATCCGTTTTGCATAAAATTGCTATTGTAAATTATTCTTAATAAGTGAAAACTGAGTTTCTTTGATTCTTCTTCAAAATTCATGTATATTACTTACAGAATTATTATTTATTATTTCCGCTATTATATTGTTCTTATTTGTATTTTTATTATTATTTCTATCATTATTATTACTATTGATATTATTATTAACATTATTTTTAATATATTTTGTTATTATCATCTTGTTTTCTTATGGCTAGAATTTTCCTGTTTACGATTTTTCATGTTTTCCTGGTGAAATGTTCTTTTTTTATTTGTCGGTAGAAGAATTGTCTTTAATCCTTGCTCCCGGAGAAAATAAACTTTCAAGAAAAGTTTTGCGAGAGAAACTTATGCAGTATTTTAGGTTTGCTTTCATTTCAAAGAGAAGAAAGAGAGTTTTTAAAGCATTTTGAAAAATTGACTTGTAGGAAAAACATTTTAGAAAATTAGTATAACGAAAACACTGCATGTGTTTAAGAAAAACATGTTTTGAAATTTATTTGATGCATTAAATAAAATAAGTTTTGTCGGAGTAAAGTATGTGGTATTATTATGTCGTTATACGTACTTAATTTGTGCATAAGTGACAATGAATAAATTACCTCAGTTCGATAGTAGGTGATTCTTCGTTAAACTGTGTGGAAAATAAAATAATCATATTGAAAATTAATAATTTTAAATGAAGAGATAATTAAAGTTAATATTTTCTACAAAAGTTTTTATTTTAACTTTCATCTTCATTTAAGTTATAAATGTAAATTGTCAATTTCGATACATAGATAGTAAATGATCAATTTTAAGATTATTTTGGTGAAATTAGTTTGGTAAGTGTTTTCTTAATCAGTTGCAATAACATTTTATTATACAAATGATTTTAGAATCAGTATGCAAATTATGTAAGGTTGTATATAATTACTACAATAAATAATTGGATATTTAAATAAATTCTAGTGTAGATAAGTTTCTCTGATTGTTTGTGTATAATTAAATAATCAAGGGAGTGAACGTGTAACAACATTTCTTTGAAATTAACGATATTACCATCTATTCCTATACTTAATGGGGCTTTCGAAATTTGCATATATCTTCCAAGGACCATTGAATTTCTCTTTCCACATTGTGAGCTTTTGTCGCCCCTTATGATTTATCATCAAATTTATGAAAGATGAAGGCTTCCTAATCACTGTTCAACGTTTGTAATTATGCAATGCAACATTGTGAGTTATCCATCAGTCATCAGTTTAAACTTGGGTTAATTCGAATTTAGTGGCATTGTGTCAGAAGTGGTAGATTTTAGAATAATTCAAAATACTCTATATATGTGGAACTTTATTATAATGTGAGAATTGAAAAATAACGTGATTGGAAAAAAGATTTGAAAACGAGAATATTTGAACATTTCTGATTATTATTGTTACTTAATATGTATTACATTATTATTTACAAGCATCGAAATAAAGACATTTAATTACTATTTTGAACGAGTTTCAAGCAAATTTTTTATTTTCATGTCCGCCATAGTGCAGTGCAATTTTGAATTTTCTAATTCTGACCTCAGTCTCGAATTCATCTACCCCAAAACCCCCCAAATAAAAAGTTTCATTAATAATATTAATTTAATATTTGAAAATATTATATACTTATAAATTATTGAAAAGAACAAATTGATATTATTACAAAATGCGATTTTTTTAAAATATTAAAGTTTTTGGGATCACTGAATTCGAATTTGATATTCGTTTTTCAAAAATGGTGGATATTATTTCAAAATTTACGCGATTTGTTCAAAATTCGTTTTTTGGGGATTATTGGGATAGCTGAATTCAAATTCTTTGTTCGTTTTTCAAAATTCTAAACTGCAGATTTAATATGGCGACCAAATTTTTTGAATGTTGTCGAATTTGTCTTAAACGTTTACTCGATGTTTTTTGAGATAACTTGAAGCTTATTTAAACGCACATCACTTTCAATTCCGCTGTCTGCCGAAGACTTGAAAAAGTTCTAAGTATAAATATTTTTAGACTCTAAAAAACAAAATTTGATCAAATGGCATCAATTATAAAATCATCCGGCATTTTGAATTTAAAAAATTTAACATTATATTCATAATAATCAGCGAACTGAACCTCGTCCCTAAATATCAAGTTTTAAGCAAATCCGGTAAATTTTTTATTTCATCATTCGCCGTTTGGATACTCCATTTTGAATTTTGAGAATCTGAATTTTGAATTTTTTCGTAATCAGGGACCCTGAGAAATGAATTTCCGTTAAAAATTATCATTATTTACTAAAAGTGATACAAAAATGTAATAAAAGTTTCAGGTAAATAGTGATGCTTATAAACTGTCCACTAGGGTGTCTGTAAGATACATTGGAAGTTTATTTTTTTGAATTTTGTTTACGCCCCCCCCCAGTTTGGTTCCAATAAAATAAAAAAAAATTTTCCAAAATTTGAAGCCGATTGATTAATATTAACACGTGCCAGTAATCGATCGAAATTTCCCATTGAAAATACATGGGAAAAATGCACTTTTAAAAAAAAATCCTAACTTTTAAAATTTTTATGCAAAAAATTCTCTAGGTCACATTTGTCTTCATTTTCAGCTGCACTATAAGATAGCACTTCGAAAAAAATTCAATTTTCAAAAATTTTCAAAATGGCGGACTTTTAAAATGGGTCATAAAAATGCACCACAATGTATCAGTGCTTTTAACACATAAATGTTGTCGGAAATTCAAAAAATTTTCTTAATCGGGGGTATTTCCGACCATTCGTCATGAAACTGATATCAGAAATAAATTTTTCAAAATTTTTTATCCAAAATGTCGGATTCAAAATTTTGATTTTCCACATTTTTGAAAAAAATTTCTAAACGTCAAGGGCGATTTTTGGAATCGCTATTTACGAATCTAATATTAAAAATTTATTTTTAAAATTACCTGATCCAACATGGCGGATTCAAAATTTTTATTTTTTTGAAGTAAATAGTCTAAATATTAATTGATAGATTAATAGTTACAAGAAACAATTATTGGGATATTTTGGGAACTCTTTTTTAGAAAATTAACTTTTCATATTTCCAAGAATAATTCAAACAACTTAAGTAATTTAGAAATAACTTCATTTAATATATTTTAATTGTAGGAACTTTTACATTATTATTCTTTTGAAGACATCAAATTTTGTTTTTTACATCCATTTATGTGATAAAACCACTGATACATTGTGGTGCATTTTTATGACCCATTTTAAAAATCCGCCATTTTGAAAATTTTTAAAAATTGAATTTTTTTCGAAGTGCTATCTTATAGTGCAACTAAAAATGAAGACAAATGTGACCTGGAGAATTTTTTGCATAAAAATTGAAAAAGTTATGATTTTTTTTTAAAAGTGCATTTTTCCCATGTATTTTCAATGGGAAATTTCGATCGATTACTGGCACGTGTTAATATTAATCAATCGGCTTCAAATTTTGGGAAATTTTTTTTTTAATTTTATTGGAACCAAATTGGGGGGTGGCGTAAACAAAATTCGAAAGTCGAATTTTTACGGGCACCCTACTGTCCACAGACCATCCCGATTGTTAGCGAGTTTTCATGCCGTCTGGATGGTGACTAACAGAGTTTTAAAAGCGCGAAATTCAAATTCAAAAGCAAAAGGTTATCACCATGTTTTTATAATTCGGTTCAGTACTATTAGTCTATTATTGTTCTCTTCTTACAAATTTTTGAGTATTCCAAAAAAATGATGAACTCTTCGGTGGTTTGAGTTTGACTGTTCGAAAATCCTGACTCCGTCATCCGCTCCCGCACTGACTCTTTTTCTCCCCACTTAATTCCATTCATTTAACCCCTAATATCAATGACTGATAATCATTTGCGAATATGCGTTTGCTGATGGTTGAACATTCCACCTGCCAAGAGAGTAAAACCCCCTCCCAGTTGAAGGTGTACCGGCAGGAAAAGTGGCCGCACGCCTTGCAATCCCAGCATTTCTGTGTTGGTTGTGGCCGTGAACGGGCTCAAGTCCAAGGGCACCGAGCTCTCCTCAAGTGTGCAAACTTTCTTCGTGCAATCACCACCACGTTCGTCATCAATTTCCCTGGTCCCAGTGTGTAACCGCAATAAAAAAATCCCGAAAAACATCTCGAGGTATGTGCTCTTGAAGATCTTTTATAAAATTTTGGTGTTATATTTTAAAAAAAGGGCGGGGGCATAACCCAAAGTGCTTTTGAGTGAATTTTTTAAATAAACCCCCACCCAAAAAAACCCTTAAAAAAGAAACGAAGAAGTTGGAAGTTAACAAAGAATTTCAACAATTGGATTAAAATGGATCAGCGAGAGATAAAATTATCAATAATTGAGAGGGAGTGTATAACCGTTGTGGAAATTTTTTAATGAAAAAAAAATGAATTCTCCACAATATTCGCGACACACATGATACAACTTTTCAGCAGCAAGTTTGGTTACTATTGGATATATTGTCATCCTAAGTTGTTATTCTTTGCTCAACGTTTTACAAAAAGGATTTTCCAATATTGCTTCGCGATATATTTTACTTCAACAAGAGAGGGAGAAAGAGAGATCAGTGAATCAATGTTGCATATATATTGTGCCCAGTCTTTGCTGAGAATCTTTAAAACCTTATTTATGAGAAAGGCTTTTTTCTTGAAGTTGCTCTCGAAGAGGGGTGGCAAGGGGGAAGAGATAGTGAAGAAGGGAAGTTTCGTGAAAATTTCCTCTAGCCCCGCGTGAGAGGAGGGAATTTCGATATTAAAATACCTAAACTGTACGAGTTTCGAATTACATTCAAGTGTTGTCTCCCAATGCGAATTTCACTCTAAAGAATCGACACTATAAAGTTTGAATCGACTCCCTACTTCACGCTACAGTTTTCCAATTAAGTAATTCCGCACGCTTGTGAAATCGTCTTGGATTTTAATAAATTGACTACTATTTGTCTCCTTTCCTTCTTCATATTGGCTCTCTTTGATGAAATTCAATCAATTTCCCCTCAAGGCAAAAGAGGGAATTGAATTTCAGCCTTTTTTATTGAGAGAGTGACTGAGAAATATTTTTGTTTTGGTAGAAAGAAAAAACATTTGCGACAATCAAACTTTGTTTGCTGTGTCGAGGAACTTTTTTTCTTTTGGTTCAATAAATTTTGAATCAATCAAAATTTTATTCTATATTTATTCTATCTACAAAAATTTTCTTTTGGGTTAACAAATTTTTTTTTAAATGGAAAAATTTTTTGTAACCTGTTAACTTAATCAAAACATTTTGCAATAAGAGTCAGAAAAAATTTCTCAAACAATTCTTTTTTTGTCTATTACAATTTTTTTTAATAACATATTTTTTTACCGGTACGAATTTTTTATTTTAATAATATAATGTTTTTTGTCATAATAAAATTCTTATTCATTCCTTTTTTTAAGGGTTATTATTGTTTTGCAAGGAAATATAATTTTTCAATTAAAGAAGAAGGCAATATTTGAGCAAACAACTTTTCTTTCCCATAATACAATTTTTTTCATCATTCAAATTTTTTTTAACGACCAAAAATTTCTGTTAAGTTAATTAAACGTATTTCTTTTTTGGTCCAGCAAAATATTTTCTCGATCAATTGACTTTATTTTTTGTTTATAAACCCAATTTATTTATATGTCTGATAGGGAAGGAAAAATATTACTCAACCACCATTTGTTTGGCTTATTAAAATTATTTTGTTTCGTTAATTTTTCTATTTGGTAAATAAAATGTTATTTTCTGTTCTGTCAAAATTTTGTTTACCATGTAAATTTAATTTTGTTACCTTTGATTTAAAATTGAAGGAGAAGGAAATTTAGAAAGCAACTTTTTAGCTTAATAAAATTTTTGGATTAATATAAATTAATGTATTTTGCAAAGTTCAAAAAATTCTAGTTTGTCAATCAAAAGTTTTGTCTTTATGGCTAATATATTTTTTTTGCAAATTTTAGATAATTATTTTTTAATCAAGGAATGAGAAAGAAAATTGCAGAATCACTGTTTGTCTTCTTTCAATAAAATTTGGTGATAAACCAAAATTTCTTTTTTTATTCAGTCAACATTTTTTTATATTCACAAAATTTTTCTGTGTTCTTAAAAATGCTCTCTAGGGCCAATTAACTATCTTGTTCGTGACAGCAAAATATTATTTCCTCTATATTCAAAAAATTTTCCACTTTAAAAAGATGCAAGAAAATTTTACAATCAAAATTTGGTTGGTCTCAATAAAATTTATTTTTTGGGAGATATTGAAGTTTCATAAATATGGTTTTGAGATGTAAATATAATGTATTTACTTCTCAGAAGAGATTAATTTCAACTATTTTGGAACTTCATAGTTGCTCAGCAGGGAAAAATATATTTTTTGAACTTTATAGAGATCCATTATTGTTTTGAAAATTAGAAAACATTTTCTGTTCAATGAAAATTTCGTCATCAAAGATTTACAATTAGAAAAGTAGAAACAAAAAAATAAATTTTTGTATTAATAATTTTTCTGTTTATCCCAATAATAATTAAAATGAATATTTCACGACTGAAACCATTTTTTTTTTAATTTAATTTCTTCTAATTTCATTTCATTCAAATGCAAATTTGAATTATTTTAATTTCCCAAACGTGAAATTTAATTTCGTTTCGTAATTTCTTCACAAAAAAAGGAAACAATGGAGAGAAATACAAAACAAAAATGATGATAATTCGAAAAGTGTCAAAAAGCGCTAATTAGTGTGATTTGACACGAAATTGGTTAAATTTTTTTAGAGATGCTCGAGCTTTTAATTACAGCAATGAAATACATTAGAGGGGTTTAATTTAGCAAGATTGGGATTATGCTCCTTTCTCGCTGTGGCTCTTTTAACCCCTTTCTCCTTCGTCCTCATCGTCGTGACTATTTCCTCAGCCATTACATTGTGGCGAATCGTTCAACTAACTTCGAAATAATTAGTCCGGATAATGAAGTTCAGTCGCACAATAGTCTTCTCCCTATCGTGGTTAATGGGATTCGCCTTATCGCAGTTTCGTGGCTTTATCGATTTCGCACTGTTCTTTTACCTTTTATTTCTTGATTCTCACCTCTCTCATCGTTTCACAATCAACACATCTGTTGATTAATCAAGTCATTTATAATCAAATAGATATTATAAAAGTAAGTGTTCTTTTCAAAATTTCAAACATTGTACTGAAACAATGTCTATTTTGTTTATTTTACTTCGAAATCTGAATAATTTATCTTAACTGGTAGTAATAATTCCAAAGTAATTAAATTTATTTTAACATTTTATTTAAATAAATCAATTTTGCTGTTTCCAATAAAAAGTCTTAATGATTTATTAGTATTAACAGTAGAAAATTTAAATATATTCAAATTTTTTATTGAATTAAATACATTTTTCTGATTAATAAATTCTTTCACTTTAATATTAGTAATAATTTCCGAATGATAGATTCACTCCCTTAACTTTAATTTAAGTAAGTTTAGTGTAATTTAATTCAAATAACTAAACTTCCATTTATTTGACACTGAAATTAATTTAAAATTAAATTCACTAAAAAATTAAATAGAAAAGAATTGAATATTTCCAGCAGTCTGAAAAATACATTTTCTTCTTGGCCTTATTGAATACAGAGTTTTATTCAACTTCCCTAAAAGTGAAGTTAATATAAAAAAGCGATCTATAAAAGAAGATTCTCTTTCTTTCTTCTTTTGAGTTTTCCTGCTCCTTTTTTTGCTCTTGCTGAAAGGTTGATTTAATTTTCGTAAAACTTAAAGCTGGTAAAGCTTTCTATACAATTTCCGGTTAAAGTGTCTCATCAGATTTATCCATTCATATACGAAGATTGCGTTATATATTTTCGCAGACATCAGCCACTAAAAGTTACGAAGGTTCGTTAAACTTGAGACCCAAGTTTTCCCTGTTAACGAGTTATTTGTAATACTTAATCGGCCGTACAACCTTGAAGCCGATCCTCGAGATTCGACCCAGCCTCCACAGTTTCTCAGTTTTATCTAATTGAAGTTGCTTTGCGGATAAGAGCTTTATTCCGAGTTTCGAGACTATAGTAAAAGTTTAATGAAAGGGAATTGAATGTTTTCCCAGGGATCTGCTTATATCATTCAATTAATATACACTTGCAGTATATATTATTCGTTACACACTGTCTATTGTATATTGTATAATAAATAATGTATATTATACATGCACAGCGTTGACACAAAAAATTTTATTTTGTTTTTCTCTGACTTTCTCCTGATTTTCAGAGAAAATTCTGACTTTTTCCCTGACTCAAAAGAGTCAGGGAATTTTCTTATTCACTCCGAAAATGATTAGATATTAACAAAAATTTCTATTACATTTATATTTATGAATTTCTTTAAATTTAAAATTGTTCAAAAACATCAATAACTTCTTTTTTAAATAAATATTTAATCAATATTTTTTTACATAGGAATTTAAATTCTTCAAAAAATTCAAATTCAACAGCTTGTAAGAATATTATTATAAAACGTGGAGACATCGATCACACCGAGTCTTCGACTCAGACTGATCAATTTATTAAAGATGACCGAGTGATCCAATCACGATTTCTTTATATTACTGAAATATTGTTACGGTAACTTCTACAAAATTATTTTCATCAATTCAATTAAATGATTATTTTCTAGTATTTTTAATACAAATTCTTCTTTTAAATCTATTATATTTAATCATTTTTGAAAAAGATTTTTAAAAATTTTCAAAAAAATTTTCTAACAATTCAATTTTAGGAAATTTTAATTATTTTGAGCTTCTTCAATTTAAAATATATAAGAAAATAAAAAAATTCAAATAATTCATTAAAAAATTACATTAAACGAAGATTTTAATTTAAAATCTTTTCAAAATTCAATACTACCCAAGCAAAAATTGACAACTGGCGCAGTACTGCGCCAGTACTGCCCAGTACTGGCGGAGTACTGGCCGCCATGGTTGAACCAGTACTGGTATTTGACCTAAATGATAACGCTTTTCCGTACTGGTTTGACGTTACTGGCGCAGTACTGGCAACCAGTACTGGTTTAGTACTGGCGCAATACTGGCCCAGTACTGGGGAATTTTAAATTTAATATTGCTTATAAAAGTGCAGTTGAACTTAAAGTAACTAAATTTAAGGATAGAATGATACTTTCTTAATCAAAATTATTAAAAATTTTAAATAACAATAATTAATGGCTTATTTTTACTGCGAATTAGTTAAATTTTGCTAAATAATTAATAAAACGCTTTGTTGTATCAATTTATATGAAAAATTTAACTATTTTCTTGATAATTTATTTTCCAAATGTTTCGAATTTGAAAATTATTGAAATTTTATTTAATGTTTACACTGTAAAAAATTTAGGGAGTTAACGGACTCGGGAGTTAAATTTTTAGAGTTAAAAATTAACTCCAAAAGAGAGTTAATTTATTAACTCCCTTCCTTTAACACCCGTGCGAGTTATTTTTTCCATGGGGAGTTGGCATTTGGGAGATAAATTTTAACTCTCTTTATTTAACTCCTCTGGCATTGACTCCCCAATGGGTGCGACTTTTATAGAATCCCCTGGGGAGTTAAAATTTAACTCCTTTTTTTACAGTGTAAAATATTAAATAATAGCAAAAATTAATACGAGAAAATCGTTTCTAATTAAAAAACAAAATTTAGTATGTCAATGTAATTAAATGTGCTAAAACAAAATACCATAGAGTCTTTCTAACTTGTAGAAAAACTTATTTTTTATTGGGAAAAATATTATTTTAATGTAAAAAAATTAGGCTAAAAAATTATTTCTAATATTTTTTCTGTCTATTAAAAATTCGTATGAATAATTGTTTTGTTTAATAAAAATGTTGTCAAATAAGAATGTTAAATACATTAAAATTTGATTTATTATTATTATTTTTAATCAATCTTGATTAAAAATTTAAAAAAATTAAATAAATTATATATGTATATATTATATTTACTTATATATAGATATAAACAAAAATTAAATTAAATAGTGAAATTTTTTTCTTTCTTGCAGACAAAGATTTACGCAGTTCTGGCGTTAAAATATGTACCTATATATACTACTGCACCGGTACTTGTTTGTTGTGTTGTCTTCGTAATAATAGCATAGTACTGGCACAGTACTGGCATACCAGTCTTAAAGTCCAGTACTGGCGTAGTACAGAAATTTTATTGAAGCCAGTACTGAACCAGTACTGGTAAACCAACTGCTGGCTCGCCAGTACTGGTGCAATACTGCGCCTGTTGTGAATACTGGAATTTGACAGAAATTTTTACTTGGGTATTTCTAAAAATTCAAGTTATAATGCGATTAATATTCAATTATTTTCTACAATTTAAACTGAAATCAATTTTAAAATTAATTTTAAATGGAAAATTCTACAAAAATTCAATTACTTAAATACAAAAAAGAATAATTTATTAAATACTTCAATTTGGTTTGTTTTATTTCTTACAATTGGATTTTTATAAAGAAATTTATCAAAAAATTTTCAAATAATAACATTCTTTTTGTGAATTTTAATCAAACTTTTTTAAGAAAAATACCATTTTTCTAGGAATTCGATTAAAATTAAATTGAAATAATTGAAATTCTGTGATGAGTTTCGTTATTTATAAGAATAATTGAATTTTTGAAAAAATTATTATTTCACAGTAAAAAGAAAGTCTTATTTTAAGGCAGGAAAGCAGCCTTAAATTAAGATTTACTTTTTACTGTGTTATTAAACAAATTGTATCCTTGTGAAGGATTTCATTATTTATAAATGTAATTAAATTATTGCGAAGTAATTTCTAAAAAATTTGTAAATAATTAAATTCTTGTGAAATTTTTATTATTTATGAAAATTAAACTTTTATTAAAATAGTAGATATTGAAAATCATTGAATAGTAAAACTTTGATTTATTTACTATGACTTTTAAAAGTAAGTGAAATTTTGCCAAGGAATTTGATTAGAATTTTTGAAAATAATTGAATTTCGTAGAAAAATTTTATTATTAATGAACGCATAATTGAAATTTGGACTAGAATTTTTATAAATTTTTGAACATAATTGAATTAATGCGATGGATTTTTTTAATTTTGAAAATAATTGAATTTTTGCAATCATTTGTAACTTCTCAAAAATTCATATTTTAATTCTTCAAGAATTAATTTATTGAAAAAGAAATTATTGTCAGGAATTAAAAAAATTGAGAGTTTTGTAATAGAATTCGTGGTAATTTCATAGTTTTTGGGTCAAACAGAAAAGATATCAAAATTAAGAGTTTTTTATAAGTTCTAAAAGTTTAAGTATTTTCAGTACTTTTAATAAAACTCATTGACTTTTCCATGATTTCTTTGACCAATACTAGTATTTTTCCTGAATTCCCTAACGTGTGGAAACTCTGATATATTGCATATTTAATATTATTTACAGTAATATAGTTAAGGTTGGAACACTTTTCGAATTTTGTTTACATCTTAAAAAAAAATTAAGCACTAGAGTTATATTGTTCGGAAGATATAAAAAGTTCGCAAATTTGCAGTTTTACAAAAATGGGTGATTTTACGCCAAAAATAAAAAGAGGAAAACAATTTTTTCAAACATCGTAAATTGTTTGATTTAAAATTTAAAGAGTTATAAACATTTAAGAAAATGTAGATTGTGTCATTAACATATATAATTAGACATAAATAATTATGATATGCATTATTTCGTATGTGATATTCAAGACGTATTGCATATTGCCTAGTGAATATTGAATATTGTGTATTGTGTTTAATGGACTTTTACCGGAGAAAGAGAGAGCGCTCGCGCGACATTGGAGATCTGGCCGTGGGGCTAATTAAAGGGTGCTGTTTCTCGAGCAAGTACATTTTTAACGTCGCAATTAAGATCCCGATCTCCGGGTGGGAAATTAACGTGTCAATTAGAACGCTGACGATAAATGCCCGTCAACGTTAGCATAGAATGCCATAAGTTATACGAGACAGTGAATTACGACGTTATGCATCATCGCCAGCCGACCAGCAATACATTGTAGGAATGTCGTTGAAAATCCCTAGTCTATACCAACTTATCGAGAGTTCTCCTGGATATCGACGAGTGATAATGACCACGATAATTAAAATGATTGCATACAACAGATTCTTACGATCATGCCAGCCACTTTGATTCCTTATAGACACTGGGAAAAACAGTTCCTGTTTCTTGACTAAAGACTCTCCTTTACACTTGATTCATTTTCTCTCTCTCTTTCTTTCTCTCTCGCTGACTCCATTTCTTACTAATCACAACATAGGAAATCATTATCTTCATTCTTAAAACTCGTCCCTTTTTCAATAACGTTTCTCTTTAGTCTTCAATCACGCCTCTCAAAATTATTTCTTTATGCTTTAGACTTCCTTTTGGAGAATTGTTTCTTCTGCTTCTTTGTCTCGAATTCCATTTTGTCAATTGGATATTTGTTGCATAAGAAAAATAATCCAGTTTTCAGTAATTTTTTATAGTGAAAGTAGAAGTCAATAGTTTTTAAGTAGTAAAAGTAAATTTCGGTCAGACGAGAAGTTTATTTCTTGTGATTCTTTAACACCAGTAGCAGAATTAATTATTTAGTCATACATGTTGGTTTAAAATCATGAAGTATGTATTAATTTATAAAATAAATTATACAAATTATGCAATCTTTGAATTTTTTGCATTAGTAGTAAATTTTTTTTTTTACTCAGACAATGCTTTAAATACTTTTACACTCAAAGTCAGCAGAAAAAGTCATACTGACTAAGACAACTTTGTTTAAGTATCATAATTTTTAGAATCACCTGAAAAAATTCTTTTCTTTTGTAATATTTTAGAAGTGAAGGTCAATTTCAGTCTGAAAGCAGTTTTAATTCTTATTACTTCGACTTCTATTCATTCAGTAGCAAATATAATTATTTAATCAGACAAATTGGATCGAATTCTTGTGATATTAATTGTAAAATTTTATTTTTCTAATAATAATTAATAAAAATCAATTCTAAAAATAATTCAATTTAATTACGAATACAAATAAATATTAGTAATTAATCATACATATAATTAATATTAATTAATTATAAAATTTCAATTTCTTTGTAAACTTTTACTAGTAATAAAAAGCCTTTTTATTTAAAAAATTTCGTAAAATTCTTGCAATTCTGTAAACAGTAGTAAATGTGAATTTTAGTCAGACACATTGAAAAAAAATTTATTTAATTGAAATAACTGATTACTTGTTTATTATCAAATTATCAATTTAAATTAAATAGGGTCAGAATTCGTGAAATTTTTACAGAAAACAAAAAGTATTTTTTTAAAATCAAAATGATGAAAAAACATTTCTATTTGGTCTTAGGAATGTGTCCACCAAAGAACAGAAAAAAATATTATTTTTCATAAAAGTTATTGCAAAATTAATTTTGTGCAACCCCTGCTGGAAAAGAGCTACTTTCCTTTGACATAAATGCAGCAGAAAGTGGTAAATTTCTGCACATTTAAAAGTGTGCAGGAAAGTGTACTTTCCCGCACACTTTTGATAAAGTGTGCAGGAAAGTATACTTTCCTGCACACTTTTTTGTAAACAGTATAATATACACTATAATCAACATAAAACTATATTTATTGATTAGAAATGTATAAAAATAACTTTTTTCGGTAAACAGGTGTTGCACAAAGTACTGTGTGCAACACGTACGAAAGAAGATTTTCCGACTTCGTGCAAATTGCTGCCCTCGCTTCGCTCGGAGCAGCAAACTTAGCACTCGTCGGAAAACAGCTTCTTTCTGTACTTGATGCACAATATACTATTTTTGCAACTTTTTAAAGCAAATGTTATTTCTCCTAAATCAATGAACCGATTTAAGTGAAACAGGCCAGAGTATAAAGGGAATGAAAAATACTTTCATCCAGAATTAGAAAATTATTAAAAAATTTACACTGTAAAAAGAAAGTTCTTCATTAGAGCTGATTTTGGTATTAAAATAGAACCAAATTACGATTTAGTACCAAATATTAGTACTAAATTAATACCTTTCTTTTTACAGTGTATATTTTAATAATTATTTAATAAATTTTTTTAAAACAATTAATTTGTTTTAATGTTCTGCACCTTTTAAAAATTTAAAAAAATTTCTACATACACTTGAAACTATAAGAAATCAAAATCCATTGAGAAAATTTATGAGCGACAAGTATTTTAAAAGTTATAATGGAAAAATATATTGGCACGGTGTAGTGGATCAACACTGAACTTAATTTTTGATAATTTTTATGGTTATATAACTAAATAAAAATGTTAATTTAACAATGTTTTGTTCATTTCGTAGTTAAAAATAATGTTTTAATTCTGAAAATCATCAAAATCGCATCTCCGTTCGATGTAATTTCAATTATAACTTTTAAAATAATGGTCGCATATAAATATTCTGAACGGAATTTGATTTCTTATAATTTTAAGTGTATGTCGATATTTTTTAAAAATTTTTAAAAGGCGCAGACAATTAAAAAAGTTAATTGTTTATAAAACATTTTTTAAATAATTATTAAAATATAAACTTTTTAAAAATTTTCTAATTCTAAACGAAAGTATTTTTCATTCCCTTTATATTCCCGCTTTATTCACTTAAATCGGTTCATTGATTTAGGAGAAATAACATTTGCTTTAAAAAGTTGCAAAAAAATTAATTTTGCAATAACTTTTATAAAAAATAATATTTTTTTCTGTTCTTTGGTGTACACATTCTTAAGACGAAATAGAAATGTTTTTTCATCATTTTGATTTAAAAAAACTACTTTTTGTTTTTTGTGAAAATTTTACGAATTCTGACCCAATAATTTTTATTGGAGTCTACTAAATTGTACTTGATTCGTTTATTTTAGTATTTGAAGCAAATATAATTTAATTGACTCAAATAAAAAAATATTTGATTCAAGTAAATATTCAATTGATAATAGTCAAGTATCTTATCGGTTATTTGCATTAAATAAAATTTTTTATCTATGCTTTATTGTTTAAATGATTCTAATTAAAAAATTTTACTTGCAGTTATAGTAAAAATAAGTGAACTTTAAATGCATTGCATAGTAATCAGAAGTAAAAATTTTAGCGTCAGTTGTAAAAAATACTTTTCATGAGACGTTCTTTCGGATACTTTTTAATTAGTAAACAGTTGGTGAAACTAGTTGTAAATGTTGGTAAATTTGCAGTTAATAAAAATTGCTGACATTACGCCAAAAATGTTGTCTTAGTAGTATATTAAAGTTAAGATCACACAAATGCAGTAAGACAGATCTTAATTCGTACAATTATTACGCAAGAAGTAAAAGTAAATTTTGCTTGAGACTTTCAATTTCTTCTCGTTTTCATCGCAGTAGTAAGAAATCGTTCTAGTCAGACTTTCGAATCCCACTCAAGGTCATATCATTTACAGTAATATGATGCCCCTAACACCTATTAAATTTTAATTCACGAATATAATTTTCCTAAATCTTTAAATTTCCTACTCTACAAAAAATGAATGCTAATTTAGAATTTTTACGATGCATCCTATATCTTTTTATCAACTACCAATTAAACTCGTGATGAGATTTCAAAAGTGATTTCATATAAAAATTATCAAACTAAAGTTTTACGGTTCTTCTTAATACTCTCGTAACAATTAACATTAAAATCACAATCTTCTTAAACTTGGGTACAAAAAAATTCTCTACTAGTGAAAATAATTAGTTTGCAAGATTTTTAAAATTATTTTTTATTCTCAAAGTAGAAAAGAGAGGTAAATGTCGAAAATTGTTTGATGTAGAAAAAAAGTATAGATAGTGAAAAAATGTGAAATAATTACAAGATTTTTTCCGTTAAAAAAAATCTTGGGTATAAAGTATAAATATATGTTATATGAGTGTGACCGCAAGTTCTTTGGAACAAAGTGATGCTCGTTCATCTGTTTTTCGGTGGCTATGTCTTTTCGCGGCCGGATTAAATAACTCTTATGAATATGCATGTCCGCTCTTTCGATTCTCGAGAACGCGAACCGGGGCAACCGTGACGTTGAGCATAAAACGAAAAGTAAAAACTGAAAATATAATATAACGGAAAAGACGCAAAAGAGGAGAGCTCGTTAAAAATAAAAAAGACTCTCCCTTTCTCTCTCGCTCTTCCTCTGTCTCATTCTTTTCACAAGATAAAGTTTCTGGTTTGAAATTCGTCTCTTCGCTGGACAATTAATGCGCTGTAGCCTTACCTTACGTATAGTTGGAAACAAAAGGTCGCTGCTCATGATGCGGGTTGGAGAGTGCTGAGAATAGGGCGTTGAAAAACCGCAGCGCATGGAATTCTTAGTTCTTAGATGCAACCTTCCGTAAACACAATTTCCCAGAGAAAAAAAGAAAGACGAAGTGAGAGAGAGAAAGATTCTTGATAAAATTCTAAGATACGCACCTACCCATTGAATTAAAACTTAATAAGACAGATTTGATCTCAAAATTTTTTTTTCGCCAGTAGTAAAACTCTTTGCTATAGTCAGAAAAAATAGTTTACATTTTTTTGTATACATAGTATATTAATCGAGACAGTAGCATAAAAATTTATGTTAGTTTTAAAAATTTATTAGCAATAAATTCTATTTAAAGTAATATTTTGGTATTTTTCTTTTTTTAAGTAGTAGGAGTAATGTTTGGTTCTAATTTCAATATTATTTATAAACTTCTTAAAGAGAACATTTGATTTCTGTCAAAGGTATTAAATCAGATAATGCTTTTTTGTACTCTTTGCCAGCTGTAAAAACAATTGTTAGTGTGACAATGCTATTAAATTCGTACTTTTTTGGCATGTAGTAAAAAGTATTTTCATTTAACCAGACCTTGAATTCTTGACGTTTTGTAGTAAACGCAATTTTACTTCAAACAATAAAAGTTGAACTTATCTATACAGCAAAAATAGTTAAATAGTAAAAATCTTTTCAATTGTACCAAATGATTAAATGTTCTGTAAATTAAATCTTTGCAAGTGATTCAAGTTTTAACATTGTCTTTTAGTAGTAAAAATAAATTTGCGTGTGAAATTTTGAATAATTTAGTTTTTACTTTTTATGGTGTAGTAAAAGAAATTTTTAGTCAGGCAATTAATACTTTACTATTCAGGTGTTAATTTTTTTCCACAATAAAACCTTTTGTTAAACAATTTTCTAAGGATATCAGAAATTGCGACAAGAAACAAATCAAACGTCTTGCGTAGCATCGCTTTGATTCGTTTTTATTGTCTCAATGTCATATCCTTAGAGAAATATTATATATTTATAAATATCAAAAGGACATCATTATAAACATAAAAGAAGCACTTTTCTAAAAATAAGAAAATAATTATAAAAATTATTAATTTATTGTTGCATGTAAGAAATGCTTGAAAGAGTAAAGTGTAATTTTTAAAATTATTTAAATTTATGTAAAATTGATAAAAGGTTAAAGTAAATTTTAAGTCACTTAATTGTGAATAAGCGAGCATAATATTTGCCTCGCTTGCAGCGCAGGCGAATACTAGTCGTATAACTTGAGCGTTGATAATAATTACTAAAAACCTGCCATTACAACGTCAGAATGTAACAGATCGTCGGATATATTCATCCACTCTTGGGGTATTTCACTTTAATTTCATCTTAATGGCACGCAGAAGCGAAATTCTGCTCGGGTGAAATTTATACGTTCGGGCAACTTGCCCCGCGGTTATCTTATGGCAATGAAATAGTTTTCCCTTGTCCGACAATAGCTTGGCAAATTGTGCGCAATGTTTGAAAAATTAAAAGCACCTAAAACGGAACGATAAACATCGTCTTCTGACCCCCCTCCCACTCTCTTTCACTCTCTTTCTCTCTCTCTCTCTCTCTCTCTCTTTCATCTTTGCGAATGATGAAGTCCCATTAAAAGTAAACACTTTTTTTATTCCCAAGACGGATTTGTAATTCACTTTCATTAAGATTCTTTGAACTTTTCAAGAAAAAAGATTTAGGACATTCTAAGCATATAACGTACATATTCTCATTTTGAAAAATTAAAACTTTTTAAATTTTTTGTTTTTTTCATTAATAATTTTAATATTATAACAAAATTTTATTGAACGTTGATTTTATTACATTTTTAGTGGTTATAACCTTCAGAAAATTTAATTAATAGTTTTAATATTATAATAATGTATAACAGTATTTAATTTTTTCATAATTGGAAGAAAAATTTAATATTATTTAGAGAGAAAATTAAAAAAGTTGAATATGTTTGAAACTAGTTGAAATAAAAAGTTTCCGTATCAAAGTTATTTGATAATATTTATGCTTAGGAGAATTTTTATTTAGAACGAAAAATATGTTTCAAGTGACTTACATTTCCCTATACGTGAATTTATTATCCTACATATTTTTAATCTTAAAAAAATTTCCATTTATAAAAATAATTAAATATTTAATAAGGATTTACAATCAATAAGATTTAAGTATATGAATTTCTACTTAAAGTAATTTTTTCTGAATTTCGATTAAAGGAATTGTTACTTTTAAATATCCACTTTTAAAATTTTTAACATTTCTAAAGAGTTTCTATTTTAATAAACTTTTCTTGAACGAAATTTCTACTTTTCAAAACTTCTAGAATTTTTATTTGGCAGAAGTTTTTTGAAATTTTGTAGAATTGTAATTGAAGAGAATTTTTCATATTTTATTCATCACTTAATTTCTATTCAGCAAAACAGGTTTTAAACAAAATTCTTATTTTATAGAATTTTCAGAATTTTTTTTAAATTGGAATTTTAAACGAATTTTCAGATTTTTAGCAGAATTTACACTTAACGAAATGTTTAATTTACCAAATTACTATTTAGTAATATTTTTATTTGACATACATTTACTTTACAATAGTTCTAGAATTTTTGATTAACAGCAGTTTTAAATATTTAGTAAAATTTTCAGCAAACAATTTATTACTAGGTATTTATAGCAGCATTTAAGAATAATAAAAGAACTTCTATTTAGCCAAATTTCAGCGATCCGAATTATTGTTTATCCAATACTGAAATTAGAAAAAAAATTCCTACAGAAATGAACTTTTTTGTAGAGACTTTCCAAAACGAAAGTAAATAACAAATGAAAATTATACTAAATAAAATTTAGCCAAATAGAAAACTAAAACAGAATTTTTTCCTAACGTAATTCGATAGTCGGTCAAATATAACTGTAAATTTTTAAAAAATTAATTCATTTGAAATGAATTTTATTTTTTAAATAAAAACCTCTCTGTGTAAAATTCTTTTAAAAATACATATCAGAAATGAAAATTTTATTTATATTATATTATATTTTTAATGTGGAAAATTCATTTAAATGAACATTTAACCAAGTGAAATACATAATTTTCTACAGTGTAAGAACAAATAAATGTTTACAACGTAATTTTCTCGAAAAAATCTCGAATCTTTGAGAGAAAGATTCATTCTTGATTTTCTTAAACTCCAAAGTACCTCTAAATACCCCCACAAGAGCCGTCATACCACATTGTTCTCTTGTGTTAATTGCACTCGGGCTGGTTCAAAACCTGTTACACATAATACTCACCTAGCAGAGTACATAAATCAAAAAGCTAAAAAACAAGAAATAAAAAGCCGTGCGGAGGATCATGTTTACCGGACGTAGAAAAGTAAAAAGCCTAACAGATATAAGTCGTCTTATATTGTGGGATCTCCCAATTATGCGGTTTTCGCAATGTGTATTAAAAAAAAGATGAAAGAGAAGACACCTTTCTCTCTTATCACATTCCCTGGCACGAAGACTGGAATTCTGATAAGACCTAGCGGCAGTAGCGGCGCCGCTGCTCACAGCTACTTCCGCTTTTATATCATTGTTTGCGTACGGTTAATAGCCCCCTGGGTACACCTTCACGGTCGTCCTAAGTCTAGTCTGCTGGCTCTCATGGAAGTGCGTCCTCTCTTCTCTCTCTTTTCACATTATCCAACAGTATCTTTCACTCTCATCCTTCTCAGATCTTCCACTTTATATTCTTCTTTCTTTCTCTATATTACACTGTCTTTTGCTTGATTCGTTGCTTCTATCCCTCTTGTCTTATTCTTCCTTTTTTCTTCTTGCTCTTTTCTCCTATTCTTTTCTTTCTTTCCTTTCTTTTTGTTACCTTTTTGCATTTATTTTATCCATTTACTTTATTTTTATTATTTTTAATTTTTCTCTTTTCTTCATCTTTCTCTTTCTTTCTTCTAATTCCGTCTTCTCATTTCGTCTTCTCTGATTTTTTATTTCTCTTTTTTTCCTTTTTACCATTTTTCTTACAATGAAAAAAAAATTTATTTGATTCAAATAACCGATTATTTGTCTATAATCAAATAAATATTTACTTGAATCAAATAATTTTTATTTGAATCAAATAAATAGTATTTGAATCAAATATTTCAGTATTTGAAGCAAATACTAATTAATTGATTCAAATAAAAATTATTTGATTCAAGTAAATATTTATTTGATTATAGACAAATAATTGGTTATTTGAATCAAATAAATTTTTTTTTCAGTGAATTTATGGGGAGTATACACCGAAATTTTTCAATATATCAAGACAATAAGTCAAATAGGGTCATTTGGGGTAAATGTAAACAAGCAGTAAATGTAAACAGTAGATGTTTCTGCTAAATTTACAAAGTTAAAAATAAGTTCGACGTCAATATTTTTACCTCAGCTCACATACAAGATGTTTTGAGTATTGCCAATATTTTATTGGAACAATTGGCAATGCCAAAGTGTAAGTTATCTTTTAATGCAAAAAAGATTAAAAATCAAAATTTTACGGTTTCAGTATTTTGTCTCGCATTTGCATAAAAATAAATTCAAAAATCAAACTAAAATTTTTCATTCTTCCTCATTAATGCCTTAACAAAAATTGACTTTGATTCTTTATTTACGTCAATTTAGTTAATAAATAATTAGGTATTTACATTTACCCCGAGAATTCGAAAACTCGGGGTAAATGTAAACAGTACTCCAACTACATTTTAAAAGAAAATAATTGAATAAATTATTGGATCCGCCATTTTGAAATTTAAAAATTCAATTTTAGATTCTTATTCAGCAACCTTAAAAACTTCTTTTTACCAGGTTGAATGAAAATCTATTAAAATTTGTTCAAGTTATTCAAGTTTTTACATTACTAATTTTGTAATGGTTGATTGTTTATTTTATGATACATTATCAGACAACTGGTTGATTTAATATACATCTACGAAGAATTCTTTTTTGGTTTTTCCATCCCTTAAAACAGTAGTATACTTGAAATAACTTGTTTCTTAAACCTCGCTTAACTACAGTGGTATTTACATTTACCCCGAATTTTAGGAAAATTTCAAAATCTTGGGGTAAATGTAAAAGTTAGTTTTAGGCGATTCAGGTGCATCAATATTTTTTTGTACTTCGTAAAATTTTTCTAGGGAAGTAAAGTAACAAGTTCATGCAAAAGAAATCCGTCCGTTTAACCTTTTGATTAAAAAAAATATTGTTTTTGGTGAAAAATAGATATTCCGTTTACATTTACCCCAAATGACACTATTCCACAAAAATTTATTTATTTTTTAATTTTTTTTCAGAAATTGGATGAAAGTAAAGTAAAATCGGTCAGAAAATATTATGACCCTTTTTGAATTTTTATTTTTCTTAAAAGTAAATCAATTTTTAAATCTACACGGAGGAAAGGGATTGTTACGTAAACAAAAGACGTAAACAATTCAAATTTTTTCTAATAACAATAAATCCGTTAAAGTACTCTTTAAATTTGAATTAGTAAAATTGTTTACTAATTTGAATTAGTGACTGACTTTTTGCTATTGAATTATTAACTTTACTAATAAATTAATAGAAATGACTATTTCAAAAGCAAAACTCAGTCACTAATTCAAATTAGTAAACATTTATGAACACATAAAGTATATATATATATATATATATATATATATATATATATATATATATATATATATATATATATATATATATATATACAGTGAACATTTAGTTTTACTAATTCAAATTTAGAGAGTAACACAAAATTTTAGAACAACTAAAAAAATTTGTTAGTCCTATATTAACAATTTTTTTTCTCATTGAATGCGTAGTTATGTAGAAAATATTTTTTTTAACACATAAAACAGCTGAATACAAAAAAAGGTTTTTCATAAGTTGTGAATCATTTTTTTGAAAGAAAATTTTGTTTTTAGACAGAAAATTATATAACATACCATTTTTTCTCAATTTTTGGATATGGAAATTTATTTGTTTATTTCTCTAATTAATTTCATATCATAATTTCATCTTAATTTGTTTGTATTTTTTATCTTTAATATATGTAAATTGTCTGAAATTAAATTAAAAGTTTCAACGTTTCCCTGATATAAAGGTGTAAAATAAGTTATAAAAATAAACAAATTAATTGATATATAAAAAAATTAAAAAATTATTGTACTATTTAGTATTTTCAGTCCAAGAACAAACATTTTTTTAAGGCTTTAAAAATTATGAAAACTTATTTTTTCATTTAGAAATTTTTTGTGAACTTAAAAACACATTTTCCACAAAATAGACGCATAGATTTTAAAATCTATCAATTTTTAAGAACATTAAAAATTCAAAAATTTTGTTGAATATTTACATTTTTTCTTGATAGAGTTATAATAATAACAAGTATACCCTCTAATTAATTTTTTTCTTTTTTTTTCATTGATATTCTTTTCTTTCTTTTTTCTTTTTATTTTGTGTTTTATCACTGTTATTGTTTTTATCCCATTTCCTATTTTCTACTATTCTTTTTATTACTTTTTTTCATTGATTTCATCTATTTTCTTTTACTATTTTTCCTTTATTTTTTCCTTTTCTCTCTTTATTTTTATTTTGTTCTTATTAATTTTCTTCCCCTTTTTTCCTTTTCAGGTTTTACAATTTTTTTTTATTGAATTTATTTTCTTTTTCTCTTATTTCTTATTCGTCTTTTCCTTTCTTTTCTCCTTTTATTATGAATCTTTTCTCTTCTTTTTTAAACATTTTATTAATTTTTCATTCTCTTTTCTTCACTGTTTCTGTTTTCTTTTTGATCTTCTTAACTTATTTTTGTCTTTTATTCGCTTCTTTCCATTGTTTTTAAATATCATTTTACCCTTTTTATTCTTTTTGCTCTTTTTATTTCCTTTTACCATCTTTCATTTTATTTTAATTACTTTCTTCGATTCTCTTCTTTTTTTACTTTTCATTATATCTTTTTGCTTATTTTTATTATTTGTTGTTCCTTTTTTCTTCTTCTTCTTTCTTTTTTCTATCGTTTTTCCTCTTTTTCCCTTTTTCGAATTTTGTTAAATTTTTTTCTCTCTCTTGCTTTCTCCGTCGCTCGCATGCACTCTTTTTTGCACTCCTATCGGCCTTCTCGTTCCTTGGAAAAATTATGTGTTCTCGGAGGTGAACATCCGTTTTACAAGAAAGGGGGTAGCCGAGAGGGGGGTGAGGCGGCGAGGAAGTAATTGAAGACTTCGGGCATGAATGGGAGTGCCACGTGGACGGGCGCGAAATTAATTACATTCACCGTTAAAAACGTCTGTCGACATGTTTCACACGAAAAATGAATATCGACGCCAATATTCAATGTTTTCTCGTGCTACTCTTTTTTTCTTACTTATTTTCTTCTCGGTAGATTAATTTTTCGATCGATTTTCCACTTTTACATGGGTAGTGCAAAAAATCATGTTCTCATAATATACATTAAATATCTTCTACAACTTTCATTTAGTTTTTTTTTCACTCTTAGGAAAATTCGTTTTTCAATTCAAAGTGTGAAAAATTTTTACCTAAAGGAATTTCAATTTAATTAAAAATATTTTTTTTCATAAATATGAAAAGAAATACTTTTCGTTTTTCGATTTTGATCATTAATTATTCTTTTGAAATTTCATAAGCGACACAAATTTTATTTGTCTCTGAAGTCATTCTCTATCTTGTCTTATTCAAATTCATTTTACTATTCTTCTTTCAATACCTGAATTCTTTTTAATTGCGGAACTTTTGATCTTAGTTACTTGCGACAAAAAAAGAAACTTTTTTTAGCTCGACTATGATTCCATTCCCCCCTTAAAATTTTTTACGAGATTACTTATTTCCTCTCCGTTAATTTTTGCATTCGATTTTCTTACTGTTGATTTTCAATCGCCAGAAATTACAGCAATTACTCTGTTGATGAATAGTATTTGTAAAAAATATCATGTTTTTTACAGTTTTAAGGAAAAATTTTACACTTTTGAATTATTTTTGTAAGCAGAAAACTTTATCAAGAAATAAGTATCAAAGGGAAAAGAAGGAGAGAGTGAGAAATATTTAAAATAAATAATCAGCTTTATTTTATACCAGTGTTTTCGAATTTGTTTTGAACAGATACTGTATATTCTTCTCTCAGGTTTACAAAGGTTCAAGAAACTCTGAGGAGCAATAAAAGTTTGCGGCTTTAGAACAAGAATGACTTACGTCAAATAACAATAGGACATTAAAAAATAATTCATTTTCGATTTTTTTCTTCCCCGAAGGCTTGTATATATTGCTTTAATTGATTTTTAGACTACAAGTCAGAAGAAAATTTTCAAGTTTAGTGGGGAAAAAAATGTGGACAAACATTACGAAGTTTAAAATGCTATGCGACAAAGAGTAAAAGTGATTAAATAAAAAGAGAAATGGTAAATTGAGAAGGAGAGGAAACTAAAGTAATTTGAAAATTTTTATCTCATATACTTTTCGTAGTTTTTCTAGTTTGCACTGTTGTTTTAATTTTTCATTATCACCGACTTTCAAAAAAAAAAAAAAAAATGTAACTTGTCTTAAAAATTCTAAAGTATGGATTTAGATTTGACACATAATGAAAAAAATCCATGCTAAAATATCGCGGCTGGCATCGAATTTTTTTCAAGAAGAAAAGTTTACACACGTATATGAAAGAAATCTTGAAGAAACTTTCCTAAAAAAATTGACATGAGAAAAATGTACATTTCGTGAAAAATATTTACAACACACCTGTGAACTATAGTTATGTATTTTTATATCTATTCTCGTATATATATATTCTTCTTTTGTATTTTAATCTCGATGAAAGGGCGCGAACAGGTGAATTCGCGGTTCGTAGAAATTGAAATTCTTATTACCGGCGACTTGTCTAAGGATTGGCATTTGAATTGAAAGTGTGTATAAGAAATATTTGGCAAGGTTGCCGAGGGAGTCTTTTTTCGCTGTGTGCGCATTGAATTCTTATAAGACTCTCGCTGCAGTGGGAATTGAGAGCAGTCGGATGAGTTGAAGAAATTCTTCTTCTTCTTCTTCTCCTTCTTTCTTTCTTTGTGCAATGACGATCTTCCACGAAACGTTGGAAGCAGGAATCAAGGTAAACACAGAGAAATGTATATATTTCTTTGTGTTATATATGTACCTGTCACCCCCCATTTCTTTTTCCTTCTTTCTGGTTTTTCTTAGTTACTAAACTTAGTAACTTAATAAGTTAGTTCTCTCTTAAGCGGAATCAGTAGAATTTTACTAACAAATAGAAAAATTTCACTAATTGTTAGTAATTTTTTGGACGACTTTTTTCCCATTTTTATCAGTGAAATATTATTAATTGTTAGTCAAATTTTACCAACAATTTGTAAAATTTCCATAATTATTAATAGAAAAATGTTACTAATTGATAGAAAAATTATTACTAAATTATTTAGTGAACGAATTTTCATCTTTTATAAGTAATTATACTAAATAAAAGCTTGGTAACTTAGTAACCTAGTAACTGATAGTTTAGTAAATTATAGTAACTATATTGAATAATAATTTATTTGATTGAAATAACAGAATCAATTAAATTCATAGATTTTATAAATGTAATCAAACTAAGAAGCAACTTTCAGAAGAATTAAACATTTATAATATTACAAAAACATTTTATAGCTCATAAAGGTACAAACGTTAACTTGTTAACGCTGTGGGACCCTTTTTTGAAAAATTAGCATCCAGACGAAACATATGGAATTAAATTACCAAAAATACTTTTCCCTATCCAAGAAACAATTCTTCTCCGTACATTTAAAAAAAATTAAGACTGCACCGAAAAAAAATGTTTTCAAATTTAGACAATTCCTCTTCTTTTGCAGCATTTTTTCCTCTCACATATGAGCACTAAATTTTTCACTTCTAATTAAGAGGATTTTCTTTTTTCATATTTTCTATTAAACGTCACTTTTTAAACGGTTTGAAGCTGTACTCAGAAAAACAAAAAGCAACTTAAAAAACTCGTTTCTAGTATAAATTTGTTTCAATTTGAGAGGAATAATTTCAACCAAAGAGGAAAGATTAAAATTTATCTTTTATTTAAAATTTATCTGTCAAATATAAAGAAACATTCCTCTTTTTTGTTGATGAATATTTGTATATAGAAAATAAAATATCAAAATAATTGTTAAGCGGAATTTTCTTCTCGCTTTGAGATTTTATTTTTTTTCTGTGTGGCAGTTCCAATATTTTCACGTGAATTTAAAATGTCTATAATGTTGTTTTATAAAACTAAAACTGGCACCCAGTCGTTAGCACTCAGTGAATTTTACCAAATTTTATGTTGGCTTTAAAGAAAAATAATATTTAACTTTAAAACTTCATTTTCAAAATTAATAGATGCTTCATCTGGGTTTTAGTTTCAACTACATACTTTTTCAAATCAATAACTCGTCTTTACTAATTTCAAAATCTTATATTATAATTTATTTTTGAATTATGAGTTTATTTAAAACATTTTATGGAAGACAGCAGATATTTACACTTAATATAACCAAAAATCTACTTTTAACTATAAAAAATCATGATTTATCTATTACTTCTTTTTATGAAGACATTTTGTTACCATTAACATTTATTATTACTTTTATTTTACCAGCAACTGGAAACTTAAAAGACTAAAAGTTCGAACAGTTATTTAATCTAATTTTTATTTAATGCACGAATAAAACATTTGAAAGACATTAATAAAATTATTATTTTTTAAATGAACACCTAAATGTTCTGATTAAATGATAATTTGATCGTTAATTTCATCATAAGAAAGATATAAAAGGACAAATTTACGATTTTTAAACAAATAATTAAATTTTCGAATGTTTATTTAATCGAAAATAGTATTAATTATATCTAAAAACAAAATTGCATGTAAAGTCAATTGTTACAATTAAAATTCGACCAATGAGAATTCTTATATTTGGAGATACGATCAAATAAATATTCGAACGTTTGACTTTGATATTAGTTACACCGGTTTGTTTCTTGATATTAATATTCAAAGTCTTGGCTTTTCGATTAAAAAGGCCAAAGAACTTTTAATTATGTAATAAAATGGTGTTTTAGAGAATTAAGTATTGGATCAAACTGACATTCAAACTTTTGGAAATTCGATTCTTTAAATATTTGTTCAAAAAAACATTTTAACATTTAGATTTTAATTTAATTAGAATTCAAATTTTTTGAAAGTCGAATAAGTAAATGTTCGATTTAAGTATTTATTTCAATAATAATAATAATAGTAATGATAATAATTTTATGAACGGACAGAAAATACAAATTTCCATCCAAACATTATTCAAACTTTTGAGTTTTTCAAAAATTCCTACTCCTGATTTGAAAAAATAAAAATTAGATTAAATGTAAATTGTAATTAATTCTAAATTTTAGAGTATTTTAAGTATTAATAACTACTAAAATCTTCTCTAAAATGCTAAGAAAAACTCACCCATTTATAGTAATTCTGAAAGATAACAAGTATATCTTACGAACGTAAGGTAAAAGCACCAGTACTTGGACACTTTTAGAACAGTAGAAAATTTAACATCAATTTTTACAAAGACAATATAGTTTATTTGGCAAAATTTTTATACATCGTTTGAATTATAATTAAAGGATGAAAATTAATAAGGAATTAGTCTAAATTTTTATTTCAGTTAATTTTAAATCTATAAAATAAATGATTGCTTCTTTACCGTATTAGTTGGACATGCCATTTTTGTGGGTCCAGTAGTTGGGCATGACAAGGACCAATAGTTGGACAAAAATGGAAATACTCATAATATTTATTTGCACATAATGTTTATTTTTGGATATTAGTTAATGTTGTCAAGTATTAAATTTATTAGTTAGTAATTTTATATTAATTTATTCATTATTTAAATAGATTAATGCTTGTAATGTTTGTCCAACTACTGGTGCTGCTGGAGCTTTATAGGTTATAAAGCAGAAGAAGGTTATAATTTGGACACTCGATTTCGAGTAGTTCGTGAAATATAATTTTTTTGAGGAATTTTTGGCTTTAAAATAAAAAACTTGAATTATATCCAAAAACTAACATTCAAAAAGGGCATATATTATTTTTTATATACATTGGAAGCATTTTTAATTCTTTTTGTTACTGTTCATCTATTGGTTCCATTTTTTGCAATGTCCAGGCACTGGTGCTTTTACCTTAATCAAATTGATAAAATGTCTGATCTAATAACTCAGATAATTTTTTTTTTAATTTGGATAAACATCTGCCGTTTTGAACTTTTTTAAAGTGATTAGAAATAATGACCACTAAGAGAGAAGATTTGTAGAAAAAATATTATATATATATATGTGACACGGACAGTTAAAAGGGACCTACAACCCGAAAAAAGATTTCGAGAAAAACGACTTTGAAGTTTACCAAGTTAGTTTTTTTGCACTGTTTTTTGTCAAAGTACCTAAATTTGAAGTGATATTGTGAGAAAACTAATGCAGCTAGAAAGCTGCGGTTTATAATAAATAAAAATAAAATAATAATAATATAATAATAAAATAAATAAAAAAGTGAAAATCGATTTTTTCGGATCGTAGGTCCCTTTTAACTGTCCGTGTCACACATATATATATATATATATATATATATATATATATATAAGATTTCGAGAAAAACGAATTTGAAGTTTACCAAGTTAGTTTTTTTGCACTGTTTTTTGTCAAAGTACCTAAATTTGAATTTATATTGTGAGAAAACTAATGAATTAAATTAAATTTAGTTAATTTAATAAAATATTAATTATAAAATTATAAATTATTATTTTATATTATTATTATTATATAATTTAATTTAATTTTTAAACCGCAGCTTTCTAGCTGCATTAGTTTTCTCACAATATCACTTCAAATTTAGGTACTTTGACAAAAAACAGTGCAAAAAAATTAACTTGGTAAACTTCAAAGTCGTTTTTCTCGAAATATTTTTTTGGGTTATATATATATATTATTATATATATTATTATATATATATATATATATATAAACATTTGTATAAACTCTCTAAATCTGAATTAGTAGAAAGTTACTAATGAAATGGTGAAAAGTCGTCCACTAAATGATTTAGTAATAATTCTACTAACAATTAGTAAAATTTTACTAATTGTTAGTAGAGCGTTACTAAATGATTAGTAGAATTCTACTAACAATTAGTAGAACTGTTTTATTAATAGCTGATAAAACAGTTTCACTAATTCATTTAGTGAAAAAGTGACTTTCAATTAGTAGAATTCTACTAAAACATTAGTACAATTTTACTAAAAATTAGTAATATTCTACTAATTAAAAAGGTGAAAAGTCGTTCATGAAAACTACTAAAAATTAGTAAAATTTTACTAATTCTTAGTAGAATTCTACTAATTCAGATTTAGAGAGAATATTTGTGTATATCTATATATATATAAATGTACCTCGCCGCCGATCGCTCAATCCCACATGTGCGTGGGACTGACCACACGGACCGCTTGCGGACGGGTTACAGTTAACTTGATAGCGATGACCATGCGATGATTGTCGGTGCTCTACCCGCGATCGAGAGACCGCGAAAATAAAATATTGGCTCGCTCGAAAATAATTGGATGATCCAGACGCCCTGAGGCTGTGCATCGGTTGGCAGGGAAAAACCTGCACATCAGAATTTGTGATCTGGAGACGAGAATAGGGCGGCTGAATGATAGGGATGTGAGTGGGGAAGGGTCTTTGCCTCTAATACGATGCCAATTGCTACGCAGCGCAGTACATACTACCCCACGTAATCGTTCAAGAAAATGGTAAAGATTGTAGGCGAACAAGAAAAAAAGAGAGAGAAATTTAAAGATCAGATACTTAAGAGTAGTGAAAAGAATTTTTTTAAAAAATATTCTTAGTTCTCAAGTCATGTAGAATGTCTCTTTTTACTTTATTTTTTCCCCCCTAACCTCTATGCATCAGCCACGCTATTAAAGTAATAACTAATGAAAGAAGGGGGTTGTACATAGTACATAGAGAGAGAGAAAATGATACGACTACCGAGAAAAGGAAAATAAGATAACTACTTATAAAAAATCTTAAACAAATTAACAAAAGATTTTACTATTCTTCCCATGGTATTTCTTTACTTTGGAATATTTCAGTTGAACATAATTGTGTCATGCAGTTTACCATAATTGGAAACAATTTTCTAAATAGGTTTCTTTAAATTTATTGAGAGATTATTTCTTCCGCTTTTGAGAATATTTTTTTGTTGATTTTAAAGAAAATAAAATTGGGAAAATTAGATGGCATTTTAGTATGTAACTTTAGAGAAACAGAATTGAAGAACTTATAGCTCTAAACTGAGATCCAATTTGTGGAGATAATTATGAGGAGTTAGTTTATGCACAATGCTCCAAACAATAAGAGACTTTGGTGAGTTATTGGGTTTCAGAATTTGAGAATAGGATTTTGGTTAAAGTGAAATATCAAGGAAACTTTTAGGTCCTGTTGTAGAATTAGTTTTGGTAGCAGGAGTTAAGAAGGGATTTATTACTATCTGAGATCCAGTTATATATAATTTTTGGTGGAAACTACGGCATAGTATTATCACTAGGATAATATTTAGTTGTATTTATTAATTATAGTTTTATGGTCGGAATTAAAAATAATTTTTAGAGGTAATTTGTAAAATTTGAAACAGTATAGACCTTTTGATTATTTTAGAATTTTATCTTGAATGGCAAAATTATTTTTAGTCAATTCAGGACTTTAAATAAATTTATTTTATTCACTCAATAACAATCATAATCATTTAATTTAAATCATGACAATGAAATTTATTAGAAAAGAGAAAAATGGTTGTATGAAATTATTTAATGAAAACTTTTATAAAAATAAAAGTACAGCCGTCTTTTAAAACAATAAATAGAGATGAATTCAATACCAAAAGGAGTTTTTCATTTTCGAAAACAAAATTCAACTGTAAGTTGATTTTGCATTTATAGCCCATTTAGCTTTAAATACGAGCAGTACCACTTATCTCTGGTAACTTTTTTGGTGGATTAAGTGCGATATCACGTAATCGTCGAATAAATTGTGCTTTTATCAGCAGCTCTCTCTACATTTTTTTCTTTCTTTTTTTTTTACTTATTTTCACGAGTGCTTCTGCTAAAGTTAGAATCTCGTATTAATCATTTTTTCTTCTTATTTTTAATATACTTTTCCGCATAGAAAAGGTCAGTGGAAATTTTTCTCCCTTTTTTTTGAATGTATATGTAGAGAGGGTGGGGAAAGAATTAAAATGGAAAACTTCTTATCTGCAGATTCTGTAATAAACGTAAATGCTCAGTGGGGATTTTTAATTAAAGAGAAAAAGGTACAAAAAGAACAGAAAAAATTTAAACGAGACTTTCTCTATATTTGAAAGATGGCAAATCCTGAACATTAATTTCAGTAATCATCAACTCTTTTAAATGACATGGTGATTATTCTTGTTTGCAATAAAAGCTCGTCTCATGGGGGAAATAAAATGAGGAAAAGTAAACGCAGCGAAATAAGCCTGAGCAGCACATGTAATTGAGTCATGAGAAGAACTAATGACTTAAGTGCTTCAGTAATTCCATAAGATTTAACTCGTTAAGTTTCTCCTGGTGGTTCAATTATAAGGGAAAACAAGAAGGGTTTATTTTTTGATATAGATAATCTTCAGTGCCATCTTTAATTTTCCCTCAGTACTTCATTAATAGACATTAATGAAGATGACGCTTCATATTTATTAAATAACAAGCCAAGCAATTTGCAATAAGAATAAAAAAGACACTCTTATCGAAATTACATCATGAAAAACATTACATCTTTGAAGAAAAATTTATTATTTATTTTTCACTTTTTATTAATTTTTTTATTAAATATCTAAAGACGGCCCGAGTCAAAATTTAGACCCTCTTTTGACCCTCTTTTTTTAAACCTCTTTTGAATCTGAAAACGATGCGGAAAAATTCATATTCCGATGTAGAGAGGTTAAAAAGAGGATTTCAAATTTTTGTGAAATTTAAATTTTTTAAATTTCTATCTATGCAAATAGATTTATTGAAATCATTCAAAAACTATTATTTACATGTTCTATAGGGTAATTAAAATATAACTTTGTGAAAAAAATTCCAATTTTAGTTTTCGAAATATTTTTAAAAATCTTTTTTCGGACCTCTTTTAAGCCTTCTTACTTCTCTTTTTAACCTCTTTTGAACCTCTAATTGTGCGGAAAAGTCCATTTCTGCAGTTTCTAGGTTCAAAAGAAGATTCAGAAGTGTTAAAGAGGCTTAAAAGAGGTTAAAAGGAGGTTTTTGGAGATCTAAAAGAGAGTCTAAATTTTGACTCGGGGGAGGACAAAATCTATAAATCGACAAGTTTCCAAATTTTAAATCCACTTGAGTTTCACTACTTTCAATGTTTTTAACTTATTATTAACAAATTAAAAAATCTTCAAAATTCAAATATTTTAAATTTCTTTTGTTTCTAAGTAAAAAAAGATATAAGACATTTACATAAAGTTAGCACGTATGAGGACATATTTTTTTCTATCTGATGTTAACTATTCAAAGATCGTCGCCTTTCTGTATATTTTTACAAGTGTAAAATTCCTTACAATGTTGCTAAATGCCAGAGAGACATTTTTTCCTCCCCCGCCAACAAAAGAAGTGTACAGCTAAGAGAGAACAAAATTGTATTTAACGGTTAGGAACTTTGGGTATGCATAACAAGTATGTATTGTCACAGAAAAAAAAGAAAACGTCATTTTGTTAAAGAAACAATTGAAAAATGAGTCACGAGAATGTGTGCGAGAATGAAAAATACACAGAAAATGTATGAATCATTGTTGAAATTTTGTTTTATTAAAACGAAGTTCATAGTAGTATTTTTAGTTAAGTGACTAAAATTTATTTTCGGAGAAAAAACAGGAAAAATGAAATGAAAATTAAAAGAATAGAATTTATATTGTTAATTATTATTATTACATATAAAGAAATAACTAATAGTTATTATTATAACTTTAGATTTGGATTAGTAAACATAATGTTAATAATAATTAATAATAGAATGAATTTTTTAACATTAAAATTTTTATTATAATTATATATTTTTTATATTAAACATTGAATTTAACGATCATTCCGAGTCAGATGTATAAAATAAAACAACAACTATTGTTGTTTTATTTTATACACCTGACTCGGAATGATCGTTAAATTCCATGTTTAATAATTAAAACAACCGAGTGAAAATATCATATAATAAAATATATTTTTTTGATTAATTTTAAAGAAGATGCAATTTTTAAATAGTAGTGTCATTAATATAGTTTAAAGTTTCAGCAAAAAGTAAAGATTTAGTGAAAGAAGAAAATCGGATAAAAAATAATAAAATCAACGTGGTGTTTGAGACATTATTTTGTTTAATCGTGCAAAAGTAACGAAAAAAAGTTAAGTCTCTACTTTATAAGACTTTAAGATCTATCCTTAAACAGAGAAACCTCGTTTGTCTCAAGTAGTTTCCTAGAAAACATTTGAAAAACTTTTTTTAACTTACGTCTTATTAAACTTGTAATCCTAAAGAATTAGACAATTTAATTTATAATATTACAATTTAAAAAGTTGATTAGTATAAAGTCACCCTCGTTTTTTTGGTTTATTTATTATTTTATACTTTATATTTATCTAGTATATTTCACTTTGTTATATTTGTTAATTATTTTTTTCTGCTTTTTCTATATATTTTTTAATGTTGAAATAATGCAGGTACTTCTGAATAATTTTTTACTATTGTTACATTTATTTATTTACAACTTTCCAAACACCGACGATTGTGTCTTCTTTATGTGTTAAAAAATTTATTTACATTTATCAATAAAATATTTTTATTTTTTAATATTTTTTATTTTACTTTATTATTTTAGGCATTTATTTTTACTTTACTGTTCTATGCATTCGTTCGCTTCTATTTTAGTATTTTATTTGTTTATACCTTTTCACTTTATTGTTTTATTTGTTCATCTACTTTTACTTATTGCTTTATGTATTCGTTAAATTTTTATTTTATTATTTTATTTATTTGTTTATTTATTTACATTTACAACTTTTTGCTTTATTATTGAATGCTGGAAATATTTCAACCTTTCCAAATAAAATAAAAGAACTTACATAGCGTTACCTGTCCTCTTCAGATACTAAAACTTTTATTAATAATTTATATTTATAGTATAAAAATAATGTTTTACTCAAAAAATATTAAAATTATTTTTTCCTTTATTATTTTATTAGTTCATTTTTACTTCATTATTTTATCTATTCAATTCTTTTTTGAGATTAATTTAACAAAAGTTTTAAAAAAATTATTTTTGTTTGCTTTATCATTTCATTTAGTGTCTTTATATTATTTAATTTTATTGATTATTCCTCACTTTATTTCTTTATGTATTATTTCATCTTTTACGATTTCAATAATTTTTCCATAATACATTTTAATAACATGAATAAAGACAAGCTATAAATAATATTTTTAATATAAATTTTTTATAAAACTGTTTGTTTCTTATATATTATTAAATTATTACTATTATTAATTTTTGTTGTTTAGTGGAAGCTACTTTAGACTTTAATATGAAAAAAACTGATTCAAGTTAATAATTCTCTCTTAGCCAATAAAAATATTTATTTGTATCAAGTAGTTTTTATTTAAAACAAATTAAACGGTATTGTTATGTTCTTTCATTTTTTTTATATTTAAATTATTGATTCAAAGACAGTTTATTTTATTCAAATAAAAATTATTTGATTGAAATTAATGTTTATTTGATAAAAGTAAAATTGAATATTAGACTAAATAACATTTTTTTACTCTTCTGATTATGTTTGAAGAATTCTTAAAATATATTTTTTTCTATTCTTCGAACAAACTTTCATGCAGTAATGGTTTTTTTTATTCACTGATTGCGGGAGCGAAAATAGAGTCACAGAGAGAAAAATAAAAAAAATACTGTAGTCATGAGATTTAAATCGTAGAGTTATTTTTGAAGTGTTACAAACAACAGTTTCCTGAGGGGTGATTACAGTGGAGAACATTTCCGTCGCCCACGGTATCATAGCTAATGACCAGCGCCCTTGCCCGACCTGGTCTCAGTGATCATGCATGTGTCAGCTCAGAGAGATGTGAACGACCTTCTATCGGAGGTGACGTAAATATTACACGCTCGTTAACAGGAGTGAACGCCCGCAGGTGTAGAAACATGTTGTTTCACTCATCGTGGGTCAAGTTAACCCAACTCCTAAAGTAATTAAGTTTAAGCCAAAACTTACGAATGTGTCACACACATGCACATATTAGAATCATTTCTCTCCAAAAAGTTCATTCCTATTAAGTTTTGATTAACTTATTCGAATTTCTATTTTAATATTTTTCTTCATCCTCTCCTCTTTTTTTTGCACTTGAATATTTCTTTTTCTTACTTGATATTACTTTTAACAACTTCCGCGTCTTTTGGCTTCAGTTAATGAGCTGAAGATTACAGAGTTTGCTCAGGAAATTTTTACAACAGTATTAGCCACGCGAAAAAAGCACGAAGAGCATTAAAGTAAAGCATTAAAAATTAAACATAACTTAAATGATGCTGCTACTGGTGTAGTACCTCGGGCAGAGAGTAAGAGAGAGAGAGAGAGAAAGGGAGGGAGAGAAAGAGAGAGAGAGAGAGAGAGAGAGAGAGAGAGAGAGAGAGAGAAAGGGAGGGAGAGAAAAAGAAGACTAGTCCATTAAATAAAAAAAGGTGCGTTGATTGGTAAAGAAGAAAGCTTTCGAAATGAACCTCCTTTTTTACCAGTTTAAAATCAATCATTCCTTATAGTGAAATGTGTAAAGTATCATTTGCAGTTGTAAAATTTCGAATCAGCTATAAACATTTGCTTAATGATATACTTATGCTGTTGGAAATTTTTGAACAACTCCTTATTTATATCATACGTACAATTTATAGATGACTGTAGTTTACTTACAATGTGCATCTTTCAATTTACTTGCGTTAAAAAAGTATAAATGATGGTCAGGAAGAGAAGAAAAAATAGCATGATACATATTATAAAAACGAAATCATAAAATAAGAAAAATGTTGGACAATAACGAAAAATCATTAAATGATACTGCTCTGAGAAAAGTGATCTTGTAATATACAATTTATTGCATTAAATTGCAAATTTCTGTGAATATGCTTCCTTTAAAAGACTCATTTACAGCAGTAAAATTCAAGATATGCTCTGTAAACGCAACTTTAATGATACATTGTATCTTGCACTCTATAACAACAATTCTCACAGAAAATGAAGTGTTATTTTTATTAGACGTCGATGCTCACTGCTTTATTTCTATTACCTCTGCCTTATTTTGATTTAGTTTCAGATTAGGGATGGGACCTTTTCTAAAAAGGACGGTTTGTTTGATTAATAAACCATTTTTTACAAGTCTAACGATTGGGTAAAATTTTATTGTGTCATTTGCAGAGAAAGAATACAAATTAAACTTATTTAAAATTTCTTAACAGTTTTCATTATGAATAATTTGACGAAATATCGAAATCTTCAATTTGATGACTACGATAACAAAGATTCTAACATTAATATCTCTGATTTTTCTTGGTTGTTATTCAGATAAGAATTGTTTTCAGTCTAGGGCATCTTAAAGATGAAAAATCAATAGGTTTTAAATTTTTTCCCTCCATTTTGAAAATACGAAATATTTTTGCAAAGAACCGACAAAATGGACCCTTTTCAATTTTCTATAGAACCAATTCAAATCAATCCAGCACTTAATTTAACGATAAATTAATAAAAACCGCATGATTCGACTTGTTAAAACATGTTAATTGATAATAAAAAATAAAAAAATTCTAAGGTTTTTCTTCAAAATTACTAAATTGCGATTATCTTGAAAACTAGAACCGACAAAATCGGTATAAACAAAAATTAGTATCTAATAGACCCTGAGTATGCTATAAGACCATAAAATTGAATGTTTACCAAAAGAAATATAAATGTAAATAAAAATTTTGAAAATTGGAAAATAAGTTCAAAATTGATGAATGAATTGAGAAATAATAAAGATGGAGTAATAAAAATGAAATAATAAAGAAAAAATAATTCAAAAAAAAAATAGAGAAGAAAAAAGATTCAACTAAGAACCAAAACTAAATTTTCACCAATGAAAAAATGTTTTGGGAGTATTTAAATTAAAAGAGATTGCTGATCCTAAAATATCTTAAAAATGTATTTAATTGTCTGTAATAAAATTTTTATTTAAAACAAATAAATAATTAGGTAGGCTTCGTAACAAATATACTTTTAGTTGTCTTTTTTCTTAGTGTGGAATATTAATTTTTTTAATAACGTTAAAGAAATTTTCTTTTGTAACATTATTTCCAATTGAGAGGATTTTTCTCTTTCATATTTGTTATTAAATGGCATTTTTTAAAACAATTTGATGCTGCGTACGGAAAAACGAGAAAAAAATTTAAAGAATCTTTTTTCTAGTATACATTTTTTTTATTTTTAGAGGAATAATTCCAATCAAAGAAGAAAAATTTTAAAAGTAGTTTTTGTTAAAAAATGTTCAATTAATGAAAAAATGTTCTCTTTTCTGCAGATGAATTTTCGTATATTGAAAATACAAAATGGTAAAAAATACTTAATTTCAATTTTTGAAGAGGTGAAAATTTCTTCTTTTTACCTATTGCATATTATTGCAAATCCAAGTGAGAAATTGTTTAAAATTGTAAAATATTTATGGATAAAATTCAAGTTAAAAAATATTAAAAACTGTTACAGAAGATCGATTTTTTTATATTCAAGTCTTTGAATTTTGTCGAAATTTCCAAATCCCTGAACCTTGAATTTTCTCCAATTTGATGCGCTGATTGTAAAAACATAGTTTAAAAATAAAATTTAAATTAATTAAATTTAATTTAAAAATAAAATTTTGTTTTAAATTCGACTAAAAACCGCAAATATAAATTTCCATCATGCAACAAACTGTTTCGGGAATAATTGAATTTTTGGTCCCTTATGCACGAGAGGCGAGTACTTGAGGTTTGTCCACCTAAACAGGTTAGGCGAGAACTTTAAAAGCAATAAAATGAAAGCAATAGCTCTCGCTTGTGGAACGAAACAAAGAAAACAATGTCAAGGTTTTCACTTTGGTCGTAAAAGAAAAGCAAAAAAAAAAAATAAAATAAAATAAAGAAAAAATAAATAAAATAGTGTCTGAACGTGGACTCTCTCTCTCTCTCTCTTTCTTGGATATATAGCGAACGTAACTCGATACGGTAGCATGCCTGAAGACAGCAACATAAGGTTTCACGCGCCGTTTGCCTTTGCTGAAGAGATTCACCTGTCTGATATGTCCTACGATCATCCAATGTTGTCCCGAAGAGGTTTCCAACGATTCACTGTCGCTAATCACAAGGAGCACGAGAGGAAATCAAGTGTTTTGTGATTTTTCAAGTGAACGTGCCTTTACTAACCGATACAACACTTTGTTACGTATCACCACCATTGGAAAGGGTTGGGGGGAGACGGACATGAAACACATTGCCTTTGCAATTCGCAGAGAAACGTTTACAGGGGAAAAAGAATCAAAAAACTTTACAATTGAAATCAAACTGCGCAGACAGAGAGAAATTGGCAGATTTTATTATTTTTCTCACAGAAATTTGAAGGTTTTCTTTAAACTAAAACAAAGTCCAATCAGTTTTTCTACCCTGAAATTTGGTTTCGTCAATTTTCGAAATCATACAAGTAAATATTGATAATTTTAAAAAAGCGAAGGAATCGCGGAATTTATTGATAATATAGTCGTTAAGGTGAGAAAACAAAATTGACATAATTTTTATTAGGCAACTGTTATATTGCAATTTTATTATCTTTATTGTAACATTTTCCTTTTTATTTTACACCCACTACTTTATTTCCTTTTTATTGTTATTTTACTACATCATTTTAAAAATGATTATAACTAAATTTATATCACCGCCTCCCGTGAAAGTATATCAAATAAATTTTCTTTTCAATACTCTTGTTTTCTATATAAAATGAAAAAAATTACTTTAATAATTTTATTACGTACGGAATTGACGGTTTTTGTGTCAGATATAAACAAAAGTTGGTATAATTTATTTAACGTTAGACATTTTACAAATACATCTCCTGACTAGTTTTCTGTGAGAAAAACAAATTTATTTACTGACTAAACATAATAAGGAAGCAAAATTGGTCATGAAAAGAACATTAAATACGATTCACAGTTAGTTTATATTTCAGCTACCTGATTTGCTCCATTATTTTTCCATTTACTTCTTAGTATATATTTTATAGTAGAAAAAAGTGTGGAATGAAAAATTAAATTCAATCTTCAAATGAAGGTCTTTATTAAATTTCTTTATTTTCTTTTCACATTATTGAATAAAATTCTCTTGAATAATTTCTCTGAAAACATAATGACGAAATAGAAGAAGAAAAATCTGCAGGAACAAATTTTTCCAAATCGATTCACAAACATTAGTTTCAGAAAATTCATTTTTTCAAATTAAATAAATAAACTATTTCAAATTTAAATAATTTTTTATTTATTTATTTTATTTTATAAATCCGTAATAAATTTTATTTACCAAGTTTCTATACATTATAATAATGAAATTTTTAGTTTAAATAAACGAAATTAATTATTTTATTTTTTAATTTAAACTCTCTTACAACAATATAGTGACATGCATAAGTAAAAGAGTTTCAAAGTTTAATTTACTTTTTAGATTACTAGTGCATTAATTTTTTTAATTAATTTTAGAAAGTGTTTATATCAAAAAAATATTTCTTTCTTTTAAAAGTTCATAATTTTTGAAATTTTAAATTTTGTTATTTATAGATGACAACATTTTTAGAAACTTTTAGTGACTTCTTTATAATTTAAATAAAATTTATAACACTCGCGATTTGTTAAATCTATACCTTACGTTAAACATTTAATTTAGTTTCAAAAAATTTTATATATGATTTAATATTTTAATGAAGCATGCAAGATGCAATGTTTAATGGATATTTGAATAATTTTTTTAAATTAATAGAAAATATATTTCAGAATTTGTGAAACTTAAAAAATTATCTATATATAAAAAAACATTTTTGTCTATATAAATATTTTCAAAAATTTCTAATTGCAGTATAAAAACAAAAAAAAAATGAAGTAATTCGAAACTTTGATAGACATACATCTATTAATTTTTTAATCACGTTACATAACCTAAAAATTTAATTGACTAATGAATTAGTAACTTTTTACTAAAAGTTAGTCAGTACTGCTATTAATTTATTTAATAAACAATTCGGTGCTTTTGAATTAGTCAAAAGTGATAATTGAAAAACTTGAAAGTACGTGGCGCAAGATTATTAAAAAAAATTTCGATTTAAAGAAGAAACAAATAAATTTAATTTATTGGAAAGTGCTTTAACCCTTTCGTGACCCTAATAAACCCAGCTAGTTGATTTTATTAAAACTTGTTACTCAAGGATTTTGTGAGTCGCTGATAACGAATCTAAAGTCAGATTTGAAAAATTTCGAAAATTCAAAATGGCGGATCCACTATGGCGAACATTTTTTAAAAACGGCTCAAAACTTATTGTTTATAACAGTTATAATAGTACTATATAATTTTCAATTTTTTTATATATGTGTAGTTCTACAAAAGAGGGAATATATGATGTTTAATGTTGTTATTTATATTAATCTTGAAGAAAAAAAATTATTTTTATGGAGAACTGTAGTGTTTAATGATTTCTATTGTGCCACAAAACGTTACCCGGTTTCAAAAAATATTTTTTGCAAAAAATAAGCATTTAAGACTTCAATTCTCAGTTTCCTGGCATGTCCCAATGTAAAAATGAATAAGTTTATAAACTATATAAATTTTATTCTTAAGTGTTTAAATACAAATTTAAACTTGGATAATAATTTCAAATAGTTTAACTTTAGAAAGACAAAGAAATTTCCTGGCATGGATTTACAATTTGTATTTTTTTGACTGGACACTTTTAGGTAACTTTGATATTACTTTTAACTTGAATCTACTTTTTAAAACCTGAACGTAAAAAAATGTGCAAAAATTTTCCTCATTTTCTTCCTTTATTCTTAGAACTGCTTATATAATAATTACGTTGGTAATTAAAAAAAGGTATATTAACTTTTAATTGGTTTCAAATTATAAGAGTTTTGTTAAATTTTGTAAGTGGTACTCAGAGGTATATCAGAGGCGCGAAGGGGTTAAAAAAGTGTATTTCATAAACGTATAGCAATGCACATTGTATCTTGAAAAATACTAATTTATAAAGAAAATAAAAAATTCTCTCCCAAAGTCTTTTTGTTTCAAAATACTTAAATGTAGTTTTACAACTGTAAAAGTTTGTCTAATACTGTATACAAAATTTTGTCAAAATCAAACACTTTTCTCCATATTCGTAATGAAGCTAAAACTGACTCCGAATTTTATCAATATTTTTTTTTTTTTTTTTTGATAATTAAATTTTAAAGTTAAATAATTTTTTAAAGAAATTTTTACTAGTACCTAGTTATCAGCAAAAGTTGGTGCTTCTAATTGGTTGCCAGTATCAGCTTCAAATTTTTCTAAGTCTTTGAATCTTTGAAAAAAAAATGTTCAGACTTTCGTAGAATACATAATAATTGTGATGGGTAGTTTCTCAATTGCATACATTATATACATTCAAGTAACTTGACCTTGAGGAAACCTTGAAGCAAATTAAGACTACAAAGAGCAAAGTGTATAATTATACACGAGAGAGAAGGAGAGAATAACCGGATATCTTATTGAAATCGAACTTCTTTAGTTGTTAATAATAAATATCAAAAGCCAGAAAATAAATATCTCTTTACATTTGATTCATACTTATGATTGATTTGATTCGAAGAAATTTGATTGAAATATTTCTCTTGCATATTTTTGTGTTTGTTTGTTTTTTAATATATTTTTTCCTTTTTTTGTTTATTCTGGATTGTAATAAGTACTTTGGTGGTCTGGTATCCGGTCGGATAATTAAAAGGCACCGAGACCGTAGCTTGAAGACAACCAGGTATAGAGTAGAGAAAATGTTGCCATAGAGTAACAGAGAGAAGAGAGAGAGAGAGAGAGAGAGAGAGAGAGAGAGAGAGAGAGAGAGAGAGAGAGAGAAGGAGAGTAACTGAGAGAATAAGACAGAAAGAGAGACGCGAGAGTCCAGGAAGCGTGACTAACGACTTCATAGATCCTCCTGTGTCCAGGACTTTGAGATCGCTCTGCCATTGCTTAGGCACACATATCCCTCGGATTTTTTCTCTATTCGGTACGACCCTTATTCGATGACGACGAAATAGGAGAAACGGCAGGTCTCATTATGCAGATTGCCCTTGTGTATTGCAAAGACGTGGATATCTAATCGGATCAAAATGTGGGAAAAGGAGAGGTCGCTTTAGTGTATATATGTATACACCAACGGTCCCCCTGGTATCGAGTTATCGAATGTAGCCCGTATAACTGTAGCAACTGCAGCGAACCGGCCACTAGCCTTGTACGATTGTTTACTGCAGTTAAACCGCGGAATGCAAGTTTGCAACTAAATTGGAGTTGGTAACGTGAAAACTCTTCCTCATCGTCCCTGCTTTCAATTGCCTCAATAAAGGGCGTAGGTCTCTCTCTCTCTCTCCCTCCTATATTTTCTTTCCTTTCTTTTCTCATATTAATATCGCCAGTTTTCATCGTCTCCATTATCTATTTGTTTATATTATGTGTATTTTTTGTCGTGAAACTTTTAGTACATTAGATCGCTCGAATTTGATCAGCAAGTCTCTCTTCTATTCACATGTCCAACAAAACCGGTGCTTTGCTTGGGAAAAAAATCCGTTTTGATAACATTCAACGGATCCGTGTTCCTGTTTTGTCTTTTTCAAAGTACCGCTTTTGCATTATAAACCTGCTTTCGAGCACATTTGACCGTTACTATGCGGTTCACAATCGCTATCTATTAATGATAATTACATTTTCGTCGCGCGATAATTAGGAATTTAATTGACACATTATTTTAGTAATTTTCATCGAACAGGATTTGAATAATATGATGGGGCGTAGAAGGCAATCATGAAATTATTTCCAATACTGGTTTAAACTTTCTGGCCAGGATTGGCCCAAAGTTTAGTTGTGCAAAAATCAACTGACCTTCATTGTCAGAAATGGCCTAGGATGTTCATTAAGAGGAGTAATTACGAATTTAGAAAACAAACAACCTTTTATTCACAAGATTGTTCCAAGGTAAAATTGTGTACAATCAGTCTCGAATTTTTTTAATATTAAACCAAATTTGTGTTCCACGGAAAATAAATCTCGAATTTTGAATATTGGACTCATTTTTATTGCTGGGAATTATCCGAATTGGTGATTAAAGGAAGTAACGATGGATTTCGAATATTAGCCCAAATTTAAATGCAAAGATTCATTCAAGGTAATGGAGTTTTAATTCAGAGTTAAAATACTATTTTTCTATTTTCTCTGCATGATTGTAGAAATCTATTATGGTGTTTTTAAATATCGGTTCAAATTTAAGTGCCAGGATTGTCCTAAGATTCAGAATGCAGAAGCAGACAGCAAATTTTGAACGTTGAATAAAAATGTTTATTGACAGAATTTTTTATAGATCGGACCAATTTTCAATGCCTAGATTATACCAAGGTTATTTTAATGACGAGAGTGAACATATTTACAGGGGTTAAATGATCAATTTCGAATTCTACATACTTGACCTAAATTCATTGCCATGAATAGCCCAAGATGTCCAGAGAAGAAGCTAAATACGAATTTTGAAGATGATCACATTTTATTGACTGAATTAATCTAAGATTTCAATAAGAAATTAATGTTTATCCGAGATAAAAGGGTATATAACAAAAATTTGGAATTTCGAATATTAAATTTACATTCATGGCCAGGAATGACCCAAGGTTAGAAGTGAAAACCAAGCTTGAATTAATAATAGTATCAATTAGTTTTCAACCTCACAATCTTGGGCCAAAATTGGCCCAATCTTAGGAAGCTGCGAAATTGATGGTCCTTTGCGCACTTTTCGAGTCTTTTTGCATCCCCTCTCTTCATCTGATGGATGAAACAAGTTTCGCATCAAGAGCAAAGATCTTGCCTGCAAGATTGAGCAATTTCTTCGTTTTTAACGGTCAACATTTTGAAAAACAAATCACGCACTTCAGCGTGAAAAGGTCATCGTCCATCAAGAGAAAAAGAAAAAAAGAAGAAGAAGAGAGAAGCTGAGTGCCGGAAACATTTCGCATCATCTCGCGAATTGTATCACATCGCAACCCACACTTGAAGAAATGAGGTACCACAAAAATCCGACGTAGATATCGCATAACTTGTTAAGTGAGATGAGAAGGGCAAAATGTATTGTGCGAGAGAAAGAGATGCTGATAAAGGTGCCATTTGCGAAATTGTTATGTTCCCCCTCATTCGCGATTGCTTTTACGTCCTCGAAAATGAAGTTTTAAGTGGCTACACTGCTCAGGTGGTTCCGTTAGCGAGAAGAAGAAGAAGAAGTAGAAGATGAAGAAGAAGTAGAAAAAAAAAGAGAGAGAGAGAGAGACCCTTGAGACGACAGTTTCAAACCTGAGTGGAAGTGACGTGCCAGTATGTTACATCTTTTTAACCTCCATACCCGGTTGCACCGTTTGCAAATATTCAAATGGCTCCACTAATGGACCCCTTTCCACGAGACGTTCCGTTCGGTCTTGCATCAAAGTGCTTGTGCTCTGTATATAGAGCGCGGGGGTCGAGCCGCGAGCTTGGCAAAGGAGCATCCATCTTCCCCTGCCCTCCCCTTCCACCCAACCCAAACCAACGTAAACGGTAGACCCGAAAATTACGGACTAACGGAAAGTCTCCGCCCCCTTCCCTTCGCTGGTCGTTGACTCTTTCCGCGTTCTCACTACACATATATAAATCCCCCGTTGTGGGTTGTATTCAATGCGAAACCCGATTTATATAGTTATCGGGTGGGGAGAGAAAACTTTCATTATTCCTGACTGTCTCTAGTTCAATTTACTCCCTTTCAGGGCAGGAGAGAAAGAGAGAGAGAGAGAGAGAGGTGGTGGAGAAAAAAAATACGCCAATTTTCGGAACCACCTTTTACTCATTTATCAACCTATCACCAACACTGAGCTTGAAAAATAAAGAAGAACCTGAGGAATTCATTTCCAAAATACCAATCGTGGCTTTTTAGTTTATTTTCCTCAGGGGAAAATCTTGGCTAGGAAAAAATTTAATTATATTCTAAACATATAACATTTTCCTTCCTATGGTAATTATTTTAGGGTATCTTCACATTTTAATTTGCTCTGTGTATTTTATTTCTAATTTTATATTTCTATCTTCTACTTCAAATACACTTTTACTTCTTTTTACACTTCCTAGTTTTTCGATCCAACTTCCAAATTGGTAATTTCGACTTTTCGTTTTCTGATTAGAGTTTTCACTGTAAGAGAAAGGCATTTTATTTAAAAATACTATCGTTGTTACTTCTAAGTTCTTTCGAAAATGTTATCAAAAACATCTTAAAATGCATTGATTTTCAAGATACAGCATCGAAAATTAAGACCTTTTGTTTCCGATTTTAAATTGTCTACAGCCGGTATTTTTAAACTTCTTACTTTTTTATCCAATTTGAAGCTTCCTATTTTTTAAGTCCAATTTTTCTTTTTGTGTTTTTCAAATTTCAAAATGGCTGATCTAATATGGTGACAAATTTTTTTGAAACTTGCCGAATTTGTCTAAACTGCTTACTTGGGAATTTTTTTAGTCATTAAATTAAAATTTTATGTCAATATTGAAAAATTAAAGACTGTATTTTTAAAAACTTCCGATTAAGTTTTTTTTAGATAAATTCGTTGAATTTTAAAAACTTTTATGGACATATTAGGCCTGGCACTTTGAATTTTAAAAAAGTGACAATTGATTTGTATTCTGCGACCTTAAAAACTATCCGGGAAATAAGTTTCAAGCTATTTTGAGCATTTTTTAAATTTTTCTTGTCGTCATTTTCGATCGCTATTTTGAATTTTAAAAATGGGACATCAAATTTAAATTCGGCGATCTCGAAAATTTTAAATGAGGTGAAACAATATTGTTTTGGAAACTTTTTGTTTTTTTGATTGTTTTAAACCTAACAAACGATGTTTTAACTATACTGCGAGTGGTTGAAATCCAAATTCCATTTTTCATTTTCTACTTTTCAAATTTCTACTATACAATTCTCACATTTCACTTTTTATACTTCCTATTACTGATTTTCAACTTACCAAATTCTGACTTTTTTTCTTAATTCTGATTGTCTTTTTATATATTTACTAACTTTAAATTTATCTAATTTTTACTTTACATTTTACCTATTTAAATTAATATTTAATATTTAATATAATATATTTAATATTTTACCTATTTCTTAATTAAATATTTTATCTTTTCATTTCACATTGATTCCTTTTTTCCTCTTTCTTTTTGTTTTCTTAGTTCTAACGTTTCATTTTCTAATTAATTTATTTTATTTTTATTTCCACCAATTTATGCCCTTGATAATTTCAAATTTCCTATCCAAACTAAATTTCCAGATTTTTATTTTACACTTTCCCATTTTCTACTTTACTATTTTGACTTCTCTCCTCTCATTTAGTTCGAATTTTGAAGAAAAGTAGAAATATTGTGAAATGTAAATTGTAGAAAATGAGAAGTAAAAGGTAGGAATTGACTATGAAGTAAAAAAAGAATTTAAGAAAAGGGAATGAAACGAAAATTCGGAAATACAAAATAAAAAGTAGACAACAATAAAAAAGAAAGTAAAAAGATAAATTAAAAAGCTGCAGGTCGAATGTAAAAGGTAAAAATTTATTATACATTCTCTACCATAAATTTCAATAAACAAGTTTTTTGATTATTTATCAATATTATTAAATTATTAATATTAAAATGTATGGAGCATAAAATAGTTTCTCTCCTAAAATTGAGATAAAAATCATAATAATAAAAGTTAATAAGAATGAATAGGTAATAATTTTAAAAGATGATTTATTGGTTGACTTTAAAAATAATTTAATTACCGGGCTATGTATACATATAGATAAAATGCACCGCTCAATAATTGATAAGTGACAATGTGTATTTTAGCCGCTGGAAATAAATTAAGAACAATAGCACGATACCACAGTTTATTAACTCGTAAATTTTTTTTATAGTTATACAATTTTTCAATGATTTATTAGTCAATCAATAATGAAAAAATTTAATACAGAATTTTTATTTAAGCAATATATTTGAGGCAATAAACAGTAAATAGGGTTTGGAGAAAATTTAACTTTTTTTAAAGTATAGATTTGAAATGTTCATTCTCTATTAAGAGCTCTTTTAGAGATTAATCTACAATTTCAATAATATAATTATCTTGTAAATTCCACTGGAATTTTAAAAATATTGGTACAATTTCTCTCTGATTCTAGAGAATTTTAGTATTCTAGTTATAATATTATTGGTATTAGAATTTAGATAAATAGATTAAAAAATCTAAAACTAAAAATATCATCAGAATTCCGTCAATTAATATATTTTTAATTAACTCATAAAGAACTTACCCTAAATGTATTAATAAAAAGATCAGCACTCACCTGAAACAGAAAATATTTTCCAATTAATTATTAATACCGAGCAAAAATGAGAGAAGGAGCTTATAAAATTGCAAATAATACAAATTTCTAATTTTCCAATTGGACAAATTATTATCAAACTGGATTATAATAATGTGGTTAAATTAATTTATTGAAGTTTAATTAATTTCAGCACATTGGTTACTTTATAAAATAGCAGTAAAGGTTTTTGTGAATCGAATATAAAAAGAAATTTCCAGAACATTTGGTTTTCCAATGATTCAACGATTCGATGTCTATGAAAACGGTTAATTCTCATCCAAATTCGCATAAGATAAATAGAAAAATAAAAATACAAACAAAAACGAAAATAAAGTAAAATAAACGAATTGCAGTGTCATTTTTCGCGGGCGAACGACCCACACGAGACCAATCGATTCGCCGAGAGATAAACGGTACATCTCATCGGGACTTTTAATTTAATGAATGTAGGTAATGAAGAATCATGTTACGTGATCGCAAACTTCACTTGATGTGTAATGAATGTCGTTTATCAATGTTTTCAATCGACTCCTTCGCTGAGAGAGAATGAGAGAGACAGACAGATGCGATCTTGACCTTCTGAATCCATCTCTCATCGGCGCATTCACGAGCTACCGCGGAAGTCCAAGGTGCGTGAAGTGGCCGCGCCATTTATTGCTCAGGGTAGAGCTAAATTACCACTTGCTGTTAAAAAAGAGAGAAAGAGGAATAGAGAGAGAGAGGGCAGAACGCAAAATTCCCATCGTAACTGAAGCAAAGCCATTTTTGGTATGCGCAGAATTGGTAACGGTACCGAACACTGTAGGTTACTGATACTCCTTTAAATGTGGCGTTTAGAAGAGAGCGATTCTCCGCATCAAGCAGGCGAAGATTGTGATGTTCTTCGACTCCGCTTGGTGTATAATTACGAAGACGAGTGGACACGCGAGACGCCGCCCCCGCTTCTGTTCTGTCGCGCGACAAGTTGATTACTTTCCGAAGGTCACGTCTTCGACACACTGAACTCATCAAAGGACGTGTTGAAAACCCATCAAAGTGCCTACTTCAATTATTTCTCAAAAGTTCATTTCATATTCTTTCGAATTATGAACATTTTTTTCCTTTTCTTTTGATACGAGTCTTTCCAAATCTCTTTCCAAACAAGTGTTTCTTGTTTGCTCTTCTTCTTAGTTCTTAATCTAATTTTTATTTTTATCCTTTTCGCTATCAATATTTTTGTGCACACGGTCTATCATGAGACTAACATGTGTTTTACAAATAAGACAAAATCATAAATATTTTTTTTACATTTGTTGCAGGTAAACACTCAGAAAAATGTTTCATTCAAATATCCAAAATTAGCTTAATAATTTCGTATAGTAATTTAATTCTCATTTAAACAAGTAAATTATTTATTTAAATCTTTATTTTTAGTCAAACAGAGTTGTCACAAAACTTTAATTTTGTTTTTCATTAACTTTTTCCCTACATTTTCCGACAAAATGTTTACCTTTTTCCGTATCCTTAAAAAATATTCCGATGTATTGTGAAAATGATTAAATATTAAAATAAAAAAAATGTTCTATTATATTTATTTCTGAATTTCTTTAATTGTAGAAACATAATTAATGTAATCAGATTCATTGTAAACATCTGCACAGTTTTAATCAAAATAAACATTTAATCATTATTACACCCTAAAAAAAGTAATCTTATAGTTAGAGGAAAAATCCTTTTCTAATATCCTCTCACGTTTTCCTCTCAAAACAAAAAAGTATTGAACTTGAATGTATATTATTTTTATTCTTTGGTGGTTAATAATAAAACAAAATAATTTTTCGAGGTTTAAAAGTTCAAAAACATTTAATTTAAATGAAATAAACAAGGGTTAATAATGGTTTATGGTTTATAAGGGTTTATACGTTAATTAATATAAGTAATTAACTATTAATAACTAATTATTCTTATTTAATTAAAAACGCTTAATTCAGTGCATAAAAATATCTTTTTTATTATCTCATAACCATAATTAGCAAATAATATTGAAGATGAAAATCCTCTAAAGCAAAGTATATTACTTTTGAATTTTGATACCATATATAAGAGGAAAATATGCATTCAGTTTAGAGAAATCCACATCAAATCAAAAATAATTTTTTTAGGGTGTATTTTTCAATGGAATAAATATATTAAGAACTTTCAAATTCAACAACTTATGTGTGTATATTATTTTGTGCAACCCCTGCTGGAAAAGAGCTACTTTCCTTTGACATAAATGCAGCAGAAAGTGGTAAATTTCTGCACATTTAAAAGTGTGCAGGAAAGTGTACTTTCCCGCACACTTTTGATAAAGTGTGCAGGAAAGTATACTTTCCTGCACACTTTTTTGTAAACAGTATAATATACACTATAATCAACATAAAACTATATTTATTGATTAGAAATGTATAAAAATAACTTTTTTCGGTAAACAGGTGTTGCACAAAGTACTGTGTGCAACACGTACGAAAGAAGATTTTCCGACTTCGTGCAAATTGCTGCCCTCGCTTCGCTCGGAGCAGCAAACTTAGCACTCGTCGGAAAACAGCTTCTTTCTGTACTTGATGCACAATATACTAATAAAACATACAAATATATAAATCACTCCAAGTTTGCGACTCGAAAAGTTATTTCTATGTTTTAAAAAAATTAAAGATTAACGAGATATCGAATCATTATTTTATATTATGCACCGAAAAAAATATTCTTGTTTTAAGAGGGCTCTTCTAAAATCCTCTTTATTGGAAACTATTTCTCTACTTTCAAGAATTACTCTTAAGTAATCTCTTAAAATAAGAGGAAGTTTTGTAAGCCATATACAAAAGGTAAATATGCATTGAAATAAGAGAAATCCTCTTAAAACAAGATTTATTTTTATCATTTTAATACAATTATTATTTTCTAAAATTTTTAACTGAAATTCTTCTCTAAATGAATTATTTTTCAATATTTTTTAAAAAATGCATATTAGAAAATAAAGACCTGAACTAATTTCTAGTAATAATCAGTTAAAATTTTTCAAAAAAAATTAATTCTACAAAATTGTTAGTTAGAACTTAAAAGTAAGCAAACGTTAAATTTCAAAGATTTTAATTAAACATTTTATAGAAATTCAACTATTTCTAAAAAATTTCTACTATAACGCTTTAAGATTCAATTTTATTTTATTTTAATTTCATTTTGAATGAAATTCATTTTTAAATAAATTTTTATTAGAAAATTCAACGAGAATTTAATTTTTAAGTACAGTAATTAATAAAAATTAATAATTTATTGAAATCAATTTGTTTTCTTGTTTTGTTTTCTTTCTTAAAATAGAATTTTATAAAGAATTTTATGAACAAATTTTTAAAGAATTGAATTTTTTGGAAAATTTTATTAAAATAGTAGATATTGAAAATCATGAAACTTTAAAAAGCTTTTAAAAATAATTGATATTTTGCCAAATATTTTATTAAAATTTTTGAAAATAATTGCATATTGTTGTAAAATTTTATTATTCATAAAGATAATTAAAGTGTTGAAGAGGATTTAAACAAATTTTTGAACATAATCGAATTTTTGCAAAGAATATTTTATTAATTTTGAAAATAATTGAATAATTTCTGCAATCATTTATAATTTCTGTAAAATTCATGTTTTTAAGGATTTTTAACTAAAATTCTTCTATAAATCAAATATTCTTAATTATTAATTACATATTAATTAAAAAATTTAACTAATTGAAAATATTACAATTGTTAAAAGTTGTCTAAGTATTCTTTAAAATTTCTACAACTGCAACTCTTTTAATATTTAATTAAATACAAAAAAAATTAAAGATTTTATATTAGAATTGGTGGTAGTTTTTTATAAACTTTTTCATGAAATTTTTTAAAACATTTTTTTTTAATTTAAGTTTAAATCGTTTCAAATTAAGTAATTAATAAAAATTATAATTGTTACTCTTTTAAAATTAATTTAATTTAGGTATAATTTAATCCTATTAATTTTGCATTTTTACTACTCATTATTATTAAGTTTTTCTCAATTATTAAGTTTTCTTTTATCTAGAAATAAAACCTTTCAAAAATTTTAGTTTTAAACTTATTAAAATTTAATTAATTTTCAAAGTTTCAATTTTCTATGACTAAAATCTTTCCTCAGTAATAAATTATAATTAATAATAACTTAAGGACATTATTTGAAAATTGAATTAGAAAAGATTTTTAATTGATACAATTTCAAGGAGAATTTAAAGCTTTGGTGTTATTCAAAAATGTTTTTTTGACACTGAGAACGAGAATTTTTGTAGTAATTCTAAAAATTTGATATTTTTTCAGAAGTTTGTATAAAATTTTTTAATATTTCCTTAATTTTATCTGACTTTTCTTTGATATATCCTTGATTTTTTTATCTGTGTCAACCCTGTTTTGTATTAAATCACAAGTTCTCAAGCTTAAGTTGAAAAAAGGTATTTAAATAAATAAAATAAAATGTAAAATTTTCTTTTCTTTCTTTTGAAAGTACTGAAGATTTTGTTCAGTGACTTAAAATCCTGACTAAATTGATGTTACAAAATTTCCATTGATGAGTCACCGTAAGTGATCATTATCGGAGCGAAAGTATAAATAAATTTCCTATAAATTTAAGAAGAAATCTAGATGCGATCATCAACGAATGTGGAAGAAGACTTGGGAGAGTAAATGTTAAAAACAAGTTAGAATCATGGTGTTAGAATTCTAAAGGAGAAAAACGTGCTTTTTCCACACATCACTTGAAAAGTGCAGATTACATTCGCGATTAGTGTCAGGTCTGAACTGTTAAGATTATCATGATCTGATGGCATACGAAAGAACCCAAGAGCAACACATTATTTAAGAACGTTTCCATCAACGAGATATGCGTGGGCAGCAGTTTTGATATCAAAACACATATACCATGAAAAAGACAAATGCGAGTACCGCAAACGATAATTGTTACGAAAACATGTAGGTGGATGAGTGGAGAGAGAGAGAGAGAGATTTCCGAGTTTCTAGGCGAATCGAATTACCACCTCGTACTTGAATTTGCGTCAGTTCATTTTCTCTCTCTCTCTCTTGAAATTGCACTCTATTATATAATTGCCACATATAGACCACAAAATCGGAGTGAGCAAGAGAGAGAGAGAGGGAGAGAGAGAACAGTGCAAAGAGGTTTTCTGCAAAATTATCGGAAGCTTATAGAAGCAATCACGCGTTTAGCGGCTCTAAATTACCACGGAATCAGTCGAACCGATTACACTGTTCAGCATTCGTCCGTTATATGTATAGCCGCGTAGTACATACGGACGAGTACGCTACTGATTGTCAGGAATGCAGTTGCCCACATGATTTAACGGGAGAACTGCATCAGATTATGCACATGTTGACAAAGTGACGGACAGGCAACCGCACGATCAGTGATAATTCTGGTTCCATTCAGAGGTTCTCAAAATCTAGTTCAAATAACCGTTTTCTTATATTTATTGAAATCAATCGATTTTATGTTCTTCCTATTAATAGTGTAATTTCCTGGGTACATAAAGTGACAGTTGACTCGCAGTATTCTGAAAGACAGCAAACGCAACATCATCATCATCATCACCACCATCGTTACCATAAAATTGTTCAATGCATCGCCTTGTTGTTAGCACCTTTCCTTATCGCAATTTCATTTACAACTTACTTGCATTTTATGGCGTTGGAAGCTAATTAGATTATTGCGAGATAAATCATCCTTGTCGCCAATCATCAAACGATAATTTAATGGATGATTAGTTGCCTAATGAACTGATCATTACGGCTATTAAACATGTCAAAGACATTGTTATCTGGAATTTAGTAACTGAATTCTCAATTTTTTATATATAGTTTTTCTAAGTGTCACAAATTGAGACCATTAATATCATGCAAATGTTCTGATCTCTGTAAAATGATTCAAAATCTGTTGTATGTATTCTTTTAATTTAAATTCGAATTTTTCTACTATAGTTAAAGAGTGCGTATTATAAGGCAGTTCTCCGGCTGTTACTTTTCTAAAAATTGTTTTTCTATAGACTTTCTTCAAACTTTGAGAAAATCTTTCTTCGGCTGCCCTTTAAATCTGGTAAAAATTTTGAAATCCTTTACCATGTCCAAAAAAAAATCGTGGTTGCCATTTTTTTATTTTAAACATAGTCGCATGTAAAAGTAAAAGTTTGCGCTTGAATAACGCAAAATTTAGCATCGCGAAGGGTTTAAATTTTTTTTAAACATCTAAAGGGCACTTGAAGAAACATTTTTTTCAAAATTTAAAGAAATTTCATCGACAATCAATAATTTTTTGAAGAATAGCAGCCGGAGAACTTCCTTAAGGTGGTCCAAAAATGAAAAAAGCAGAAGATCTTAAAGTTCTGAACGTTCAAATGAACGAAATTTATTTATTTCTTCTAAAAATCAAATTTTTATTGCAAATATTTTGCATCACTAACAAAAAATTTAATTACTAAGTTTGTAAATGTAAAATTTTAGTTTTTAAATTTTTTTATGATTAGTAATTTATTAAAATACCTTCGACAAAAAATATTTCGTTCATTTGAACGTTCAAAACTTTGGGATCATAAAAGCAGTAATAATTCGTCTGCTCTCAATCCTAAGATTGAAGTTTTTAAAAAAAGTATCCCTATTCCGTTTTTTAATAAAATCATACACCAAACTGTACTTACAAGCAATTTTTCCATGTATTTGAAATTGGAAAAATATCATTTTTCATTTTCATATTATTAAATCTATAAAAACCCATATTTTTCAAAAGTACCATGTTTCTCTTTAGAAATGTTTGAAAAATTAAATTCATGTGAATATTTAACAAAAGATACACAAAATCAAACATTTTTTAAAGAAAAATATCGTGCTTCGATGGAAAAATATTAGTTTTCCCAGATTTTACATCAAATTTCCATTTCCAAAAAAATTTCTTGCACCACCCTAGAACGGATCTGTTTTCCCATCAAATAGACAGAATTTTATTAATTTCACAGGTCTACGAAGTTCCTTTTTATTAGATGTCACAGTGGTTTCCGAAGTGTTTTTGTACGCTGAAAATATTCCGCATTTCAAAATTATACATATCAGATCAGAATTTTTGAAAAATTGTCATAATTCACATATTCATCAGAAACTACTTTGGAAAAAATAAATATTACTTTCAGTCCCTTTTTGACTAATTATTAATTTTTAAGTAAAAACGCTAAAAAATTAAATTTTGAAGTATTTACGACAGATTGTAAGAAAATTGTTTTTAAAAATAATAAAAATCGTCTATGACATTCAATTATTATATCAAACATTAAATATGAAAAGCATTACAGCGTAAATTTTTAGAAATAAATAAATTTTGGAAAGGGTTTTAAATTCAAATATTTGAAAATTTGAAACTTTCTTACTTTTAACTGACAATTCTGTAGAATTAATTTTATTGAAAACATTTAAATGAATTAAAAAAAATTATGTGATATTTATATTTCCAATTAAATATTTTATTTAAAATCAAATATTTAATATGAAATTAAATATTTCAAAAATTATTAAAAATAATTGATTTAGAGAAGAATTTTAGTTAAAAAATGTAGAAAATAATAATTGAAATATAACGATAAAAATAATTTTGAAGCAGTTTCAGTAACAATTGATATGTTCATGTTTTACAACAATATTTATATAAGTTGTTTAATTAAAAAAATTTTTAAACTCCTAATTCATATGGGTAAATAATAATGATTGAATATTTATTTTTAAATTTGTCATAGAAAAAAGTATATAATAGAGTTCGTGTAAAATACCAAACTTTTTATTTAATGGAAAATAATATTTTTAAGGAAACTTTTGCCTTAAATGAACTAGACACCCATGCGTCTATAAATAAGATAGGTACCATTTTCCTTATATTTTGACAATATTTGTTTTATATTTTTTAAGAAAACCGACACCCTTAATTAACTTTGTTACAGTAATCTTGATTTGGTGTGGATTCCTCTAACAAATAATTTCTTCTTATATATGGTATCAAAAAATGGTCTTAACTTTAGAGGATTTTCTTTTCGTGTATTATTTTCCAATTATGGTTATGAACTTATATGAAAAAGGTATTTTGATGCAGTCAATTAAATATTATTGGTTTGTTTTATTACTTCAAAGAATAAAAATATTTTACATTCAAGTCGAATACTTTTGGTTTGAGAGGAAAAATTGAAAGGCTATTAGAAGAGTGAAAAGAAAATTTTATTTTAAGGCAGTAAGACATTCTTAATTTAAGATATGGAATTTATAAAGCAACATTTTTAAAGCAGTCCAATCTAATTTTTTTAAAAACAACACTGTAAAAAATATTGGTAAATTTTCCTAACATTTCTTAGGTAATTTCTTATATTATTTTGGGTAAAGTCGTTTTACCCAAAATTTTTTTTTTGTAAAAAAATTGTGTAATATTACCATTTATAGTTAAAAATTTTCCTTTACTTATGCTTTAATATCGAAGAGTAGTTTTGTAAAATATTTTTCCTTTGAAATGTTGTCACATCTGGTTCGTCTTAAAGTTGCCAGCTAAGGGTTTTGGCTGTCAAAAGATCCTATTTTATGACTTTTCAAATACCAGTTTTTTTATTAGTTTCATTTAGACGGAAAGTTTGTGAACTTTTTAAAATAAAAGAAATGAAGGAAATATTTAGAAGTTTTCTGTAATTTCTTAGAAATTTTTGTCAAATGGTCCGTTTGGCGTCAGTTGCTTTGCAGCATTTGCCAAAGAAGCTAAATCCGCACGTGAAGGTTTTGTCGTTTTTACAGTGTTTTTAATAAAAAAGGTGGTTTTAAATTCAAACTAAATATTCGTGTGGTGTTGTGTGGTGTTGTATTTTATGGATAGTGAACAATAATGAATTTTTTAATTAATTAATCTGCTAGTGTGCATTATCAGGAATATCGACTATTTTATCATTTTCTCGTTATAAGTGGTTTAATGATAAGTGTTGATTATGATTAATCTAATATAATAGCCCAACTATTTTATTATTGTATTTCATAATTGTTTATTTTTGATAGTGAAAAAATATTTTGTACTAAAACATATTTTAAAAAATAAAATGAATCTCTCTAATCTACAATTATTGTTAAAAATGTTATTATCCAATTTTTTTCAATTGTGAATGAAAAATTAATAATTCCACTTCATCACTTAAGTATTTTCTCTAAATGATTAAATAAAATTATCACAAATTTTGTATATTTTTCCTAAAATTTCATGTGTATTTTTACACATAAATTTGAGCAAAAGTACAAAAATTTGTGTAATTTTACCTAAAAATGTTTGGGTATTTTTTCCAAAACCTTAGTAAAAGGGACCAAAAAGTTTTGTATTTTTACCCAATAACTTTTAGGTATTTCTTCCAAAATGTTTGGGTAAAATCACTAAAAATCTTGTGTATATTTACCTAAAAAATTATAGGAATTTTTTCAAAAAGTTTTAGGTAAAATTATCAAAAACTTTGTGTATTTTCACCCAAAAATTCTTGGTAAAAAAAAAATTACTTCTAAAACATTTTTGGTAAAATCACCCCAAAAATTTTTTACAGTGAAGTTTTGAATAACTAATAGCAATTGAAAAGAATAAAGGTTGAATCACTTCTTCAAAATTAGGTAAAGTGTAAATAGTACCATTCACGGGACCTCAATTCGAAATCTAAACTCAACAGGATTATTTTGAAGCCAGAACGTAAAGGAATTTTTTTTCGAGAGAGAAAGACTATTTATCCTTCTCTTTCAGTTTGATATTTTAATTCCGACAAGTTTTTCTATAGCGCCTTCGGCTTGTTATTTATATGCATCGCAAAGCGGACACGTGCTAATTACAAAGCGTCGGTGAAAAAAAAGAGGAAAAAAATGAAAGAATTGTATTAAAGTGGGAAAATTGTGTGTATGTATACGTGTATATGGGAAAAGTGGGCGATGATATGGGTGGCGGTTACGCTCAGACCGTAATTGCTTTTCCGGGTAAACAGGCGCTCTAGGCGCGCACTATAAAAGGAGCCACGAAGCTGCAGGGTTTCTCATGCACACACGTATCAAACTTTGTTTTGTCACAGGAGGAGTCGTTTGCCACACGACGTAACTTACTGTTGTGTTTACTAAACGCAGTTACGTCATCCGGAATGTAACCCCCAACTGCTTCTCTCCTAGATACCGAACACGCATATCCTCAAACAACCGGGATATGCGGGGGTAGTACCTTCTTTAGGATAGCGCAAACTTATTCTCCTTGCTCGGTACTTTATTTTCAACTGTACACACCATTAATTTTCCAAAACATGGCATTTTCGCTGGAAATTTCACTTCTCCTCACTCTCTCTCTCTATATATATGTGGGGGAGTTTCGCGCTCTCTTCTATTGGGAATGACGGTTGATATAAGTGTAGTTTAAAATTGCAAGCGAAATACTTTTGCATTGCTGGAAAAGAGTGTTGGTCAACAAAAACTTTTTGAATCACTACCCAATGCAGATTTAAACCATCGATCGACATTTTCTACTTGCGCCACCTTTCTTCTTTTGCATTAACAAAAAAAACTATTTTTTTAAACGAGAAAGTAGTTCTAAATATACAAAAACTTTATTATCATGATAACTAGTACAATTTTTTTCGGTAGACTTGAAAAACTTTCGCAAAATTGTTTCCTGTTGACTTTTCTATTCAACGACATCAACTTTCCATTTTCGCAACGGTGGAAAACAATATTTCAAACATGTGTACGTCTACTGAATGTGTACTTTGAAACAAAGGGAATTTTTTTCCACCTGCTGTCAAAAAAAAAGTTTAGACTATAAATTCAAATGAAAAAAAGGTCGAAACGAAACAAAAAGTGAGATATGGAGAGACCTTAAATATTTGAAAAAAAGAAAATCTATATTTATAAGTCCATAGGGGAATTAAATGTATTATCTAACAAATGGAGGAAATAGAAATAAAACTCTATTTTGTAATGTTCGAGCGTAGTTATACTAGAAAACTAGAACCATAAAGTGTGCTAAAGTCTATTAACACCACTCGCTTTTCTTACTTTACACCTTCGCAAACGTTTGTTTCTTAATTCCTTTCAGTCTACCTCTCGTTCGTGCTTTTTGTTTCAATTGTTTTCTTGAGTTTTACTTGCCATTGTAAACATTTCAATCTCAAGCTCCATAAATTCGTTACACGTAACAGTTTGCCATCCTTTTTTTCTCCATTCAGAATGAAGCTTCAGAAATATTAAATAAAAAAAACCAACCACTATTTGATATTTCAAAGCTGTCAAAGTTGTAAATTGCTTATAAAGTTGAAATATTCTTTGAAAAATCCCATTCTTTTTGAATTTTGCAATTTTTAATTTCATTCTATCAAAGTTTAAAGCAACAATTACTGAAGTTATGATTTATTGAAAATGTTACAGTTGATTGAATTTTAAAATACTTAATATCCTGTAACTGGCAAATCACGTGATCGCATCGTAGCAATACTAATTTATCCGACAGTTTTTAAGTTAAAAAATTTCTTTAAAAATATCGAATTAATCGAGCTGCTGTATTTTGTAAAAAAAATCCAAAATAAAAAGTAATGCTATTTGCAAGAGTAATGATACTTCTAATGTCAATTGTGATAAAATATTTTTCGATTTTCATTTATGTCACTCGAAACCTCACTTTTTACCAGTTTCAAAATATTTTTAAGAAACGTTATTTCAAAAAAACAGTTTACTCAAAAATATAATTCAGCCTTATTTAAAGTTTTCTTTTGAAGATTTTTTTGAATTTTAAATTAAATTTTTCTTCAGAAACAAAATTTTCTAAAAGTTCATTTGTCTTAAAATGTTTAGGAACTTGAGAATTTTTAGGGGCACTGAATTTAAAAATGTCAGATTTCAAAAATTAAAGATGGCGGATGTTATATTAATGACAAAGAAAAATTTAATTCAGTAAATACCAAACTAATTATTTAAGGGTTTTTACGATTGCAAAATTGAAAGATTACAGAATTAAAATAATTCAAAATTTCAGTTCAATGCTGAGAAGTTTTTCTAAGAACTTTTTAAAAAAATTTTAATCAAAATCAAAGAATTATCAAACAATGGATTTTATATTTAAAAAGCTTAAAATTTTTGAAGTAAAGAATTTTAAACGAATACGATGACAAAAAATTTGTTTCTAAAGCTTCTATTGAATAAATATACAAAATATTGAAACTCAAATTGAAAATTTAATAATAAAAAGTAATTTTTTTCAAAATTTCCAATTCTTGAAATGCCAATAACTTTGAATACCATTGCAAAAGAAAGTTGAATAATATGTCAAAAGACACGTTTTGAAAAGCTCTACAGAAATGAAGGAAAGACAACATAGATCATGGAGCACTGTTTTGAAAATATTTGCGAAAAGCTTTATTTGACAAATTTGAAAATCCAAAAAGAAATCAGATAAATTTAATAAATTTAGTTCAAAGGTCAGTAATTTTATATGCCTCAATGAGATCAAAAATTTTTTAGAGAAAATTAAAAAGTCAAATTTGAAAACTTTTGGTAAAATAATTCTGCCGTGAGGAAAAATAATTATATAATAGAAATTGTATTATAGTAAACAATTAATTAAATAAATAATAATATACTATTTCAAATTAAGAATTTGAATATAAATTAAAATTCTAGTTATGAATTAACTTATGAATTGAAAATTGCATTTTTTGGAAACTATCATTAATTATAAATACCGTTATGTTCGTTGAACTGTAAACGTTAAATTGCGAGTGAAAAAGAAAAATATATAGCTTCAATCATTGTATTATATATTTTTATTACATTGACGTTCATAGTGTATATATTTAATTCTTGTGTATATTTATAAAAGGACATTGACCATATCATCTTTTTCCACATCATATAATAGTCGACTCATTAATCATATTATTGTTACAAGCGACCTCTTCTTCTCTTCTTTTCTTCAAACGTTTTATTTCCACGATTATATAATTTTGCCATTTTGCTTTATTATTATCAAGAGACTTCCTCTTCCTCGTCTAATGCAACATCCTTCAATTACATGACGACAAAAGTATAAATTGGAAGACAATTTCCCTTTTTCTTTTTTTGTAAAAAAAATTTAATTTTTTTTTCTCGAATTCAAAATAAGTGTTGATATTTAAGTTGTGCAAACTTTCTTCCCTCTCTAGCTTGGTAGAAGTAAAAAAATATAAATTTTTATCACTTTTTCCCTCCTCTTTTACCGCCAATGTTGAAAAATCAGCTTCTTTCCCTCGAAGGTATTTTCCAAGTTGGACAATTTCCTTGATTCTATATACCCCGCAGGAGGGGAAAGGGATGGGGAGAGAAAAAGAGAGTGAGAGAGAAAGAAAGAAAGAGTTCTCTTGCGCTGGAGAAAGCAATCCTTTCACCGGGTAAAATGAAAAATATTTTCAGCTCGGTCAGAAATAAAATGAAATCTCAAGATAGCTTTTGGTAGACACTAAAGAGCAAACTTACTGCTTATCATTTTGAACTCATCTGAAAACGACTTTTCTCCAACTTTGTATATATGTATATACATTTATTTCAAAATAAAAAAAAGAACCACTATCTTACACCTCATAACTTTGAATTCTAATGCGATTCACATATAAAGTGCAAGCCTTTTAGGCGAAGGTGGCTAAAAAAAAGAAACGAGGGTCATTCAAACTAAATGCAACTGCCATTGCGACGACACGCGACATTTGAACGTAAGTAGGCAAAAAGCTAAAACGAGTCCAAGTGTTGGCAAAAAGAAAAAAAATGTGACGCGAAATGTTGTGAACTTTGCCACTTGGAATTACTTTTCTGAAATTCTAATAGTAAAGAAGTTATCTTAGAGCCCGATAGTTGCATCGTTTTCTCGACCAAGTGAGAAAACGGTGCTTATAAAACAGGATAATTTATTTTCTAAAACCAGTCATACTATAAAGTTGGTTCATAAAACTTACGAATGAGATATAAATATACAAACAAACTCGACAATTTTAATAGGAAATTCTACGATATTGAATCCTGTCTCTTTTATCATTACTCAAGCAAAATAAAAATAAAGTATATGAAAAGCTATTTGTAACCATAATTGCTAATTAATCATTATTTTCTTAACTGTATTGTAATTGTAAATTTTCAAAAAATACACTATAACAGTTGTATGCAGTTTTTTTTAATTGAATATTGACATTATATCTGATTAGGTTTCTAAGTTGTAAAAAATTGACTTTTATTTGGAAATTGAATAATCTTTGGAATTTTATCTACATCTTGGAGAAAAAAATATTACTAAAAAAAAAAAAAAAAAAAAAAAAAAAAAAAAAAAAAAAAAAAAAAAAAAAAAATATTACTGTTTTAAATGTTAATAAATATTGAATGAATATTAATTTACGCTCTTAAACTATCTTGTTTGCTTATCTTTATACTGTTTGAAATTATTTACATTTATTAATTTATTTACTGATTTTCAAATAACTAAACTACTTTTCTCATAACAAATTTGAAAATATTGCCTAATTCATAATTATATTTTAAATTTATTTCCTAAATTAACAAAGTTCTTCAATTTAAAAATAAATTTAAATAAATTCCTTCCACTCTTCCTTTTTTAAATTCCTAGTATTCTCTTTTATTTATTATACTCTAACTAATCTAATAATCAGAATTCCGTATGTTTTCGTAAATTAAAGTAACAAATTATTTTGTTTCTGCATAACCATAAGAATTTTATAATTAAAGATTTATAAGTTGACATGTTTGACCAAAATGTTATTATTTTACTAAAACTGATTATTCTAAAAAATAACAATTTTAATTGAAAGTAACCTTAATTAGTGTTACAGAAAATATTTTTATTATTAATTAGATGTCGACTATACGTTACCTGTCAGACTAAAAGTAACTTTTACTACTAATATCAAAATTAAAAAGTTTTATTTGTTTTCATATTAAGAATGACACTCACTACTTAATATGTTTTTAAATTAAAATAAAATAAAATTTCACTGACTTTCTGACTGATTTTTTTTCTTTTCTTTATTTTGTTTCTAAAATTATTGAAACTTGATAAAATTTTTTCTTATCAGTTAATTACAGTTTAATGTTTTAATATACTCATATGAAATTAAATGTCAAGATTTTAGTGACTGGCTGCAATGATCGAGTATTTCTACTTAAACTAACATTAATTAAATTTAGCAGTACTAAAAGAAAAGAGGCGTTAAAATTGTTGTCTGACGAAGAATGTCCTTTGCTACTTGAACATTTGTTAAATACTTGAACACTTTTGATTGTCTGACCAATTCAGACTAAACTACTTACTAATCCAAATTTAAGAAAATACTCAAAATCAATTTTCTTGACATAGTATATTTGGGAGAAGAAGAATTTTATTTCTGCTTTATTGTAAATAATAAATCAACATAAGTAATTATTATAATAAATTTAATAATTGAATTTTTTAGTATCATTAGAAATTACTAAAGTTATTTTCTAGTAAAGTTAAAAAAGATTAGAAAATTAAAAAAATTTGTTTATTTTAAGTTAATTTCATATTTTATTTATTTATTAGTTTACTTATTTTTTATTAATTTTTATAGAATCTAACATTCGATATTTTTATAAAATAAGGTACACTGAAAAGAAAAGTATTGAACCAAGAAAAGTTTTCTTGGTTGAAGCAAATCGTAAGATTGAATACGGCCAAGACTATTAAAGTATTGATTCAAGAAAACGAGTTTCTTGACATAGTATATTTGGGAGAAGAAGAATTTTCTTGGATCAAGAATACATATTCTTAAAGAATATGAAAATGAAAATTTAATTTTTTTTTTTTAATTTTTTTTTTTTTTAATTTTTTTTTTTTTTTAGAAAATGTGGAATTTGACCAAGAAGTTAATTTTTGATTGAGTTGAAACAATTATTAATTAATTATTAATCTTCCTATTTTCTTGGTTTAAGACTATGGGTGTTACACTGAAAAAAAATTTATTTGATTCAAATACAATTTATTTGATTCAAAAAAAAATTATTTGATTCAAGTAAATATTTATTTGATTATAGACAAATAATCGGTTATTTGAATCAAATAAATTTTTTTTTCAGTGTAGATGAAATGAATAGTTATTTAAAGAAAACAATAAAATGATTTGCCCAATGCTCAAAATTACTTGACACAAGAAAATAAATTTCTTCCAATAAAAAAATATGGGTTTGTTTTAACTAAATTAGGTCAAGAAAATGCATTTACTTGATTCAATGCACCTTTTTTCAGTGTACAATTTTTTTATTTATACTCAATAAATCTGAAGTAACAATTTTGAAACAGTACATCATCAATGGTATAATAAAATAAAAAAAGGTTTTTACAAATTTTAGAGGAAATATTTACATAATATTTTGACGGAATATTCCTATACTTTATTCAAAAAGAACATTTCAAATGGAATTTTAATATTTTTAAAATTTTTATGGAATATTTCAGGAATGTGAAAAAAATATTTAGTGCTTTAGAGATTTCTACTAATTTAAGAATACGCCTTGGTTTATACACAAAAATACTTTTATTCTGTTCAATTTAATATTGAATGCAAAAACACTTTAACGTAAAAAAGTTTTAATAAATTCCTTTAATATTGAAATCGCATTTTTAATGCGGAATTAGTAAAAGACCACTGATAGCCAATTTTGCTACTAAAAGTTTTTTATTTACTTAAAATTCATTATTTAATTTAAGTCAAAATATTTCCATTCATTTTTGAAAATATTCCTCCCAATTTCTCGTTTTCGAATAATAATCGTTTTCTATCAGCATAACAAATATCAATAACTAGTTTTGTTGATCAATCACATCAATAAAATAGCCTCAATATAAATTACAAATTGAAATTAACGAATCAAACATTATACATTATCAATTTTAGCGATCTATAATTCAGCGTGATATTCCCTGAAACGATAAAGATTCGCGAGCATCAGGTGAGTGTTGATAAGAAATTATATTCTGATTATGGGAATGTATCTATATGGAATCCGTTAACTCCACAGATTTGGAGCCGGGACAGTAGTGTGTGATAATTCGAGCAATATCAATAAAGTTGGATATCAAATGCATTGGGTTAGTTGCAAGTCGTGCATATATGTCACTTATAATGGTCAACTATTGTGCGAAGAATGGTGGGGAGTGTCTCCCTCCCCCCCTCTCCCTTCGCCACTATAACCCTTATGAAAGATCAAAATCCATATTCATCGGGGTTGATCGTGCTATGGCCAGCAAATTGTTCTATGCGTCAGCAGGACGGAATCGTTACATTTCGTACTTTGGTCGCGGGCAATCGAACATTACTCGTTATCAGTATATCTAACGATCGCGCGCGCGGATACTCGTTTATGATTCCCATGAAATAGCGTCAAATATGATCATTCGTGTGCAAAATGAATGTAAATGTGGTTTTGGATTCCAGCCCAAATTGCCTTTGAATTACTTGCCATTCACGTTGAAAAAAAGAGAGAAGTGGTTTTTAAGTAACAAATAAATTTTTAGTTTTAGTCTTTTTTCGTATAGAGTTGCGTATTATTTCTGACATAACTTTCATATTACTGGTGAAAAGAGAGCTTTAATTTAAGTATCTTCGGTAGTTAAAAAAAAATTTGAATAATGTCTGACTGAAAATTGGTTTTACTACTGATGAAGAATCAGTCTGAATGAAAACGTCTTTTTCTACTGAATACCAAATTAGAGACTCAGGACGTCTGACAGAAAATTACTGTCACTACTAATAGAGGAAAACTGAATTTTTAAGGTCCTTTCTCTTTTCAATTAGGTGTTACCTCGAGTATTACAAATAATAATTATTTATACTACTAATTATGCACGGTAAATCGTTAGGTATTAAAATAACACCAAAATGGATTAAAATAACACTAAATTGGATTATTTTAATCCTTTTTGGTGTTATTTTAATACCTAACGATTTACCGTGTGATATATAACATTTATATTTTTCGAAATTATAAGCACGGTAAATCGTTAGATATTAAAATAACACCAAAACAGATTAAAATAACACAATTTAGTGTTATTTTAATCCATTTTGGTGTTATTTTAATACCTAACGATTTACCGTGAGTGCTTTAAAAGTCAGACTAAAAATTATTTATATTACTGAAATGAAAAGTAGGTTTGCATCATAACTGGTACTACTAATCACAGTAAATCGTTAGGTATTAAAATAACACCAAAATGGATTAAAATAACACTAAATTGGATTATTTTAATCCTTTTAGGTGTTATTTTAATACCTAACGATTTACCGTGATACTAATGCATTGATACTGAAATCAAAAGTTGATGTTATCATGTCTGACTGAAATATGCTAGCACCAATCATTGTAAAACTAGAACACGATTATATGTTTGTCTGACTAATATGACTGCGTATACTACTAAGAGAAAAATTGTAAGTGTGTTTAAAGCTCTAGTCTGACTAAAATGGATTTATTCTACTAAAAACAAGATTAGACTTCATTACGTCTGACTGAATTTTACATTTACTACTTGTAAGAATTGGAAAATATCTGATAGTTTTTTAGACACCATTACTGTTTTTCAACAACTAGTTGCGAAATGTCAAAGTTTGTCTGCCTATTATCGACTTCTTTCCACTAAAATTATAATTCACTATTTAAAATTGTCTAAATAAGATTTGTCATTTAAAATCGCACGGTAAATCGTTAGGTATTAAACTAACACCAAAAAGGATTAAAATAATTCAATTTAGTGTTATTTTAATCCATTTTGGTGTTATTTTAATATCTAACGATTTACCGTGCGTCTGACTAATACTAACTTATACTCCTATTACAAAATTTATAACGAAAAATCACAATTTACGAGTTTATAATATTTTCTACTAATCACTGAAATTGAGAGAAATTAAAAAATGTTGCAGATTAAATTAACATAAAAAACGATTAAAATAATCTGTTTTAGTGTAATTATTTTTTACTATGATTGAAATTTTACTTCAAATCAAAAGCTAGTTAATGATTTGTCAAAATTCACCGAATTAACCACCGAAAATGAGAAAATAAAAAGTAAGGAAATAATAAAGTAAGCAAGTAAGCAAAAATGAAATAAGCAAGTAAGCAATTAAAAAAGTAAGCAGGGAAGCATGTTAAGAAGTAAGAAACACGGTAAATCGTTAGGTATTAAAATAACACCAAAAAGGATTAAAATAATCCAATTTAATGTTATTTTAATTCATTTTGGTGTTATTTTAATACCTAACGATGTACCGTGAAAGCAAGTAGGAAAGTTACTTCCTTCTTACTTACTACTTGCCTTCTTCTTTTCTTACTTACTTACTTATTTCATTATTTTCTTCTAGTTTACTTAATTACTTGCTTACTTCTTTAATTCTTGAAATCAGTATCTTTTGCCTTATGTAAAGCTGAACTCGATAAATTTTTAAATACATTGAATTTGTTATGATTTGTAATAAAATTTCATTCACAGTTAAAAATAACTGCAAAATGAATTATTTTAACACTTTCTAGTGTTAATTTAATCCTAGAGGGATTAAATTGTTGCAGATTATTTTAATCCATCCTGGTGTTATTTTAACACCTCACAATTTTTTTTTGGCTATGATTACTATTACTAATGATAAAATTAAAATTCTAATAATCTTGACTAAAACATATTTTAATTTCTGTTTTAATTTTTTTTGCCAATATTCGCTAATTTTGGTAATATTTATCGGTTTCTTTCAAAACTTTTTTTGAATTCCATCACAAATTCGTGAAAAGGCCAAAGTTAATCGGATTTTAGAGAAAAATGCGATAAACCTAAAGTGAATAAGACGAGAAGAATAAAAAAAAAGAAAAGTAGATTTCAATGGTGACATGGGCATTATTTCATTAGTAAATCGTTGTTGAGAGAGAATGGCTAGTCGTGCTGACCCACTAGTGCGGTGAGGTGTTCTGAGCGCAGAGAATGAATATGGATAGGGTTCATCCGCAGGTCTTGTTTTGTGGGACATTGGACTGTCACACGAGGCGGAGTTACGAGTGTTTCCGATTATAACCCGTTAAGCGAGAGCATTGCTTCACCACCGGAAGGTTCGCTATTCCAATATATATATATATATATATATATATATATATATATTCTGTATTCGAACACTCTGATGTAAACACTTTAAACTTAAAGCATTTTAAACTCCCACAACTTTTCCATAAAATGCCTTACATTTCGTTCAAAATCTCTCTCTAGTCTAATTTTTTTTATTTTTAAAATTATAATTGCGTATTTTACAATAGGTTTTAATAAATTATTGAACTAAACTTTTTCGACTGTTTGTGAATATTATATTATTCATAACAACAACACAGGATCACAAAATTTATTTCGGGAAAATATACCTTCACGAAATCATGTGTTCTATATACGTATTTTGACGCTCTCAATTCAAAAATTTTGACCCAACACATCACAGTTGCGAGATAATTTAAAATTTCTCCAAAAAATAAACCAAAAAGTAAAAAAAAAATTATAGGTGTACTTCCGAAAAAAGGGGACCTCCGATTTCAATAAAAATTGGTATACCAACGTATTTTGATGCGCTGATTACGAAAATGATAATGAAATTTGGTTTTTTACGAATTATACGCAAAAACCACAATTTTATGGTTTTTGTATGGTTTTCACCATAAAGATGAAATTTGCACCAAATTTCATTATCATTTTAATAATCAGCGCATCAAAATACGTTGGTATACCAATTTTCATTGAAATCGGAGGTCCCCCTTATTCGAAAGTATATCCAAAATTATTTTCAAGTTTCCATTAAGATACAAGTTTTTCTTCACATTTGTTAGAAATTTTATGTTTGTTTTTAAGAATTGACCTTTTATTGTTCTCTAAATATGTATTTAATATTGCAAAAACTGCAAGTAAATAAGTAAAATATATTCAATATGTTAATGATTTATTTACTAGACAAGTTTTAAATACTACGAGATCTCATCCAAGTAAATATTATCTACCAACACAATATGTGAGAATCGACTATATTTATGACAGTAGCAAAAATACATTTTTTCAGTGTGGGAGTTACAATTTAACTCCTTTTTAAAGTGTATTGGTTCCAATCGCTTTTTGGAAAAGTTGTTACTATTACTTCTACTTAAATATTTTATTATCATAGACATAAAAATCTTAAGAATATTTAAGTAATTGCATAGTAGCTTTATATTTTAAAAGTAACTATCAACTTAAAGATTTTTTTCAGTTATTTATTTAGTAAGTTCTGGATTTTATACACATTTGCAGAATAATTTAGGATCAATTCTCACAAATAGACATAAAATTTTCATCAGATGTAATAAAAATTATAAGAAAAGTTCGTCTCTTTATACAAATTCGAAAACAATACTAAAAATTAATTTTATGGAGAAATTTTTAAGTTATCTCGAAACTGTGACGTGTTGGGTCAAAAGTAGACCCAGATTTGAATTCAGCGCGACAAAATACGTATAGAACACATGGTCTCGTCAATGTATATTTTCTCGATAAAAATTTTGTGATAAAAAATGATTTCCCAGAAAATAATTTTTACTATGTTATTTTATTGAAACTCGAAAATAATAATTATTATATTTTTTTATTGACGAAAATTATTATCAACAATATAAGTATTATTCATTTGTAACTAAATCTAAGCATAATAGAAGTTTTAAGGATATGTTCTCTATTTTGTTTTGGAGAGAGTTTTCATGCCATCTAGGTGGAAATTTACAGAATTATATTGGTGCAAAATTCAAATTTAACAAAAATGACTCTCAGGGCTCACTATTGATCTCTCAGACCAATTGTTTTCTTTAAACATTTTATCTTTATTATTTTAATAGTTTTAATGTGAAATTTAAAGTGTACACATTTTGTTTATTACAGTTTTTCTAAGGATTCGCTTTTTTCTCAACTTGATATTCTTCACTCAAAGTTTTAATTAGTAAGAATGTTTACTAATTTGAATTAGTGACTGACTTTTTGCTTTGGAACTAGTAAATTTTAAATTTTAATTTTTTTAATTAATTTAATTTTTTTTTTAATTAAAAAAATTTTTTTTAGTAAATTTCTACTAATTTATTATTAAAATTTACTAATTCAAAAGCATAATTTTACTAATTTAAATTTAGAGAGTTAGAAAAACTGTGACAGTGTTTGATCTATATTTTAAAAAATTCTTTTATTGCAACAGATGAAAAATGTAAAATTGAGATTTAAAAAATGGTCTAAAAAAGAGATATTTGCTCCGAGGGTGGAAAATATTTGAATAATTTATACGAACAATTATATAGAAATAATGAATAGTGGCAAACGAAAATTCCCAATGACATTTTGTCAATGAAGAAAGAATCAATAAATATACATGAATTTTAAACTGCGACATGCCACAACACTAAAAAACCAATTTCACTATTTTCGGATGAACAGTAATTCGATTGGATAATGAGGATTTCTGGCATGTACAGAAGCATTAAAATTGAATGAATGTAAAGCTGCACACGTTAGTATTGACAATATATACATAAATAGAATAGTGTCATGCATGATTTGCAACCGATGAGAAGGAGGTGTGAGAGGGGAGATTGTCAGCGTCGATTTTGATATGGAACGGCCGATAAAACGTATCAAGTCACGTTTCGACCCACATATATTTATGTATATAAAACACTGATGCCATGGATATAATACCGTTCGACAACCCAGGTAACTAATTTTCTTTCGAGTCTGGCATAATAAAAAATGCCCGTCATTGTGACCTTGTTCCCCCAAAAAAGCTTCCAGATTGTCTTGCTGTTACGTCAGAGATGAACCGCATACCGGCACGCAGTGAACGTGTATAAGTTATAACATTGGCATTCCGATCACGAGAGGCGAAACAAGTTCTTTGAAAGGTAACTACACTCTCCTGACGATGTGAGGTAACGATCTTGTGTGTTTATAATATACACGCCAGAGTTACTTCACTCCGCAAAATCCGATTATACCCGACTTTCCGCTCAGTGATTTACAATTGTCATCCAGCTTTACAGAAAGTAGCTATAAATTTATCGAATATAATTAATTTACATTTGCATAAATATTTATTAGTCTATATTTATTCAATTTTTTAAAATTTGAATTTCCCGCCAATATGCTTCGGTAAATATCCACCTAGATGGCATGAAAGTTCTCTCAAAAACGAGATAACGTAATTGCTCTAAATTCAATATATTCAAATAAGTATATTTAGTAAATTAGTTATATTTTTTGCCACAACGGCTTGGGTACTATTTTTAATTTACATTTGCCAGCATCAATCAGCGAAGCGGAACAAAAAACAATGCAATAAAAATTCACAGCATTCGTAAAATCAAACTCAAAATTATTGAAATAACATGAAACATCATGAATATTAAAAAAAATGGCAGGAAATAATTAGAAAAATATTTTTCAATTAAAGGCAAAATACTGGAAAATATCAAAAATATTTGCAATTTTTTTTCAACTCTTGAGCCCTGTAAAATTTATATCGAGTGGAGAATAACTTTGACACAACAAAGGAAGCAAAAAAAAAAGAAATAACAGAAAAAATTAAAAAAATGTGTACATTCATTTTGAACGTAACTGCTTGTCGTTTATTGCCTTTTATCATCCGCGCACTGCTCGACTTTTGCACAATTAATTTTTCCCGATAAAAACAAGCTAGCGCGTTTATGAGTTCCAATTTATCGTGTCGTTCGAATCCAAGCGGCGGTACGCCAAGCAATGACTGGTGGCTCATCGTTTGTGTTGTATATCCTCCCCCCTTCTCTCTCTCTCTCTCTTTCTCTGCTATAATAGATACCGCAGCACCGCACCGCATCCAACGCACTCGTAACGGATTTCATTCTCGCGATATTAAAGACTTTAATGGACGCCCATTAATTACCAAGGGGGACAAGATGAGACTCGGTGTATTTATATATATATAGATATAGGAAAGGAGAAACGCGCGCGAAAGAGAAGCATTTCTCTCTGGGTTATATAGTCTAAACACACAACATCTTCCGGCAAAGAATTTCTTCCCTTGTGAGAAATAAAGGCAACGCTATAAGATGAAGAGAGGAGAGTTTATAACTCCGGTAGGGAAAATCTAAACCGGTCCAACGAAGTAAAAGAAAACCATTGCTTTTAACCTGGTTACAGTTTCTCGATGTATTTTTTCTTTCATTTATTTTCTTATCTTTAGATTAAGTTGAGAGACATTGATCAAAATAAGTTCAAGTTAAGAAAAATCCCTTGAAATTTTCTTTAATTTTTTTCTCAACTGGTGCAATGAATTATGAAGCAGGAATATAAATATGAGTTAGAAATATTACTTCAAAAACTTTAAATATTAAAAAACACGTTCATTGGAGACTTACAATTAGGAAAATTAAATTAGCAAAATGTTGACGAACGTTAATTGAGTACCTGCATGCAATAACTCGCCGAGTGCTCTGCTGAATTATTTCAATTCAGTCAGACATACGTAAATGTCAAAAAATAAAATTTGTAAATTTTAATTTTTAAACACTACTAAGAAATTTGTATTCAAAAATTAAAATTTACAAATTTTATTTTTTCACATTTTCGCATGTTTTACTGAATTGAAATAATTCAGCAGAGCACTCGGCGAGTTGTTGCATGCAGGTATTCAATTGGTACATTTGATCGAAATGTTATTGGAGGTATTATTCGATAATAAAAATTTAAAATAGCATCGACTCAAATTATTTTCGTACTAAACTATCTTTGTTGTAAATTATCAATATTTCGGGATAACTATTGTCATAAATTAATCATTTATCCATCATTGTCTCTAAATAATTACAAATATCCCAGAATTACGATTGTTCCTAATTAAAGTAGTCTTAAATTTCTATTATTTTTGCTAATTATCATATTTGTAAATTAACATAAATACAGCGTTTAATATAAATTTAGTTTAAAAATTATAGAAATTGGAAAAATTAAATTGATGAGACTACAAAAATATTTTTAAAAAATTTTTTACTTTTTAGTATTTGAAAATATATTTTTTAAAAAAACAAAACTTTGAACACTCTTTACTTCCATATTCTCGGCTTGAAATCTTTTGAATAACAATAAATTTCAAGGTATAATTTTTCTCATTTCTGTATAATAATTAAATTTATTTTAAACAATTAAATTCCATAAAATACATTATTATTGACAGTTACTGATTATAAATAATTTAAATAAAAGACTATATTTAAACTAAGTCGTGATTTTTAAAAATAATTAAATTTTAGGTTTTAAACTAAAACTTTTAAAAACTGAAATTGCTGTGACGAAATTAATGGTAATTAAATATTTTTGGCTATTGACCCAAAATTGAATTAATTCTGGAAATAATTCAGATATACAAATTTTTTGAATGATATTCGTTAAAAATGAGTAAATTTACTTTTATAATTAGGTTATTTATATTTAAGTAGTAACATATTTTTTTAATATTTATAAACTTTTTAGAAAAAGACTTTGGGTGAAATATTGTGGAATTTCAATAGTTTCATAGTGAATTGCAATACCTCTTAAAGTTTTACATCATCTTGTTTAAAATTCTGACAAAAATTAGGAAACCTAGAAATTTTAATAAATTCTTTTACAGATACTTGAATTTTTATAAAAATTTTATTAAAGAATAATTATAAAAAATCTGTGAATTTTTTTGAAATTGAATTAAAAAGAAGAAGAGTTTAAACAATTTAATTAAAGAATCGAAATATTAAAAAAATTTCATTTAAATTATTACCTAAATCTATTTTCTGAAAATTATTTAAATTTATATTAATTGTAGTCTACAAAGGGTCTGAATCGAATGAATATAAATGTTTATTAGTGTAAAAAATATCATTAAACGGTCCAAATCGAAAGTAAGAAAATTTTAATTTGTATAGAAATAAATTAAAAAATTTTATTAGTAAGTTAATTTTAAAAAGTTTTAAATTAAAAGTTGAGTTAATTTCGAAAACTTTTAAATAAACTTCTCAAAAATTAGGTATTTAAAATATTTTAATTCTATGTTTTAAAAAATACTTGAATTTTCCAAAGCATGTAATAATGGCATTTCTTAAGAATTGTTTTGTTTGAAAATAATCGAGAGAAGTGAATAATTTTATTTTTCAAATATGTTAAACACTGAAAGTTTCAAATAATATTTTTGTTTCTAAAAATTATCTTTTTTACAATTTACACTTTTTCTGTTATACAGTCAATCAAAAATTATTTTGAAATTAAACATAATAATTTTGATTCATAATAACATAATAACATAATAATAACATAATAAAAATTATGTTTAATTTAATTTTAAAATATATTGAATCCAAATATAATTTAACATAACTTTTTGGTTTGCTATTTATTTTTAAGTTGAAAAAATTTTTTTTCTCAGTCTTATCATAATTTATTTTTGAAAATTAAATATATTATTCCATTAGGAACCGAAAAATGGGTCTGAATTAAACTTAAATATGTCTAACTATAAAGCAAAAGTATTTTAAGTTTGATTAAAATTTTTTAAAAATAATTTTAATTCAATGAAATATGTTTTTTGTTCAGTCTCAAACTATTAGCATTACAAATCTTTCTTTTGGTGGATAACTTTTACAAAACACCTAATAATCAGCAATAGACTCGGATGTAAGGTCACATCTTAGTTGATGATTTTAATGGGCATATAAAAACAGGAAATAGTAGCAATAAGCTTTTTGTCTCAATTAATAGACGTATTTCTTTGATTAGCAAGAATCATGTAAAACTGGGTTAAGCTAATTACGTTGAGTAGTTGTGACAAGTAAAAATCAATGCAGTCATAAAAATTAAAGTTGAAACCTAAGGAAACTTCAATCTGAATTATTGACTACTTATGCATCCTCTTCCCTTTTATTTTCCCTCTTTCAAGTACTGCAAATAACCGTTTTTCCTGTTAATCACAGTATATGGCAATGAATGACTTTCAAATCTTAATTGACTGCAACTGAAAATAAAGCACTCATATTTTTTCGAAATTATAGTAATTTTTCCAAATTATAATTTTTTAGTTATTATTTATTCCAAATTATATTTGTCCAACACTGCTCTTGTTAAAAATTAAGATTGTTGAAAACCATCATAATTCTGATTTTACCATTATCTTGAATTATTATTATTACAAATTTTGATTATTCCAAATTATCCACAATTAGCAATTATCTTAAATTTACAATATTCCCAACTACCATGTAAAAATAAAGCACACATAACCAAAAACTCTTAATTCTCTTTAAATAGAAAAACGTATTTTGTTATCATTTTTCTCGATTGATGCCGAATGATAGAAATCTTTTTCTGATTTATTGTTAGGGTTTTTGATCCCACGCGGTCATCATACAAGCTCGTTTGTGTCTGTTGCTTTACTTTTTTTTATCGCCAAAAGTGTAACGAGGCGAATCCCCTGATCTTTGCCGAGCTTTGCGAAACAACCAGGCGGCTGAAAGCAATATAGTACATCATTCGCAGATAAAAGCTTATCGCTTAATATAGCTACAAAAATAAATAGTGTAGCGCTCAGTGACTTATGGACAATTTTTGCGACCTATTGCATTTTATTTGATTTCTTTTATATATTCAAGGAATATTATCGTTAAATATACGAGAACATTGGTTTTTTATTTAAAAGCGATAAAAGAAGACACGTTTGTTTTATTTCTTGTTAAATTGTATTCTGTGCATAATCGTTCAATAAAATATCCATTGACATAAACATCACTTGACATGAATTTAATTTGACATAAACAACACTTGATGTCAATTTCATTTGACATAAAATTCACTTGATATAATTTAATAAGAAATATAAATATTAATATATACAATTTTTATTTTACATAAATTTCATTAGGCATACAATTCATTTGATATAAAATTTGTTTGACATAAGTGTCTTTTGATATAAAATTTATATAATAAATTAATTCTCATATAACATAAAATTTATTTGATATAAATTTCATTTGGTATAAATCACACATGATAAAAATAAAATTTATATAAAATTTAATATAAAAATTTAACATAATTCTTATTTCACATGAATTTTTATAACTTTAATTTTTATTTTTAAATCCAAACCTCTTCAAAAATTAAAATTAAACATTTTTGAACAACTTTCATGTTTTTAGATTAAAACTGATACAAGAAAAACATTATTAACTTATTTCAAAATTTAATTTTCAAAGGTGGCGTCCCTCCTTAAAGAAATATTACGTCAAATGAATTTTATGACAAATGAAACTTAAATGTTAGTTAAAATTTAAGTTAAATGTTCTTTAATATTAAATTAAATTTATGCAAAATATTTTTTACGTCAAATGGAAATAATGCTAAATTAATTTACTTCAAATGAAATGTATAAAACCCAAAAGTATTCAGTTTTAAGCCATTATAATTAATTTTTTCATTTGGGCGTTCCCCATATTCGTTCCGCCATTTTGAATTTCAGAAAACTGATATTAGATATGTAATCAGCGCTGCCGGAAAAATTTTAAGGTTTTTAAAATTTTTTATGGTTTTTTAACACAAATTAGTCCTAAACAGTGGAAATTTTGTCGATAGCTAAAAGATTAACTTAAGATAGAAGTTTCAATGTAATTCCGACTAGAATTTTGATAATTTTTTTTGTACATAAATTTTGTATGCGAAATAATTATATGAAATGACTAATACTTGCACACAAGAAAATAATCAGAATTTCAGTTGTTTTTAATAATAATTATAAGTAAATAATTAATTTAATGATATGGAAATTACAACGAAGATTTTAATAAGGATTCTGTTGGAAATTTAAAAAACACTTTCCTGAAAACTTTCCACCTAGGGATAAAAGTAAAAAAATATATAAATAGAAAGTAAAACATAAATAAACAGGGATGGCTTCGAAACTAAATAAAAACGAAAAAATAATTTAGTTTTGGAGTAAAAAACAAAACTAAAAGGACGGTGTATTTAGTTTTGGTGCTGGATACAAAACTAAAAGGTCCCAGTATTTAGTTTTATTGCGCTATTCAGAACGGAAATGAAACTAAAGTTTCGAAGCCAACCCTAAGGATGGCTTCAAAACTGAATAAAAACATAAACATAATTTTGTTTTGATGCGCAGGAATCGAAACTAAAACATCCTTGAATTATGTTTTCATTCTGTTAACAACACTAAAAGGTCCCTGTATTTTGTTTTGTTGTGATATTCGAAAATAAAATGAAACTAAACTTTCGAAGCCATCCCTGTAAATAAATAAAAACAAAGTCAACACAATTATATAAAATGCCTTCTTAATTTGAATCAGTTGAAGATCATGGTTTGAACTGACAATCAGTGACTGACTTTTTGCTTCTGAATCAGTTAAAAACAAGATTTTCAGTTAAAAAATAACTAATTTACAGTAAAAAATAACTGGAAAATTAGTTAAACTTGACTAATTGAATCAGTCAAAAAAAATTTACTGAAGCATCAGTTATTTTTAACTGACAATCAGTTATTTTTAACTAATTGCCAGTAGAAATATTACTATTTGAATTAGTAACTGACTTTTTGCTTTTAAATCAGTTATTTTTAACTGATTCAAATTTAGAGACTGTTATTAGAATGACGACTCCAGTTAATATTAGGTAGAGATTTACTTAATTTTTTTATAGATACTAATTAATTAACGAATTTTGCTTCAATTCAGTTCATTGAATAAGCGCCTAGATAGCATAAAAAATTGTTTATTAACGAAATGAAGCAAATTATACTAATTTTGAAAAAATTTGCTCTTAATTTATGATTTTTTAAAATAATTTATTATTTTTATATTTCTTGTTTTACTTGCATTTATTTTAAGCTTTATTCTTGTTTTTAAATAACTTATCACTCTCTCTTTCTATAAAATATTTACTACAATTCGTGTAGAAATTCTAAAGAATTATTCCAGTGGAAATTTTAAGGAATTTTTGCTTTTCTTATTGTATTACAGTCAATAGAATCATTCTGGTACAATTCTTTATTATACGACTGTGTAAAAAAATAATGAATAGTTAAATAATAAAAATGAATAAAAAATCAATAAAAATTTTAAAAGGTTCTCCTTGGTCCCGAAGCTACTTTTCAAGAAAATGATTTTTAAACTGTACACTTTTTTTAACAGGTTAATACATGTGATTTTTAAAGGACGAAGTTAGGTTTTCTTGGTTAATCATTTTCAACCAACTTCCGTTTTAAAGAAATCACATATATTAACCTAATAAAACTAGTGTAAAGTTTAAAAATCATTTTTTCGAAAAGTAGCTTCGGGACCAAGGAAAATTGTTTTCCAGTGTCTGTATTTAGTGATCAATTTGATATTGCTTAAATGTTTATAATTTTTTATTTTTCTCCAAGAAAGTTATTTACGTTAAAAAATCGTGAAAATGAGCAAAGTGCTAATTTTAATTGCCAGTTCATTCATGTTTACAAAGAAACAGGAAAAAAAGTGCTGAGAAAAACTAATTCTTAATCCCAGGAACTTTATATTTGGAAAGGTTTTATTCAATTTAATTACTTCTCTTTTTCACATTTAGTGGATGAAATTTACAATAAGAGGTTATTTGACAGGTGAACTTTAAAATCATTTTTCATTTAATATTTCTTATAATTAATTGTTTTTATTAATTTATAATAATAAATTAATTCATTCGTACACTGAACAAAAAATTCATTTGATTCAAATAACCGATTATTTGACTATTATCAAATAAATATTTACTTGAATCAAATAATTTTTATTTGAATCAATTAAATAGTATTTACTTCAAATACTGAAATATTTGATTCAAATACAATTTATTTGATTCAAATAAAAATTATTTGGTTCAAGTAAATATTTATTTGGTTCAAGTAAATATTTATTTGATAATAGTCAAATAATCGGTTATTTGAATCAAATAAATTTTTGTTCAGTGTAATAAATCCCAATCATTGTTTTACATTTGCATAGTAAATTATATACTTTCTTTAATATTTCTTAATGGATGAAAAAGTGTCTATTTTTGAGACCTGATATACTTTAGATGCTTATTTTACAATAAATATTTAAAATATTTAAAAAATTCTTTGTGTTTAGTGATTCTAATACCTTTAAAATAATTCCTGCAGAATATTACAATTTTTTAAAATTAGTCGACGACGACTCTAGTCGAGATATAATGGAATGACTCAATAAGTGAATAAATTTTGGGAGTTAATTAATAAAAATAAAAAATCCTGTGCTTCTGTGGACCATCGTAATGATTAATCTGAAGTGTGCCTGATTGATGCACAGCATTCACGTATGGAGAGCGACAGAGGGAGAAGAGAGCAAGCAGTTTTCTATATAGGTATAATGTAAGTTGTAGCTATTTGCAAATGATGGTGAAAAGGTCGAATTGCGCAGGACGTTTGACTGGAAAGTATACGTGATAAAAAGGAACTGATAAATGTTCTCGGAAGAAGTCCAACTATTCGCTATCTATCGATCGTGGGACAGGCAGCCGGCGGTCATAGCGGCCTATGAGATTAACGAGCCACGCCGTTCCTTGAGCCCTCGCCTCACTGAAAGAGAGGCCTAGTTGCTAACGACGATAATATGCTCTCAATAATAATAAACGGGAATCTTTGTTTTCTTTTGCCTCCACTGTCCGGATACGAGGCGGGAATTCAAAAAGTTTCTTCCGCTTCCAACCTTATTTCCAAGCAGATGGAGAAAAGCCCAAGTGCTGAGCGGACATAAACGGTTACTCTGCAAGGGGGGAGGAATGAAACTCGATACCGAATCCGACTGTGATTAACGACGTTTCACGCTCGTCCGACGTCGGCTCTCGAATGCTGGCTGAAGGATTTGCGACTCACGAGCTTTTACCGGGGGCATCGACCCCTTTTTCTCTCTTCTTTAAGCATTAGGAGGCTTTCAAACGATAAGGAAGACTGGGGACGATTGTTCTATATGCGACACGTATGGCGATCTTTTTCTCTATCTCTCCCCCCCTTAAACTTTCGCCAAGTTTTTGGATCCGTCTCATGAACTTGAAAATACGTGACCAAATAAGCTGATTTTGATTTTTTGATTGAATAATTTGAATGCCACGTATGCTAAAAATTCACTCATTCAAACTCGATTACTCACCGCGAAATATCATTTTCTCGAAGGTGACCTATTTTCTTTATGAGAATTTGTCGATTTTATCAAGAGCGTGCAATTTTTTTCTCTCTCTCTAAAATACAGATCTCTCTGATAATTGTGAATGAATTTTGATTGAACATTAAATTGAAAACGATATCGATGTTGCTTTCTCTTGATAAATTTATCCTTTCAATTAATTCAATTTTCTGCAGTAATTCAGTTCTCTTGTTCATTTTTTTCATTTCTTTCGTTTTTTTTTCTTTTTTGTTATTTACTTCCCCATTTCATTTGACAATCATTGATTTAATATTTATCGTGAAATTCCATTTGATATTTCCTTTTCTCAGATCAAGAAAATGTACTATTGTTCGCATCGAACGGTATCTGAGTATTTATTTCCTTATTGAATCAATATCATAATTTGATCGTTCGTATTCAATTCTGCGGTGTACTTTGAAACGAGAAACATATTTGATTCGAAATACTATTTTTTTCCCAGCGTATTTTATATGTATACATGAAAGGTGACATAATTTTATTTGTCATAGAATATTTCTAAATATAATTTATTTCGTTATTCAAGAAAATTTATATTTAAACATACAAATTAAAAATGTATAAAAAAATTATATTTTTTAGAATTTATAAGAAAATTGTGAATTTTTGTTTTTTTCTTTGACTTATAAATTATACAATTACCACGAATTCTAATACAAAATCTTAAATTTTTTCTATATTTGTCAATAGTTTCTTTTTTAATAACTTAATTCTTGCAAAACTATCATAAAATTATTACTTATCGGTAAAAATTATTTAATGAACAATTTTTCTTAAATATTTTAAAATTAATTGAATTTAAAAAAAGTTGCGTTTACAATTTCCATAAATAGATCAACTTAAAAAATTTTTAATTTTTGATTTTATAACATTTCAATTTTGAGTGCATTTATTCAGAAATAAAGAAGCAAATTTAAAAATAATTAATAATTTTAATTCTTCGCAGAAATTCAATAAGGTTTAAAATTTTTATTAAATTCTCTTCAAAATTTTAATTATATTTATAAATAGTAAAATTTTTCTCCGAAATTCAATAGTTTTTGAAAATCGTAGATAATAATATTTTTGTAAAAATTTCAATCATCTACTTTTAAAACTTCCTCTACAGAATTCAATTATTAAAAAACTTTAATAAATTTCTATTCAAACAAGCATTTAATTACTTTCATAAGTAATAAAATTTCTTTAAAGGAATTAAATTTTTTTGTAAATAATATAAAATTCTTTTCAAGAGTTTAAAAATTTATATAAATAATTAAATTTATCGTAAAACTTTAATTATTTTTAATACAGGTTTAATCTAATCACTCAAAAAATGTAAATTATTTTAAAGAATTTTATCAAAATTCGTCAAATGAATTTCATTATTTAAAAATTTTCTGATTAATTTCTTTATGAGGATATCAACAAAATGTAGTAAACTGTAAAATAAAAAACAAGTATTTATCTTGGCCGAATACATAATATTTAATTTAAAAAAAATATTACGCTGTGGGTGCAATTAACAAAAGGAAATAAATATAAATTATTTGAAAAAATACCATTATAATTGAAAAATGACGCAATATTCCTAATTTACATAGCAATTTTGACTTTATACTTAAAATGCAAAAAAAATTCTAATTAATTTTATCTTTCTTTTGTTTCAGGTGAGTTTTTAATATCCAAACTACTTCTCAAATAGTCTTCTGGGGCCAATATTTAAAGTGAGTAAAACAAAATATTTTCTTAGGTGTTTAAAAGAAAATTTCTTGAAAAAAGTTCACTTTCATTTTGATTACAATTGTAGAATATAATTAATTCTTTCAACACTTAAAGTTATATTTTCGTTTCTTCTTTGAAAAACAAAGTTTACGCCCATCAACGTCAATCTTCATCAGAAATACTAATGGTCGACTTTTCCTTTCCTTCAGAATCGAAGGAGATTATTAAAGATAAACTCTAAACAAAGCGAAATGGAAATAGTTACAAAACATTTTCTAAGAAATTTTTATTATATTTTTGCTTCATTCCCTTTTTTTCTCAAAGTGACGAGGAAATTTTTTTATTAAAAATAAAATCAAAAAAATTAAATGTTTTTCATTCTATATATCATAATAAATAAATGTTAAATAAAACAACAGATGAAATTATTGAAAAAGAAATGTATAAAAATTTGAAAGTTTAATGATGGGTAGGATGTGAATTTTTTGTTTGCTTGAAATTGAATAAAAAGTGCGGTAAATCAATGCAGTGGAATTTAATAAGTTAAAATAATAAAAGTTATGCGATAAACGGCAAGTGGTAAAGTTTTCGGCCCAGTTTCTTTGGTTCCTCTTTTGAAGAAGTGGAGGAATAAATGAAGAGCACTTTAGACAGTCAAAGAAATTACAGGAAAGCTCTAGATGAGATAGCTGAGAGACCAAACGTTGTGAGTTTAACTGCTTATCACTCGGCGCCTCCTCTTCTACTTGACGCTTGAGACGGAATACGTCGAGCTTGCGAGTCACGTTCAGGAATCCAAAATCTCAGGGGTCGCTGAAAATGCTCGACACGCGCCAACGCTCGGCTATATGGTCATAATACGATTCGTATTTTCCGATTCTAATTAAATTCTCAAACGTTTCGAACACTTTTAATGTACCTAATAAAACACTCGTGTAAATTGTGAATTTATTCACACTAAAATCGTTATATTGCCTTTCTTTCTCTTTTCTTTTTCTCTTTTTTTTGAAAAATAATTAATCAATTTATTGACTTTTCATTAGGATAGTTAGCTTTCATCTTTGGTTGAATGTGATGGAGTGTGGATATAAAGAAATATTATAAGTTGCGAAACTGGTCGTAAAAACATGTTAACTGATGCGCATAACTAGAAAACTTTTTAGCCTGTTTTATGGGAATAGGATAAAAAAGTTATATTACAAGGCTTTGATGGGACGATAACTTTCTTTTCAAAAACTTTCTCAACGTGTTTTTATTATGTTGAAAACTGACAGTAATACTGTCAAGTTGGATCAATGACTCTAATTTTCTGTGTTTTTAGTGCCACAAAAAACAAAACATAAAACGAAACAATGAAATCTTACATAAGAAAGTCAAGACAGGATTTCTTAATCCATCTTGCTTTACATCGTAAATAATATTTTTACTTCTAGAAAATTTTTCTCCTCGTTCTTGTTTATAGTTGGAATCTTCTTTTTCGACACATAGTATCTCCAAATTAGCAATTCAAAAGCCTAAAAATTTTACCTAAAATATCTTAAATACATTTTAGAGATTACAGATTCATTTAGCCCAAAGTTTTAAAACTTTGGGATAAAAAACCTAAAAGTCAGAACTAAGAGATTACAAAACTTAAATAATTTTGAGAATTTAATTACCTAAAACCAGTATCTATTGTAAAACATTTTTGTAAGTAACCTGAAACTATGAACTATGAGATTATTAAATTTTAAAGACTCTTAGAGATCTGAAAATCTGATCTGAAAGAATCAAAATTAGAGTATTGAGACTAGATTTTAAGCAACAATCATTAGAATTTGATAACTTATCAGACATATAGAATCTTAAAATTTAGAGGTTTAAGATTTCCGTGCTTAGAAACTTAGAGGTCATTAAATTAAAGAATTAGAGATTACAAAAGAAAAAATTTCTTAATGGATAGAAACTTATATATTTATGAAAACTCTTAAAATTTATGTTTAGGAATTAGTTTTTCAAAAAATAGATGGAAATGAAAGAAACCATTTTTAATGGTTTATAAAATAGAGAACTTAAAAATTAGTTGTCAACAATTAAATGCTATGAACAAGAAGACTAAAACAACTTAATGATTAGGGACTTTGGGATTTAGAGTTTACAACCTTTAAAAAAAACTAAAAGATTGACACTTAGAATTAAGTGATTCAGGTCTTAAAAAATTTACAAACTAAAGAACCTATAAGTCAAAGGTCAATAATTAAGTACCTTGAACAAGAAGAGAGATATAAGAATTAGGGACTTTGAAAGTCACGTTCTAAAAATACGATCTTTCTATGTCCTTCAAGATCAAAAAGTTGATGATTAAAAATAATATAATTTAGAGAATCAACTCTTAATGCTTTAGAAATTGAGGTACCTAAAAATCAAAGGTTAATAATTCGGTTTCTGATTATCAAAACTAAGACATTTAGACAATTTAGACATTTTATTTAATCTTAATTTAGATTAAGATTAACAAATTATTAAATAAAGTATAGAATGATATTTTGAAAAACACTTTTCAAGTACAATTTCTGGTACCCTACTGGTTTAAATTATAATTTTTATCGATTTTATAATTTTGAAACCTTGGTACCAAAAAATCAGAGGCAAAAAATTTGTGATTTTAATACAAGAAGAAAAACATTTAGAACTCACATTTTAATTTTGCAAATTAACGAAGAATCCGACAAACAATCACATCAAAGTCATAATTTTTTATATTTTAAAAAAAGACAAGCTAAATTTATCTGTTCCTTTCGGTAGAGGCGTAAATAATTTTATTTACAACATTTAAAACAATGAAAATTTCCATTTGAATAAAAATAACAATTTCCTGTAAATAAGAAACGCAATACATAATTTAAAATTTAACAAATATTTCTTACTGATAAGGAATTAAAATTTTTGTTAATACACATTAATACATTTTTATTAATTAGTATTACATTTTTTAATTTTTTAAATTGCTGTAAATTAAATTTTCACCCTTTTTTATTAAAACAAATTGAAAATTTAATTTACTTTTTTCTTTTAAAATACAAAAGTATGATATTGGGCCATCCTCTTGATCTGACGGTTCAGTTAAAGAACTTCAACACATAGAAATTTGATACTGTAAGACGAAAAATTTTTAAAAATTGAGGAAATGATAAAACGAAGGAAAAGTCTGAGTCAATGAAAATAAAATTTTCATTTTTTACATTTTAGCACCACAGCTGTTATTTTCAGAAAATTAAATAAAATTATTAAAAGGTAATTAATAAATTATATTTTATAACAATAAGTAATATACATTTGGTAAATTAATTACCGAAAAAATGTTAAATTGAAAATATTATTCCAATGGAAACGTCCACGACTTGAAGATCACATTTTAACATCATTATTAACTTAATAGTACACTGAAAAAAAAATTTATTTGATTCAAATAACCGATTATTTGTCTATAATCAAATAAATATTTACTTGAATCAAATAATTTTTATTTGAATCAATTAATTAGTATTTGCTTCAAATACTGAAATATTTAATTCAAATACAATTTATTTGATTTAAATAAAAATTATTTGATTCAGGTAAATATTTATTTGATTATAGACAAATAATCGGTTATTTGAATCAAATAAATTTTTTTTCAGTGATGTTAAATAGCAACAAATTGATACTAAAAACCAAAAATTGATTCAAATTTTTGTCAACAATTTCCTTAATCAATAATACGACCGAGTGATTGAATCAATCTTATAATTTAAAAAAAATTGTAATAGCGATAATTAGCAATATTATTATAAAAAAAAATCTAACGTGTCGCATAAAGTGTATAATTTTGAACACCCATGCATGAAATAAGAAGAGACACAGAGACTAATAATTCATTAATAAGTGGGTATTCAGTAATAAATGCCCCAGAGTCTGATTTATATACAATTTGATTTTTAAACTCTCGCCTGACAAATAAATTGAATGCTCAAAGATATATCTATATTAAGTGGCGCACGTATTAAATATAAAGCTTTCGGATTCTTTATTGATTTATAATCAACATCATGTGCTCAATGATTCATCGTTATCTCGCACATCTGAAAATGAGTTTGTCACTTATAGCAATTGATAATTCTTTTGACAGGATATCATAATTCAGTGTGAGAGAGCAACTGAATCTTGACAAATAACCTAAGAAATGTTCTTTTATCGCTCTTGGGATGTCATTAACACGATTGTAATTTATTAAGCTTCTGTCTGGTTGTTGGCCATCCGAGTTGCCTACTCGACATTGCCTTGGGGCTTTACTGGTTCGCAAGCCTCAGTGAAACTGTCGAGGACATGTCTATATAGATATATAAAGTGTAAACTCTCTCCATCTCTGTCTCGCAGTGCAGCGCCAACTTGGTAGCGTTGCATTAAGAACTAGTAACTTTAAACTACAACTGGATGATGAGATCCGACGAAAATTAATGGTTTCGTGGACCACCGCCCAAAGCAACCCCTTTAAACTTGTAGCTCAAGTCGAGGGGATTTTGTCAAGCACGATGCGCCATAATCCCAGCGGTTGGGATTACGTTGCTCGCTTAGCAGTACGTAAAATGCAAAAGAGGGCAAATCGTTTCTTCGCGGAGCATGGTTTGTGACCACTTTTAGGAGGGACGTAAATGGCCATTCCCATGATGCTCCTCTGGTGCGCCGAAACGACTGCTGTGTCATTGCAAGCTCAAACGATCGGTCCACAAAAAAAGAAGCAAAAAAGGACTCACAGAGGGAGAGAGAGAGAGTGAGTCACTGCTACATAAGTTATATATACCTGCTTTTCCAACAAGACCCGGATTTTCAGATTTAAATATTCCACAGTATATCAAAACTTAAACTCATGGCTTTAAACTCTTCAAGTTTATAGCGCAAAGCAGGATTTATATTTATTCCAAATTGTCAGATTCTCGTTTATGAAACCAATCTTAACGTTGCAAAATAATAAATCTTGATGCAATAAAAAAATTGCAAAAATTTCCTATTAATAAATAAATAAACATATTCGAGAACTTTCGCACGTTATTATATTGCGTAAAGTCTCTATGAACATGCATTTTTCAACTCAGAATCAGAAAAAACTATTGAAAATATGATTGGAATAGATTGAAAAGTAGTTTTATCAGAAAAATTAAAAAAATTTAGAAAGAAAGTAGTCACTTTACAATTTTTCAATTATGGACCCCGACAATTGGAAAATATGGTATCTGGTTGGGAGAAATTTACATTTTGATAGACAATTTTGAGAAAATTACAAGAATTCTGATTCAGATTAATTAAAAAATAATTTTTCTCAAAAAATGAAAAATTTCAAAAATAGTGATCACCACCAATAAATTTTTCAACTTTAGACCACAACAATTATTAACTATCCTAATTATAAGAAGTTTTTGTACTTTTTTGTAATTTTAAAATAATTGAGTTAATTTTTTCAAAAATGTAAATATTATTGAATTTGTTTCAAGAAATTAAAAAAAATAGAAATTTATAACTAAAAGAAAAAAAATTTTTAAAAATTTAAGACTTTTTTGATTCTAAGATAAATAATACTTTAAAATTTTTATATTTTAAATGGAAAAAGAATAGATGCCGTCCTTTTTAAAAAAGGCACTATCTACATTTTAACTCGAACCGAGATATTTAACTAAACGCGTTTGCATTTATATCTTAACAAAAATTTAAAAAAAAAAATCAAAATTAAAATTTTTATCTCTTAACAAAAATAAAATTTTGTAAATCAATCTATTGCTCTTAACTAAATCGGACCCGCTCTTTTCATTGGTGCAAAAATAAATTTATAATTTTAAATAATAATATGCAAAACAGTAGATAGTGCAAAATTTTAAACTAAAAATTGAAGGAAATACATATGGCGGCGGCCTATGTACATAGTGCACATTTTTGGCGGCTAAAAAATCAGTATTTTACAATCAGATGGAGATGTTTTCCTTTTAAAAGCGTCACTATCTACAACAAAAATGGATAATTAGCTAATTTTTACAATTAAAATCTAATTAACATTTTAACTAATTAAAATTTATAATTTTCGATTGCACAGATAATTTTTGAATTTTGTAACGAATCCAGCCATATAAAAAACTCATTTTTCTTAAGAAATGTAGATAGTGCCCTTTTTAAAAAGGACGGCAGATAGGTAGTTCAATTTTTTAGTGACTCCAGATCTACGATTTAAAATTAAATATTTCAAATAATTTAAATAGATTTTTTAATATTGCACTGAATGAAAATAATTATTTAATTTTGTTACGGATATTTTTCAATGTAGAAACGCCAAATTTTAATTTAACAAATTTTTATTTGAAAAAAGCTTCTATTTTACAGAATGCAGGTTTTGCGAAACCTTAAAATACTTTTTAAAACTAAATAAGTAAACTTTGTCTGATTTTGACTGACTCTATTCTCACGATTTGAATCACTGCAAAATTGTATTGCAGATTAGTTGCAAATGGTTGAAATATCAGTCATTTTTTAACTGACTGACCAATTAAAAAATAATCATGAACTTTTCAATATATGTGAGAGAAATTTCCAGTAATTTTTTAAATGTTCGATCAGTGAAAAATTACTGATAATTGAGGAACTTTTAACATATTTTCAGTATAATTTCACTAATTAAAATAACGAGAATAGATTCACTGATTCTCAGCCATATTTTACTGATTTTTATTTAAACATACAAAATAAATATAAGAAAATAAAAATTTCAAATTTTAGCAAACCCGTTTTTGTCATTTCTATGAACGAAATAGATAAAATATTTGAATTTATTGGCACTGACAGTATTTCACAACAGAAAACATGCATTATTTTAAAAATTCAAAAAATTCGTTAAAAATTTTTTTTTTTATTGACAGAGAAATAACTCATGTAAAAATTTTAATTAAAACAAAAATACTCTTGTCAGAAACATGTAAATATTGTTTAAAACCTTTCTGTTTTAAGTGAATTTTATCAGACGAAAAAAATTTAGTGGCATAATCTTCATTTTAAAAAAAATTTAAATTGTTCTTTCAGTAATAATGTTTAAAATTAGAAAGAGCTTTAAAGATGAAATTTTTTTAATTGTAAGTTTCACGTGTAGACATAATATAAAAATATTTTCAGCTTGGTTCATAAAGTTTAACTATATTCTTCTTAGTTTTTTAATTTTTTAAAAAACCGTTTCTTGTTCCTAACTTTAAAAACATGTTAGGACACCTAAAAATGTTTTTCTCTAATATTAATTTTTTAAACTACCTTTTGAGCCATAATGGAACATTTTTCTTCGACATTGACTGAAGATATTAAACTTCTAAACATCTAAAATTTTAAAAAATAGGACTTTTTGAAAATTTTATTGAAAAATGTAAAAGGAACTTTAGAAATGTCATTACCAACTTGTAGAGCATTAAAAAACGTTTGAATTAACCTATTTTTGAACCCATTTGATCATAACACAGGTTTACAAATTAAAAACTTTTTTTGCCAATCGGACAAAACATTTTTTTCTCGAATAGTAAGTGTTTTTTGAGTAAGAAAATCATAGTTATAATTGTTTTCCCTCGTGGAGTTTTTCTGTAGCTTAAAATTTTGCATTTTCGAGGTGCAATGACACTTAAACTTATCTGTACGAAAAGTCACTTGTCAAAATATAATGAATGAAGTATCACTGGAAAGGTAATTAAATTACCTTTCGATTCATAGGTCACAAAATAAAATTCAACAAAAGTTGAGAGAGTTACAGTCGATTAAAGATGAAATTTCATGATAATTTTGATGATTTTTAGATATTTGAGTAACTTCTACTATTTTTTTCTACATCAAACAGGAAAGAATGTTTGGGTTTTAATTTTTTTATTGATAGACTATATCATTACATCAATTTTGAGCCCTTTTGGAGCTCGATTGGGTTAAAAATGACAATTCTACACTATATTTAGTGAATGAAACTACATTCTTCATTTTTGGTATCTCTTAAACATTTGCAGCAAAAATTGGAGTAATAGAATTTAGTTAAGCTCTGAAGTTACTAAAATCACTTATCAAGGATTTCGGAAATTGTAGATTTCGAATCCAATGTTAGTTTTCTAAATTTCAAAATGGCGGATCCAATATGGCAGACAAATTTTTTTAAATCGATTAAATTCGCTTTAAATTCGTTATTCGGGGGTTTTCGGGATCGCTGATTACGAATCCGATGTCAGATTTCGAAAATTAAAAATGATGAATTCATAATAATGAACAAGTTATTTAAAATCCATCAAATTCGCACATATTGCATCCGCCATTTGTAATTTTTTAAATCTGACATCGGATTCGTAATCAGCGATCCCGAAAATCCTCGAGTAACGAATTTAAAGCGAATTTAATCGATTTAAAAAAATTTGTCTGACATATTGGATCCGCCATTTTGAAATTTAGAAAACTAACATTGGATTCGAAATCTACGATTTCCGAAATCCTTGATTAGTGACTTTAGTAACTTCAGAGCTTAACTAAATCTTATTACTTCAATTTTTGCTGTAAATGTTTAAGAGATACCAAAAAATATCTAAAAATCATCAAAATTATCATGAAATTTCATCTTTAATCGACTGTAACTCTCTTAATTTTTGTTGAATTTTATTCTGTGACCTATGGATCAAAAGGTAATTTAATTACCTTTCCAGTGATACTTCATTCATTATATTTTGACAAGTGAATTTTCCTACAGATAAGTTTAAGTGGCGTCGCACCTCGAAAATGCAAAATTTTAAGCTACAGAAAAACTGCACGAGGGAAAACAATTAAAACTATGATTTTCTTACTCAAAAAACACCTACTATTCACAAAAGAAATGTTTTGTTCAATTGACAATTTTACTGTAAACCAGTGTAAGTATCGAAATTTTTGGTATTGTAAAAACCAAAAATTGAGAAAAATGACATTTTCTCAACTTTCTTGTTTCAAAACTTTTCTTTAACACTATTAAATTATTATAACTATCTTGTAGAATATTTAAAAATACATTAATTTATCCAAAATTTAATCATTTTTAACATTTTTATAAAAAGTTCTTAATATATTTCTACTATTATTGTAATCTTTATAAAGAAGCAGAGTGTCCATGAAATGAACACGAAAATTATAACAAAAATGTACAACTTGGTAGCGCTTTTTTATTACCAAATAAATTAAAATTCACTTAATTAATTATTTAAAACGCTTAAAAAATTGATAAAAGTTAATAAAATTGGTTAAAAAAAGAAAATAAATATAACAGCAATAGTTTTCGTGAATAAGTTTTCTCGATGCCTTATTTTATTAACACCATGTCTGCATCTCGGCTCTGTTGTTATAGTTATACGTACGAGAAATATCTTAGTTGCCATATAGCGAACCGAAAAGGTAGGTGACAGTGTGAAGGGAAAGGGAAGTAAAATGGGGGAGGGGCGGGGGTGGTTAAAATGTGGCTTTTCCCTCTGTATGCTAAAACTTTGATCTTCGTCAACGTCATCTGTTATCGAGTTAGAAGATTATTAAGTTGCGGTTAGCCGTACGAGAGAATTCCCCCGGGGCGGGTGTGTATTGGGTACGGTTACCAGAAAACCCACCGGGAGGAGTGAGTGTATAGAACAACAAATCATAAAGCAACTACCACACGTTTTACTAGTGCTGGGCATCATTGTAATTGGATATTTCAAATGGTATAAGTAATTTCTCCCGGCAATCGGTTTATATACCTCTATATGTATACACGTAGCATATAACGAAGATAATATTGTCCGATAGGAAACAAGAAGTCAATGAAGTAAACGTTAAAGTTGTTTTTCTCAACAGTGCGTTGATTTGTCTATATCGTCGTTAAAATATACCAGTTGTGAAAAGCAATTATTAAAAACTTGTCTTAATAATTTTCAACATGACACATCTTTCATGTGTGTGGCTGTGTATGTGTGAGAGTGTGGAGAATATATACACAAGACTTGTCTTTAAATCCAATATTTCCTCCTCTTCACTTATACTTGCGGTTTCTTTTAATTCCCTAACTATATTTTAAGTGTATTTCCTTCCCAATTATTCTCAGGCGGAAATTATTATACGGTTATGGACAATGGCTTAACAGTATTTCGTTAATAATAGATAATAAAAATAATAATGAAATAATTGTAATTACAATAATAGTAAAATAATGATATAATAATAAAATTCAGAAAAGCCAATTTTTGGTTGAACTTTGCATTTTTTAAGTTTTAATTTAGAGGTGTGCATTTAATCGAATCGAACCAAAAATTACTCAACTCAACAACAGAAAAAAATAATTCGACTCGAATCGTTCAATTTGAAACTTCGATTTTCGAATTAGCCGATTCGAATCGAAAGTAAATTCGAATCGAACTAACCGATCACTTTTTTGACATTTCATCTAAAGTTTGCCACAGAATACCATATTATTTTAGTATAAAATCAGGGACTTACACGAACACGAAAAAACACGAAAATTCGTGTCGTGCCCGTGTCGTGCCTTGACACGACACAAAGTTCGCTTGGTAATTCGTGCCGTGCCTTGGCACGACACAAAGTTCGCTTCGTAATTCGTGCCGTGCCAAGGCACGACACAAATGCAAATTTATAATTCGTGTCGTGTCAAGGCACGTTTTAAAGACACGCATGAAATACTGTGTAGAATCTTGCAAGCGTTATTTGTGTTTTTTTAGGCACGACACGAATTACGAAACGAACTTTGTATCGTGCCTTGGCACGGCACGAATTACCAAGCGAACTTTGTGTCGTGCCTAGGCACGGCACGGGCACGACACATATTTTTCGTGAAGGTCCCTGTATAAAATGCAACTTATTTCGATTCTTATAATGTGAAAAACATAATTAAAGACAAATCAATAAAAATTTATTTTTGAATAATTTTTCTAATCAAATTTTTGAAATCTAGGTACAATTAAAAAGATTTTGAATAAATGAAATTTTTTTTAAATTTAATTCAGAATAAATAATTTTTATTAAGTATTTTATCACAATTTTTAAAAATTAACTTTTAAAGAATTTTAATTGAAAGTTTTTGAAATTTTAATAAAATTATATATTCAAAATAATTCAATATTTGCAAAGAATTTTACTGTTTATAAATAAAATAAAATTATTTCAAAGGATTTATTAAAGTTTTAGAAGATAACTGACTTCTTATGAGGTATACTCTATAATAAATTAAAAATTAAGTTTTTCGTGAAATTTTTTGAAAATAATTGAATTTTTGCAAAGATTTTACAATTGAAGAAAATAATTGAATTTTGTTGAAGTATTTATTAAAATATTTGAAAAAAAAAATTTTCTAAAAAATGTTAATGTTATTTGTTTGTGTATGTATTTGAATTTTCGGAAATGTTGAAATTATTGATTATCGAAAATATTGATAATAATTCGATTCTTTGCAAGAATTCAATTATTTTCATAAATAATAACGATCTTCGTAAGAATTACATTATTTTTTTTATTCGTAAAATTTTATTAAAATGTTGTTTAAAAATAATGTAATTCTTACGAAGATCGTTATTATTTATGAAAATAATTGAATTCTTGCAAAGAATCGAATTATTATCAATATTTTCGATAATCAATAATTTCAACATTTCCGAAAATTCAAATACATACACAAACAAATAACATTAACATTTTTTAGAATTATAATACCTATTCGAAATTATAAATTAAAATTGCCCAAAAAATGATTTTTTAAAATATCCAAAAATTCTTCAATTGTTCTTGAAACATTAAATTTACTAATTTATTAAAAATTGTGCAAAAGATTTGCAAAATAAGTTTTTTTCCTTATGTAATACAAACAATAAGCGAAATATTTCTTTCACTTTCAACACATTATTGACATTTGTATGTTATTTATATATTAAAATTATAGAATTAATAAAAAATATATTTACAATTTATAAGAAGATGTTTCCATGTACTAGATAGCTGTAATATGAATACCAGCCTACTAATTTTAGGTTAGTATTTCTGTCCAAATAATTGTGCGAATTAAATATCCGAATTAAGTTGTACAATTCGAAATTCGAATTCGGAGTTTCGAATTGGCTCATTCGATTCGAATTTTCTGTCGATTTGAATTTTGCACACCTCTATTTTAAATGTAATGGTAAAATTTTTAAATTATCAATAGGTAGGAAAAATCATATTGAAGACAGATAATGATAAAAATAATTGATTTAAAGATTAGTTTCAGCATCTGATTGCGTTTAAGGATGAATAATGTTTTAGCATCACATTGAGTACTTGCTTTAGAGCTAGTTTTAGCATCTGATTGGGAAATTTTTTAATGTACAAGTTTTAGCATCAAATTAAGTACTTGTTTGAAAAATTATTTACAGCATCAGATTGAGAACTTGTTCAAGGTTAAGAATAAGAATTAAATTGAGGATTGGTTTAATCCTTACTTTTACCGTCTGATTGAATACTTGTTTGAAAGCTAAATTAAACTTCTGTTTCAGAACTTTTTTGAGCACAAGAATTGGAAAAAATTGAGATCTACAGTTTAAAAATTAGTTTTAGCATCAAATTAAAGATCTATTTGAGGAATAATTGCAGTATTAGTGGAAGAACTTGTTTGAGAAAGAGAATTTAAATTAAGGTCTGGTTGGAAAATTAGTTTTAACATCTCTGATTTCGTATTTTTTCTGGATGGTTCAAACATAGAACATTTTTTCTAAGATTATCAAAATGAGACAAAAACCAATCGAAATGATGCAAACTTACTTCAGGCATAGTTTTAAAATTAGAATAAGAACATGTTTGTAGATCAGTTTTAGCATCATATTCAGGACTTCTTTGAAGACTATAGTTTCAGCATTAAGTTTAGTATTTATTGGAATACTAATTTTGTTATCATATATTAAGAACATATTTAAGGAGAAGAATAAAATTGACTGTTGGTTTAAGATTCACTTTCAGCATGATATTGTTTATCTATTTGAAGACTGATTTAAGCTTCTGTAGGGAGACTAGTTTGTTTGGATTAAAACATTTTGTATGTTTTTGTATATTTTAAGAATTTTTTCTAAGAACAAGATTTGTTTAAAAAACTAATGTACCTATTCTAATTTTAAGGTTTTATTTTTTAAGGTTTTTTTATGGTCTTTTAGTTTGAATACTACTCTTATCATGAGATTAAGGAACTACTTGACGAATAGTATGCTTATTAATAGAAAATTATTTTAAGCATTAGTTTTTACAGATTAAGAACATGTTTAAGGACTAGAAGGGAAATGAAATTGAAAATATCCTTTAAGACCAGTTTTATCATCATTAGTTTGGCTACTTGTTTAATTACCAAAGTCAGCATCAGATTAACCTATTTCAGAACTACTCTTCGATTCAAATTGAGTAATTGTCTTTTTTTAATTAAACGTTTGCATCAACATTTTGGCAATCAGATATGTCGATAAAAATGAATCAAAGTGAGGGCAAAATGAAAAAAGGCAAAACAGCAAAATTTTTTTCCATTTTGAAAAAAATGGTCTTGGTTGACCCGTTATTTCAGTAGGTGCAATTCATTACGCGAAAGAGTGCAGACGATATAGCGTATAACGGTATGATTGATTGCCCACGTGATCCGCGAAACCGGCGTGCCCCATCTGTCACCAATAAATATCCAATTTCACGTTAGAATGATATATAAGATATTTTAACGGCGTGTTTTTATCGCATGGCACTGCGCCATGTAATAGGATCATTTATTAAGAAAATTGGTCGTAAAGACATTCGTCCTTGTCCTCCTCCAACGTGTATCTCCAATTATTTAAAAAAAAAACCCCACCTTCATCTTACTCCTCTTCAATGTGCTACAAAAAACCAAATCAATAATCATCTCTTTTTTAAAAATTCCGTTGTAATATAGTAATTTATTGGAAAATATGTGGTGTTTTTTTTAAATTTCCCTCTCTCGTAAGATATATACACGGGTATAAAAAAAGAATGTTCTTTCTTTGTCTTTAAAGCGCCATTATGTAAATGCACTTCACTTGTTTATGCATCCAAAGTGCATTAGAAGTTAGGGCTTTAAAGCACTTAAGTACATTAGAGAAACTTATGGACGGTGGGGGATTATCATTGATACAATGATACTGCGGTGAAAGATTCAAAGTTTTCAAAAGAGAAATATAAGGAAAGAAATATCATTTTTCAGGGTGGTAATTTTGTTTACTCTCTCTCTTGTATAAAGTTTACACTTGGCGAAATATTATTATAATGTAAACAATACCCTAAGAGTGTATAGTTTTTTCCATTTGGGTATAAATAAGATCCTAGAGTGCCGATACGATAGATGTTTGAGTCACGAAAAAGGAGCAGGAGAAGAATTCTCGTAGGAGTAAGAAGAAAGAAAGAGAAAGAAAAAGAGATCAAGAGAGGAGAAAGATAAAAAGACTTTGGTAAAGAGGAACGAACGAGGAAGAATCCTATGCATCTTTGGTCGTCCGGTATACACGATACACAGTGGAATGGATTGCAAACGTGGATATACCCCACGTGTCAGTGGGTTACTACATTTTCCAGAGGCGAGTGATTAATTTTACTCCCGCTCGTGTGCTTCTTCTATGCGGTTTAAGAAAGTCTCTCTCTCTCTCTTGCTCTCTCGTTCGCGATCGTGCCGCACTGAGAAGGAGTATCAAACTCGTAAGAAGAGCTGGACAATAATTCTGGCAGGCAATATCCACAGCACGGTCTCAAATAAAGTACGTACTGTATTTCCTTACTGTTATCGTTTTGCGCGGACAACTATGTCAGCGCATTCGATTCCGCAATCCGCTTACCAACTCGTGTTTGCTGGTGTGTTTGCTTTTTGATACAAGCAGTAGAAGAAGAAATAAGCTCCAAGTTGACCAATTCCGTTTGATTTCGATTGAATTCTAAGCAGTACTTGCCGTTATTTTGAATAACACTTAGGTAACAAATTCAAATCTTCGCTTTCAAACAGAATTATCGAAATAATAGCTAATAACAAGAAAAGTATTATTATTATCTTTTTTTAATTTTTTTACAAAGGGCAACTAGTCTCAAAATAGTTTTGTCTACAGAAGGTTTCTGAATCTGGAAAACGGATTTGAAAAATTAGTTAATTTTCCCTCCAAGGATCGTTATAGAAAAATTGTTTATTTTACGTTTTAGTCTAACGTAATTAGCAAGTTAACTATGTTTGACGTCTATAGGTGCAAAAATAATTCATACCACTAAAATCTATGACCACTATAACGGCATCTAAAATAGAAATTACTTAAATAAATAAAATATGAATGTCAATCAATTATCCAATTTAAAAAATTCAAAATGGTGGCTCAAAAATGTCGACCAAAAAAAATTTTAAAGTGGACGAATATGGTTAAACATACTCACCAGAGAGTTCAAAGAGTCGCTGACAATTATAATGTTTGGTATAAAATAAAAAGTTTTGAAATGACTTCAAGATGTCGACAACAAAAAATTAAGGATAATCCAATTAATCTGCAAATACTTAATTGAGAATTTTTAAATAAAAGATTCGGATTCAGCGACCCTGAAACACGTGAATAAGAATTTTTAGACAAATTCCGTTAACTTTTAAATTTTCCAGTTGTTATTTTAAAGCCGCTAAATTAATTTTTCTTAATTTTGATCACTGATTTAAATTCAGTGACTCAAAACATACAATATAAGAATAATATTTATAAAAAAAGAGAAAAAAATGAATAGATTTGTGTCACCCAAAAAATTTTAATTTGACAACACTGCTAAGCGATTAACCCCTTCACAGTGTTTGACGTCTATAGAGGCAAAAATAATTCGTGCCCCCAGTGTGTATGACCGCTATAGCGGCATCAAAAAACAAATATTTAAAAGTTAACGAATCTTGCTAAAAATGCCTACTCGGGGGTTTTCGGGGTCGCTGAATCGAAATCCGTTATTGAAAATTAAAAATTCAAAATTGCGGTTCCAAAATAGCGACCAAAAAAATTTAAAAGTTTACGGATTTGACTAAAAATGTTTACTTGGGGGTTTTTAGGGTTGCTGAATTCGAATATTTAGTCAAAAATTCAAAACTCAAAATGGCGGCTCCAAAATGGCGACCAAAAAAATTTTAATGTTTATGGATTTGACCAAAAATCTTCACTACAGAGTTTTCGGGTTCGCTGAATTCGAATCAGTTATTGAAAATTTTTAATTCAAAATGGCAACTTCAAAATGGCGACCAAAACTTTTTTACGTTTACGAATTTGGCTGAAAGTGCTCATTGAGGGGTTTTTGAGGTCTCGGAATCCAAATATTTAGTCAAAAATTCAGAATGGCGGCTTCAAAACGTCGACCAGAAAATTTAAAGTTCTCAAATCAGTTCTTAAAACTAAAAGTCTCAAATAACTATTTATAATCACATTCATAAACCTTTTAACTATTAGTTGACATCATGATGTCGACATTTAGAATTATAAAATTTTAATCAAATATTCTAATTCAGTGACTTCAAAAACCCCCAAATGTGCATTTTTACCCAAATCCGGAAACTTTAAAAATTTATCGGTCGCCATTTTGAATCCTCCATTTTGAATTTTAAAACATTAACAAGATTTTCGAAATCATAGACCCCAAAAACCTCCAAGTGATCATTTTTAGTAAAATCCGGAAACTTTAAAATTTTTTTGGTCGCCATTTTGGAGCCGCCATTTTGAATTTTTTAATTTTGATCAAATATTCGGATGCAGCGACCCCGAAAACATAAAATAGAATCATATCAAATAATTTAAAAAACAAAAATTTTTTGCACATTTGTGGCACGAAAAGCTAATTTTGACTACACTGCTAAGGAATAAAATAATTTCTTAGTATAGATTTTATTTTTCACTACAATATTATAAGTTTTAAATAGTTGAAATAAAATTTGTAATTTTTTTGTAATTAAAAATGAAATTCTTTCAATTTCTTTCTCCTTTTTTTAATTTCTTTAATGAAATTTTTATTAATAATTGAAATACAGTAAAAAAAATTTTTATTTAAAAAAAATTGATTTTTTGTGAAGAATTTTATAAAAACCTTTTTTTAAATCATTCAATTTTTTATGGGAAAATTTTTATTAAAATACTAGATATTACAAATCATTGAATTTAGAAAAATTTGTGAAAATAATTGAATCGTTTTAAAAAAATTGTATTAAAAATTTAAAAATTTTTGAAAATTTTTGAAGAATTTTATTAAAGTTAAAAAAAATTGAATTTCATTATTTGTGGACGTCTGCATGAAAAGGGACCACTTTGTTGGTTCTAGATTTTGAGATAATCGCAATTAACTAATTTTGAAAAAAAACTATCAAAAAAATTTTTTTTTTCTTTTTTTTAATCTACAGGGTCTAATACGTCGAATTATGCATTTTTAATTAATTTATTGATACTTTAAGCAATTTATTTCATTGTTAGACAAAAAAATGAAAAGGGACCACTTTGTCGATCTGTTACAAAAATTATTTCTGTTTCAAAATGGAGGGGGTGGAAAAATTTTAATCTTTCTTATTTAGAAAAGGGACCACTTTGTCGGCCTGTTGGAAAAGTTGTTTTTGTTTCTAAATATTGGGGGCGGAAAAATTCAAAACCATTTCATTTTTCATCTTAAGGGTGTGCTAGACTTAAAACAATTCTTATTTGAATAACTTTCTAGAAGAACCAAAGATATTCGCATAGCAATGTTTAATTTCGTGTTTTTGGAAATGAAATTATTAATTTTTGCTAAAATTTTTTACAATAAAGTCGCTTAAAATATTTTTCAGACTACTTTTATTTTCTTTGCTTTCTTACATTAAACTATAAACTATTGGAAACTTATTAAAAATTTTTTTTTATACTTTTCCAGATAAAAGATGAAGCATTGCTTTAATTATTGCTTATTTGGTTAATAATTGTTAAAATTAATTTGTTAAATAGTTGTTTCATTCATTACTCGTTTCTCTAAATAGTAGTACTAGATTATAATATAATATGTAATATAAATATAGTAACAACGTTATGTTAACATAGTAACACCAAATTTTTATAGTAACAATCATTTACATATTACTCTCCAGCTACATTTCGATTCATCAAAAATATTTGAAAATTTGTAAATATTATTTAACAGGAGATAAAGCATTGTTTCTAGTTATTAATTCATTTGGGTAATTGTAGAGATTTATTAATTTAATACTAAATTCTTTCAATTGAATTATTTTCAAACCAAACGTTGAATTAATAACTCAATTTAAATTACTAAGGGATTAAAAACCATTTGAGAATTGTTTTTAAATGTTCAAAACAAATAAACCATTTTTTGGTTAATGCTTTTTTGTCAGTTGAAGAAACAAAAAAAAAGTTTGAAATTTTCTCTGTAATAACAGCTTGAGTCATTTATTGCTAAAGTCAATAGAAATCGAAAGCTTAATATTTGTAATAAAAGCCAGAGTAATTGAGAAAAGTTTCTTTAAATGTTTCCTGAAAGAAAAAGTTATTGAGGATAAAAGAAAGTTGTTTTAATGTTTCCTAAAAAATGATGCAGAAATGTTTGTTTACTCTTGTTTGAATTGAAACTACAATTGATTCGAACTACTGAAATGAAAGTAACTAAAAAGTAGGAGATCTTTAAAGAAGGATTTAAAAGAAACGGAGAATTAAAGAGTAGAGGAGGATCAAGAAAAGTTGTCTAAATATTTTCTAAAAGATGCTGCAGCATTGTTTGTGTTTTCACTTATTTAGATAACGTAGCATTCGAGCGAAAAATTGCTCGAAAAAGATCGAAAAAACATACATGAAAACAAATGAATACCTACAAGTTCTGTCTTTTTTCTTTTATGAAAGGAGAGATTCTCAAATGTAACACTAGTTAGCAGTATTTTTATTGAACTAATTGTGGTTTCAGTCAATAGGGAAAATAGTGTTTAAAAATAGATTCAATACCTGTTCCAGTTTCGATTGGTTTTTGATTCCATTTGTAATTCGAATAATTTCTTTTTTGATTTGATCACTTAATCGTTTTAAGGAGTAAGCAACGCAATTTTTATTAACTGTCAGAAAAGCTCTTTCTCGTGTTCTCTTTTTTTTTGATACTGGAAATGTAAAACATGGTCTATTCTGTACGGCAAGGAGTACAAATAAAACGTCAATGTGATCGGTCCCGTCGAGGGATTGTCGCTTTTGGAATGTCGTAGCAAAAGGTTTGGCTTCATAGGGAGGAGTCTCTCTCTCTATCTCTCCCTCTTTCTGTTAGCTTCGAGAGACCTCAATCTTTTACTCCGTCTGCGAGGATTTATATTTATGGTCCAGGGAAAGACAGGAAAGAGGACGACGAAGAGAGGGTTTTTAAAGAGAAAAGAAAAGAATCACATTCAAGTGCATGGTCCCCGTATCTCTTTGACTCGATAGAAGCGACGTTTAGAAGAGGACTTTTATACATTTCTTTTCTTCCCTCCATTCCTTCTATAAATTACATATACACAAAATAAGAAAACAAAAAAAGTAAAAAATGGCCATTAAGTATTAAACATGTTTATATTTGAGTTAGTTGTAAAATGAAGTGCTTTGCCGGAAGGACTGCACTAAAAGAAGAGAAGGATTATTAAGGATGGAAAAAATGGCAAGAGGTATAAATAAATACACCAAGTCAGAAGGTGGATGAAGATGGATGTGAATAAATGACACGCAGGAGGAATAAGAGGGAATTGCCTTGAATGTGAGATTCGAAATTATCGCGCTCTTTCGGAACAGTTAGGTTCGTCTACCGGTCGACTATGGAACGAGAAGGATGGGGGGGAGTGAAGAAACGGAACTGCTACAGGGGGCAAATGTATGCGCACTCTGGCAGATAACGCGAGGGTACGATTGCCGTTTTTCTCCTCTCGCCCGATGGTTGGACATTAACGTGTTGGCGCGGACTCGAGTCAAGAGTCGAGGTTAACACCCGTGTCCATCTATGGTCTACACGATGGATAATTCAGCGTCACTTAACCGTTCTGCGAAGCGCGAGAACAGTGACGATGTATATCGTTCAAAGAGCGAGTGAGAGAGAGTGAGAGAGTGCGAGTGGTCTTACATCCAATGTCGAGGTTCTGTAAGCGCTCTGATTCCTTTTTCCTTTTCTACTTATTCGCCTCTCTCAATTCTAGGTAGCGGTTAAGGTCTTTATATGCTGGTAAGAACCTGCTAACGCCGCGAAGACGACCGTTGATCGTTATATTACCATTGAGCGACGGTGAGAATTCCTCGTTTTCCTGAAGAGAATCTTTAAAATTGTCATCTCCTTCCTTGGGCCGGTATGTTCACCGAGAGTCAAAGAGACAATGATGAGTTCAAATTCAAACCGTGGCATCCGTTTGCGAATTCAATGCAGCCATTATATTGGAATAGAAGATGATCATTGCATTCTTCAATAAACGCCTTCATTCCCTTGTTTCTACAAGTGTTTGTTGTAAAAACAAAACCATCACTAAATTTCATCACGATCGCAAAAAAAAAACGATTGTAAAGTAATTTGTACTGGATTTTTACGCTAGAACATCAAATTTCTAGAATTGCTGTGCATTTCTCGCCGCAATTTTTTACTATTTTGTTGAACATTTTATTAAAATATTTTCACAGGAAGGAAAAAACCTGTATAATTTGCTTTGGGTACAGGAGAAGTTAAATAGTAATTGATGACAAAAATGTCCAGAATCCATTTTACCATGTAAATTCTAAATTACTCTACTTTATTCTTTCTGCACAAGTTATTAATAAGCGAAGGGAAAACTGATAAAAATGGAGAGTCCCATTTCATGTGGTACTAAAAACACTAGGAAAGTAAGCTTTACTAAACACTTTTCACTAATAAAACCTGAACTGTCTGAAATTTCTATATACACCTTCAACATTTTTTGTAACTTCCAAAGTGAATTTTACTTGTTCCAAAGGTAAAAATTTGGTAAAATTTACTCCTCAAGAAGTAAAAGATTCCATTTAGACATTTCAGTCATCTTAGATATCATTTTTCAAGTAGTAAAACCAACGTTATACATTTCACAGGCCGACAAAATTACATCAACTGCATGTTGCCTTAAATGTTACAGCTGATTTTTACAGGATTTTGTCCGAAGAATACGAATCTGACCTTGAAAATATTTGATTGCCTCTAGTTTTTAATCAATTCACGCTTCAATACGAAAAATTCGCATTTTTGACATTTTTTGAATGAATGTTAAATTATAAACCGAAACAGTAAATCTGTCTGCATAGGGCCAAATCAAAGCATAAACACTGCTCTTGAATATCCAAAAACAAAAAATTTAATTTATGTACACTTTAAACTATAATGTCAAAAGAGACATTCGCTGTTCCATAAACATATTGAAAACAACAGTATTTTTGATAATTTAAGGCAATTTAAATTAAATTGAAGAAAGTGAATTTATCATTCGGTAGTATTAATATTGAAGATGAAAGAATTTATCAATTATCCGAATCAAATCTCTCGAATTAAATTTCTTAAGTAAGCACTAGATTTCGTTATGAAAATACAATATATTTTTCATATGTATCGACAGCGCAGCTGTCCTAATACAGAAACCTGCTTTTTCTGAAAATCATTTTTTCGAAATTAATTAATAATTTCAAAATTATCAAAGAACTCAGAAAAAATGCTCAGTGGTCAGAGCAGTCTACCGGCAATAAAAAGGTCGTGGGCTCGTATCCCACCATGCTAACCAATTTTTTCTGAGTTCTTTGATAATTTTGAAATTATTAATTAATTTCGAAAAAATGATTTACAGAAAAAGCAGGTTTCTGTATTAGGACAGCTGCGCTGTCGATACATATGAAAAATATATTGTATTTTCATAACGAAATCTAGTGCTTACTCAAGACATTTATTTTCGAGAGATTTGATTCGGATAATTGATTAATTCTTTCATCTTCAATTTAAATTAAAATTAGTCTCTCTAGGAATTTTTATGGTCGCTGCTTACTGATCTGTATTCAGATTTTAATATTCAAAATGGCGGATCCAATGTGGCCGAATTTTTTTAAAATTTTACATTTTTATCATAAAAGGCGTAAATTATCTTTAAAAATTTGGTCCGCCACTTGTAATTTTTATATATCATAGCAGATTTGTAAGCAGCAATTATAAAAAACCCCAGAGACACTAATTTTTACTTGAATTACCTTACATGGTCAAAGGAAATATTAATTTTAATACGTTTATGGAACAGCCTATGTCTCTTTGGACATTATAGGTTAAAGTGTACATAAATTACATTTTTTGTTTTTGAATATTCAAGAGCAGTGTTTAAGCTTTCATTTGGTGCTATGCGGACAGATTTACTGTTTCGGTGTACTGTTGTACATTCATTCAAAAAATGCCAAAAATGCATATTTTGTATATTGAAACGTAAATTGATTAAAAACAAGAGCCAATCCAATATTTTCAACGTCAAATTCGTATTCTATGGACAAAATCCTATGAAAATCAGCTTTTATAAGTTAGGCCACAAAATTTTGTTGGCCTGTGTTTTCTTTGAAATTCCTAACAATTTCTAACCCTTTACCAAATTTAAAGGATCCTTTCAAATCCTTTAAAAAATTGTACGAAAAAAATATTAAATTTAATTCCCTTTGACTGTCAATCGGCATTCTTTGATCAGATTTGTGAAATTCAAAATGTCAAATCCAATAAACCAACATTTTTTAACTTGAATTTTTTAATTCAGATTTTTCAATATTACTAAATTAAAATTTAATATTAGGATTGAGAAGCACAAAATAGAGATTTCAATATGTTACTCAAGAATGGCAGAACATTTTAAAATTAGTACATTTGAATCCTAATGTACTTGTGTGAATTTTCTGAAAGTGACATTTTTTATGTCAACATGTCTCCAATAGGACTTCTACAATAAAATTAAATTTTCATGGTTTTTTTTTCAAATTCTCAGAAATTTTTTAAAAATATTGTCAGAAAGTTAGAAAGATCGTCAGTTATTATGTTTTTTCTATCATTATGTGCATTTTAAAATTTTGAGACCTCACTTTTATTTTTGATAAAAATGTTTAAACTTTGTCTTCAGTTTTAGGTTAAAATTACTTTACAATGATTACTGACATTTTATACTTTAAAAATATCTTAAACAAAAATTTAATGCACATTAAAATAAAGCTGAGAATCTGACGTTAAATTTTCCTATATTTTATCTACAAAAAGGAGAAAAATTATTGCTGTTATAAATAATCGAAATTTACATTTTTCTCCGAGTAAAAATTAATTTCATCTCCGAAGCCTTTCTTTTTAATAAATAACTGAATGTAGAAGTAAATTTAAAAGAATATTTCGATGGTAATATAAAATGAGGGTGTGAGATTTGTATGTTTTACTAAAAAACATATTTTAATTGCGCCCTAATGTATACAAATATGAAAGAAAATTTATTTTTCATCTCCGAAGCCTTTTCCTTGAAATATGCTAATTTTTTTTTGTTTTTAGTATTCACCTGCATTGCTTTGAAAAAATTAACCCAAATTACCTTTAAATCAAATACTTTAAATACATTTATATTTTCATCTAATTGAATATATTTGGTATTAAAATGTACAAATTATTGATTTTTAATCAGTGTAATTTTATTTTCGATTTCGTGAACGCGATATTAGCGTGAATTTTTAATAGAAAAGCTCGCCAATTAAATAAAATTAATTTAATGGAGCAACAATAATATTTTTCAAATGAAAAAAACTTTAATATTTTTAAGAATTAATTTTGCGCAACCTAAAATCTTACTCTTGAGTATGAAATTAAGTAGATTTAATAGAAATAACCATACAATTAAAGAAAAAAATTAATTGAAAAGCTGAATTTTAAAAGTGTCACTTTCAGAAAATTCACCCACTTACGGTTTTCATAGTCAGTGAATCCGAAATTGATATCAAAATAAAAAAATTTTAAATGTCGACTCCTTTGAATTTTTCCTTTTAATTTTTTAGCTCGTTGATTACGAAACTGTTGTTAGTTTTTAAAAATTAAAAATGGCAGATTTAATATGGCGGGCGAAAAGTTTGAAAAATTGAAATAGGCTCATTATTGTTTAGGGGCTTTTGTGATCGCTGATGGCAATATGTTTAATTTTATAGCAAAAATATTATAATTTTGATTGAAACAAAATTTCTTTTAATCAAACAAATAGTTTTCTCAGTGTATTCTCTTTTTAAACAAAATAAATTATTAATAGAGGAACAAAAAACGAATAAACATAAATATGATTGGTATAATTGTTTAGAATAAAATTTATTTTGAATTTCGACCCAGTAAAAAAGTACATCGGAAGAAATAAATGTTTTCAGTCAGAAATTCCAGACAGTTTAAATTTTACCTAGCAAATAGTAAATGTAACTCTAAATTTCCTGCTTCATATTTTCCTTATTTCTCAGCACATATACAAGATATGTTATTAATGGAGAGAAAGAAAACTAATAAAAAAAATGGAAAATAGAAATAAATATAAAAAATTCCAGTAGCGTATTATCGACTCAGTGGGATGTGAATTTGTACCTGACAACAAAGGTTAGGTAAACGGCTAAACGGGCCACGCTTCAGAGATCTTGCTGGAAAATCTCTTCTACGTGCGTTTCCCTCGTTTTTGATGCACCGCTGGCTACGCGAACATTCAATCCCTCTCTCTTTTCTTTTTTTCTACAGGGCAAAATATATCGTCTCCTTTTCTTGAACAGTTTTGTAAAATATATTAAGAAGGAGAAACCCCAATATTTACTAAATTTTTCCCTTAACGGTCCATTGGGAGGGAGGGAGGGAATTTATAACTTACCCAACGAAAAATTACATCGTTCTGCATCGTGTCACGATATTCTCTATACACAAACGGGAAGAATCACGGTTTTCATATTGTGTTACGTTTAAAGAGTTGATTTCGATTGCTTTTGATCTCTAATCTCTATTGGTCTCTTTTGAGACTATAGAATCGTATATATTTATATATATATATATATATATATATACAGTCGACCTTTTAACTGTATCTCATACCATTGAACTTTGAACATAATCCCTCTCTCGACAAATAATCGCGGGATTATCTCTAAAATTAAGTGCATTCATCATCTTAATTCCTTTGCTTTATTATAAATCAGATAACAATATTTATTTCTCGACCTCTTTATATTCTCCAATGTTAAATTTTATTCAAATATCAATTTCTCAATGCATTATTAATAACGTTTTTGCAATTCATTTAATTAATGTGAATTCACAGAAATTAATTATTATACATATAGAAAAGTGATTTTTGATTTTAATAGAAAACAATTTTTTTTCATAATTTACAATTTAAAAATGAATGGTTCATGCACTAAAACCTCCGACATTAATAACGACGTCACTTTTGCATACTCATTCATCATTTAAATTTGCATAATCAAGATAGGCTTACGTCCAGTAAGTTTTTGCATAACTAATTTTAATCGAAACGAATTGCGTCCTGGGGTTGTTTATTTTCTCACGTAATATTTTACATATTACATATACTTTAAATTTACACGTATTTTACAAACCAGGGGGACATGTTTTTATATATTTGCAGGGAAAAAAGAAGGAAATAAAAATAAACAAGGGGAGAGATAAACGTTTGAGAGAGAAAAAGGTGAAAGGAAAATCGAGAAAGACAACTTTCTAAGGGTACAAGGAATGTGGCTTCTGTTGATTGATGAATTTCCAGTTTTTACTTTGCTTAGATTAGTATTTATCGATTGAATGTAATTTTAACTGAAAAGATATTTTACAAATTAAGTGTAATTTAACAAAATTTGACATGGTAGGTACTTTTTGCATAAACAATTTTGTTTTCGTATAAAATAATAATTTAATTTCTGCTTTTTGAAAATTTACGAATTGAGAGAAGAGATCTTACAAATTTCAGTATCTATTCTGCCTAACAATTTTTGTTTAAAATAAATGTTTTTCTATATAATAAAAGTTCAAAATATTACTTGTTTTGTAAAAGTTTAATTATTAACAACTCTTTTTGTACAGAATATTTGTTATAAATAGTTTCATCTCCAGAAAAAATCGTTTATAATACTATTGTTTTAAAAAAGAACTATTGTCCAACAAACTATTGTTCTAAAATCAATTGTTGTGGAATAAATGTTGCCAAATAAATTTTTTCTATCTTCTATTATTTTAACTTTTGAATACTTATCAAACATTTTTATTGTTTAGGACAACTATTATTCTGAAAAGGAATTATTTTATAAAAATATTGTTTTAATTAAATATTTTTTTAGAGTTTCATTCAATTTTTTTCTTCTATTCAATTCAATTGAGACATGATTCCAAAGTTTTGAAGTTTCAAATGAACGAAATATTTTTTATTGAAGACATTTTAATAAATTACTAATCATAAAAAAATTTTAAAACTGAAATTTTACATTTACAAACTGAATAATTAATTTTTTTGTTAGTGACACAAAATAATTGCAATAAAAATTTAATTTTTAGATGAAATAAATAATTTTCGTTCATTTGAACGTTCAGAACTTTAGGATCTTATTCAGACACAGAAAAAAAGTAGTATAAATTTTGTTGCGGGTAATTTTAACCAATGCTAACTCACATAGAAAGTGGCGCTCTCACATAGGTAAAATTTTGTTGCAGCGAATTTTTACCCCAAAATTGGGTTAAAAATTATACTTTGTTTTTCTTGTGAAATAAATTGGTGAAATAATTTGTTTCAAATAATAATCTTAATAAAAATTATTCAAAACTAGTTCTATTTCAAAAAATTACATATGTTTACAAAGTTTTAAATGCGAGAAATAAAAATCTGTTTCTAACGTGACTTTAAAAGCTATACTCGAACAAACAGTCTATTTTTTTACCATTACGTCAGATTTTTTAGATAATTGCAATTTTTTGATACTTAAAACAATTGTCACTAAACATCGAAATATATGAATAAAAAACAGTTATATCATACTTAAAAGTTTTTAGGGTCGATCATTACGAATTTTATGTCGAATTTTGAAAATTCAAAATGGCGGATCCAATATGGCGGAGAAAATATTAAAAATTTAACGGTTTTGTTTGGAACTTATTGCTCAGTGTTTGTCCCAATTTAAAGTCATATTTTTGGTATTAAAAACGGCGGATACAATATGGTGGACAAAAATTAAAAATTAAACGGATTTGATTGTTATTTCAGTGTTTTTTGGCTTCCTAATTACAAATATAAAGTTAAATTTGAATAATTTTAAATGCTGACTCTAAAATGTCAGACGAATAAAAATCAATCCTTAATTTGTTTTCCTGTGTTACTAAATAACCATTGTTTCTAGGTTCCTAGCATTTAAATATTGTTATTTAACTGTTGTTTCATAGAGTAACTTTAATTTTGTTTCCACAAATTGCTTTTTATGAAGCTTAGTTGTTAGTTAGTAATCAGGTGCAAATTGTACAAAAATTTGTACCACAATACAAATTATACTTATGATGTACCCCTACAATAAAGTTCATCGAGACAATTTTTCAAACTGTTCTTGTGCGTATTTTTCATTGCATGATCCTCAAACAAAAGTACTGATTCAATCATTTTTGTCATATTCGACGTGAAACTTGACTGATTAAAATCATGAAAATTGAGTCACTAATTCGCAGTAAATTTTCACTGATTCAATTTTAGACAGAACAACGATTGTATTTTAAAGCACAATATTTCCTGAAATCAACATTATAAACTAAAGATCTAGAAAATTTTTTTTCCATAGCGAAATTTCTACAAATAGTTAAATTATCACAATTTATTAATAAAAATAGGAAGGAAGAAAGACTCCTCTAACAATTGATAAAGTTTAAAATATTTATTAAAATTAATAAAATTGCCACTACAGTGATAACAAGGAAGCATTTAATTTTACAAGGCACTTCCCTTAGTTTCTGCAAAGGATATTTGCCTAGTTGCATTTGTGTTTGTTTGTAGATGCAGTTCCATTAGTTGGGAAAAGGAAAAAGGGTATGATTGCATTATATTATATCATTATGAGAATCCTCGTCGTTATTCCATTCGTAGATGATTAACTGTCCACCCAAGTCATGGGCATCCATCAGTCTGTCTCTTTAACGGAATACAAGTCTCGAGATAAGGTCAAAGTATGATACACTGGTTCTTCCTTCGGCTTGATATAACTTATATGACTTTGAACGTATATACAATTTTCATTGCCGCTAAATTGACTTAATGTGAAGGATATTTTTCACGAATAGTGCAACGACCTTCGCATAGATGATAGAGGGGAAGGGACATGCGGTAATAGAGAGAAAATCTCTTCCGAGTTTGCGCTTCTTCTCGTTTGTTAATATCCAATCCCGTAATTTCCTTTTAAACGAGAGTGGGGGGAGGACATTTTGAAAAATCCCCGTGTCACGGAGACCGGAAAATAATTATTGCGCAAGAGTTAACTATCTCGGCAATATCTATCGTCAGATCGGTCCTTTGGACAATGATCGGAATGACCTCACCATGGTCACTGTAACAACTTACCTTTACCCATTGGTCGATCTTTTAAAGTATTTGTACCTGGGTTTTACAAGTACTTGCATGTTACGATAGCATGCGATACAAAGCGATAAGATACGATATAGCACCGTTCGGCGGTATGGTTGGTGTGTTGGTGCGCCAAGTAACGGGTTGAAAAAGGTAATTATTTCGATGCCAAGGTTCATCGTGTATAATTGAGAACGTGGGTAAACACTTAAGTGATTTTAATTCAATTTTCTTCCGAACCCTCAGCATATCGAGTGTCCCCCGCTAAAGATCGTAAAGATCGCGTTCCTTTGCACTGCAAGAAGCACGCGTACTCCGAACCACGATCATCATCATCATCATCATCTAAAGCATATAGGCATAATTGCTTCGCCAATAGACTGACGATACCGTCGCGAAACTTAAACAATATCCGGTAAACTGTAAGACGAACGACAGGATAATCCAGGGGTTCCGCTCTCAATTCCCTCTTTTTACTATATTTATATATTATCCGCATTCCTTGTTTAATTATTTACCTATATAGCCTATAAGTAATTTCGCCTCATTTTATTTATGTGAATTTGAGGAATGATCGAGTTGGGATGAGTCGCCCTTGTTCTTGCTTCTTGCGCTAATTTTCAAATATGAAAATAAAAAAAAAATTATAATAGCCTTGTAAGTCTATTCATGAGCTCGTTGAATGTTGCTAATTACACAATTAAACGGTTTCTGGATTTTATGACTTGGAAAACTTATGTTTTGCATAGTTAATAGGAGGACAACAATTTTCTCACGGTTACTTTATTATGTACGCTGTGACGTTTTCTGCTTTAGAATTTCCTTTTTTTCAAGTCTATTTTTCAAATTGCAATTTCAATTTTTGTTTAAATTGGTTCACTATTTTTCTCATAAAAACGGATGGGAATTTAATAATAAGAAATTCTGTAGAGTAATAAAAATTATTGATCTTAATAATATGTAAAAAATTTGTTATTAGGAACAACTTCATTCTAAAACGATAAGTGCTATAAAAGAACTATTGTTGCTTTAAAAGTTAAAATGACAACAGTTGTTAAAAATTTATTCTCGACAACTATTGCCGATAAGAATTAAACTTCAAGTAGGCGTATCGTTTTTAGAAATAATATTCTTTTAGACTATTGTTCTAACTACTATTGATATTAAAATAACTACTGTTGCCAACAATTGTTAAGATAGTTATTGTTCCTTACAACTTTTGTTCCAAACAATTATTACATCCAAAGAATAATGTTCTTAACAATTATTGTGCCTGACAACTATTTTCATATTCAATAAATTGAGCTGAAATTTTGTAAGAAAGTCTGAAATATAATAAAGAAGAGTAGTGATGTGGAAAAGTTTGAATCAGTGAAAAATATTATTTTAAACAACTTTGGTTTCAAAACTATTTTTAAATAAAATGTGAATTTCAATGAAAAATGTTTCAAAACAAAATTATTCTTTCAAACAAGTATTCAATCTAGTAAACAATAAATGTGCTTAAAAATGATTAAAGAATTATTATTATTTCATTATTATATATAATAATCTTTATATTCATTAATTCATTCTGTCTACAGATTAAAGTTAGTCTATTTGAATATGCTTTTACTTGTTTTTCTAAAACATTTTTCTTGTTAGATCAAAAATATATAGTTTTGAGTCAATCACAATTTTTGTTTATAAAATTTGTACTTTCTTTTGTAAAAAAAAATTTTCTAATATGCATAATTTTCATTTCTTTACTACAATTTTTAACAAAATTTTAGTATGTTAAAAAAAGTTAAACACTATGCATAATTTTTGTTGTTTTAATTGAAAATAAAATTCAGAATTTTAAAATAATTTTATTTTACATAATGAAACATAATTTTTCTAAATTCAATTTTTCAAACATAATTTTTAGTTAAAAATAAAACTGCGAATTTTAAGTGTATAAAACAGTAATACAAAATGGTTGTCACAGTTTTGAATTATTAATCAGCAAACTTTTTTCTCTGTTTTTAATTAAAACTTAAAAAATTGTTATTGAAAGACATGATATTATATTGATTTTAAAAAATACAATTATAAATATACGATTTTGTAGTAATGTATAAAAATAACAATTAAAAAAACAAGATCATGCAAATTTTAATAATATTTTTCTATTTTAAAAATATAAAAGTATTTTAACAAAATTTCGTCTGACATAACAAAGTTATACTTTTTTTTTATTTACTAATAAAAAAATTCGAAATTTATTTAACAACATTTTAAATATTATTAAGAAAATTCTGAATTTGTAGAAATATTAAAAAAAATTCTTTTTTAATTTAAAAATATAAATTGTATAATTTGAATTTATGAACAAATATATTATTTTAATAACTGACTTAGAATGTACACACGCGCCCTAATGCGCGTCTATAATTCTGGTAAAAATAATAAACAATAATAATTAACCTAAAAAATGATTTAATAAGTTTGTAAGAGGAGACAGTATTGTCCTAATATATCAATCCTAACATTTCTATTAGTGTGCGTATTCATATATCATTTAATTCACACAAATACTCAGAGAGAGTGAGAGAGAGAGTATATTTCTATTTCTAGTAATAAATATGAATTTCCACATATAAACTCAACTGCAAAGGATGAAGAAAAGACGATACGAGAGAGGTTCGTAGCTAAGAGGAAATTGGAAACTCGTCCGCGCATATCGCTCAACGTTATATCATAATACGCCTCAGCTCTAATTGATCCTTGGATGACATATTAAGGAAATTAAATTTCGCGATAATCCATGACGTTCTAGTTTGTCAAGTCGGTGGTCGATATACATGAAAACTGAATCAAACATGCAAGAATAGATAAATAGATATAAAAATAAATCATCATAAATATGTAAATTAATGTAAATGAATTAAAATAGAAGTAAATAAAAATATCAAGTAATTAAGAAATACTTAATAGCTGATAAATAATCAATAACTATCGAGAAAATAGATAAAGAAGAAAATAAACAAAAGGTAATTAAATAAATGAATAAGTTAATTAAAAGAAAGTAAGTTAATGAATAAATAATATATCTTCTTCTTTATTATTTATATATTGTTCATTTTATTTTTATTTTCAAATAAATAAAAAAAATAATATGATTTACAAACATATATGTGTGTACGAGAGTACAAAGTTTGTTTGTTTGGCTCCACTGTCAACTGATTGCAGTGTTCAAAATTCTACAAAAAAATAATAAAATAAAATAAACAAACAACTTATAGAATATTTTCACACGTTCATTTACATTCTCTCTGACCTCAAGACTCGCTGCCACATTCTATACAACGGTACATTTTATATTCATGTGTCTATAATTGACACTCACGCTCACCGACATTTTTAAAGTCTGCCATTTAATTAAAGTTCAACCACAAATGTTTCACTTGTAAATACATTTTAATGGAAAATAATTTCTCTGTTCTGGTAGTAAGTTCACTTTATACCATTCCCTCAACTTTCCATATAGTTCAAGCCTCTGATACTGACTTGTCTGACTAAACGTTGATTTTACTACTTCATTTTTTTCTATCACTTGCAATTGTATAGTTATTTCCTCACGATTCAATTTTATTGCATATATGTAAAAGAAAGAAATTTTTTAAAAAATTTGTTAAAAAACTGCCTAATTTTTAGTTATATTAATTTTTAATGATAGTTAATTTCAGTTAAGAAACAAACATTTCAGTAAAAAAAATAAACAATAGCAGTAAAAAGAAGTCTTTAAGAAATACTCAGTGATGTCGAAAAAATAAATTTAAATAATATGATAAAAAAATTGTATACAAAAAAAATAAGGCCTGATAAAAATGGAAAAGTGTTTTTTTTTAATTAATTATTTTCAGTTCGATTTTATCAAATGTTTACAATTTAAGAACTAATTGGAGTATAAGTTTTGGAATTTAATTTGCCATATCGCCTTATGTGAATAAATTATTGAAGACAATGGTGTTAATTCTCATGCGGGATTCATATTTTTCTTCAGCCTTGCTTTATATCAACAAAATGCATCTCTTTCTCGTGGTATAATGAAAAATAAACTCATCATTATTGACGCTAATTTCCGGTATTTCTGCGCCAATCGGGATAATTACAATTGGCCGAGTATATTCTCACGAATGATGTCGAAAGTAAAGATGCTTCATATATATATATATATGTATATAAAATGCCATTTTCAATCCTTTGTACCGTTAAACGACAAAACAGTGAAAATAAGTGGTAAAACAGAAACGAAGAAGACGAAGAAAGATATTTGCAACCGTGTTTTCAATTACCGGAGACGAACATAAGAAAATAGTGGGAATGAGATGGGAGGAAAAGGAAGACTTTAATGTTTAGAAGAGTGTAAAGGTTGTCTAGAAATAGTTTCGAGGATAGTTAACAAGGATTATTTTAACTCTCGCCAATGTTAAGAGTTCTAAAACAAAATTAAATTTGTTTACGTTTCCTTGAGAGTTTCGTGTTTCGAATGAGTTAAAAGTAATTATTACGATTGAGAAAATGTTTTCCTAATTTAAATGGAACATTTAAGACAAAAGTCTGAAAATCATCAAAGAAATTTTCGTTCATAACAAATAGTGTTGTTCTTAAGAAGAATTGTTCCGAACAATAATTGTCCAAAAGTGTTTTAGTTCTAAATAGATATTGTTTTAAAGTGTTCTTTTTTAAATATAACATTGTGCGAAAGTGTTCTTGTATTAAACCAATAATTTCTAAAGAATTTTTGATGCAAATAAGTAATAATATTCGAACTGTACTTATTCTAACAACTGAATCTACTAATATCCTTTGTTTCTCACAACTAATGTTTCTTACACTTTTTGTTTCTAACAATTTTTACTCCTAATAACTATGGTTAAATTATTTTTTACAATTTTTGTTACTTTGAATTTTAACAACTAACTATTTTTTGCTAACAACTATTAATCCGTAAAATAATTGTTCCTCACAACTACTGTTCCTTACAACAATTGTTCCTTACAACTACTGTTTCTTACAACTATTTTTCTAAAAAATTAGTGTTTCTAACAATTATTGCTCATAACAAATAGTGATCCTAATATTTATTGATCTTATTAACTATTTTTCGAATAAAATATTTTTGTAAAATCTTTATAGTTAAAAAAAACTATTGATTCTAATAACTGTTGTTCCCAACAATTATTGATTCTAATGACTGTTGTTCCTAACAATTATTAATTCAAATAGCTGTTGTTCCTAACAACTATTGTGCCTAATTACTATTGTTCCTTGAAACTATTGTTGTTTACACCTTTTGTACATAACAATATTTACTACAAAGTAATAAACCTAATAATTGTAGTTCCTAATAATAATTGTTCCTTACATACAACTTTTGTTTCTAATTATTTTTATTTCTAACATTTATTGATGCTAATACATATCGATCCTATTAACTTTTTTTCTAACCAAACATTGTTTCTAACAACTGTTGTTACTAACAGTTTTTACTCTTACCAAGTATTCTTTTTAACAACTATTGTTCACTGAAAAAAAAGTTCTGGTTACGGTATATTTAACACAATATTCTAGTTAAAACAACCAGAATTCTGGTTTAATTAACAAGAATTCTGGTTAACCTAATCAGAAAAATTGTAGTTAAAACCGGAATTTCTGGTAATACCAACCAAAAGTTTTTTCCAGTGTTGCTTACAAATTTTAGTCCTAATAATTTTTACTCCTAACAACTATTGTTACTAATTGCCTTTTAACTCTATTAACCCTCCGTCACACACCTAGGGAGGAATTCCCTCTACGGTTTCAGTATTTTTTAAATAACTTTTGTTTTCCTCATTGCAAAATAAAATCAGTCTCTATACCTTTCGACAATTTACTCTTCAACACATTTTTAAAAAATCATTTAGTTTAAACATAATTTATATTTAATTATGAAGCTTCAAAGCCAGAAAAACTCGAAAAAGTGAGATTATGTTAAATAAAAAAATCAAGTTTTCAAAACATTTTTTGTTCCACTGTTGGTTAATGGCAAAATTATAATATAAATATAATTAAAATAAATTATTTAATGGTTTTTTTGCTTATTTGTTAATGTTATATTATTTTTACATGTAAAGTGTAATTCCTTCGAAGATGTGCATTCGTGTAATTAAATTTCATTTTTGAGACCGAAAATTAAATTTATTAAATTTAGAATTTAGAATAATTTACTACATATTTCTAAGTTTGTGTTAAAATTAAATTTAAATTAATTCCTTTGTTTATGTTGTTATGTCGCTTGTTTTACAATGTGGTGAGGGATTCCCTCTAAACGTGTGTAAAGTCGTAATTTTTTCCAAGGTGTGTGACGGAGGGTTAAAAATTCAAAAATTTTTGTAACCAAATATTGTTCCTAAAAATTATTGTATCCATCAACTATTGATTGTAAAAGCTATTAGCAGTACCTAACAACTATTGTTCGTTGCAACTATTGATGCAATTATTTTGTCTAATAACTATTGCTCCTTATATAACTACTGTTCCGAACAATTTTTACATACTGCGAACCAATAACGTTCCTAACAATTATTCATTACGACAATTACTGATACTTTAAACTATTGTTTTTGAAAACAACTAACAACTTTGGTTGATGACAATCTTTTTTTTAAGACTACTGCACTTTGCTTTACTTGCTTCTCAATAAATTAGTCAAGATTATCTGAAAAGTTAGAGGAAGTTCCACAAAATTTTAATGTACACATAATTTTTTTCTAAAACAGATGAATATCATCCAAAACATTAATAAAATTTCTCTTTAATTTTTAAAAATAAATTATATTGATTTGATGTATTTTTTAATTAATTTTTTCCATTATTGACACTGAACCAAAACTGCCTTATTACTTGTGCATTGTTAATGCTATAAATTTAACTACATTATAAAAAATTTCGGAATAAATTTCTAAAAAATTAAACGAAAAATTTTCAAACTATTGGGAATATCATAATTTTTAAACAAAATTGGAATTTATTCCACAGAATTTGAAAAATTTCCTACTACAAAGAATTTTTTAAAGAATATTTATAAAAAAAATTCTGAATTCTGTTGAAAATATATCAAAATGTTTTGAAAAAATCATTAGTTCAAGAAAATATTAGAATTTATTTTTTAAACTTGGAAAAATGTCCTAATACGCAATAATTTCCCAAAAAATTCAGAAAATATTCAATAAATTATTGAACAAAAATTTTCCTTAAGAGTATGTGGAATATTTAACAAATTTAAAAAAAAAATTTCTCTAACAGTTTGTGCAATATTCGAAACGATTTTGGGAAAAAGTTTTCCACAAAAATTTTAGGAAATATTCACAGAAATTATTAGATAAAATTTTTCCTTAATAATCTAAGGGGATATTCAACAATTTACAGGGGAAAATTTTTTCCTAAAACTCACTTTCTATATGAACATATTGTTTTAAAAAATTCTTATTCAAAGAATACTATTCAAAATGGTAAGAAAAAGTTTTTCTAAATAATTTTATTGTCAAGCAATGAATTTTCCTATTTAGGGAAATTTATTGTTCAAACTATCAGTCTTTTAGAAAAATACTGTTTTAATAGACAATAATTTTTTTATAATTATTATTTTTCCCATCAACTGTTCTGAATTATTATGAAAGTGTTATTAACTATTTTGTAAGAAGTTTTCAAAGTATTTCCCAAGTGCTCCTTACGAGTCCTTTTCTTTTTGCCTGAAAAATTTCAAATTCGTTCAAAATTTGTCTCCTTGATAGGCACTTGAAATTTATCCAGAACAGTGCGTCCACTTTTCACCATGTAATGGAAAGGATGTTTGATAGAAAATTTTCCAAGTGCTTTTAATAAAAAATTTCGTCAAACGTTTATAGACAAGGGAGAATGATTCAGTAAAGTGAGACAGATATTAAAAACTTGTGTCGTGACATAAGAAGCATTTTTAAAAAAAAAGAAAAAAAAATGGATCCGTCACTTGTTCTTGAAGAGAATTCTTACAAAAGAAGGTTAACATCGAGAGAGTGAGAGAGAGAGAAGGATAGAGGGAGAGTGAGAGAGTCGTAGCAGGTGCATATTATTCACGACTCAGCCGGATGGATCTCGCGCGAATTCATAAAGCAGTCTTTTGTGTAGATACTTCGGGGACGTTGCTACTCTTTATGGTAATTTCACGGACCAGTGAGACTTATGAAACCTAGAGAATTTTACACGAGAAGGAAGCGTAGGGCGTTGAATTTTATGTATATATATATATATATGTGTAAGAGAAAAAAAAGATGTTCAAATGATTAGACACTTGTTTTTTTTCAATATACAAAAGAGCTTGATAATTTTTTTTATCGAGGAAAAAATTTGTTTTTTACTGCAGTTTGTCGTCGATTTTAATTTTTGTTCTTCTTCTTCTTCTTCTTTTTTTGGGGTGACTCCCGGTGACGGTGCATCTTGGACGCCATTATGGTCCATTTGTGCTCCTCTACTCGGCAAGTGCAAAGCACTTCCTTAGGTGCTTTGTTCACGATAACGAGGCTAAAGCGCTGTAAAAGCGACAAGGGACATTTATTATTTCGACGCAGTGTACATGGTGTATCGTTGCTTGTAATATATTGCCATGGTAAATGAATTGAAAACTGCGCGGGCTATTTTGTTGCGAAGAAAATGTGGAATGAATATAGAAGAGAATTAAGCGAGAAGTATAACGTTATGTATATATAACATTGAGAGAGAGAGAGAGAGAGAGAGAGAGAAGCGGGGATTAAACGACCTCAGCTATAACCCAGTTATTCATCTACACCAAACTCTCTCCCACTCTTACTCCTCCTTCTGGCAATACCTCAAAAATTTACTTCAAATTAACGTAATCATTTTAAATTTTCAAGCGCTACAAAAAAAGGACTTATGAAATATTTCGCCAAGAGTTGCATACAAATAACAACTTTGTGACGTTTTTAAAAACTGGAACAGCTGGTAATAAGAATAAATTATACTGATTATGTTAATTTTGAATCTCTTTTTCACAAAAAAAAAATTGGATTTAATTAAAATTTTACTTCCGTGTGGAAATCGTCAAGTAATGCTTAGAATAATTATCAGGTCTATAGTAATGATTCTGTCTTGACAATATCCAACAACATATATCATGAAATGGTCCTCATTTGGTCCTGTCCGAAGAAATGAATTTAGTTATTCGCAATTATGAAAAATAATTTTCGTTTTATAACATTCGAACATAAGCTTAAATTTTTTGTCACTACGATGAAAATTAAACCAAATTAGACAGTTCTCATAAATCTGAATTAGTAAAAGTCGACCATTAAATTGAATTTCATTACATTATTAAAAATAAACTTAATTTATAAATGTAAATTAATAAAAATAACTTTTCACGCGCGGCTGACTTGTAGCTCGCTTTTTTTAAATAAAATAAGCAATTTTAAAAATAATAAAACACAGAAATTGTTATATCAAATATTTTTTATAAAATATTAGTTAATATTAGTTAATGAAATGTGAATTGGAATACTTAGTTTTAATAAAAGTTAGAAATTTTGGTGTCTTTCTGTTTGACTCATAAACTATAAAATTAACACGAATTCTAATACAAAATGTTTAATTTTTTTCAATATCTCTCAAAACTTTTTTTAAAAATAACTCGTATCTTGAACTACTATCATTAAAAAAATAAATTATTTAATAAATTATTTTACTTCATTATTTCAAAATAATTCATTTTTTAAAGAGATGCGTTTACAATTATTTTCATAAATAAATTAACTTCAAACAGTTTCAATTTAAAATTTTAGAAAACTTCAATACTAAATGTATTTAATTAGAAATTTTAATTAACTTATGTTTTTTGAAAGTTTTAATAATTCAAAATCTTTTAAAATTAGTTTAATTTGTCAATATATATTTAGTTAATTATCAAAAATAACGGACTTATAGATGAATTTTAGTTGAAAACACTAAAAAAATGAATTTTGAAAAAGTTACAAATTATTGCAGAAATTAAATTATTTTTAAAAGTAATAAAATTTTTATCTTAGAATGCAATTATGTTCAAAATTTATAAAAAATCTCGACAAATCTCAATTATCTGTACAGGTAATATAAAAAAATTCTTCAAAATTCAATTATTTAAAAAAATTTTTGATTTTAATGATTTTAAATATCAACTATTTTAGTAAAATTACCCAAAATAATTTAATTATTTCTAAACAATTTTACCAAAATTGTACACAAACATTCCATTATTTTCATAAATAATAAAAATTTCACAGGAAATAATTGTAATTAATAATTACAAATCTTTAATAATATTCTTCTCAATAATTTAATTTATTTCAGAAATAATAAAACTCATCTGAAAATGTTAACTATATTTATTACCATTTGAATCGAATTTCCTGAAAATTGTAACTATTATAAAAAATTTTATTAAAACTCATCAAAAGAATTTTCTCATAAAAATTATTTGAAAATAAATTTTAGTTTAAATTTTATATAATAATAGAACATAAAAATAATTTTTAGGAAGAATAACAGTAACAATATTTTTACAATATCAAATTTAATCCTTTTTAACATACGATCTACTTTTATTATTATGAAACATGAAGAAATCTTTATGTTTTATAACAATTTCTTTTAAGTTGATTAATTTTGAAAAGATTAGAATTTAAAATTTTTGAAAATATTAATTTTTATAAAAGGACAATTAAAACAATTAAATATTTGAAATATTTAAAAAAGGAATTTTTTTACAAATAACTTTACAATTGAAGAAATTCATAAATAAATTTAATAGAACATTTTTTCGAAAAATCCTTTCATTTATTTTCTAAAAATACAAAAAAATTTTAATTTTTTTTAATTACATTTGCTAATCAACAAATACAAATAATATTTTTCGAAAAATTCTTTCATTTATTTTCTAAAAATTCAAAAAAATTTTTATTTAATTTCAATTACATTTGCTAATCAACAAATATAATTTATAAACATTTTCCCTTTATTTTTAAAAAACTTTGCATTTTATTAAAACAATTTAAATTAATAAATATAATGTATGTAAAAATTTTCTACAAATCTATTAAGAAAATTAAATATCTAATATTTGTCTTCCCAAAAGAAAAAAATAAGTTTGTAAACCATATTATTATTGAGAAATAAAATTTTTTTATTTTATTTATATATTTATTTTTTATTTTTTAATATTTTTGATTCGTCAAACAATATTTTTTAAAGAAAAAAAAGCGTTCACAGAAACAAACTTTTAACTGCGGACAGAATGAATGAAAAAATAGGGAGATTTATATAGTTAATTAATTTAAAAGTGAACAAAATCAGTCAGTCTGTTTACCCATTTTAGTTTTACTAAAATTTCAGGAAAAGAATTTACCAATACTAAATAAAATAGCAAAACTTTACTAGAAATTACAAAAAATGTTTATTAATTAAATGAAATTAGTGGCAGACTTTTCACTAATTCAAATTTAGAGAGAGAGCAAAGTTAGGATCATTCCAGAATTGCATTACAAAACTTTGAAGGACAACTAACTGCATTAAAAATAATTATAATAGCTAGATTTTCGAAATTTCTAAATTGTGATTCCACTCCAGTATTACGTAATAGAGTTGAAAATATTGAAAATGACAAAAAATGGAAAGATAATTATCTGGAAATCTCTTTTAATGACGAAAATGTATTCATGGCTTGGAATTCACTTAAGCAAAGAAAACAGGTATTGGTTGGGATTCCAGTCTTTCAGAAAGCAGGAAATGGCTCTTTAACATGCAAGATACAAACTGACTTTGTCCTTTTGGTGGCTTACTTGTTTCTAGACTATTATCCGTGTACGCAAAACTGCACGGCTGCATCTAGAGAATTCATAACAACCTCTCTCTCTCCCTCTATAGTTTCTCAGTGTATAGTATATGACAAGCATTCACGAGCATCCGACAACAAACTCACTCCTGCAACATTAGCACAACCGGAACTGTCTGCAGGAAGAATGAAGCGTCACATGCAGGTTTTACGCGCATGAAATCAAGACTTGAATTATTTAATAACCCTTGATAGGCGCTTCAACAATTTACTCTCTGAGACCTCACACATGTAGGTCTATGTGTGTACTATATATACAGTAGGACACGAATTTTATGAGAAAATTGTTAACAATAAACCTGGGAGAGTAAAAAAAAGAAGGGAAGAAATAAAGCAAAATGGAAAAAATAATACTTGAAGCATGAAGAAAAGAAACTTTAAAGCAGGATGAAAATTTTACTCGGTGCTTATTTTCTGCTGTAAAAGTAGTGAGTGCTTTTATAAACACGAGTGTATTAAATCATTATCTGTTGTATGGCTTGATTTTATATATATACTATCCACACAACTCTCCACTTAAGTGACATAAATTTAATCACTTTGCTTGGCTCCAATTTAATTGAATTTTCAAAATTACGTTATATTGCGGAAAGAGGAGAAAATTGGAAGGAAGCGAAAGCAAAAAGGGTCAGAATTTAAATTAAAGAAAAAAGGACAGTAGAAATTAGTAAAAAATAAATGGCAAGGAAGGTAGAAAATAGCAAAAAAAAGTGTACTAACCGCAAAAAGTAACAAGAAAAAAAAACAAATTGGCAATAAAAATTCAAAATAGTAATTAGTAAACAAAGTTATTAACAAAAGCAAAGAATTGGTAAAAAAACATTGGTAATAAAACCAAAAAATATTGAAAGTACGTGTCACTAAAAATAAAAATTAGTCAAAATTTATAGTAAAAATGGGCAGTAGTTATATAGAAGAAAAATAAAACATTTTTAATAGTAAATAAATGTAAACAACATTTATGAAATTATAATAACTAATAACAGTAAAAAAACTATTAAAAAATTGACAATATAAATAAAAAATAATAAAAACAATTGAGAGTAAAATTAGAAAATATAAACAACAGATAGGTACTAAAATTTAAACAATAGTAAAAATTGAAAATATTTGTGAAATTTTTTTTTAATTTTTAATAAAACTAAAAGGATTTTTTTAATAAAAATACTAAAATGAAATTGAAAATAAAAATAAACAAGTTGTAAATCCAGATGTTCATTACATGAACATTTTGCTTCCTCTATACGATCAGCAAAAAAATTTGCTTCCTCGTGGAGGAAGCACTAACTTATTGTCACGTATTGACATATTTTCCATATTGTTGTCTTCAAATCTAATTAAAAATTAATTTTAAAAATTTGTTATATTTATTATAATTATAATTAAGCATATTAAGTATATTTAATTTTTAAGTAATTTCTAATATGATCTAATATTTATAAAATCAAAAAAGTATTTATAAAATTTGTTTTAATCCTAAATGAACAAAATAAAATTTTTAATAAAAAAATGAATTTTTCATCTTTAATTGTAATTAATTCTATAATTTTCAATAGAATATATATTTTACATACATCAATCGATTCGTCTTGATGCAAGGAATAAGATTTTAGATTTATTTTTCAATAAATAATAACATTTTATTGTACAGCAACATGATTCTTAAGAAAAAATGAATTTTTATTAAAAAAGCAAATTTTGTGTCTGTAATTGGTTTTAATTTTATAAATTTAAATACAATATATACTTTATATATACCAATCGATCCGTCTTGATGCAAAGAATAAAATTTTAGAAATAAGTGAGTAAGATTTTCTTATACAGCAACATAATTTTGCGGAAAGAACTCATTTTTTGAGAAAAATGCGAATTTTTCAGCTTTAATTGTGATTAACTCTATAAATTCTCATACAATTTATTCTTTTTATATACCAATCGATTCGTCTTGATGCAAAGAATAAGATTTTATTATATATTAACTTCAATAACCAACTTGAAAAAAAATTTTTTTAGACAAAAGTCAAAAAAAAATTTTTTTCTGAGAATTTTTTAAAGTCTATCAATCCAGTTCGAGATACTTTTATGATAAATATACCTGGTAAATTTTAGCCAAATTCGTTAAAACCTCTTCGAGTTATCGTGTTCACAAAAATCGGGATCCACACACACACACATACATACATCCGGACAATTGTTCAGGGTATTATATAACATAGTCCCATATAGAAGAAAATTTGTTGAAAGGATTTTTAAAAATTTTGTAAATTAAACGACTACAAAGCTTCCTCACGAGGAAGCAAAAGTGGTAAAAAGAAGTTGACGAGAATGGAAAAAATACTAAAAACAAACAATAATAAAAAAAAATAAGTGAAAAAAATAAAAAATGATAAAAACTGTTGGTAGTAGGAGTGAAAAATAGAAAAATAGGAATAACAATTAAAATACAGTACAAAAAAGCAGAAAATGATTCAAGAAAAAAAGAATGAAACCTGATAAAGTTTACGATAACAGAGGAGAGAAAAAGAAAGAAAAGATACATATGGGTGAATTTTCTGAAAGTGACACTTTTAAATTTCAGTTTTTCAATTAATTTTTTTCTTCAATTATATGGTTTTTTTCTATTAAATCTACTTAATTTCATACTCAAGAGTAAGATTTTTAGGTTGCGGAAAATTAATTCTTAAAAATATTAAAGTTTTTTTCATTTGAAAAATATTATTGTTGCTCCATTAAATTAATTTTATTTAATTCGCGAGTTTTTCTATTAAAAATCCACGCTAATATCGTTCACGAAATCGAAAATAAAATTACACTGCTTAAAAATTAATAATTTGTATATTTTAATACCAAATATATTCAATTAGATAAAAATATAAATGTATTTAAAGTATTTTATTTAAAGGTAATTTGGGTTGATTTTTTCAAAGCAATGCAGGTGAATACTAAAAACAAAAGAAAAACTAGCATATTTCAAGGAAAAGGCTTCGGAGATGAAAAGCTTCGGAGATGAAAAATAAATTTTCTTTCATATTTGTATACATTAGGGCGCAATTGAAATATGTTTTTTAGTGAAACATACAAATCTCACACCCTCATTTTATATTACCATCGAAATATTCTGTTAAATTTACCTCTACATTCAGTTATTTATTAAAAAAGGAAGGTTTCGGAGATGAAATTAATTTTTACTCGGAGAAAAATGTAAATTTCGATTATTTATAACAGCAATAATTTTTCTCCTTTTTGTAGATGAAATATAGGAAAATTTAACGTCAGATTCTCAGCTTTACTTTAATGTGCATTAAAATTTTGTTTAAGATATTTTTAAAGTATAAAATGTCAGTAATTATTGTAAAGTAATTTTAACCTAAAACTGAAGACAAAGTTTAAACATTTTTATCAAAAATAAAAGTGAGGTCTACAAATTTTTAAAATGCACATAATGATAGAAAAAACATTGTACTTTCTGACAATATTTTTAAAAAATTTTTGAGAATTTGAAAAAAACCATGAAAATTTAATTTTATTGTAGAAGTCCTATTGGAGACATGTTGAAAAGGCTTCGGAGATGAAAGTAATTTAGTTAATACGTAAATTAAGTTGAATAAAATTATTTAATTTTTTTTTAAAAATCATAAATAAGTGCTAAATTTCCACTATGGAAATTGATAATAATTATTAAAGAGTACATAGATTTTGTAAAATAAATCGAGACATCAAAAATGTCACTTTCAGAAAATTCACCCATATCCGGAAGGTGAAATTTTGAATAACTTGAACCAATATTTAATGAATTTTACATCCATCTGCGGTTGAATCGTTTGACCAATCAGAGACCCCTCAAGTAAGTGTCACTCTTATACTAATCGCGAGACAAGTTTCTCTGTTCAATTTCTCTGCAGAATAAACCACAAGTCGAGGTATTTGAGTATAAGTTCTCGTAAACTCTCTTCCTATATTGGTTGTGGTGAGTGCTTCTCTACCCTATGTATATAGTATATGTGTATAAGGTGCCTAGTAGCTTGAATTTCCGAGCAGATTTTCTGAATTACAATTGTGTAGAATATTCTGTAATATAATATGTGTATAATTAAAATAAACTTGAAATCTCTCGCGATATTTATTTTACTGAAACAATGTTATTTATTATTTTTCAATTAAAAATACTCCCTTTCGTTGAAAGACTGACTTTTGTTTCTAGCATATGTGAATTTTAGACAAGAAATGTTAGCTTAGCAAATAATTATTTTACATTTAATAAACATATAATGGTAAAAATTTAAAAATATAATTATAGAAAAAGTAATTAATAAATAACAATAAATAAAAGCAACGAATAAATAAAGTAAACAAATGAGTAGATAAATGAAGAAATAAGTAATTAAATAAAAGAATGAATAAAAAATAAATACTTTTGCAAATAATAAATTTTAAATTAATTAATAAGAGAATAAATAAATAAATATAAGTTTTATATCCATAGAGAGTAGTATACACATATACTGCATTAGAGAGAATACGTATGGACAGATTTAGACTGCAGTTCACGGAAAACATTGTCCGCAAAATGCACACCACACTGTCAGCAGTGGCTGTGAGAGGAAACCTGCAACCCAGTTTCATGTTTCGACCCTTATACTATACCATTCACCTTCATACAACTCTCTTTTCTAAAAAATTCCATCGACGAGAAAAATCCAATAGAAGTCAACCATCATCCAAACTCGCTATCAACATCGAGTTATTTTCCATCGCACGCCAACACAAAACCTCAAGTCTTTTGGTATTTCGAAAAAACACAAAAAGAAAACAGTAGAAAGCAAAAAAAGCGTTGGAATAATTTTTTACATTACAAAAGAATTTTTTTTGACAATAGCATTTTTTTTTATTGTCGACGTTCGATCTGACTAATAATAAACTTTACTACTGATTCCAGATAAGAAATTTAGAAATTTGTGCTTGTCTGGCTGAATCTGACTTTTACTAGACTTTATTCACTAGACGGTAATTAAAATTATTGTTAATTGGAACATTTTTATCATAGCAATAATGGCTGAAAAGAATCATAAAAGTTATTTTTTCTGACTAAAAAATAAATACAGAAACTAACGACAGGATTGTTTGACTAAAACTCATTTTTACTACTGATAATAAATACTACTGAGATGTTTAGTATTTCAATTTCAAAAATTCATCGTTTTTTCCAAAAAAGTCGACTTAATTTTTTTGGAAAAATAATTAAAATTATGTTTTACCACTGAAGCTAAAAACATACAAATGTAGAAAAAAGATTGTCTGTTTGACGATAGAGTTTACTACTAAAAAAAATTTTACTCCTGTTTGAAGAATTCCGTCTGACATAAAATTTATTTTACCACTTCTTTCTAATTACATAGAGACAATATTTTGTCTGGTTGAAAATTATTTGATTACTTACATGTTGACTCCAAAAAAATTACTATAACTCAACATCTCATTAAAATAGTAATTTCTACTAAATAATTTATTAAAGGTTACGAAATTCAAAAGTAATAATAACCATTCACTAGTTCACTTTGGTAAACATTTTTAGTTTTTACAAATTCAAATTTAGAAAAAACTTTCACTAATTTTGTCTGACTCAATGTGTTTTTAACTACTGATTTTCTCTTTCACTACTTTTCTTTAAAATCGACGGGGAATTGAAAAAAATATATGTTTTAGAATCTTTCCATTTTTATTTTAAATAATTTAAAAAAATAATTATTTTATTTCTTCTAGTTGTTAAAATAACACAAAAGCAACTTGAAAAAAACTGCTTTTTATTACTTGTACCAAAATAAAAGTTTCAAAAAAAATTCTTGAATTTAAAAAAAATAAATTTACTAAATAAAATTTCCTTTTAACTTAATTTCTTTTCCATAAATTAACAAAATATTTTCATTGAATATAAATTTTTCCACTGTTACACTGTAAGGTTACAATTAATAGTCGAAAAAATGTCCCCCTCTGAAACAAAAAGATAAAAAAACAATTTTCAAAGAAATTGAAATTTTTCTTATCGTCGAGATTTCATTGTCACTTCAACACTCACTCACTCTATCTCTCTTTCTCTCTATTACAAAAACGAATTAACAGTAAAACTAAAAATCTCTCTACGAGATTTATTAAATGATGTAATCATGCTCCTGTTTAATCGAATAAAAGAGGGAAATATCGAATTCTTTAAACTATGAAACTTTGAAAAGAATTGAAAAGCCGTGTGAAATTCTCTTTACTAACTGTTCTTATGTTATATTTTAAGCTCTTGAAAATGAGAATGAAAACGATCCTATTTTCGCAACTCCCTCTCTGAAATAGAAAAATCCCTTCAACATTTATAGGTACAATGTGAAAAGCACGAACCATTTTCCAAAAAGATTTAAAGATCGTCAGCACGATCGTCGCGTTGAAAATGAAGCAGTTATCGGCAATTCGATTTTCGCCTAGGTTGACGGAAATCCAAAAAAAAGAAAAAAAACTCGACTCCTGGGGATCCAGTAGATATCTAGTCTTGATTTCCTAACGTTTCCTTTTGCGAGTAGCCTCATAGGACAGATTAGCCAATGGTGGCACGTTACACATATATGTACCATGCTCAGACTAATTATTAATGTTACTGTTATTACCGTTATGACCGCCACAGGAGCACTATAACCACCGCTCTATAAAATAGCCTCTTATCGATAGATCGAACGTGGTCAACCAGCCATATCGATTTTTTTATAATTTTTTTTTAGTTTTTTTTTAGTTTTTTTTATCTTTCTCTCCTCTATGGAAAACATTGCTTAGCCTGCATATATCGGTAAATGTAGTCGCGGTCAACTTCCATGGGACGACACCGTTGAGACTCGATTTTGCAATCTTCCATCGTGCACAAGAACAATTCGATCGCATTTCCCAGGCATTTTGTATTTTTTTTTCGTAAACTCGATGTTTATTATTTTCCTCTCCAAGAATGCAGTGAAAAAGGGAATTATTGACAAACTAAACATTGAGAGAATTAAAAAGAAATTTAAAAAGAAATTAGAAAAAAATAAGAAAAACTTTTTATTTCATTAAATTACTAACTGTCCTATCCATTTTTGATCTGTGTTTTTATTTACAGATAAATTTAAAAATTTCTCCTTTAATTGCTTTATTAATAAAATGTTATTATTCAAAAAAAAAATTAGAAGTACTGAATAAATTTAATTTTTCTCTTTTGTTACCTATCTTGGACACATAAAAACAAATACAAGCGAAGTTATAAATTTTAAAAAATGACAATTTTTAGAAGCAAAAATTTAACTTTGAACTTTATGGGTGTCAATCTATTTTAAAATTAAAATTAATTATTGACACTTAATTCTCTCGATTAGTAACACAAAAAATTTTCAATAAAATTCTTCGAAAATTACAGTTTTTCTAATGGTAAGAAATTACAAGAAAAATAATAATAATAATCACAACCTTGCTTCGCAATAATTTTTGAGACGTTTTTTGTCTCAATTTTCTAAACTTAGAAAGTTAAATATTTAATTATTTTATTATTTATTATGTTTTAATTGTTTTTATTTCACTCAGAATTTCAGGATATTTACTATAGTTTTTAATCAAAACCTTTTCTAAGTTAATTATAAATTATAATAATTAATAACATTACGAAAGTTATTCAAAGTATAAAAGATTTTTAAAAGTTAAAAATGTTGTTTGATCCTAAAAATCAAAATTTTGGTAATAATTCTAGAAATTTTATATTATTCCCAGTACTTTTACTAAGATTCCGTAAAATTTCCATGGTGAATTTTAGTTTCCTTGACTTTTTGGGGTCAGTGAATTCTCTAGAATTTATTAACTTTTGGCAGCCCAAAATAACTGACTATAATTTCTGTTCATTATTTTTTTAAAAATTAACATATAATTCCCATAATGTTATGTTTTTGCAATTATTTGGAAGATAATTACAAAAGAAAAAATAGCTTATTTGTTAGTAATGTTATCTTTTTGAAAAAGGGGAAATTTATTAAAATACGTTACTTTATAATTTCATTCTTTAGTATTTTATCCTTCTGTCCATAAAATCATTTTATCAGGAAATCTTATTAAACTGACGCTGAAAGTTTGAATGCATTTGAATTTTTTGATTCTTTGTAGTTCAAAATGATAAATTATGAAAGAAGAAATTAATTTTCAGTAATGAATAGAAAAACGTCAGATTTTATTAATATGGATATTTTATGTTTTTCAATTTCGTCTTTCACAATTTAATATTTTTCTTTGTCTTTTTTTACATTTTTTCATTAAAATTTTTTGTAAAAAATAAAAGTAGCTTTGAAAGCAGCATTCGTACTCGTATTTTTAAAATAGTTATATACATATTTTTTTATATCATATTTATCAGTTATGACCCCATTTCAAAGGCATGGAATTCTATATTATTTATCGATATACTCATATAGTAGGTCACATACTCTCTGTTTATTTGATATATATTATACGTTTCAAGTTTATATCAATTATGATTCAATATTTCTTGCCTTTTGTGGTTGATTATTATTTTGATTTTCGTCCAATTATTTTATTTCTTTTTTATTTATTCAAAAGTTCAATTAAAATAAAATATGCAACGTGATGGAAAATTTTTCAATGTAATTTTTTCTCTCCGTTAATAATACTCGAATAAATTTTCAATAAAATTTCAATAGGTATTCAATTAATTTGCAATATAATTAAAAATAATAAAAATTTCGTATATTTATCTTTTATTAAAATATTTTTTATTGACAATTGAACTTGTGAATTTGTAAGCATGTAACTCGAGTAGATATTTTTATTTTTAAAGTAAATGTTGACCTGTAATTTCGTATTTAAATTTAACTCTGATTAGAAAATTTTCCTTTACTTTTGGAATATGAAAAACTATTTTTGAAAAAATCTGTTATAATTTTTTTTCAGAAATGATATTCTATTGTTCTTTAAATAAACGTGTTTGTGTTTGAAAACAATGCTTTCAAACAATTTCTATTTTCGTTTATTTTTGACAAAAAATTTGTCTTTCTAGTTAAAATTTTATTTCAGTTAAAAAATTTGAAAATTTAATGTCAAATTGATTTTGATGAATAAAAATTTAATTAAAAATCTTGTTTTAGACATAAACGCAACAAAAAAAAAGAATGAAAAAATTATGTCAATAGAAATTCTCTAAAGTATTCATAGAGAAAATTAAGAGAAAATAAAATTCTCTTATAACACTGAAAATTCTTGTTAATCTCTAATATAAATAAAAATTAGTTGAATAAATTGAAAAAAATAACTTTAAAATAAATGAAAAACACAATAAAGAATAAATAAATGAAAAAAATGTAATTTCAGATTTTTAAGAAATTAATTTTTTGTTTTAGGTCTGGAAAAAACTACTCCTGAGCTAATCGGTAAGTGTCAAATCAACAACTGCTCAACAATTGCTCAATAAATATTTATATATTTTCTTTTCGAAAAAAGCGAAAGACGAATTGTTATGTAAGTTAGAAAAATGTTTACATCAACGTTTGAATATATATACATTTGATTGTTTACTCGATTTAAATCTTTATTCAAGCCACCATTATCTTTTATGTTCGCAATAAACTAGTTCTTTTCTTAAAAACTGGATTACCTTCTATCGAGGTTTCTCAGTTAAATTCACATTCGATAAAGACATACATCACGTTTTGAATCACAATTGTTGTAAATCGTTTTCGGAAACCGTTACTCTTGCGAAACGACTCTCGTCCTTCGAGTTTGATCGTCAGGCTGCGCATCTTTATGTCGCTTTAAGTATATACCGAAGCATTGTATGTAAGAAAGTAAATTCAGTTGACATTCTATATTGATCCAAAAGAAATCCTTCTCTAAATTGTTCAAATATACATATATATAATTCAATTCTCTACACTATATATTTTTCAATTCGAAATTATTCAATCTTCTTTTCTTTAGAATATAATCTCATTTGTATACTTTTCATTTATTTTTCTAAATCAATCCTTTCACGTTTTCCATTTTCTTTGTTTACTTCTCTCCTTTCATTCTTTTCTTACTTGATCGCTTTAAATATTTAAATAAAGAAAAAATTCTTTATTTAAAATTCAAACCCTTGGGACGTAGAAGTAGATTTTTATTTTTTATCCAGAAAAAATTGGTTTTTATCTAATAATAAATTAATTTTTACAAGACTTTTTTGTTGATTTACTAATAATTAATTGTAGCTGCCGTGGAAGAAGAATTTATAATTAACAACCTTTTTTTTATGTGTGAAAATAAAGTAAACTTTGGTGTTTTGAGAATCAATATTTGTGCGCTTTCTTGGTTTTTTTAGCTTCTTCGTTTTTAAGAGAAAATTCTTTTGTGATGGTCTGAGCTAAATTAACTTTTACCGCAAGGGGATTAAAAATCACCAAAGTTAACGCAAGTGCGACACACCCCGAAGGTAGAGTTAATCGTTTGTTCAACCCCCCACCCTACTTACACCTCTCACCCTTTCAGTTTCTCAAAGTTTAGATCTTGCGCTTCGAGTTTCAAAGCCTGTATGAGTTCCTTGCCATAACTAAAATACATAGCATACTCTCGAGAATGTTACATTCTCCAGGATCATAATTTTCTCACCATAATAATCATAATATGAAAAATTTACAGAAACACTAATAACATTCAGTATAATAATAATAATAATAATAATAATAATGAAATTGGCAATAATAATTTTATATTTAGCAATTATTTCCTTTTTCTTCGTTTATTTATTTCATTTCACGAGTAATTTAAATTTATTGTATTTCCTTAATTTTTCCAGTAAATTTCCCAATAAAAAGAATATAAAGATAATGAATTCTCTAATAGAACGGTAAGGAAATATTTTGATGATATTTTCATTAGAGCGTTTGAAAGATAATGTGCGTATATTATATATATTGATGCGGCAAAAAAGACGAATATTCATGAACAATTATAGTTTTTTACCACCCCTTTTTCCCCTTCTTATCGTGATATAAAAGGTAGTTATAATAAAATTTACTAAAGGTCTGAATATATACAGATAGAATTAAATTTCCTATGAAAGACGTTTATGTCCCTCTTTTAATGCTTCTTCGGTCTTTGATATCGAAAAGAGTGGGTAGGTAGGTCGTCTCGCTGATAAAATACTAGTCTATTCTTACCACCCAAGAATTCTCCAGTGTAGAAAATGAATATTCAAAACGTCGCATTATAATAGGCGCACCACGCAGACACACACACACACACACACACACACACACACACACACATGCAAAACATAATGGAAAAGTAGTAAAATAAAAAAAGTTTAATTAAATTAAATTAATTTTTTCAAAAACTTTGCTTCTCTATTTTTTTGCCCAAATATTGTTAATCTTGTTAAGCAAATTTATCCCATCATTACTCTGAATATATATTTAAATATTTACTCTCACTTGTCGGAGGGCAAAATCGTGCCATAATGTTAGCCCAAATACAGATTTTGTTTTGTTTCGTTGGTATTTTTTTTGGGTGTCGTTTTAAAACGATTTACAGGACGATTCGTTATTCCCGCTGGCAGATCGCATAAGCACGACTTTCAACCATAGCGACAGGTCGAGAGGGGGATAGAGAGAGAGGAGAAAAAAGTGCAGGGTGGGTGTATTTGATCTTATATTTGCGAGAGTATTGAAGTCGGTGGTTGAAGATATCTCTCGAGTGGCAGTGTAACGCGGTAGGACGGTTCGTAATTAACGCCTCATGTAGATGCTATCTCCATGAAGGTAAATGCGGAGGGAGAGACTGCGTGACGACCAGTGATGTACGGCCTTGCTGCCGTAATGGAATATTATTATCGGTCAGCATCAACTTGTTGGGGTTGAATTAGTGATGGTGGGCGACGACCGGTGGTCGAAGGTGTATTCAGCAAAACGTGCAGCAGAGGCGCAATGCGCGTTACTTACGACAATGCAACGCGAGAAACAAGACCAAGAGCATACACTCCTTTTCCAGCAGTATCTCCCCCTTTCTCAAAGGGCCCCTTTTTCTCTCTCTCTCTCTCTCCTCTATATATACCCGTTTTATATTTATATACCTGTATAGACGCCACGATTCGCCGCATGTCATGACTTTTTTTCAAGAATTAATCAGCCAGACGTCCATTGTCCGCATGTCCGATACATTTTTATTGAACGGCGAATTTATGCCACGTCGCACCTGCATCACAAGACTGTATAACGTATATAAACCCAACGACAGTAATCTTAGAAAATCAATTCTCTAAATCCCCTCTCCTTTTTTCTGTCTTTTTAATCCCCTTGTCAAAATTCAATCTTCATTTAGCTATCTCATCTCGACAGTTTTCACATCTGTCAGGCTTTACATTCTTTCTTCTATATTAAGGAAAAAAATTTTTATATTTTTACAGTCAAACCTGCTTAAGTGAGACGACAAGTTTCTTTGTAAGATGTGACTGTTTTTAATGGCAGTGTGTTTATTTATAACTACTGTTTAAAAAGAACTGATTATTTTTTTTGCCACCACTGACAATCTGCCCAGATTGACTAAATATTAAAATAATTACCCAGGTGCGAATTTTCGGTTGGCCCATAGTTGGGCCAACTTTTACAAGGTCGGTCCAACTTCTCGTGCCAGAGGTTGGGCCAACCATACAGATGATAACGGTTGGCCGTCTAATGGCGACGATGGTTGGCCCGACAAGTCATAAGGAAGTTGGCCCAACTTAAAATGCATATGTTGTGCCAGCTATAGATTTCAATGGTTGGTCCAAAAACTGACGCCAAAGTTGGCACGACTTTAAATGCGTAAGTTTGGCCAAGTTTAACAGCCAAAGGTAAAAAATTATTAAAAAACTAAATTATTTAAACAATTAACACGTTATTATTAGCAAGAACATCAGATATAACCTTTACCTATTATTATTAAACACAATCTCATACATACATTTTCGAAAATATCTACCGCTTGCTGGGATCGAACCCCTAACCTAACGCGCCGAAGACTTATACACTGACCACTACGCTACGCTCACATGGGAGTCCATACCGTTAAATATATATTAAAGCTGCAACAGTCGGGCCAACCGTGGCCCAGAGTTTGGCCGACCAAGAAAGTTTAAGTCATTTAAACTGTTTTTCACAAAGTTTTACCAACCGTCGGGCCAACCGTGGCCCAGAGTTTGGCCAACCATAAAGTTTGAGTTATTTAAACTGCGTTTTACAGAGTTTTGCCAACCGTTGGGCCAACCGTGGCCCAGAGTTTGGCCAACCTAAATTTGTAAGTCATATGAGATACGTTCCCCATAGTTGTGTCGACCTTTGTCGCCAAAGTTGGCCCGACGGTTGGTTATACTCTGCATGTAATGGTTGGCTTGCAAAGTCGGGCCAACTGTGGGCACTAGTACTTGCCAAAGTTGGGCAAACTCTGGCAACCAAAACTTCGCTTGCCAAAGTTAGGCCAACCGTGGGCCAACCTTCAAACTCTGGCGGCCAACCTAAATTCGCACCTGGGTAGTATTACATTCTTTGTCTGAGAAGGAAGGTTATTCATTACATTTTTAATACTCCATAATTATTCAAAAATTTATTAGTTTATCAAACCTGGCGATTGAATAAATTTTAAACAGTATTATACCAAACATGATGAATTGATAAAGATTTTGTCAAATATGAAGCTTGATATTTGTTCAGAACATGGCCAAATATTATAGCAAGGCTAAGAATTAGGCAAAATGAAAAATAGCTTACAAATAATTAAGCAAATTGAATAAATTTAATTTAATAAAAACTTTAATTTAATTTAATTTCTAAAAATATTTTTCAGAAAAAGCAGGTATCTGTATTTCTTTATTAGGACGAGTGTGCTGTCCTAATAAATAAATTAAGTAAATATTTAACCATGTTTGGTTTTATATGAAATACATTGGTACACACAAAAAAATTCATACTGTAAGCTTTAGATCAGACCATGATTACTTTATGTTTTTCGGATCGCAGAAACAAAATCTGAAGTTCATTTAACCCCATTAGGTCAGGGTTGTAAGATAACTCCAAAAAACTCTAAATTTGACCCAAAAAATTTTTAATCAAGCAAAATTTTATTTTCATATATTACTATCATCTTTTAAGTTTTTGAGGTCATAAAAGCTGAATCTGAAGTCTATAATTAACCCCATCACGCTAGGGTTTTCAGACAGCATAAAAGAAAATCCAAATATTTTTAAACCCAGAAAAATGTCCACTTTTAGGTCTTACTATCACTGCTTCACGTTTTCAGGGCTTCAGTGACAAAAATAACATAAAACAGTTATAGTAGGACATAAAAATAAAAATTTTTCTTCATTTACACATTCTGGTATCAAATTTTTTTTTTCTTTCATGTTATCTTAAAATCCTCGTGTGATGGGGTTAAATAGACTCCAGATTCAGCTTCTGTGACCTCAAAAACATAAAAGAGTGATAGTAAAAATTCAAGAAAAAATTTTTTTCTTTAATAAAAAAGGTTTGATTCAAATTTTGAGTTTTTTGGAATCATCTCAAAACCCTGACGTGATGGGGTTAAATAAATAGACTTCAGATTCGGTTTCTGCAACCCCAAAAACATAAGTAGTCATGGTCTGACCTGAAGTTTAGGGCATGAATTCTTTTGTGTGTCCATGAGTATTTTTAAAAAAATTATACAAAAATTATAAAAAGGCTAAAGATTTAATTAAAATTTTGAATCTGTTTTTTCTCTTTTTGTAAAGGCTTAAACAGACTATCAAAGCTAATATTTCATCAAATCCCTTAATTAACAAATTAATAAACCAAATATAAGGGACTGTATATAACAGAAGTTGAATATCTGATCATTTAGAGTACTATCCATTGTAGACAATTTCTCAACCTGATATTTTTGGCAAAACACTGTCTACTGAAATTGACAAAATATTTAACAAACTACTAATTTTTTAAATACTGTTCATTTTATTTGGTTTGCTATTTAACCAAATGACAAGACAATTTTGGTAAAATATTGGCCTTTGCCGAAGTTTTCAATTGATTAAATATCAACTCTGAAAATTAATAATTTACAAAAAATATAAATTGTTTAAATAATATTCTTTACCAAATTGCTATTTTTATCTAAATACTGCGTCTACTTTAATTGGCTAAATATTTAATAAATTACGACTTTTTGTAAAATCTTATTTTTTGTCTAAATCATGAATTATCTAAATACCTTATAAACTTTCACGGTCAATTTTTTATTCAAAACTGTCAATTGGATAAATATTAAGAAAAATATAGTAGACAATATTATGCTAAAGTTGTTAATTTATTACATATTGTATCTAATTCTAAAGTCACTATTTTGCGGTAAAAATAGCAATTTCCAAAAACAACAACTGCAACAATAAAATATTTTCTATTTATTCTAAACCGTGAAATGAAAATTTTAATATAATATTTAAAATATCACAATCAGATTTTATAACATTTGTAAAAATATTAAAAATTTAACATCGAGTTGAATGATTCCTCACGAAAAGAAACATTTTTAAAGAAATTGAAAGAAGATGAGGATTATTTTCGCAAGCGAGAAAATTGAAAGGAGAAGGGAATATTATTATTAGGGCAGAGATAAACTCGTTGAGGCTAAATTAATGGCGCCTGGGACGTCCAGCGGTGCAAAAGACAATACAAAGTCCCCGGGGGTGTGAGAAAAGTAGAAGATGGGTCGACGAGGCAACACACCGAGTCGAAACCTATTGTGCCAAGCTCCAATAGAGTTTGTCCTGGCTTCTTTCTTTAAAAAAAGGAAAAAAAGAAAAAAGCGAAACCCAAAGAAAAACGAAAATGTGAAGACAGCTAAGACCTGATTTCACTGACCGTACAAAGCTGTCCGTGGTTTCGGATTGATATCCCCCACTTTTCTCTTCTTTTTCTTTTCTCCAAGACAAAGAAGACAAAAAAAACTTAAAGTCAAGAAAATTAAGTTTTAAATCAAAAAATAGCAAAAAGAAACCTATATTTTTATCTATTATTTTCCCCTCTGGATACATCTGTCATTAATATATTAGTAATTTTATCGAAACATTTTTTCTTTTGAATATTAGAGAAAACCGTTCCCATGATAGGATTAGGGATGTGGAAAAAATGCCATGATAAGAAACATATTAAATTAGCTCATTATCAAAGACCAGATTTGAAAACTGGTATCACATAAGTTGTTTGAGGAGTTTTCCACGGGTATTAAAATGCACTTCCTGGATTACTATTTGAAAGTGGACAATCATGAATCGAAAACGTATGCTCGCAAGGTTACGAAACGGAAATTGCATATATGAACATTATTTCATATAACTGGGAAGAAATAATTTTTTTATTTTATTTTTCATTTACTACAATATACATACACATACATGGTCATCATGAATTCTTGATTAACTGTCTGATAACATGACTGAATTACAACTACTTATGTGTGTAATTCTTATCACGATATGCGCAACCGGTTATTGATGATTTCATCAATTTTTGTTTCATGAAAAGAGAAAAAATCACGAGAGGAGAATGATTGTTATCAAATCCTATTAAAATATTTCCATCATCAAATAGATTTCGTTTTTTCTTTTTTTTTTTTTTTGATAAATCAATTTTCAAATTTATATTACAATCTATGATTCGCTTGATATCTTAATTAAGAGATAGGTACATACCTGTAATGTACAAAGGAGAGGAAAAAAATTACCATAGCTTTAATTAAATAATGAATGTGCAAAATAAATTGTATATGCGCATTTTCACACACATTCAATGCCAATTAAAGTTTAATTATATTTCCACTTAGGGAGGGGGAGATTTTTTATTTCTTAAAAAATTGATATCTATATTTATTCAATGTTTTCTATTGACTTTAATTAAAGGCAAGGTTTATACTTTTAATTCTAGGGAGTGGAACTCAAGAGTTAATTTCATTTTAAAATTAATTAAATTGCGAGATGATTTCAAATTGTTTATGTATGTATTGGTTTAAGAGAGGAGAAATTGTAAATTAATTTATGAAAAATTGTTCTGCTTTTATACAATTTTTCATTTTATACAATTTTAAAAAAATGTTCTGAAACGTTTGAATTGTTTTAACATTTATCTCTAGTTCCATCTACTTTGGATATTTCAACTTTGATATTACTTTCTCTTACTCTAAATTTTTATCTTGGCTAATTCTTATTAATAATAAAAAATTATTTAAGTCGGGCGAAACAATTAGAATTCATTTGAAGTAGTAGAAAGTAGGCCCGAAAGTAGTGATAAATAGAAAAAATATTTCTGTTTGATTTTTAAAATGTTGTCAATAGTAAAAGTAGATTTTAGTCAGACGTAACTTTGTTTAATGTCTTTAATTTTTTTACAGATAATACAATTTTTCAGATAGAAAGAATATGTAAAAAAACTTTTCACATTTCAGTGGTAAAGGTAATTTTAAAATAAAAAATAAAAAAATCAGAAGTAAAAGTTGGATTTAGTCAGACAGAATAAGAATTTATTCCATTTATTTATTTATTTTCGAATACATTAAATTTTGTTTCTAGCAGTAAAAAGCGATGTTATAATTAAAGAGAGTGCTTTTAATTTGAGTATTAGAATTTTAAGTAGTAAAAGCAATCTTTGGTCAGACACAATTTTACCCAAAATTCTACACCTTGTTCCAAGTAATAAAATGTTAATTTTTAGTCAATAAAATTTTTATTTCCATAGAATTTTACAACAATAACAAAACTAAAAAATTTTTAATTATTTAAAAAAATTTTTCATCAGTAATAAAAGAATTTTATTCTCAGACAGTAACTAGCGGAAAATTTTCCAGTTATTTTCTATCCTGAAAATCTGCTCGAAAAAGAATATTTACATATTTATTTATTTTTTCCTTTTTTGTGTGCCTGTAGTTTAAAGTCCTCTCTGTGATTATTAGTTTTTGCACAGAAATTAAAAACACTCGACGTTTGGTAAACAAGCCAATTACAGAAGCTGGCATAGTGGGGGTGGAGGGGGGCTGAAAGTTAAACTTTACGCTCTATCTCAAGAGGCTTTCGCAACGATGAACTCGTGGGAGGCGCTTGAAAGTTAATGAAACTTTTCTGCCTGTCGGTGAATAAAAACATCATTAGCATTATCAAAACGAAAAATTGCAATAAAACACTCCAATCAGTGTGAAATATTCAAATAATTAAAAAAACGCGAGCAACCAATACCATAAAAAAAATTGATGAAATCGAAACATTCGTCACGTCAATTGGAATTGAATTCATTGTCAATTGGAACAATTGTAACCTTTGTTAGATGTTCTTATCATTCAGAAATGATGAATTGGAATTATTGTATTTATGTATATTATTTGAAACATTATTCACAATCATTATTATGTTAATTAAAAAATTATTATTAATTAAAAAATTCTGTTTATTCAACTGAATGAAATATTCCATTAGAGTTTTGTGAACAATTTGTCGGCATTGCAAACAAAAATATGCTTGTAGTTTAAATAAAATCTTTAGGAATGGTTTTCTGAGGAAACATTCAAAAGAGAAAAGAAGAAAAATTCATTTTACAGTGAATCAAGTACTCTAACGTCAAAAAAGAAGAGAAGAAAAATATTTTTGCAAAATTTACAATGCAGTGGGATAAAGAAAAAGTTTGTGATTTCTTTTCCATTTGCGATTGAAGGGAAGAAGAAGAAGAAGTAGAAGAAGAAGTTAGAGCAATGATGACTCGCTCTTACGATCGACCGCGTGCGCAACTGTCCAAAGAGGGTTTTGACGGATAATGGAATTCGGGCTCCAACAGTGTTTATTATACTTAGAAGCCGTCTATAAAGTAGAATCAAAGTGAAATGGAAAAGACAAAGCGAGTGAAGAATCAAGGAGACAACGGTACAGTGGCAAAGGAATTCCATTGCAACACAAGTGTCCTAGCCAAGTCGGATGGAGAGTAAAGAGAAAAAGAAAGAGAGAGAGAGAGAGAAAGCTGACGAAAGTAACATAGTCTCTCAAGGAAACCCAAAGTGAACGAAAAGTTTCTTCCTTCCTCGAGCATCTTACGAACAAAGCGCCATGAGACTAATCCGAAAGTTGAGAAGTGGAAAGAAACGTTAGACTGACTAATCGAGTGTTCGTCGTTTTAGTGTAGTTGCTAACGTCGAACCATTTTCAAATTTGTTAAATTGAACTGAAATTCCGTTTGAAGGAACGTGTTAAAAGTATTATTTCCCTCGTGATTCTTGCGGAATTCCGATTATAAATTCTCATTCTTCGAAATTTCGACGGATTTTTTGCAAATCTTTAATGAAATTCATAATTTTTCTAAAATTATCAAATTGTTATAGTTGAGTTTTAATTTTTAGACGTCTTGTTAGCTTTAAACAAGTCTTGAGCTTCGAGTCTCAATCAAGTTTTAGATGAGTAATTAGCTTTAAACTGATCTTGAGCCTTAAGGGGACATTCCAGTTCACACTGTCAAAAAAATCGATTTTTTCTTTGTTTTTGGATTTCTTATAGTGTCCAGAATACTCTCTTAAAAAATTATTGCAAAATTCAAAGTAAGACAAAAGTTATACATCCTTATTCGTCGCCATGTCAAAAATGTTTTTGTACGCAGATAAGCAACCGAAGTATTTAAATATTTTCTCATTTGCATTTTTTTAAAAAAAGACAATCAATGTATTTGGTGTTGCTGATCACAAATTAGCTACCAAATTTTCAAAATTCAAAATGGCGCATCCAATATGTCAGAAGAGAAAATTCAAAGTCATTTCGATTTACTTGGAAATTGTTACTCGGAAGTTTTTGGGGTCGTTGATTACGAAACTGACATCAGTTTTTCAAAATTCAAAATGGCGGATATTATATGTGACGTGCCGCGACAAAATGGACCTTAGCTGTTTTTGACAGAACTAAAACTAGAACTATAAGTAAATAAAAATGATCAATTTTCCTTACAAACTATTAATATTTAATTCATTGTTATGTGCAATATTTTCAGAAAAATATGCTTTTGATGTTAAATAATCAATAATAAATTTTTAATGAAGTTAAAAGTACTCTAAACATAACCAAAAATTCTAAGCAGCTAAGGTCCCTTTTGTCGCGGCACGTCACATATTCGTATTCAACGACCCTAAAAACATCTTAGTAACACGATAAATCGTTAGGTATTAAAATAACACCAAAAAGGATTAAAATATTTCAATTTAGTGTTATTTTAATCCATTTTGGTCTTATTTTAATACCTAACGATTTACCGTGAACGATTTTCAACAAATCCAATGATTTTGAAAAAAATGTCCGCCATATTGGATCCGCCATTTTGAATTTTAAAAATCTGATTCCATATTCATAATTAGCTACCTCAAAAACCCCCGAGTAACAATTTTCAAACAAATCCGATGTCTATTTAAAAAAAATGTCGAAACTTATGAACAAAAACTTTAAATACGTTTTTCTCAAAATATATTTTTTTGAACTGGTAAGAGTGATATCTCGAGTTCTTCTGAAGCGGTTTTAAAAAATCAAACGGCATTTGATTCAGCGTCATCTTGCCTATAAGTGGAATCTCAAAAACTGGAAAATTTCCAACTCCCCTTTTTTTAAAAGAGAAATTCTGAATAAAAACACCTTTTTTGCATATTTTGGGGAAAAAGTACTCTAAAAAAAGGGGGGGGGGAGAAAATTACACTTTCTTTGAGGTTCCACACCCAAAGAAATATCTAACGAAGAGAATGTGAATTTTTTGTGTTTATCCGTTTTAAAAAGTTTGGAATTAATCTTACCACCGAAAATGGGTATTTCTCCTTTAAACCTAAAAACTGCAGAAATGGATTTTTTCCCGCAATATTAGAGGTTCAAAACAGGTTAAAAAGATAAGTAAGAAGGCTTAAGTAAGTAAAGGCTTAAAATTTGGTTAAAATTTTTCTAAAACTAGAATTGAATTTTTTTTCACATATTTATTTTTTAATTACCCTGTAAAAGCTGCAAACAATAGTTTTTGAATGATGTCAATAAATCTATTAGGACAGACAAAAATTAAAAAAATTTAATTTTTATAAAAATTTGAAACCATTTTTTCAACTTCTAAAGGATACGGATCGTCGGAATACGGATTTTTCCGTATCATTTTTAGGTTCAAAAAAGGTTTAAAGCTTGACAGAAATTTTAGAAAAAGAGACTAGTCCGACCAAAAGATATTAATTAGTACATTTGACAATAAATTTACGAAAGAAAGTTTTTTTTGGCTTTTTAAAACACAGGAAGTTTGAGGGTTTTGACTATCATTAAGCTTTCAGTGCGTTTTGACCCTTAAGCGAGCTTTATGACTAAGTTCAATCTTAATGATAGAACGTCCAACGTCCTTCCGGCAGGACCAAAAAGACTCAGGTGTGTCCGTCCGAAATCGCTGAATAAAACTAACATGGATTTACATAAACAAAAAGTAATATATATGGTTGGAAAGGTGATGAAACAAACTTTCAGCGCATGTAAATGTCGAGCTTGTAAGTTCAAACCGAAGAGCAGGGTAGCTTAAAGAAGTTGAATTTTCCAAAAATTCATATAATTTTTAGTCACAAAATGATGGAACCCGGTCCTGCCGGCAGGATGCTTTTCGCTTTGTTTAAAAGGCTACCAAGCCTAGGCATATAAATTTAGAAATTTGATATTTACATCATTGGAAAGCTTGTTTCACTACCTTTCCAACGATATATTCGTTTTTGTATTTATCTGCTTGCATATTAATTTTATAAAGAAAATTTGAGAAGAGTTTTTATTCAATTGGCCGCAATTTTGCTGATTAACATTAAAAATGAAATTTTTTTTTTAAATTAAACAAATAGGTTTCATTCTTTGAACGTTTCGGAAGAAAAAGAGACTAGACCGGACAAAATATATTGATTTTTGTGGGTTTTACATTAAATTTACGAAAAAATTTTTTTTTTACTTTTTATAAGCAGCAAGTTTGAGGGCTGAGAAAAATGGTTTAATATTATTATTTTAAAAAGTCAAATATATGGATTTTTTCGTCTTTTCATCTACTTTAATCCCAAGAAGTTCCGAAAAAGAAAAATTGAATTCTCTTTTTTTAAAAGCCTTTTTTTCGGAACATCCTTCCGGCAGGACGGGCGCTTGGATGTTCTATCATTAAGTTTTAGACAAGTTTTTAGTCTTAAACAAGTACACAGCTTTAAGCGAGCCTTGAGGTAGCCTTAAAGGAGCTTTGAGGTAGCTTTGAGGTAGCCTTAAGGAGACTTTGAGGTAGCCAATATTTTTTTAACCAGGATAATTTTTAAAACGCATAATCGGAATCGGAATTTCTGCAAAAATAGAACTGTCAGAAAGGAATAATAAGCCGAAGGAATTCGGACAGAAATTTTAGAAGACACATTCTGCAAAATCTTATCTATAAATATTCTCAAACTATTGGAATCCTAAAAAACCTGTAGCATCTAATCCATGATTAGCTTTCTATGATCAGTTAAGTATAAACGACACTTGTCAGTTTCGTGGTTCTCTATAAAGTTTCCGATCAACTATCACAAGAGACTGTAAAGAAATGGCAGGACAGGAGAAGGGAATCGGCTCAAGAAGAAGAAGAAGAAGAAGAGAAAGAGGCTCTTGCATTCCTTCACGCTTATTGGTTTCATCAGATTGCTTTGCTTCTATTAGGTGTCTGCACGGATATCGCGTATCGATGCGGCACGTTCTCTAATACCCCAGAGGAACACCAAACAAATGAAACAACGAGAGGCTCCCTCTCTCTTCTTCAATCTGCGCAATATATAAAAGCGAGGAAACTGCTCCAACTCTGGATCACCCTGTGGACTGATGCGTCGATTTACTCTTCTATTCTTTACCCCTCCTATCTCTCTTACTCTCTCTTTGTCTTCTTCTTTCCTTCGTACTTTTCTTTTTACTTCTCTCTCTCTCCCTCTCTCTATTTTTTTCTCTTTACTTTGTTTTCTCTTTCATCCTCTCTTTCTCTCTCCTTTTCTGTCTCTCTTTCTCTATCGAAAGCTAGTCCTTGGAGCGACTCTCGAAATGGAGAAATTCACTGACCCGTAATATCTCACACCAATATTTACACGGTGTGTCTAAGGAAACAAAAATATCGAAGGTGAAATGATGATAAATGAATGGAAGGAAATTGAAGAAATTTTTTTTTTCTTGAAATAAATGACGAGAATAAATACGCGAGCAATAGCTATATTATTATTTCGCAGAAAAAAAATGAGAGAGGTGAAATGGAAAATCGCTGATAAAGAAACAGTGACAAGTGTCTCCATTGACAATATAAAGTTTGAAATTTGAATAAAACAAAAAATTGTCAAATGTGACGCGATCTGAAGAAAGGGACCTTAGAAGCAAAAAATTATAGGTTATGTTTACAATTTTCGAAATGAAAATACAAAAAAATGATCAACTGTTAATGTTAATCATTAATGTTTAAGTTTTCATTATAACTGAAATATTTAATAAATACTGATTTTAATTTGCAAAAAGTAAAAAGAAACTTTTAATCAACAAAAAAGTAGCACTAACATAACCTTAAAGTGATTTGCTTCTAAGGTCCCTTTCTTCAGATCGCGTCACAAATTGACTCGAAATTTTCTAGCGCGGACAATGGTACAAAAGTATGTTGGTATTTTAGAAATTTTTCAAATGAATGTGCTTGTGAAGAAAAATTTCTTTCGCTAAGTGTCCTCTGGAATTTTCATAGAAACTTTAAATAGAATCTCCGTATAAACTTCAAGGAAGTTGCATAATATTTCCAAATTTTGTAAATTTATGTCATAAGATAAAAATTTTACTTAATTTATTAATTTTGAGTTAATAACAATTTTTACCTAAAGCCAGAAAAATATTATTCGTAAAATAACAAAATTGAAAATTCTATCAATGTAACGTACAAAAGAATGCAAACAGAATTGCTAGCGAAATTTCATTGAAATATTATGGAATTTCGACTAATTTTTTTATAATAGTTTCGCTTTGGCGAATATCAAAATATTCAGATATTTGAAAGCATGCGAATAATTTATCAATTATTGGCAAGCATGAGCTTAATATAATTGCGATAAAATTTTTCAAATTTTAAATTTATTTAAAAAAATTCAATCCACGTTAAAGAATATTCAGAATAGTGGTGCTTAGAGTTTCCGTAGCAAGTCTTATTAAAAACTGCGTTAAAATTCTGCTTGAATTCCGAAGGAACTCTGAGAATAGTTTCGATAATTCCTACGAAAATTTTAAAATCATATGAGAATTCCGACGTAATTTTCACACGGAATTCCAACAAAACTTCCAATGAGAATTCTGATAAAATTTCAAAAAGTATTTTTCTTGGAAAATGTAATAACAAATTTTTTAAATTTAAGAAATGTTCGAATAGTTTTCAAGACTGAAGAAAAACTTTGCACAAATTTTCTACTATGATTGAAAATATTTAACAATTCAAAAACAGAAATTGAAAACAGGTTTGAATAAAAGCTAGACGGTTTTTAGAAACTATGTTGGCCGTATTCGTTACAGTAGTTAAAATTTTTTTAAAATAACAATGGATTCGTATTCAGCGACCCCGAAATTACACCAGTGACAAAATAATAATAATAATAAAAATAATATTATATTAGATCAGCCATTTTTAATTTTGAAAAACTGACATCATGTTTGTAATCAGTGACCTCAAAAATATTCTACCATCCGAAGCTGAAAACTATCAACCAACTCGTCATTTATGTGAAAATAAATTTATTTGATTAGAGTTGTGAATTACTTATTTATATATTATCGAATAAATATTTAAGTACATGAAACAAAAAATTTTTATTTAAATAAAATAAATTGTATTTAAATCAGTAATTTCTGTATTAGAACAAATACCATTTAATAGATTTAAATAAAAATTATTTGATTAAACTAAATATTTGTTTAATTATAATAAACAAGCAATTGTCCAAATAGCACAAAATCCTAAGTAGATAAATTAAAACATTGGAAATATTCCAAAGTTGAAATATTCTGTCTCTATTTTAGGAATGTCAAAACACCTTACTTTTAGAATGTTCTATTCCATTGAAGAATTTATTTTTACAATACAGTAGAAATATTTAGTTTAAATATTATAGAAATATATAAAAGTAATATTACTTTTAAAATTTACAATCTTTTTAGTGTAAAATAAATTATCAATATATTTAAAAGGCACAAAAACTTAGTAGATACAGTTATCAGTTCAGTATGTAATTACTTTCGTCAAAAATATTAATACTAACATAAATATATTTTCAAAAAATTCAAAGGGCATATCTCTCAATATTTTTTGGCATATTCCTAAAGCATTCTATAAGGAAAATTCCAAAAGTTGAACGGGATTGAACATTACCAATAGCTCGTGAAATAAAAATAATTAATGATAATTAATTTTAATAATTAATATTTCTTTAAGGGGACATTCCAGTTTAAAATGTCAAAAAAATCGATTTTTTCGTTTTTATTTTCGGAATTCTTATAGTGTCAAGAATACTCTCCTAAAATATTATTGCAAAATTCGAAGTAAAACAAAAGTTATATATTCTTATTCTTCGCCATGTCAAAGATGTTTTTGTAGGCGAATAAGCAATCGAATGATTTTAATGTCTTCTCATTTGTATTTTTTTAAAAAAGACGACCAAAAATGTATTTGGTGTTGCTGATGAAAAATTAGATATTAAATTTTCAAAATTCAAAATGTCGAATCCAATATGGCGGAAAAGAAAATTTTTCAATTTTAATTTTTTTTTCGTTTATGAACAATAACTTTAAATGCGTTTTTCTCAAAATGTCTTTTTTGATCTGGTAAAAATTTCATTTCCAAAAACACAAAATTAAACATTGCTCTGCGAATGTCTTTGGTTCTTCTAGGAAATTATTCAGATAAGAATTGTTTTAAGTCTAGCACACCCTTAAGATGAAAAATCAAAAGGTTTTGAATTTTTCCGCCCCCAATATTTAGAAACAAAAACAACTTTTGCAACAGACCGACAAAGTGGTCCCTTTTCTAAAAATGTGTTTTTTAATTAAAAAACTTGTTTTTTGGGAAGTTACTGTTTTAATGTTATTTTATTATGTTTTTTGAAGCAAAAAAAGAAAGTAGACATAAAAAAATTTCTGAGGGACTTTATTGTGAATATACTTATGAAATATCGAAATTTTCATTTAAAAAAACGAAATTAATAATTGTTATGCGAACAAAAACTTTAAATGCGTTTTTCTCAAAATGTCTTTTTTTGATCTGGTAAGACTGATATCTCGAGTTCTTCTGAAGCGATTTAAAAAAATCAAACGGCATTTGATTCAGGGTCATCGTGCCTATAAGTGGAACCTCAAAAACTAGAAAATTTCCAACTCTCCTTTTTTTATAAGAGAAATTCTGAATAATAACACCTTTTTTCCATATTTTGGCGAAAAAGTACTCTAAAAAAGGGGGGAAGAAAATTACACTATTTTGATGTTTCACACCTAAAGAAATATCTATCGCAGAGAATGTGACTTCGTTTTTTGGTTTCATATGTTTTAGAAAGTTTGAAATCGACCTTACCACCGAAATTGGGCATTTTCGAAAATGGCTTATGTCGCCGCCATTTTGGAATAAAAATTAAAAAATATTTTTTACAAATTCTTAAATAAATTATTTATGACATGTAAAAGAAATTTTTTAAATAAATTTTATCGTTATTTTGATAATATATACGAAAAAAGCCTTCTTCTTGCCTGTTTTGATCTGGAATGTCCCCTTAATTGGAATATGCCCAATTATGGCTGAAATAAAATATTTTCAATGGAGAATTGAATAAAATATTTAAGAAACATTAATGAAATATTTCGTGGTTTTTTGACCGTTTATTTGAAGAAAATAATATTTCTTCAATGTATTGTCAATCGGAATGTTGAAAAAGTTGAGAGAAAAAGAGACTGAAAAGTTTTAATGGCATTTGCGCAGAATAAACATTAAATGAGAACGTTGAGTGGTATCAGTTTAGCGATCTAATTCGATATGAAGGGGGGATGAGGTTTCGCAAAGGTAGGTAATACTCGAATGCTGTCGAAAGTTGAGAACGAAGGATAATGCCTCGTCGTCTTCTCTCCCATCGTTGTCGTCGTTATGAGAATCGTTTCCAGAGTACGAGCAATGGACCAGTCGTTAAACGACCCGTTCACGGTTAGTTGCTCCCAATTATTATTGTGTTGGTTCTCTCGTAGTCGTGATGCACATCTTCCCATTGGTGCATGAAAAGGGGTGGGTGGGGGAGGGTAAATTCTCGACATTCGGTAATATTCCAGCAGCTGACCACAATACAATGGGTACTTTAGTGTCTCTCTCTCTCTCTCTCTCTCTCTCTCCGCCCTCCAAAGGAGAGAAGATGAATGGTGATCAATAACGCGAGCGAATGTCTCTTACGTGCCGTCCAAGACTAAATACACCAATACACTATTGTGTCCGTTCCTTCTTATCCACCTTTGAAAGCCCTTGCCTTTTTACAATATACACTTATTTTTCACAACGGAGAGAAATTTTCCGCAATTTCAACAAATTTTTCAAAAACCATTTTATTGAGTGGCTTCGATTATTATTTTTCTTTTTTTCAAATTCGTGTAGAAAAAGATTCACTGGGAAATTGTTTTCAGAGTGGGAAACACCTCCGACTGGATTTTGATTAAATTCCGACGAAATTCCTTATTGGTGGAATTGAAAATCTTTTCAAAAATCATATGAAATCTGTTTGAAATTTAATGAAATTATGACGAACATTATTCGGCGAATTTCCGGAATCATTTTTTGAAGAAAGATAAAGATTTTTGACTGCTGATTACTAATTTGATATCAGTTTTTAAACATTTAATATGGCGTACGTGTTGTTTAAAAATTTAGTAGATTCACTTGAAATTTGATACTAAGGGGTATTTAAGGTCGCTTATTGAGACTCCGTTTTTTTTAAAAAAAATTCAAAACGGTTTAGTAGTAAAAAATGTAAAAGGAACAATTTCGTCTGTTTTTTGGTTGAACAATATAAGTCGAGTGTTTCGTTTTATAACAAAACTGTTAATGTATAAAAAAAAATATATGTATATATATGTATTTTTGTTTTTTATCAATGTTATTGAAAATTTTATCTATTATAATTAATGTTATATTTTAATGTTATAATTAATGATATTCTTTTTAATTATCTATTGTTAATTTAAAAAAAAATTTTGATTTTAATTTTCTAGTTTTTTGCCAAAGACATAAAAGCAATTGAAACATTTGTGGATGCCCGCATGAAAAGGGGACACTTTGGCACTATTGGACTTGTCTATATATGGGCGAATTTCTGACAAAATTTGTAAAATTTTGAGTGGTCTTACGATCTTCTTGGTGGCAAATTCGATGAGTTACAGAATTTTAAAGTTTGGAGTATCAAATACGTCATTTCGAGAAAAACGAAATCAAAGATTGTTTCGAATTTCCCCCCCCCCCACCCTCATTTTTTAACAATGACAAAATAATGGATCTCCGACAAAGTGCAATATTTAACGAAGTTAAAGGTTCGGTGTTATTTTTAAGAGTTATTTCAACCAAAGAAAATAAAAGTAGCCTAAAAAATATTTTAAGCGACTTTATTCTAAAAAATTTTAGCAAAAATTAAAAATTTCATTTCCAAAAACGCAAAATTAAACACTGCTATGCGAATGTCTTTGGTTCTTCTAGGAAGTTATTCAGATAAGAATTGTTTTAAGTTTAGCACACCCTTAAGATGAAGAATCAAAAGGTTTTGAATTTTTCCGCCCCCAATATTTAGAAACAAAAACAACTTTTGCAACAGACCGACAAAGTGGTCCCTTTTCTAAAAATGTTTTTTAATTAATAAACTTGTTTTTTGGGAAGTTACTGGTTTAATGTTATTTTATTAAGTTTTTTGAATATCAAAATTTTCATTTAAAAAACAAAAAAAATTGAAAAAACAGTCAAAAAATTAAAATTAGCAAATATTTTGCACATTTTCTGCTTCTCAATGACAATTTATAAACAAAGTACAAGTTTTAAGTAGAAAAAAGTTATAAATCAAATTTTGATTAAGAAATTTGATATTTACTTTGGAAAAAATATTTACAGAATTTCTGTTTGTTAAAAACTATATTATCGAAATTACAATAAAAAATAAATTAATAATCCAATTTTTATTTTATAAAATAATTTTTGGATAACCAAATTTTTTAATAATAATTTCAGTTCTTTTCAAATAATTTAAATATATTACGATTATTCTTATTCTGACTTTTGGGCAGAAATATTTTTATTTTATTATTTGTTTTGCTTGAGAAATTTATTGAACACTTGATCAGGGTTGTCACGCATTTGTTCATTTAAAAGTTCCTGATTTTTTCAGTTAAAAAATTGGAAATTTTCCAGGTTTTCAAAATAATATTATTTTTTACCACATTAATAATACACAATAATTGATTTCGTTTGACGATTTTTAATAACATTTTTAAGAAGAAAGAAATTTATAAAAAATTTGTAAATAATAGAATTTACATTAAATTGAGGAAAATTTTTGAAAATAATTGAATTTTTTGCAAGAATTTTATTAAAATTTTTTAAATAATTAAATTTTGCCAAAAATTTTGTTAAGAATTTTTGAAGTAATTGAATTTTCGACGAGAATATTAAAAAACTTTTGAACATAATTAAGTATTTAGAATCATTTATAATTGAGTACCTGCATGCAACAACTCGCCGAGTGCTCTGCTGAATTATTTCAATTCAGTCAAACATACGAAAATGTGAAAAAATAAAATTTGTATATTTTAATTTTTGAATACAAATTTCTTAGTAGTGTTTAAAAATTAAAATTTACAAATTTTATTTTTTCACATTTACGTATGTCTGACTGAATTGAAATAATTCAGCAGAGCACTCGGCGAGTTATTGCATGCAGGTACTCAATTTTTATGAAATTCAATTTTTTTAGTGTTTTAAGTAAAATTCATCCATAAAGCCATTATTATTTTTAATAATGAATGAAATGTATGTGAAAAAATATAACGAATTTTATCAGAATTTGAATAAAGTTTTTTATAAACCTAAATTATCTTTAACATCTGTAAAGTTCAATTGTTGTTAAAAATAGAAAAAGTTTGAAATAAATAAAATATTTTTAATGATGAGGAATCTAATATTCAGAATTTTCTTATGATTAAGAAAGAAGAACAAAAAAAATTTTTGATAGTTTTTTTCAAAATTAGTTAACTGCAATTATCTCGGAATCTAGAACCGACAAAGTGGTCCCTTTTTATGCGGACGTCCACATTTATTTGAAAATCAGTAATTGATAACAATTAAATCGTTAATTTTGTAAAGAAGAATTTTTTAGCATAATTTTAAATATAAAAAATGAAACATTTTTTACTCAAAAATCTTTACTTCCCTAAGAAGAATTACAACTTTACTCTCAAACTGTTGCAAAATTTAGTTCTAAAATAAAATCAATAATTTACGTATTTTAAATATTTTAATTGGTAGCTTTTTCTATAATCTAGAAAAAAATATTTTTTTGTCAATACCTGTATCAAATTTTAGTCACATTTTAGAATTTGTTGAAGTTATTGTTTAACGAATTGATACTCTTTTGAAATTTGTACATTTTTTTACACTATGTTGAGAATTTATTTTGACATACTTGAAAAGATTTTTATGAAAGAAATTTAAAAATAATTTTAATATTATTTAACATGGAAAAATAGAAATCAAAATAGCAGTAGAGTAATAAAAATTGTTCAAAAATTAAGTTTATTTTTATTCTTATTTTAATTATTATAATCAAGTGCTAGCAGCTTTTTGGCTAAAACGTGAAAAAAAGAAAAATTTCCCTCTTTCTATTTGAATAGATGCACGTCATCGTTTCTTTTTTGAGATTGGCACATTTCCAAAATGAGTGTCGTTTCTCTCTCTCTCTTTCTCTCTCTTTCGCTCTCTTTTTCTTATTTTCTGCTTTTGCCAGCGTTAGTAACCGCGGAAATTTTTGCCTGATTAACGATATAGGTTTCGATATTTTCTCCGTTGAAAACGCCAAAAAAAGGGGCGTGTTTGTAAGCGCAAGTCTCGTAAGAAAATGGTTGTGTGCAACCCCATCTATATATGTGCCAAACCGTTTCAAATCGTTTTCTCCAATATTTTACTCTTTTTATTTTATTATACTCACAGTGAGTGTATTTGTTCCGGGAGTGCGGCACAACGACCATCGTATATCATGAGGTGATAAAAGTTTAGCGTTTATTGGCGCGAAGTGCGTTGATATAGTGAATTGATGCGACAAATCATTTTGAAAAATCCCGTTTACTTGCACACACGATTCTCATGTCACACTTTTCAGAGAAATAATTTATATCCTCTAATAGAACACTCGAATTTTCTCTCCTCCAGTAACTTTATATATATATTTTATAATTAACACACTTTGCTTGCAATTCAACGAAATGTGTTCACTATATACGTTGGGGAAAAAAAGGTTTCGTGAAGATTCACGATTCGTGCCTAATACTCGAAATTCTCTGTTAGATCTTTGATAAAATCCAAAGAGAGTAAGAGAGAGAGAGAGATGCTGTACTAGGAAGCATCGTCGCGTGTATATCATAGTCACGCGGTAAAAGTTTTAGCGTGTCGACATATAAACACGATAACTATCGCATGAATAGCCACCGATGATTTTTCGCCTTACGTACCGCGGAATTTTTCTCCACTATGGAACTTGGCTGGTCTAGAGAGAAAAAGAGAGAGAAAGAGCGCGAACATTGGCAAAAGCCTTAGGAGCGTTGCATATTTTATGCAAACGTTCTGTGTTGGCAACGCCGTTAATTGAGCTGCAGCGGCGAAAGCTCTGAAAACCGAAACCTCATGTGTTCCTAGAATCACGAAGTCATACCTAGTATCAACATTTTTTTTTCCTTCTCTCTCTCCCTCATTTTTTTGATCCGAAACTTTTTTCCTTATGTAGGAGAGAAAGAGAGAGAGATAATCTAGAAAATTCTGCAATTGCAACGTTAATTTATTCTATTACTCAATCTTTTCATCTGTAATTGCTAAATTATCAAGCTTGGAAATTACCATAGTGTGCATTGTCACGACAACATATATATGTATACAGTGACTCTATTGACCCAAATAGCTAACTACCCTCAGCGAAAGGTCTTTGAATTAACGGATGTCATCTCATTAAATGAGGACAACTTTTTCTCCTGCACTCGAGATTTTTACTGACTTTAATGATGATACTTTCTTTCCTTTTTCTTCTTCTTTTATTTATTTTTCCCTTTGTCTTTTCCTTTCTCTACTTCATTATTTTTTTTATCTCTCCATATCAACCATAGAAACATACTTTTGAATATACTTTCCATCTGGAGGAGAATTTTCTCTCCACAATTCCAAAGTAGGAAATTAGAAAATAAAATTTAATTATATGAAATCTGAGATTTAATTAAATGTTGTTTGTGAAAAAAGGGAATTTGTTTTTAGAGAATATGAGAGAAGTGGAGGAAGTTATTAGCGATAGCCTTCCGCAGGCGGGCAGGCGTCTTTATAGTGGCATTTGTCTGGAGTGAAGACAATATCATGACGTGGTTGTCCGGCTCTCTCACACTCTCTCGTGCGGTATCATCATGCAGCGAATGGACAAGATGGGGTACGGGGTCAGCAGTGAATAGAGCCGCTTGTATACACGTTCCAGCACATATATACTACTTGAACATAGTGCAAGTACTGTTAGTTAACTAGACGTCGAAGGCTTGCTTGCCTTTGCCGTCCGACATCTGGCACTATATAACCACATCCTCGAATTCTCACGACGACCTTGTTCTTCCCTCGAATCATTTCGAGTGTTCTGAATAGATTTCACCTACAACTTTGATTAAACACGAGTGTTGTCCTCTCAAAACTTTGAAGGTCGTCCGGCATCTCTCAGATCACTTTGATTGTAGGAGGAGAGGAAACAACAATGACCCTGCCGAAATCCACCGATTTTGATTAAAACCCTTCTTTTTCTTTGTTCTTAATCAAAAGATTTTTTTCCAATAGTTGCTGATACTCAAGCGTATTTCTAAAATGAAGCTGAAGTCCACAACGTTTTTAAAAACGAAAATAAAAAAATAATGGTACGATATATTTATTTTTGATTCTAAATAATGTTATTTTTAAGTAATTGTATCCTCAGTGACAGTTGACTTCTTAAAAATTAAAGTACATAAAAAAATTAGAAATGAATTCAATTTTTAAAAATTCTTGTTTGATTTTTCGTTTTTAAAAACGTTGCGGACTTCAGTTTCATTTTCTAAAGCAATCGTTGCTCTGAAAACTATCGTTAGGGTATAATAATAATTAAAGTATAACAGCTACATGACAATTATTGCCAAAGCAAATGTTGAAATTGTTACTATAGTAACTGATACTATAACATTTAGGTATTTGTGATTTGGGTAGCTGAGGTTACAGTATTAGTAGTTCTCGAAACAGTATCTGTTGCATTTGTCCACAGCATCGGCATTGATACTAATGCTGATTATCACAGTATCAACATTGACTGTGTTAAAAACGTTGTTTTTTAATTTAAAACATCACTTTTGTCTTAAAATAAGATTATCTTTTCACTGTTCTCATTTTAATAAGTAACTGACTTTTGAATCATTTAAAGTTTACTAATTCATTACTATCTACAGTGCCGCTCAAAAAGATTTGCCCACCCTACGCCATGCAAGGGCGTTACAAAAAGTTTTGTATCTTCAATAATAATAAAGATAGAATCTTAATCAAATATTTATTTTAAACCTTAAGTATTTGACTTGAAGTAATGCCAAAAAGAAATTTTTTAAAACATTTTTTTTATTGTTTAATTGCTGAAAATAAAAAAAAATTGTTCACTTTTTTTTTAAATTTCAAATTGATACAATTTTTAAAGAAATCATCACATTTAAAATCGACAAATGTCATTGGAAAGCATTTTTTGTTACCTTTCAAACGATTTTTTGAAAATTGCTCTACAATAATTTTTAAGAAAGATCATTTGTTTATAAAAATAGCCCATTTTTTCAATTTTTGGTAACTTGAGAACAATTGATTTTTGAAAAAAATGGTTAAGGAAAAAAATGTGCCTCTTTGTGCGTAGAATTAGAAAAAAAATATTTAAACATTGAAAAAAAATTTTTTTTTACATTTTTTCCTTCTGTATATATTTTTAAGACGAATAACATATACTTATCAATACATATGGATAAAATCTAATACAACATAAATTATCACTGTTTAAAAGAACAGTTAATTAATTAATCATTTTGACGAAAAAAATATATAATATTTTTACTCTCAAAATGTTTAAAAGTAAAATTTTTAACAACACTGATTTAATTGTATATAAACAAATAAATGTTTTATAATTAATGTTATTTAAATATTTAAAAAGTGTAATTATTAACTGTTCTTTTTAACAGTGATAATTTATATTGTATTAGATTTTATCGATATGTATTGATAAGTATATGTTATTCGTCTTAAAAATATATACGGAAGAAAAAAATGAAAAAAAAAATTTTTTTTAATGTTTAAATATTTTTTTTCTAATTCTACGCACAAAGAGGCACATTTTTTTCCTTAACCATTTTTTTCAAAAATCAATTGTTCTCAAGTTACCAAAAATTAAAAAAATAGGCTATTTTTATAAACAAATGATCATATCTTTCTTAAAAATTATCGTAGAGCAATTTTCAAAAAATCGTTTGAAAGGTGACTAAAATGCTTTCTAATGAGATTTGTAGATTTTAAATGTGATGATTTCTTTAAAAATTGTATCAATTTGAAATTTTTCAAAAAAAGTGAAAATTTTTTAATTTTTAGCAATTAAACAATAAAAAAATTTTTTTTTAATTTTTTTTGGCATTACTTCAAGTCAAATACTTAAGGTTTAAAATAAATATTTGATTAAGATTCTATCTTTATTATTATTGAAGATACAAAACTTTCTGTAATGCCCTTGCATGGCGTAGGGTGGGCAAATCCTTTTTAGCGGCACTGTATATTTGGAAAAATGATAAGTATACTACTAATTCTAATATACGAAAATATGCTGTGAATTAGTAATCAATTAGCCCATATTATTACGCTTTTGAAATTAGTGGTATACTCACTGCCAATTAATGAAATTTTGCTTATTTATTTATCTTTATAAGGAAGTACAAAAAAATTTTCTATCCATAAATAAGTAAATTTTAACTGAATTAACAGCATAAAGTCAGTCAGCTATTAAAATAAGTTGCAATTTTAAATTATTCTGATTAAAGAGTATTAATTGTAATTCAAGCATTGAAACGGGTCAAAGAAATCAAAAAGGCGAAATTTTTCACAAAGATTGTTAAAAAGTCACTATTGGCTACTAACATTATTTGTGACGTGCCACGACAAAACGAACCTTAGCTGTTTAGAATTTTAGGTTATGTTTAGAGTACTTTTAACTTCATTAAAAATTTATTATTCATTATTTAACATCAAAAGTATATTTTTTTGAAAATATTGCACATAATAATGAATTAAATATTAATTGTTTGTAAAGGAAATTGGTCATTTTTATTTATTTATACTTCTAATTTTAGTTCTGTCAAAAACAGCTAAGGTCCCTTTTGTCGAGGCACGTCACATTTTACCAATTATAAATAAATAAATAATAGGGTCTTTTCAAATTTTTAATATATTCTAATAGTAGAAAATTATTAAATCTAAATTTAAAAACAAGAAAAGTTTTTGATTTTTAAAATTTACAATTAATTAGAAATCATAAAGTTGTGATAAGCAGATCAAAAAGTTATTTAATTTAGGCAAATCGATATGATTTAAAATATTCTATAAAATGGTTATGAATACACTTCTGAAAGTTAGAACTAAAACTTCGAACAAATGTGAAAAAACAAAAAACTAATTAAAATTTTTTTGTAAATTTTTAATTTTTTATGTTTTAATTTTTTAAAATATCAATAATGTCGTAATCTATTATGATCAAATAGTCATGACGATAGATTTTATATTCATAGATCAATCGATGTGTCTTATGATAAAATACATTTATTATGTGCCTTAATACTTTTTAAAATACAAAGTTTATAAATTCATAGTTTTCTTTAAAGATTCAAATTGATACTAAAGTGGATTAAATTGATACAACAAATTTAAATTAATTATTTCTTTGATATACATTTTCGATGTTTATTTGTTGCTATTTGATACTATTAAATTAATATTAATTAAAATTATGATTTTAAATGACTTTCTCATTTCTGACAACAATTGAATTTTGAACATATTTAAATAGAATTTTCTTTTTTTTTAATAATTCAATTTTCAAAAAAGGTTAAAAATCTTGAAAATAATTCTATTTTGTACAAGTTGCAGAAGCAATTTCAAAAAATAATTAATTTTTAGAAGATTAGAAATTTAAATTTTTGAAAATTATAAATGATACTAAATACTAAATACTATAAATAATACTAAAAATATTACGTAAATATTTATTGTAAAAAAGTATCACATTTTCTTAAAATTGGGTTCTTAAAAATTGTGAGCTTCAATTTTTTAATAATAGGCTAAAAAATTTGTCGAATTAGTAAACATTTATTAATGTGAATTAGAAAGTGACTTTTGGTTTTAAGTTAGTAAATTTTACCAATAAGTTAGTAGAAATTTGAAAGATTTATATATTTATATATTTTATTATTTTATTTATTTATATATTTCTAATTCGACTGCCTTTTTGCTTTTGAAGAAGTAAATTTAAATTCAAATTAAAGTCAACAATTTAAATTAGTAAATATTTATACTAATTTAAATTTACAGAGATTAATTATAAATATTAATTTTTGTTTTAATATAAATTAATAAATAAGTTAATTTTAGAAAAAAGTAGAATTACAAAAATTCACCTTCATTTCTAGAATAATAAGATTGAAGCCAAATTTTAATTGTAAATAAAAATATGTAACTTTTGAAACAATTATAATTTACATTTTTGACATTATTTTGTACACAATAAAATTTTTGTGTATTTATTTATTGAATATTATTTGAACAATTTGAGTTTCATAAAATTTTTAATTTTGTTCAAACTGCTATTTTTTAAAATTAATTAGCTATAAGAAATTAACACTTTTGTTATAGGGATAGAGAAAAAAATCAGGAGAAAAGTCAAAATTCTGTCTAAAAATCAAGGAAAAGTATTAAAAATTTGGGGAGTGTGTCCACTTGGGAGCCAATATTTTTTTTAACACGCAATATTAAAAAGTCGATTGGTCAATATTAAAAACATTTCTTTTTACTAAAGACAACTTTTTTATTTTAAATTTTTTAAATTTTGACCATTTTTTAAAAATGCCTCACAACTATGGACTTTTTTTTATTTATTTATTTTTTTTTGTTGACAAAAACGACGTAATCAGTAATTTTATAATTTTTAATTTCATCTTTGAATAAAAGTTGCGTATTTAAGTTACTTTTCGAACGGTGTATATTATTTACAATTTCGTTAACCTATTTACAATTTATGGGTAAAAATAAAACCAGTCTCACACCTGGACACATTCCCCTAGTATTAAATTTGTGTGACAACACAAACTTTTCAACTATGATGCTGCATTAAAATTGATAACGGTTTAGATGGTAACTGTCACTAAAATAATCATCGCTGGGAAAAAAATAGTTCTAGCAACAGTAATTATAGTGATTGCTGCCAGAGTTACACACCTGCTGAAGCAACTATTTCTATGGTAAACACTGTACTACATATATAGTAACTGCTCCTAAATTAATCGTTACTGTAGCAAGGATCGCTAAATTATAAAACCAAAAGTCAATAAACGTCTCGAGTGTCGCGTTGCTGGCGAAAAATGCAGAAAATCGAGCATAAAACCTAACAAATAATGGAAAGCAGCAAAATGTTAAAATAATGCTATCGCTGCGACACTTTGGCCGTATATTTTCTCCATTAAATTCTGAGTTAACGTTTCCGTGCAGAGATATAAACACACGCAAAAGAAATAAGCAATATACATAGAATAACTCTGCATATTAATGAGATTCATTATAATTTGTTGGAAAGCGAATAAGAAAGAGAAAGAGAGGGAGAGAGAGAGAGAAAGAGAGTATATTGTATCGGAATAAAAATTCTTTTTTTTTCCTCTCTCTCTCGTCTGTAAAATTGATCTCGTCCAGCTTTGAAAACTCTCGGAACGTTATCTATCGAACGCGGAACGTTTTCTCTTTTCTTCTCATGATAGAAGCTCATTGCATGCCTGCAAGTGCAGTAGCTGGAAGCACTTGGCGAGAAGTTTGTGCCGCTTCCCTGCCGATATCATGAATTCTCGCTTGAGGCACTGAAACGCCCACTACATAGTAATTTGTTAGATCGCCAATAGAATGTACATTCGCTTTTATCCGACTTCAATCTAATATTTGCAAATGCACTAAGCATATTATAGAATACAAGAGGAGGAACTAGAAAAAACAGTTTTCAAGTCATCTATTACTCATATTGTTCAAGAAAATCAAGTAATCCGATGACGACGAAATGCCTCTGTCACGAATTACAAAAAGCAAACGAGATGATACTTCCGTAAAATATGCGGAAGTAATGACAATGTAAGACCCTCCTCTTCTGATAATCGAAACACGAGAAGACGTAATAAAAAAAAGTTTTTCCTTTTTCCTAAAGTGGAAGTCGATAATTCAGTATTCGTATACGTGTATAAAAGTGAAATGTCAAGAGTAACTAAGCGGAAGTGATTTGCTTAGGCTTCTTTGCTTAAGGTAAGATCAGAACGCCTATTAGATTCCGATTATATATCATCTTAAAGGCGTATCTTTCCTTCTTCAAAAGCTTAAGAATAGAGCCTGTTTTACATATGAGCTATTGCATCGTTATTCATTTTCCAAACACTTCTTTTTTCCTCTTCTTCTTCGTTTTTACTTCTTTCTTTTTTCATTTATCATCGTTAATTTCGATTAACAGCACCAAAACGAAAAATTTCTCCCAAAACAACTTTTTCCTTATGATTCCTTTTTATAAATCAAAGAGTGTTTGTCAGTTTGTTTTTGTTGTGCGAGGCGAGGGTGCGAAGTGTCTCTCCAGAGATCAACGCGTGAGATGACAGAGACTGACGAGCTTTGCTATTTCGCCTCAAGTGACGGGACAGAACACGAATCCTTAGGAATTAGTTAAAAAAGAAAATATCAAAAATAAGAGACAAAAAAGGAATTCTTTTGTTTTTTCTCTTTTCTTTGTATTACGATGGCACCTTGGGAATTTCTATTATCGAGGGCAGTCACGACATAAAGTCAATGCAACATCCCCCACAAGAAACATTGCAAAAAGCAATGTATTTCACTTTCTTTCCTTTTAGACACGAATAAGAAAGATCGAACAATGGAAGTTCAATTTTATTTTATAACAATTTGTCAGCCATCGAGGTCGCAAATTATTTCCAATAAAAAACAAATTTGGAATTTTATTTCAATACTTAATTCTCGTATCAGATAAAAATTATCTATTAAACAAAAATTATTATTTATTAAATATAAGAAATTTTAAAACAAGTTCTTTATACTGTAAAAGAAAGGTTTTAAATTAGAGCTGTATTAATAGTATCAAAAATTAAAGTAGAACCAAATGACCATTTAGTACCAAAAACTGGTACTTAATTAGTACCTTTCTTTTTGCTATGTAATGTTTGAAAGAAAAATTTTTATAAACAAAAGAAATCATTTAATTTAAAAATAATATTTATCGACAAAAAAAAGTTTAAAGAATAAATTTCGTTTGTTTTTAAAATGAATCCATTTATGCCAAAAAAAATTATTCTTTCTTGGCATCATATATATTTTTAGCTTCAAAAATGATGAAAATTTTATTTCCTTCTGAAGTTGTGGACAAACAGTTGGTTTTAATGAACTAGTCTTAAATTAATATCAAGTTGAAATCACACAAAATTGGCATGGTTTACATGTTATCCATCCCATCATCAAATTTGAATTCGATTTGAAATATGTACATTTTTGTGTCGAGTAGGAAATTTTATATCATGTATATTTTATCATATCATGTCACTTTTTCTAAAAAATATTTTCTATTTCATTTTTTCAAAAAGCGAAATGAAACTAATATTTTAAAAAAAGTTTTCTAACAAGTTTTGATATCTAATAAAAATTTTGTAATAAATTTTGATATCAAAAGCTTTAATTTTACTATCTTTAATGCATTTTATCGATTTCTTAAGCTTTTCAAGATCTTTTCAAGAAATTAATATTTCTGAAATGAAGTTTTTTCATTTTTTCAAAGAAGCACTTTAAATTAGTCACTAAGTTATTTTTTCTTTATATGAAAATAATACATTTGGCATATTAGAAAAAAAAGAATAATTTGCAAAGAAAATTTGAAACAAATATTATTTGTTGTATTAATATTGTTATTTCTGTTTCCGATTTTTACGTTTAACATTAAAAACATTCTTATTACAAAATTATTTTTTCATTTTTTAGTAAAATACAATTTTCTTCAATTTTTAAAACATTTTCAAAAGTTCCATATTAGTTTTTAAAAATTATGTTAAAAATAACTTTTTTTAAGAAAAAAGTGATTTTTTTAATAGAAAATATTTGTTGAAAAATAATAGAATTCAAAATGTGAAGCTGTCAAGATTTTTATAAACATAAAAATATTTTCTAATAAATCACGAATGAGGTTTGAAATCTTTTGTTTTCATTGAAAAATAAAATTGGTAAAGTGGTGAACAAATTTTTTAACTTGATTTTTATTACCGTCAGATTTCTCGCAAAATGTTACTATAAAAATGATTTTGTCAGAGATTTAAACTGTTAAAAATTTTGTTGCATTTTTCTTAAAAAAAATTATTAATGAATTATTTATAATAATACCTATGATTACAATGAATAATTTTTATTAATTTAAATTATTCAATTTTATGATATTTAAAAGAGAAAATTGTTTTGAATAAATGAAGGAAAATTTACTATACATGAAATCTTATTTCAATTATATTTTAATTTAAAAATAAATTGTTTTCTTAGTATGTATGTATCTGATTATTATTTAAGTTAATAATTTTTTTAAAATGTAATGAATTTTTACATATAATTTTATCCCCTTCGAATTTTCAATCTATTTTGCTACATTGTAGGTAATAAAAATTGTGCACCAAAACTTTAAATCTATATATAAAAGGGACTTTAAAACTTTACTCTCGCAGAGTTCGATTTCGATTCTTTTCAAGATTCAAGAAAATTCTTTTTCCTTGGAAATTCATTTTTCACTTAGAATCTAATTTCAATAAAATCACCTTTCTATAGTCTGTTAAAAGGATATAATTTCACTTCGGGTGTTTGAATATCATGAATTTTTTACATTTTGATTAATATCAAAATGAAAAGATCAGAATGATTTTATTATATTCGCAATTTATTGCTCTAAATATTTTATGGAATTAATTTTTTTTTTTTGAAAATTGCATCACTGCTTATGTAATATTTTGTCGTACTCTATATATACGTAAGATTGTTGGATTTCGCGTGGGAATTATTTAGGAGTCCAATTTTCTGACGAGAATCCCCGACGCAATTTCAAATTTCAAAATTGTAAATTAATTCAGTTGGCGTTTAGGAACTTTTGACAGAAGTGGTAAATGCTGATGTGAATACAAAATACATGCTTAACATGCACACACGGTTTGGTACTCTAATTCCCTTAGTGTTCTGCTGCTGTAATTCGAAACCGACGGTTATGAAGTTCACGAATCAGCATAACTCAATCGATTCTACGTGAGACATTTTCTAATTATAATTAAAAAAAATAAACAATCGTTTCTATTTACTTTATCTTTATAAATCAATACTGTACTTTAACTTCAAAATTTTCTGCCTCAACAAAAAAAATCCATTTTATTCGAAATCGTGCAAAATTAAAAGCATTCCGCGAAACTTTTATCGCCCGCCGGTTGTACAAAAGTTTAGAATTAAAAGTTTAGCAAACAATACACACACACATTTCTGTAGTAAAAGCGATAATCTATTAAGAGGTATAAAAGAGATTTATAAACATTTTTTTAAAAATATTTCCCTGTGTTAAAAAAATGGAAGAAAAGGAAAAAAAAGTAGATGAGAAATGAAAGTGCGTTCATAACTCGCGTTTGCTTTTTAAGTAGTCAATTAAAAATGAAAATCGCATAAAAAAAGAATGAGAGCCGTGTTGTATTAGAGTTTTAAAAATTTAATTTAACGTAAAAGTAGAAGAAATTATTACGCAGTAGAATTAATATCGGTCATAAAGATTTTCTATTGTATGCAGAGCAAATGGCAATTGTGAAACTTAATGTAGCTTTAGAAATATTTGATGGTACACACAATAAGTTCATATATTGTCCAACCACACATCAAAAATACTTTATAGAAAAAAAGAAAACAAAAACCAAATTTATATGTGCACTTTTATGAATTCTTTATCGATGGAATATTTCCACGCATAGACAGATTTTAAAGTTCGAACAGATAGAATTTGTCAACGGTAATTATTCTTTTTAATAATTTACTGGAATAATTTAAACGATAAAACAATGTGAAAAAATATAAACACGAGAGTTAAAAAAACTTTGTTTCATTTTAATTCACATCCATTAGTATCTTTACTTATTTACAGATTTTAAAGTAACATTTTTTAAAAATTTTTAGACCATTATTTTTCATTATACAATGGACAAAACAAACCACTATTTTAACTATAAATTATTGATTACTATTAATTTTTCAAACCAAAAGTATAGCAGTTTGGAAAGTTGAAAAGTTTAAAGATTATTTAGATTTTTTTGTACTCTTTAATAGAAAAATTGTTTCTCGAAATCCAGTCGACAATATGATTTAACAATATAATAAAATAATATTATTAACCTATATATAGAGTTTATTATTATCTAATAACGTTTTTCTTAATTGACGTCGGCAGAACACAATTTGTTATTAATATTTTATAAACAAATTATATAAAAAACTATTAAAAAATTTTTTTTAAAACTAAAATTATATTCAAACATTTTATTTCATGATAAAAAAACCGTATTTATTATTTTTAAATCAGTCAACTAAAGTTCGAGGAAAATTGTCTTCAGTTTAGACTACTAAAAATTTAATATCATTATTAACAAAAAATTTTGTTTGGTATAGAATTTTCAGAGTCTTTTTTTACTCTACGAGGAGTAAGACAAAATTATTTTCTGAATTTTTAGTAACAGCGGTGCGATGATAATTGAAATTCAAAAAGAGTTTCTTTTTAGTATTCAAAGTAATCGGGTTTGTTAGTAATTGTACTTTACATTTCAATAATTTTATTTAAATTAGAAAACATTAATTCAATATATGGAACATTTTTCGTTTTGGATTGAATTAGTATAAATTAATACCAATTAAAATTATTAATAATTTTTTTGCTTTTAAATAAAATTTTTTTTATTAAATAAATAAAATAAATATTGTTTTGCTTTATTTCCAATTTGAATTAATTCTAAATATAAAAATTTTTTTGAATAAGATAAATTTCATTAATTCTTTGCGAGAATTCAATTGTATTCTTAAATGATAGAATTCTTCAAAGGAATTTTATTATTATCAAAATTTAGGATAAAATTCTTTGCAACAATTCAATGATTATTATGATATTTTAATTAAAAAATTGAAAATATTGAAAACTTTTAAGAATCAAAAAAGCAAGCAATAACTAACTTTAAACTGCGAACAGATAACCGGAACACAAAGATTATTGATATAGGTTTTAACTGACTCAAAGTTAATGTGTTTTGAATCAAATTATAAGTAAACAAATTAGAATTTTTTAATAATTTAATAGTAAATTTACTAATTTATTAATTTTTTTACTGACAGAGAGAGAATTAGTACATAAAGTTTTGCTATTTATTAGTAGGATTTTGTTATTTAAAAGTATAAGTAAGTAATTCAAATTGGGTAAAATTTTTACTAATTTAGATTTAAAGAGTTAAAAATTTATAAAATCGTAGTCTAATTAAAAACCAATCGTCTATTTTATGTTATCATTATAGTGAAAAATTTTTAAAAATTGGGTCGGAATTCGTGAAATTTTCACAGAAAACAAAAAGTATTTTTTTAAATCAAAATGATGAAAAAACATTTCTATTCGGTCTTAGGAATGTGTCCACAAAGAACAGAAGAAAATATTATTTTTTATAAAAGTTATTGCAAAATTAATTTTTTTGCAACTTTTTAAAGAAAATGTTGTTTTTCCTAAATGAATAAACCGATTTCAGTGAACCAAGCGGGAATATAAAGGGAATGAAAAATACTTTCGTTCAGAATTAGAAAATTTTTAAAAAGTTTATATTTTAATAACTATTTAATAATTTTTTTATAAACAATTAACTTTTTTAATGCTCAGCGCCTTTTAAAATTTTTTAAAAAATATTGACATACACTTAAAACTACTTATAAGAAATCAAAATTCGTTCAGAAAATTTATATGTGACCATTATTTTAAAAGTTACAATGGAAATTATATCGAACGGAGATGCGATTTTGATGATTTTCATTATTAAAACATTATTTTTAACTACGAAATGAACAAAACACTGTCGAGTTAACATTTTTATTCAGTTATGCATATAACCATAAAAATGATCAAAAACTAAGTTCAGTGTTGATGCACTACACCGCGTCAATATATTTTCTATTATGACTTTTAAAATAATTGTCGCTCATAAATTTTCTCAACGGATTTTGATTTCTTATAGTTGTTCTTATATATTGTTTATAAAAAATTTATTAAATAATTATTAAAATATAATCTTTTTAAAATTTTTCTAATTCTCAACGAAAGTATTTTTTTGTCCTACCTGCACGGAAAGTGTGTTATTTCGTGCACATGAGGCGGTCGCAAAGTGAGTGATTCCCGCCCGGAGGTAGGGTGAGCGGGCGGGAATGTACATTCTCGCCCGCTGACGTCATTAAGCGGGCGGAAAAGTACATTCCCGCCCGCTGACATCATAGAGCGGGCGGAAAAGTACATTCCCGCCCGCTGATGTTATACGAGAGCGGGCGGAAAATACATTCTCGCCCGCTGACGTCATAATATACCATTTATTGAATAATAAATATCAATTTTTTTATTATTTTGTAATAAACGACTATTGAATTCATTCAAATATGTGTGCACTTAATAACCCACTTTCCATGCAGTTAGGACAAAAAACGTTGTTCGCAGCACGGGCGCAAAAGGTGATAGTGTCTCAGGCGAGATTATGGGTAAACCTCGGCGACCCTACGCAACCTCGGCTTTGCCTCGGAGCTTCGGGTCTCCTTGGTTTACCCAATCTCGCCTTCGCCGTAATCACCTGTTTTGCGCCCTTACTACGAAAATAACTATTTATTCCCTTTATATTCCCGCTTGGTTCACTTAAATCGGTTCTTTCATTTAGGAGAAATTTTATTTAAATTTTTCATTTTGTTTAAAAAGTTGCAAAAAAGTTAATTTTGCAATAACTTTTATAAAAAATAATACTTTCTTCTGTTCTTTGTGGACACATTCCTAAGACCAAATAGAAATGTTTTTTCATCATTTTGATTTTAAAGAAAATACTTTTTGTTTTCTCTGAAAATTCACAAATTCTGATCCAATTAGAAAAAAATTAAAATAGTATTTAATTTGATAAAAATTTAGTAAAAATATATTTTCTGAACGTTTAAAAAGTATTTGGATTATTATCCAAACATCAATGTTGATTTTTAAATCCAAAATTTATATATTTTCACTAAATTCTTGGCATACAAAAACGGTTGATTTATCTTTCAGCTAAATGTTTAACGTTGATAATGGAGATTTGATGATCGCAAGCAATGTTCGGAAGCAGTTTGCTATTTGCAAGCCACGAATATTTTGAATTCACAGTGAGATGGGTAAAGAATTTCTATAAATCGGTGAGATAAGTTAATTTTATATATATAGTGAACGAGGAGGGAGAGAAGTCCAGCGACCTTTTGCTTACGCAACATATATCCACTCTCAGCGAATACATATATATATATTTATTTATTTATATTAAAAAAATAGATAACTGATGTTTAGTTGAGGAAGAAAGAGGCTCGGATATATAGAGGATCGTGCGAGGGCAAGAAAGAAGTAGACATTGAGAAGCAAAGATCCTGAGCTTGGGGCAGGTCACGACCTGGGTCGCACGGTCATAGAACGGATGCAAGCCACCGACCGACCGACTCTCCCACATACATTAGGAACTTCTCCTAACTTTAAATCGCAAGAGTCCTTATGTCATTGGAAAAACTCTTTCTTTTTTTTTCTTTTCTTAAACAACTTTTTTTCCTGTCACCATTTTCCTTAACAACTTGCGGGAAAATGTAGTTTTTCGAAAAGGATGGAGAAAAGAAGAGATGACGAAGAAGAAGAAGAAAGGATGGCAAAAAGAAAAGAATGAGAGAGGAAATGGAAAAGGGTGCAAGGTTAGAGAGAAAAAGGGTCGAGGAGAGAGCGAAGAACCGTAATCTCATAGCAACAGGAAAAGAGAAGGAGTCAAGGACCTCTGATCTGAGTATATATGCCCGCGGCCGTTGCCACAATATTTTGCTCGATTACCATCGCATTAGAGGAAAAGCTGCTGTGGAGAGTCATCGCGGAAACACGAGTGAGAGAGAAAGAAAGACAGAGAGAGTTACAGGATTCACGTGGAATGTCGCAAACGCATCCCTCGTTAACATGTTAATTTATCGTGTGGCATTAAATTTTCCCGCGTCTGCCCCCAATATATAGGCTAGAATTTATGTTCTATATTTCAGACTCAAATTGGATTACACTTGCGGGCAAAACACGTTTTCTCTCCCTTTTGCAAATTATTTTGATAGAATCATCATATCGTTTGCTTAGTTTCATTACTGTCGCTGTATTTTTCATTTTTTCATTTCTATTGTGTAACAATCCGAAAAATAAAAATACTAAAGATTGCTACATTTTCGAGAGACATATTTTGTTTAGTTTTATTTAAATAAATACTACTTTAATAAAATTGAAAAATAAATTAAAACCAAGAAAAAATATGGAACTAACTTGAATGGAGATTGTTTGCATAAAATTAGTTTTAAAAAGTTTTATTTTTTTATTTAATAAATTGATTAAGTGAAAGATAAATTGATGAACATAGAATTTTTATTTACTTCTATAAAACTAAAATTAGATTTCACTTATTATTATTTTACATATTAAAAATTGATCCTTCTTGTGTAATTTTAGCCAAAAAATTACAAATGTAACACAAAATTTCTTGTTTCGAAATTACTTTTCTTCAGAGCAGGTAACATTTAAAAATTAAACCTAATTAAATTTAATTCTTTATTTGAAATTTTAACATTTAAATTATCTTTATTTTTATAAATAGCAACATTCTTCGTATAAAAATAAAATTCACTGTAAAATCCAATATTCTATTATTTTGAAAAGTACTCTCTAAATCTGAATCAGCGATAAGTATGCCACTATTTCAATTAGCGTATATGCACTGCAAATTAGTGATTAATGATTAGTGTAATTAATTAAATTTCACTAAACAATCTGTGAAATTTCACTATTTTACAGTACACTGAATAATCAGTGAAATTTCACTAATTTACAGTGCATATTCGCTGATTGAAATTAGTGGCATACTTATCGCTGAGAATCAGTGAAATTTCGCTGATTCAGATTTAGAGAGTAATAAAATTTAATTATATTCAAAAATTTTAATAAAATTCATGACATAATTTCAATTACTTTCAATCCTTAATTTAATGATTTTCAAAATTCTACAATTGTAATAAAATTTTCCAAAAGAATTCAATAATTCAACAAAAATTATAATAATAGTCTACACAAACATTCAATTATTAATTTGTTTATAAAATTTTTTTGTTTAATAACAAATTTAAAAAATTAATTTTTTCAACATTTTTTAAAAGTCGAAAGAAAACTAAAACTTTCATTCTTTGTCAACTTTCTTCTAAACTCAATATTTTCAGAGTTATAAGCTATTAAAAATAGGTCTAATTTTAAAAAACTAAAATTTCGAAAATTCATAACTCGAAAATTTGGGCAATTAATGAAAAATAAAAAATGAGTATTTCATATTTTTCTATTATAAGATTAAGGAAAAAATATGTTTAATTGAATTTTAATGGTCATAGTTAATCTTAAGTGCAATTGCCCATATCTATTTTAATCAAATTTTACAAAGAATTCAATTATTTAAAAACAATTTTGACAAAGATCTACACAAATATTCAATTATTTTCTAAATTAAAAAAAATTTTACAGGAATTCAAATTTTATAAAATTCTTCGCAATATTTCAATTATTTTTATAAATACTAAAAATTATTGAAAAATTTTATTTACTTTTAATACAATATTAATTGAATTCCTCAAAAAATGTAATTATTCTTAAAAACGTTATTAAAATTCGTCGAAAGAAATCCAATTATTTAAAGAATTGTAGATAAAATTATGTATAAGAATTCGATTTAAAATATGGATATATGTTTATATTTACCTAATTGAATTCTCGTAGATTTTTCTAATAAAAATTGACATAAAAATTAATTGCAGTTAAAGTTTTAGATAATAATAATTGAATTTTGAAAAAGTTACTAATAACTGCAATATTTAGAAGCAATTAAATTCTGTACAGGTTTCAAATTAAAATCTTTGCAAATCTGAATGTTTCATGGTTTTAGTTAACGATTCTATGGAACTAATTTTTCAAGAAGCTTAATCGAAATTTAATAAAATTATTTCAAGTTTATAATTTCTAATGTATAATTAAATGCACGGTAAATCGTTAGGTATTAAAATAACACCAAAATGGATTAAAATAACACTAAATTGGATTATTTTAATCCTTTTTGGTGTTATTTTAATACCTAACGATTTACCGTGTGACGAATTTTTGTACAATTGAAATTTCACCAAAAAAAAGTGAATTTGAAATTATGAAAATATAATTTTGAAGAAGTTACAGTATTTATAATATAAAATAATCATTTTATCACTGGGTCAGTTATTTTAAACATTATAAAACATGCAAAAGCGATCGATATCTTCGTGTTTTATAATAATAACCTTATAAGTTATTAAATTTCAAAAGACTTGAATAAGAAATTTTGAAAATCTTAATTTGAAAATGACATCTAAGAAATAAATAATAAAAAAATAATGTAAAAAATCAACTTGAGAACATTTATAAATATCACAATATTCATTGTAGAATCTCAAATGATTCTTATTTCACCTGCAGGTGGATTAAATTTATTTTTATAAATTATAACAGAAAAGAGCACATGAAGATGATCAGATAGAGCGCACTGAATCTTCTCGGCTTATCGTCGATCGAAGAACATATACGTTGGTGTAAAACCAAATTCCAGAATTCTCCACTGCTGTACAATAAAGAGGCTGAAGTTATAATCAGGAGAATACTAAAAACACGCAAGTTATATATATATATATATATATATATACAATAAAATATACACAGAAAGCCTATAGACACAAAACGCGTGTTCTGCTTGAATAATAAGTAAGAATGTTGCGCCGAGAGACTTTTTTCTGCAAACTTATGATTCAATAATGCTAGCATTTCCTTTTGCGTAAATCAAATTTTCATTTTCAAATCGAAATTCAATTCAAATAACAGTTTATTAGTTTTTTGAAAATAAACAAATAATCTCGAAACTCGAAACATATAAGAATAAGTATTTTATATTCATTAAAGAAATGTGACGCTCTCTGAAAAAAGAAACTTCAGAAGCAATAAATTTTGTGTTTAGGTTTGAAATAAATTTTTATTACATTTTTATTATTATTATTATTATTAATAATAACAATTATAATGACATAATTTTTAAAATAAATAATAAACACTGATTTTAGTTTTGTACAATTAAAAAAACCGTTAGTTAAGGTAAGAGTAATACAAACATAACCTTAAAATTATTTGCTTCTAGAGGAATTTCTTTGGGGGCGTATCGCAAATAAATTTATAAAAGTCTAACAAAGTTGTAAAAATCTTTTAAATCTAATAAACAGAAATAAAAATTCAAAGAGGAAAACAGAAAAATTCATTTTTCATCGCGTTGAGTAATTTTTGAAAAAATTTCAATTATTGTTAATTAGAAAAATTATTTTTAAAAGAGGAGACAAAAATTTTAGTCGTTGACGGTTACGTGGACGTTTACGTTGTACACGCCCGCAAGAGATTACGCGAATCAGGAATACCTCGTAGTCGAGTAAACTGAAATTTATATCCCGCTCGCCGCAGGATAAAGGGGATGAACTTTAACGGGCTACAACGTTGCTCCGTTACGTGAATATCCTAAAGTAACTTAATGAGCAATAAAAACATCCCCCAGACGCAGTAGAAACTTTATACAATCCCCCTCCTTTTTCCCGCACTCCTCGTGCACATTCAAAGATCTGAAAATTTTACAATCTAAAGAGAAAAGAGTTTTCTTTTTTTTGTTTTTATTTTGTTTTTTTGCGTAGTTTTTTTTCTTTGTCAAAATGCTGAGCTACTTCTGGAAAATGATATTTGCCATAAACGATAAAGTAGTAAAAAAAGAAAAGAGCTATAGTGTTTTGATTTAATCACACAAACTGTGTTATACAATAAGAACAAATTTTTTATGAAAATTTATTTCAATAAAAAATAATTTTTTTTTAGTTATTTTTGTTATATACAATATTTTTCTTTCTACTAAAAATAATTTTTAATATAAAAAATTATGTTAGATTTATTCAATATGTTTTCTGAAAATTATTATTTAGAAATTATAATTTATAAATAATAAATAAAAACTTTATTGCAATGTAGGGAAACATATTCAGGGCTGGATTATATTTGGAACATTTTTTATAACCAAAGTATATGAAAATAATCTTCAACACTTTATTATATCAAGGATTAAAATAATCCAGCAAAGGATTATTTTTTTATCATGTTTTAAAAATAATTTGATCTTGATTTAAACACATTTGTTTCATGAAATAAATGTATCCGAAAATTCATGTTAACCATAAAAAAACCATTCACCAATAAAGATTGGTGTTAATTTGAGTAACATAAATTTTCATTTCTTATATTTTTTAATATTTTTGCATTTTTTTACTGTTGATAGTTAAAATTTATAAATATTTATAGTAGTAATCTAAAAGTAAGTAAAAATAGTCGCGATTTATATATATATAGAGCTTCAATGAAAAATTCGCGTCTATATTTGACTTTCCTTTAAATATAGAAGAAGTAACTTTACCAGGCAAAATCTTTTTCTAAGTTATCTTGTCAAGGGTAACATTCACTTTTTAAGGAGCAAGAAGCAGTTTTCCGAAGTTCACTCTTTAAGATCTTAAAAATTTAACTGAATTAAAAAATTCGCCTCGTAAAGGCAAACATTATTTTTAAGATAAAGTTATCTTGTCAAAGCACGACTTCATTTTCAAGTGAAAAAAGTTGCTCTTCAAGTTAAATATTATTTTTAAGTAGATAAAGTAATTCTTATCGAGACAATATTAACTTTTTCAGAAAGAAACAATTTTTTTTTTTATTTCAAAAATTTTTTCCAGTAGTTTTAAACTTTTACTTTAAATTCTTTTAATTAGCAGTAATAATTAACATTATTAATAAAATAATTAGTAATTAATAATTAATTACAGTTATTACAGTTACTTTATTTGTTTCATGTAGTATTTCCTTAGGAAATCTTACTCTCTTGTTATCTTAACAATTCTGCAAATGCGTGACTATTTCCAAGTCTAAAAGAATTGAAAATGAAAAAAGTTGTTTATGAAAAGTAACTTTGAAATTAACAGTTACATTTACAGGATAAGTAAAATTATTTACAAAATTAAAATTACATAATGTATTTATTTGAATGCAGTTAAAATGAATATAAAATAAATGCATTTGGAAATGTAGTTTCCTTATTCGAATCTTTAGATTAACATCTCAAAGCTTTGAGCCATAATGTTTTCTCTTTGCTCCATTTACCCTTTTCTCACAGGCTCAAGTATAATTTAAGGGCGGAGTAAATTACTATGTATAAAATTCCTATTTCGCCTTTGTTTGTAAGAAAAGGCAATTATTGTAATGTCTAGATTAACCAAATTGAACTGATTATATCAAAAGCTTTTTAGAAAAGAAAATAAGCTTAATTTTTTTTTTTATTTTTAAAAGAACGAAATTACTCGGGAATAATAATGGAGAATTGCCAAAGTAACTATTTAAGAAAAAAATTTCTTTTAACTTAAAAGCACAATCTATTTCAATCTGTTTGAAAAAAAAAATTATTTTTTCTTACACAAATAATTACAATATATTATAAATATAATTAATAAAAGTGACAGGAACGAGCGATAAAATTATTGATATAATTATTAGTAGTTCTGGAACGTAAATTCTTTAAATAAATAAATATTATTTTTATTTACTATTTTATTATTTATTATGTTATTTTATTTATATATTAACAATTATTGTTACTGGAAGAAATGACCATTTCTTATTAGTTATTATTGATTATAATTATTATGGAATTTTATTTTAATTAAAGAAATGAAAATCGCATTTGAATAAAAGTGTAAATAATTTGTTTACATTGCGGATGTATTATTACAATAGTGTCATTGTTTCTTGTGCCTTGATCTTGACCGAGAAAAGAAAGTTGAATAATGCTGCTTAGATTACTTAAGACACGTGACGTAAGAGCAATTGCGTTCTTGCATCACGGTCTTTAAAGTCTGTCCCACTTCTGGAACACGGAAGCAGAGTGAAATCGAGAGGAGGACCTCTGCGGAGCAGTCAGACAGAAAGAGAGAGTCGATCATACACCACCTTCTGTTACTACTTATCCCCACTTTTCCACTTAAATGAAGGTTCGCGACGCCACATTGCATTCAACGAGCGAAAGTCAATAGCACAATTTCTACCTTACTAAACTTGACATTATTATCAGTATTTACATTACTTTTCCTACTATTTATATTTATTTACTATTTCTTTACTTTTCTGATCAGAGTAGTTTTCTTCTAATAATTCTTTTTTCATTTATTCCACATCGATTTGTATTTTATTTTCGAGTTTTTGTAATTTATTTTTTACTACCCTTTTATGATTAGCTAATAATTACTAATATTATTAGTTTTATTGTAAATAATATTGCTATTTATTTATTATTAATTATTTCATCGATAATTGACTGGCTTCGAAATTGGAATTTTACTACTTAAAAGGAAATATTTTCCGAAAATACGATTGGTAACAGTGTGTAGTTAGTAATTGCTTAGTATTCACTAGTAATTAGTGATTACTAATAAAATTTTATTATTAAATTAAATTATTATTTTTATATTTAACAGTTTATAGTTGTTGGTGAGCACTTAGATAACACACTAGTTACTAATAATAATAGTAACTTCCAACTAAATAAATAAATACCTAAACATTAATTTCTAAAGCCTTCTGAACCTATAAAATAGTTACTAATTAGTAGGTAATTTTAATATTTTATTATTACCTAAATTAAATTATTTTTTGAATCTAAATACTTAATAGTTCCTAGTTACTTATTTGTAAGTAGTTTTTACTGCATTTGAAAAATCTCCCTGTTTTTAAACTAAATACTCTGTTTAAATATTAAAGTATTAAAATACCTTTTTAGCGCGATTATCTAATTTATTAATATATGATACCCAACTTATAAATGTGTAGTTTTATAAATTATTATTTAATATTCGCCAATAGAAGTAATTTATTAGAAATTATTATTTGCTTTCATATCTAATTTTTTTAAAATAATTATAATAAAATAATATCATAAAAAAAGTTCTATAAAATATTCCCTTTTCTTTTTGTTTCAGGTGAGTTCAACAACATATGTTTTCTGTCGAATTTATTTCGTAAGTAAAAACCGCTGAAAAGTTAAAATTAAAATTTAAGTGTTCATTTTATAAACATTTTATTTACTTATAAACATTTTTATTTTATGAATTATATAAATTTTAATATTTATGCGATAACAAAAAACCATTAAAAGTTTTTTTTCAAAATTTTAAGGTTTTAAAACGTCAATGAATTTTTTATTCTAGGCTGTACAAAGTTTAAAAATACGGGTAATTCGATTCGTTTTTCAAGTGCCTATATAACTGACATAAAATATAGAAAAATTAAATAACATTTTAATACTAAGAAATCAAAGAACTATTTTTCTTTAAATTTCGATGTTTTAAAATGCTAACATCTTTGGTTAACATGGTCGAAAAGAGTTTAATGAGAGGCCAAAAGATGCATTTAAATTTAACAGAGCTATAAGATTAAACTAAAAAAAGATTCTACGAATTTGAAAACTTTTTTTTTCAAAATAGGTACTTGCAATAAACAATTTTTACAAAATGTTAAAACTAGAAAAAACATTGTTATACTTGATGAATCAGATTCAAAGATAACTGATTTTGTGTCTGCCACTGAAATTTATAATTTGACAAAAATTCATTCCATCAGCTCTTTATGGGACTGTCTAAATGTGAGTTAGTAGTTTTCTATTAATCAAGTAGTTTAAATTCCTTTTATAATTGAATTAGTAGCAATTTTGAATAATTTTTAGTAGTTAACTACTAAATGTTATAAAAAATTACTAATATTCATGTAGTAAATCAGCTAATTAAAGTGAATTTAAATAGTAAAGAATTAAAAATACAACTTATTAATGAATTATTAGTTCTCTACTATTAGTAACTACTAAATTAGTAGCGTATTACTGGACATTAGTCACAACTATTACTAATTCAATTAGGAAACATTCTCCATTCTACTAATGGAGATGAGGTTTCTAATAATTGTTAAATATATATATATATATATATATATATATATATATATATATATATACACGGAGAAAATTTATTCTTGAAAATTTACCGAACTTCGTTCGGTAAAACTGGGATGAAGTGTCAAAACTGTAATTTTTAAGGAACAGGACTGTAAAAGCAATTGCATTGAAAAATAATGTAAAAAGAATAAATCTTACGGTACATGTATTAGCCCTTCACTTACAGTTCGGTAAAACGTAGGGTAAGCATACACTATACTCAGTTTTATTGAAAGTTCGGTAAAACGTAAGGCACAGTGTTCGGTAAAACTTATATTTATTGTATAGTTCGGTAAAACGTAGGGTAAGTGTTCACTATACTTATTTTTATTGAAAGTTCAGTAAAACGTAAGGTACAATGTTCGGTAAAATTTATATTCATTCAATTACTGAATAGTTCGGTAAAACTTGAAGAATAAAAAATAAAAAATAATGTCATTGCAGTAGTTCTATAGCAATACTCCCGTAAATCTCACTCTACCTACTTTAATCACTACCTAAACCCCCTGCAATTATTCACGAACAAATACTTATTCATTACACCTGCCTACAGTACATTCTAAACGCATACATTAATACATACATCGCACGCTTTACATTATTGCTTCAGAAAGTTTCAACTGTCCTTATATATGAATCTGAATTTTATTTCACCGCTTGCGAGAAAGATTCAAATTAATAGACAATAATTGTATAAAATAAAAGAGTCATTCATATTAAATCCATGTTACTGAATAATTTCTAACTATATTTAAGGTCAATTTATGAAATAGTTTCAAATTATGCTTTTATTGTTATAAAGAAAAATGTTTAAATTTGTATTTTATGTAATAAAACAATAGTTTATTAAAATTCTTATTGTTCCCATATTTTTATCAAAAAAGATTAAAATTATCAATTTTAGTATTATTGTTACTATAAATCAGGGAACGTCTCGAAAGATTAGTTTCGTTTTAGTTTTCTAGATGGCACGAAATTAAATTAACAAAGTGACTTTAATTTCAAGTCGACACGAAACTAAACTAATAAAATGTATTTAGTTTCGTGACAACTCGAAACAAAAGATTAAAGAACATAATTTTTTAGTGTCAAACAAAAAAAAATTGTTTTCCCTGACTTACGTAACTAGAGCAACTTAAGTAATTAATATAAGTTACGCAACCAGAGTAAATTTCGTAACTATAGTAACTTACATAACTAAAGGAAATTACTATAATTACATAACCAGACTAAATAACGTAACTACAGTAACTTATGTAAATGGTAAAACTTACGTAAATTCTTTTAATTGCGTAAGGTGTTATAGTTACGTCAGTTATGCAACTTTGATCATTTGCATAAGTTACATAAGTTTCATCATTTACGTAACTTGCGTAAGTTATTCTAGTTACGTGACTTATGTAAGTTTGATCTTCTACGTAAATTACATACGTAAGTTACGTAAAATTGATTATTTACGTAGGTTACGTAAACTCGATTATTTTCGTAATTTTTGTAAAGTTATTTTACTTACGTAACTCACGTGAAGGATCCAACTTACGTCAGTTACGTACGTTTAATTTCTACGTAAGTTACATTACTTACGTCAGTTGCATTAGCTTGATTATTTACGTAAGTTACGTAAAATTGATAAATTACGTAAGTTATTCTAGTTACGTAACTTACTGAAGTTGGAACATTTACGTAAGTTACTGTACTTACGTTATTTTCTCTGGTTACGTCACATACGTAACTTGCTGTAATTATGTAAATTAAAAAATGTAAAATATAAAAACAATTTTTCTGTGATTATCACTAAATTATTATGTTTTTCATTCTTTTGCTTCGAGTCGACACGAAAATTAAAAGTTTCAAATACTTTTGTTTTTGGATTATTTAAGAACAAAAACGAAAGTCATTTTCTATTTAATTTCGTTTCAGAAGCAGTTTCTGCTATAAATGAAATTATTAATTATTAGTTAATGAGTACAAATAAGTTAAAAATAACTAACTATTAACGTTAAAGTTTTTTTTACTACGGGGCATTTAAAAAAGTATTTCAATCCTGAAAATTAACAATTCAAGCAAGTCAAGGAAGTTTTACCGAACTATTCCTGAAAACTAACACTCGAGTCAAGTCAAGAAAGTTTTACCGAACTGTTCCTGAAACGTTAGTGACCATCAAGGAAGTGTTCAAAAGAAACGTTAAAATTTTATTTAATTTTTATTAAACGTTCAGTTTTGATTTTGTTTTAACTTTTACAGTACTAGTTTGTAAAAAATAAAGATATAACATTAAATTTTGAATATTATTCATGAAAAAATAATTTAAAAATTATTAAAAATTACTGTTATGCTACTATATCCCAACTTTACTGAAGAATTCGGTAAAATATGAGGAACAAATTTTCTCCGTGTATGTATATATATATATATATATATATATATATATATATATATCTTATATAAGTAGTGCTTTTTATTAAAAGTACCTAGTAGTTGTTAGTAACAGTGATAATTATTGTTATTAAACATAGTTACTATTAATAAAAATTGTTGTTTCTGGTAACAATTATAATTTTACTAATTCTTATTAATTAATAGGTATGGGGCCGTTCACAAACTACGTCACACTCCTAGGGGCGGGGGAGGGTGTCAAGGTGTGTGTGACGAAGTGTGAAAAAAAAATTTGTTTTGTATGTAAAAAATGTGACGAAAAGGGGGGAGGGTCAAAATTAGTCTGAAAAAGCGTGATGTAGTTTGTGAATGGCCTCTACAAATCACTGGTTAGACGACCCGAAATCCTCACAAACTGTAGTTAGGCCTCTTAATATCAGGATACGACAGAAATCGATGTAGATAGTGCTTTTTAGTAAAATTAATTCCTAATTAACTCGAAAATTAATTAAGATTAATAATTCTAATTACACAGGCACACAAAATAAAAAAAGTTGTCTGTTCATTGAACCAGACATACATATCTTATAGTAATTTTGCCCCCTGAAAACGAATCTGAAGTCAGAATTGCTTCATCACCCTCAGTTTTTTTTTAAATCGACAAAACTACCCTTAAATTCAAATTTTAAAGTAAAAAAAAATTGAATAACAGATTTATCTCTAAAACAAAACAATAAATTTATCTACTTTTGCTACAACAACTCAGAAAGAATGTCAACATTGCTTAAACACCCTTTGTTTTTTATTAAATCGAAAAAACTACCCCTAAAATGTAGAAATTCAAAATTATAATATTAAAAGTGAAAACCCGCATTGGTTATCAAATAAACAAAATAAATATATGTACTTATCTTTCAAAATTTCAAAAGCAATATAAAAATTACTTTATCACCCCCTGTGTTTTTAAATTGAAAAAACCACCCCTAATATGTAAACATTCAAAATGTATAATAAAAAAAATGAAAAACCACATTGTTTTTTGAAATAGAATAATAAATTTTTTTACTTCTCTTTCGACAACTCAAAAGCAATGTCAAAATTGCTCCATCACCCTTTGTTTTTCAAATTGAAATAACTACCCCTAATATGTACACAGAAAGAAAATGTATATTTAATTTTGTAAAAGTATTTTACAATTTGGGGAAAAAGTGCAACAAACCGAAATTTTGATATAAAGAATACTAAACTTTAAAAAAATGTTAGTAGAATTTGTTAAAGTTATATTAAAACATTTAAAATTGAATTTAAATTCTTCATATTTGATATAATTATACTAAATTCGATATAATCTTTTTTAAAGTTTAATATTTTTATATCAAAATTTCGGTTTGTTGCACTTTTTCCCCAAATTGTAAAATACTTTTACAAAATTTAATATACATTTTCTTTCAGTGTACATATTAGGGGTAGTTATTTCAGTTTCAAAAAACAAAGGGTGATGTAGCAATTTTGATAATGCTTTTGAGTTGTTAAAAAAGAAGTACATAAATTTATTGTTCTATTTTGAAAAACAATGTGGTTTTTAATTTTTTTTATTATACATTTTGAATTTTTACATATTAGGGGTGGTTTTTTCAATTTAAAAACACAGGGGGTGATAAAGTAATTTTGATATTGCTTTTGAAATTTTGAAAGAGAAGTAAATAAATTTATTTTATTGTTTTGAAAACCAATGTGGGTTTTTATATTATAATTTTGAATTTTTACATTTTAGGGGTAGTTTTTTCGATTTAATAAAAAACAAAGGGTGTTTAAGCAATGTTGACATTGTTTCTGAGTTGTTGTAGCAAAAGTAGATAAATTTATTGTTTTGTTTTGGAGAGAAATCTGTTATTCAGTTTTTTTTACTTTAAAATTTGAATTTAAGGGTAGTTTTGTCGATTTAAAAAAAAAACTGAGGGTGATGGAGCAATTCTGACTTCAGATTCGTTTTCAGCGGGCAAAATTACTATAAGATATGTATGTCTGGTTCAATGAACAGATCACTTTTTTTTGTGTGCCTGTGTTAGCATAGAAAAATTCGTCTTTTTTACGAATCCAACGGTATAAAAAACTCATTTTTGATAAAAAGTGTAGTTATGGCGTTTTTAAATCAGGACGGCAGTATTAGTTAAAGTGGATACAATTATTAGTCATACATTCTATTAGTAGTAGTAGTAGTTCGTAATTAATAGTTTTACGAATAGTAGTAGTAAGTTCATGGTAGTAGTAATCTACTATCATGTTAATAAAAGTTTCAATTAACAGTCATATATTTTGTGATACAAGTGATATTTAACAACTGCAACAGCAGTTTGAAGCAGTAAGACTTGAAAAAGATTATTCTCTGCAAGTAAAATCGAGTAATAGGAATATATCGATAATGTGTCGTATAAGTGAAGCTTTAATGAATTACTTTTAGAGATGGAAAGCGTCTATAAAAACAGTACTTTTTTTAGGGGAGAAAGAGAGAAAAGAAGAAATGTCTCTCGGATATATGGACAAATTCGGAATTCAAAGCCATTTTTCAAACCGTGTGCTGAAGGGCAAACAGAAAATTGTCGATTCTTGCAGTTTAAAGAGTCGTATTTTGCAAATGTAGCGGAACGCGGTTCGTCCGGGAGAAATTCATTCGTTTTACACACTCTCTGTATATATGTAGGTATATAAATGTATATGGCGGCGTATGTGTTTCGCGGTGCACGACAGAAAATGTCTCTACTTCCATAAGGTATATGTGCTTCATCGTAAACGTGATTTCAATGGCGTTTCAAATGTCTACAGAAACGCAGTAGTATTGCAACGAGATGAACTGAATTTCGCCATAGAGAACGCATCTTTTCTGTGTGTGTATTTTCTCTGTTTTATGTGTATTTATACCTATATATTTCTCTCTCTCTCTCCCTTATATGAAAAAATAAAAAGAAACCTCGTTTTCTGTCGGCAGGACGTTTCAAAAGACGAATATATGTGTTCACTTATTGCTGAGTCTGTAACGCTTTGCACGTTCGTAACCTCGACGATGCGTGCGTATATGTGTATATAAAAAAAATCTCGCGCTAGCATATTTTTCACAAAGTACTTACTTTTAATGCCATTCGGAAATATTGTATACCTCTAGCATATAGAAATGGAAATCCAATTGCTCACCTGTAACAAAAAGTGGGAAAAAATTAATTACAATATTTTTTATCATGCATTGCACTCAAAGAAGAAATTTATTTTATTCAAATAAAAAAATATATTTACTTGTCCATCGACTAATTTATTTTTAATGTTTTAAAAACAATTACTATAATCATATTTGTACACTCACAAAAATGATCTATTAACCATAAAACTAATTTCCTTTTAAATCATGTCTTTTAACTATTAGCAGAAATAATTTTATTGTAAAAGGAATCTTTTAAATACAAAAAGGTTAGAAGTTTATTGGAAAAAAGAAAATTGTTTAAATATTAACTGATTTCTTTTGATTTTTAAATGAAATCTTTTTATGTCAAAAGGATAATTTCAAGTTATTTGACATTTGTAAACATGTCAAAATAATAATAAAAAAAATTAATTTCTCGTCAAATAAAGCAAAGGTAATCTGCACAATTTTTACAATAATTATTTATTTATAAAACAACAGTGGATAAATTTAATAATTAATAATATGGAAGAATAATAAAACTAAATTTTTTAATGAAATAAGCAATGTATAAAATTTAAGTAAAATATTAACAATTTCGGGTTATTATAATAATTATTTATATATTCGAAAAATATAATTAAAAATGTAGAATGTAATAAGTCATAATTTTTTTGAATGAAAAAAAATGTTAAAATTATGATGAAATAAATTTAGTTATTTTAATATATTTTTTCCTACCTATCAATATATTATTATTATTTACAGACTTGTGTTATTATTATTTTTTAAAATTTAATTTAAAATATTTTATAAATTTAAGTCAAAAATAAATAAATTATTATTTTAACTAAATAAATAAATTAATGAGTTACTGATAAGACGAATAAATAATTAAAGGATATAATTAAAAGAAATTTCCTTTTAATAGAAAAAGAATTCCTCTTAGACAAATATTAAAAGGAAAATCCGCTTATGGTAAAAGGATTCTTTTTTACTTAAATAGACTGTTTTGTGAGTGTAGGTTGATTATATTTCAATACAGACAGGCTAAAAAATATGTAAGTCAAATAATAGTTTCCTATGGAAATATATTATTTTTCACACAATTTTAGACGACACGTATTTTGCCGTTTGGACAAAAAAAAAAATCTGCCCGCCCTTCGGGCGGACACATTCTCATCCGCGCTTCGCGCGGAGGCTCGCTTCGCTCGCTAGTTTCAGCGCGCCTCGGGGCGCGCGAATACCGGTCGTCGCGCTTCGCGCTCCGCACGTTGTTGCGCGCTTCGCGCGCAGATGGCTCGCTTCGCTCGCAGTAGTTTTCGATTATTGTACATTATTTGCGTTCTTGATCTTCTTCCTTCTTGTATATAAAATATTATCTATATGTTTTAAAAAAATTCAGCTACAATATACTGACTCCTAGCCAATAAACATTTCGCTGTAGATCTAACTCAATCAACTAAGACTACGTATCAGACACGCCATATCTTCCTTGAGCCCCTAAATGATTTATTTGTCTTAAAGTTACTACGACTTTAAGGTATACATTCTCATCAAATGTGTGTTAATTTGAAGATTATCATGACATTAATTCTACTTTCATCGAAAGAAAAAAATTATATATATTTAATAAATCACCATACCCTATACGAAGAGAAAAATAAATAATAATAAATACAGATTCCTGCATTTCTAGTATAAACGGTACAAACAACATTTTATAATCTTAGTACAACAACAAAAAGAACAATTCATGCAATAGAAAAAATTTATTTTCTGGACATTTTGAAAAAATTTTTAAATTTGTATAATTTATGTCTTATTATAAATTTTCTGGTGGTCGAACTAAATTACTTTAAACCAGGGACCTTCACGAAAAATATGTGTCGTGCCCGTGCCGTGCCTAGGCACGACACAAAGTTCGCTTGGTAATTCGTGCCGTGCCTAGGCACGACACAAAGTTCGCTTGGTAATTCGTGCCGTGCCAAGGCACGATACAAAGTTCGTTTCGTAATTCGTGTCGTGCCTAAAAAAACACAAATAACGCTTGCAAGATTCTACACAGTATTTCATGCGTGTCTTTAAAACGTGCCTTGACACGACACGAATTACAAATTTGCATTTGTGTCGTGCCTTGGCACGGCACGAATTACCAAGCAAACTTTGTGTCGTGCCAAGGCACGGCACGAATTACCAAGCGAACTTTGTGTCGTGTCAAGGCACGACACGGGCACGACACGAATTTTCGTGTTTTTTCGTGTTCGTGTAAGTCCCTGCTTTAAACTGAATTAGATCATGTGCATTAACCGAATAAAGAAATAAACGTCCTTTCATAAAATTATATTAATTTGCTCAAATTAAAAAATTATAATCAATTAATATCTTATAAATCGGCCTTCAGTGACGTCCAATTTAATTTCAAACAAAAAACAATCAAATCGGTTAAAAATTTAAGGGTATACTTATTTCTGAAATGAAAATTATGTTAAAAATTTTAAATAAATATTATTCCATAAACAAATTATTTTAAAAATGTCCAGATATATGCAATGCAAATAAATTTGGTAGAAATAAAAAGGACCAAAAATTCTATAGAAAATTTTATAATTTAACAATACTGAAAAATAAAAAAAAATTGATCTGCATAACAATTACAGGAAAACATTTGAATCATGTTGAAAGTAAAAAAAAAACTTATAAAAAAAGTCTGGTCCAAAAACTTACAAAAACAGTCTGGCCCAAAAACTTAAAAAAAAAAAAAAAAAAAAGTGTTCAAAAGAAAAGTTGTTTGTTTTTGCGCATATTTTATGGAAAAAATTAAAAAAATTTTTTTTTTTGAAAATTGCAAAAAAAATTTTTTTTTGAAAATTTGAAAATTTTTCAAACATTCATAACTTTTTTGTTTTTTGTTGTACAAAAAAGTGTTCAAAGACAAAGTTGTTTGTTTTTGCGCATATTTTAAGGAAAAAAATAAAAAAAGATAATTTTTTGAAAATTGTAAAAAATAAAAAATTTTGAAAATTTAAAAATGTTGTATTTTTGTTGTTTTTTGTTGAAATGGGCTGTCCAACGAACTCAGGCTTCATTTTAGTGGACTAAAGAAATCCCCCAAATTGCAAGTCGATTCTTAAAAAATTACTCGAGTTATCGTCGAGACAAAAATTTCTACAGACAGACAGACAGACTGACAGACAGACACTTTTCTAGAAACCATTTTTTTGGAATCAGGGGGTCATGAAACGTAAAGATTTATGAAAATTAGAAATTTCTCAAAATCGCACAAATCCAAGACTTTCTCATTTTTGATGAGAATGTAATATTTAACGAAGTTAGGCGCATTTAATTTTTTAAAACAGCGACGTCTGATTTCAAGAAAATGACGGTCAAAAATATTTAAATTGCTGTATCTTTCTTGCACCTGTCTATAATGTAGTGGGTTTTTTGTCCCTAATTCCGGATTAAATGTTCTTTCAAGTCCCACAAGTTTAATTAAAAAATTTTTAAATTTAACAAAATGGCGGCTATTTTTCGAAAAAAATTAAAATCAAATTTTCTCAAAAAACCAATAGTTTTTTTTCTCTCAATTTTTTTATTACTTTCTAAAATTAAATTAAATCAATAAAACTTGCATTTTTAAAGTATATTAAAGTTTTAATTCAGCATTTGAATGCAAAACACTTTTAATGTAAGAAAAATTCAAAAACTACATGAAATACATTCAACAAAAAATAAATTTTAATGGGATTCAAAATTATTTTACTCCACCTTTAGATTAATTTCAATTTTAATTTTTGTTTCAATTTTCTATTTTAATGTATTGTTTTACTTTGTTACTATTAGGTTTGTTCTGCTTTTATTTTTTCGTTAGTGTTTTTTCTAGATGTTTTGTCTTCTTCATAGACTTTGCTGAAAAAATGAGACAAGTAAATATTAGTAGAAATTTCATGGAATCTAATGTTTAGTAAACAATCGAATTTTTGTTATAAAGTTTGAAATTTCTTTTAATACTGAATATCTGTTTTAATGTCGTTAACTGTTTTATCATTATTTCTTAAACTAAAACGAAAATGAATTTTGGAAGGAAAATTTTTTCTTCAGATCGAAAGAAGTATCCTAATTTTATGGGAATTCATAAGAAAGTAATATATTGTTCACGTGAAAATAAATTTATGATGCTAAGAGGATTAGCTAGAAAAAAACACTAACGAAAAAAATAGAAGCAGAACAAACCTAATAGTAACAAAGAAAAACAATAGATTAAAACAAAAAAATTGACGTACACTGAAAAAAAAGTATTGAACCAAGAAAATTTGAGAATATGGAATTCGACCAAGAAGTTAATTTTTGATTTTGAAACAATTATTAATTTATATTAATCCTCCCATTTTCTTGGCTCAAGACTATGAGTGTTGGATAAAATAAGTAGTTATTTAAAGAAAAGAAAATAATGGTGTGCCTAATGCTCAAAATTACTTGACACAAGAAAATAAATGTCTTCCAATAAGAAAATATGGGTTTGTTTCAAGTAAATTAGGTCAAGAAAATGCATTTACTTGATTCAATTAACTTTTTTTCCAGTGTATTGAATTAATCTAAAGGTGGAGTAAAATAATTTTGAATTCCATGGAAATTTATTTTTTGTTGAATGTATTTCATGTAGTTTTTGAATTTTTGTAACATTAAAAGTGTTTTGCATTCAAATGCTGAATTAAAACTTTAATATACTTTAAAAATGCAAGTTTTATCGATTTAATTATAAAATAATAATAATTTAAATTCCTTGAATGGTGGAAATATCTGTTGTAATAAATATTTACTTAATTTTTCAAGACAAATGTTTTTTCTTTTTGAAATTTAGTTGTAAATTGTAAAGATATCGAAAAAACTTTGATTTTTCATTTTTGAAAAAACAAAAAAAAATTTGTTATTCATCTTTAAGATGCGGGACCCCGATAAATTTTATTGAAAAATTATCTTGAGACTTCTAGAAAGTAATAAAAAAATTGAGAAAAAAAAAACGATGGGGTTTTTGAGAAAATTTGATTTTAATTTTTTTCAAAAAATAGCCGCCATTTTGTTAAATTTAAAAATTTTTTAATTAAACTTGTGGGACTTGAAAGAACATTTAATTTGGAATTAGGGTCAAAAAAATCCACTACATTATAGACAGTTGCAAGAAAGATACATCAATTTAAATATTTTTGACCGTCATTTTCTTGAAATCAGACTTCGCAGTTTTAAAAATTCAAATGCGCCTAACTTTGTTAAATAATTTTTTTTTGGCAAACGGCAAAATACGTGTCGTCTAAAATTGTGTGAAAAATAATATATTTCCATAGAAAACTATTATTATACTAAACTTTAACTTTAGGTATAAAAAAATAGAAAAAAATTCTACACCGATACATTTGCACATATATTTAAACAAGAAATTGTTTCATTCCTTTTAATAGTGTTCGATTATCACATAGATCGTTTAAAAAAATTCAAGTGTGTAAAAAGTGTGAGATAATTCTCAAAAGTGTTTGCAATGAAAAGAATAAAAAAAATAGTTTGCAAAACGAATTTCAGGATAGAGTAAATGCGCTTTTGATTTAAAGACATAGATTGAGGATAAATACAACTTTTTCCGGTAAAATTTGAGAAAAACATAAAAAGAAATACAGGGGTGGAGAGAAAGGAAGAGAGGGAGAGAGAGTGGCGTTTATAGTAAGTTGATTTGAAATCGTGTTGATTTGACATTGGCAAACAGAGAATTTAGTCCTCTCCCTCTCTTTCCTTCTTGACAGCGCTTCTCGTTTTATTTATCTTTCTTTCGCGCCTTCCTCGTATATCGGTTCATTTAACCCTGTCGAGCCCGTTATTTGCCGTATTACTTGCAAAATGTTTCGTTTACGTTTCGCCTGGGTATGCTCTCTCCTACTCTCTCCCTCTCTCTTTTCGTCGTCATCGTCCTCGTCCTCGTGCAGAAATGAACGGGGGGTGGCTATGGGTGAGAAAATATACGAGAACGACGACACGCGGCTATTTATAATTTTAAGAAGGTCAGGGGGCGCCAAACGGACTATCTTATATAAATACATATATATGTATACAAACTCTTGAGAACGCCTTAACCGGGCGATTTAATTTTTTCTACATTGGGTGTTGAGAACAAGCATGGCTTGAAAGAGCGAAACACCGTTATTAAAAGAGCTATATAAACCGTAAGACGCGCACGGCAATTGAATGTTCGGCGAAGCTAATTGCCGATCACCGTGTGAGCTGTGTCAGTAACCAAGTGGCAGAAAAATTTATTACTCACTCGCATAATTAAGCGCGCGCGTTTCTTTCAATTTTTTTTTCATCCTATACTATATTCTCCTTTACACTGTCCTCATTCCTCTGATTTATCATCTTTCAACTATCAAAACACACAATTTCCTACGCTCTAAATTTCAATCAGTCGATTGCAATGTTTGCCCTTTTGATTCCCGTATGTGAAAAGTAGAAAAAAAAAATACTCTGTCAGCTAGATATAAAATTGATGAAGCGAAAAATAAGAAGAAAAGAGACTAAATATACGTGTTGTAGAAATTTTTTTCTATTTTTAAAAATGCAATTATTTTTCAATTAACTATATACGGCAAAAATATATAGGGAAATATTTCTTCTAATTTTTCTGGGGCACAAAAAAAATAATGTATCTCTGGAAACAATTTTTAGGACTTCAATTTGTAAGCTTGGTTTATAAAAGTTTCATTGAATTCAACAGTTGTGTAACAATTTGTTTTGATTATATCCATCGATTTTAATTGTTGTCAATGAAGTTGCAGCAAAAAAAATTGGAAAAAAATTTCCCCACTGTGAAAATCTACACTACCTGTAAAATTGACACTAATTTATTGTGAAATTCTGTTTTTATTAAATTTCTCTTCTAACAAAAATGATCTATTTTTTCATTGTTATTATACACATCCGACTTATTAATTTTTCTCGTCAGAGAAAAATTGTTAAAAAATTAGTATTTATTAGTTCAACTGTAACAAATTCAATAAAAAACAGAATATATCGCAGAAAATATTTTTGTTTTTTCACTACATGTTACAGCCAAAATGTGGCAAATTTTAGACAGGAATAATTAAGTATTAAAAAGCGGGTTTTTCATAATTTTTTTTGTGTAAATAATTAAATATAAAAGTTTTGTATTAAAAGAGTATTCAAATTTTTTAAAATCGCGATCCTTGAATAAACTAAAAAAATATTTGTATTGCGATTCAAACTGTTTCAGGAGTGATAGGACTTTTTTGAAAAGTGTTAAAATTTTACTTAAACATTTCTTGCATATTTAGAAGAGGTTTGTTTTTTAATTTACTTATATTTTTAAAATTATTCAATAAAATTTTCTTTAATTTTCAAAAATTATTCATTTTAAATTTAATGTCTCTTTTAATAAGGTTTCGTACCAAATTCCAAAATTTAAATGTAAATCTTTTGGACTTAAAAACAAAAATAAAATAAAAAATAAACTTGAAAATTTCAATTATATTTTTCGGCATATTTAAAAGAACTTTAATCTCACTCGCTTCATATTCAAATGAAAATTAGATTTTTAAAGCATAGATTTAAGGGACCTCACTGTATTATTAAATATTCTATCTGAAATTAAATTTTTTTATATATATTAAAACGGATTATTTGAATGAAAAAAAATCTCTTTAGACTTTAAAACCAAAATAGGATTCTGGGTTTACATTTGCCAACCACCAGGAGCAAGAAGAATTTATAATTATCTCTCTTTTTTCAGAAAATTTTCCCCAGATTTAGTTTATTTATAAAGAGTATTATTATTTCAATAAAAAAAATTTATTTCTCTTTTTTTCTGTCACAAAATTGTGCAGAGTTTTTTTGAAAAAGGGGAGAAAGAAATTACTAAATAAAGAAGAAAAAAGCGAAAGTAAAAACATAGTTATAGAGAAGCAGATAGAGAGAGAATTTTCTATTTTCGCAAAGAAATTAGTTGTCTGGCCTATTCCGGTTGTTGACTCCAGAAGAATTAAAAACGTTTATTGCTCGTGTGATTGATATCATCTCTTGAGATAAAAGAGGAGAAAAAAATTCTCGAGTGAAGGGTAAGCGAAATTATTGATTCAGAGCATGATAGAAAGAAGGAAAGCGAGACGGGGAGGGGGGAGAGAAGAGCTATGCATCGTCATCTGACAGCAATTCGCAAAATCCAAGGGTTGGCTCAAGCAAACCCTATTTCCTCTCTGTTGAACAGAGTCAATTAGGAACTGTCGAGTTCGTCGGGGATACGGTGCCTTCAGTCAGAGCCTTACGTGCAACGAGGGGGATATTTTCCAAAGGGCAAGTTCACTAATCATGAGAAAGGTTTTATAAGGTCAAATTCAACTCTTTCTCTCTTCCTCCCTCTCCCTCTTTTTGCGATTAATTCAAACATTTTATTCACTTTTTCCATTTTTACTCATTTTCATCATTGCTTAATTAATTAGAAATTTATTCATTTATTTATTCATACAAATGAAAAAGAATTATTTATTAAAGCAATTTAATTAGGGTAGAGTAGGGTAAAAAGCCACAGTTTTACATATGATGCTATAAAATTTGTATTTAAAATTTTTTTCTCAAATTTCCAATTAGTATTGAAAGTTTAGTTATTAAGCTTGATATTCATGACGGAAATATTTTTTATCTCATGAAAGGGCTAAGTTATAAGAGTTTTATGAAAGCACTGCAAGTGGCTTTTTTGTACCACCTGGTGGGGTAAAAAAGCCACCCTGCAATTTTAGCAAAATATATTATTAATTTTGGTATTTTTATAGTTTTCCTTTAATTATATGACAAATAATCTTATTTTTAAAATATTCTAATAATTTTTACAAAGTTTTTATTAAAGAAAATTGAATATTAGGTTAAGTTTATCTGTTTTCGATTTACACTGACAATTTTTCATACTTTTTCTAAAAGCTTTTTTCAAGTTTTACCACAGATATCATATTTCGTTCGAACCGTTCATTCGTTGTTTATTTTTTGAATGCACTTTAAAGTATTTTTTCGTCGTACACCCAGAAAAAAGCTTCTTTGTTTCAAAGAATGTTTCTTTAAATCAAAGAAATTTGTGCATTGCTGTCGGGTCAAAAAAAATATCTTTGATTTAAAGAAATTATTTCTTTCACTGTTTTTTGTTGACTTAAAAAAATATTTCTTTGGATTAATAAATCTTTTTTCAAGTCAAAGAAATGAATACTTCAAAGAAATAATTTCTTTGAATGTTACCAGCTTTTTATTTGTCTTAAAGAAATTTTTCTGGGCATCAAAAATATCATTCAAAGAAAAAATTTACTTGATTCAAAAAACCTTGAAAAATGTTTTTAGTAAAAGTAAAGAAAACTTTTTTTTATTCAAATAAATTTTATCATTGATTCAAAGAGAGAGTTTGAAAAAACAATTTCTTTGTTTCAGCGAAATCCTTTTTCTGGGTGTATTTAATTAATTTTATTCAATTAACACATGAAATTTTGTAAAATAAGCAGGTTAGTTTAAGTGAAAAATAAATTAATTTTACATAATATTCAATGGATTTTTGTCCCTAGCTTTTTTACAACCCAAGGCCAGTTTTTCAAAAAGCTAAAATAAATTTTAAATTCTGTTCAATTTGAAAAAATTAACATTGTATGCGTTTTCAGAATAGTTTTCTCCTTATGTACAAACATTTACTTTTATTACCTGTTCACTTAATCAGGTTGTAATATGTTTGAAAAGTTCATCGAAATGTTTTGGAAAAAGCAACTCAAAAATTAAAATTACAATAAAAATTATATTACTATAGATACAACATCCAAATTAGAATTAAAAGTTGAGTATTACATAATAGTATTTATATTCTAAACGGCTGATAAATCGGCTTAATAGTTTTTAAATAAAACTTAAATGGCTTTTTTACACCTTGGCTTTTTCACCCCACTCTACCCTATAAATACAATTTAGAATTTGTATTGCTAATTAATTAAGGATATTTTAATAACCTATGGTATTTATTTACCGGTTGTTTTTGTTTCTTATTATTAATAAAAAAATTTTTTAACAACATTACTCATTGTTGTAATAATCAAATTAATCAATTAATTTTATTTTATTTTATTTGCAATTGGTATTAAATAGTAATTAATTAAATATTTCATGAGTCAATTTTGAAATCCATGCATCACTTTGTAGAAAATATGTTTTTGAATCCACAAAGAAATTGTCAAATAAAAAAATAATAAAAAATTTTTTTTCCAATTTTTGAAGCATCTTTTTGAAACAAAAACTTGTTTTTCAGGCTGAAAAATGTTTAAAAAATACAATTGGTATTGTTTTATTGAAAAATTTGTTTGTAATTGAAAATTCATTTGTTTATTTTTTTAACTAATTTTAGATGATAATTAAATAATAATTTTTTTATATTTTTTATATATAAGAGTATGATTTGAAATTAGTTAGAAAAATAAACAAATGAATTTTTAATTAAAAAATGGAATAAAAATAATATGCTTTTCTAACATTTTCAACTTGGAACTAATATAAAATTTTTTCTGAAAAAATGCTTTGAAAGTATAAAAATCAATTTTTTTATTTTAATATTTCTTCGGGTGGTTCATTTTTGTAAAATATTACGCATAGATTTCAAAAGCCACCAATTTTTAAACAAAATAAAAATTCAAAAAGAGTTAAAATATCTGTGTTCCCTTTTATTTCATGACCATTGAATACAATATAAAAAAGGTGCGAATTTTAAATCTAAATAAGTATCAATAGTTAGAAAAAGTTGATAAAAAACAAGACAAATAACACTGTCCGACAAAAATAACTTTTTTTTCTGCCCCTTGAATAATTCTGGTCACTTTCGATAGATTTTTTCACGCTGATTACGAATCTGAAAAGAAAAATGCTCTAGCACGTCAAGTTTTTGAGAAAATTAGTGTTAAAAAGTCAAAAAAGCATGTTTTTGTCTATCTTTGAAAATAATTAAAAAATAAACAAGAGGTGCAAGAATTTTTTTTTGGTTTTAAATGAAAGCTTGAATCACAACCAACAATTTCATTGGGGAAGAATTTGGAGGCATTTCCTGTAAGACAATTAAAAATAATTTTTTCCTATACATTAAATTTTGTTGTTATTTATATTTTTCTGGCACCTCAGCATTATAAAACAAGTGATAAACAAATGAATTTTTTATTTTTCAAATTAATAACATTTTATATTATTTTCAGGTTACTTATTTTCTTCGAAAGAAATGTTGCAATTAATCTTGACGTATATGAATACTCAATAAAATAAATAAACAATTTGAAAATTTAATTGATGCCTTTGAAATAAAATTTCAGTAATATAATTTTTACAAATATGTTGTATTTAAAACCTTTACAGAAATTTTTAATTAAAACTTTATTTAAACGTTCAATAATAAATAAATCCTGCTCTACGCTAACTATATTTATTTATAGCACATAATTTTAAATAAATTAAATTAATATTAAAGAATTCTTCTAATAAAAATTAAATTCCTCACTAATAAAATAAAATTATATGTATTAAATTGAATATTCAGTGTTTATACAAATTAAATTATTTGATATATTTAAACACATATTTAATTTATAAAATTAATGATAATTCAATTTCTTATTGTAAAAATTATTTTCTGACTTTTAAATGTTGAAATTTATTTAATTTCGTCTGCTTGTATCCTATATTAGAGCAAAACAACTATGTACTGAAAGCAATGTTATAATTTTGCAAAAACAAATAGTCTTTAATTCATAATAGGTATTCTTTATTTTAGATACATGAATTTTCTTTTCAAAATGAACTTTTCCTTTGTTAAGTATATACATCATGATTAACTAAAAAAAATTTTTAATTAAAATAAGTAACCTGAAAATAATATAAAATGTTATTAATTTGAAAAATTTTTTGACTTTTTAACACTAATTTCTTCAAATTTTTGACGTGCTAGAGCATTTTTCTTTTCAGATTCGTAATCAGCGTGAAAAAATCTATCGAAAGTGATCAGAATTATTCAAGGGGCAAAATCAGTGTCGGACAGTGTAATTAGACAAAATACTACAATAATTGCAAATAATTATTTTTTAAAGTTTAAGATTATGTACTGCATTTATTGACGTATTGTTTCCGGTTTTTTTGCTAACAGAATATTCCCCATCAACAATGTAATGTGTTGTTCTCGTAATCTTTAAAACAGTCTGATAGATGCACATATCTGATAATGAATATTGATTAGCATCGGATCATTGCTAAACAAGAGGATCGTGCGTTTGGGATATTTTCTTCATATAAGAAAATGTAATTCTTTTTCCGCTTTTTCTTTTCGTTTTTTCTTTTTGAATACAAGAGCTTAAAGCACGACTTGCTTTTCCTTTAATATCTCTCTGTCTCTCCTTCTCCCTGTATCCTTCGATTTCTAATCTAGTCGGGAGCCGTGATGTCGTTCGTAATTAATACAAGTTGTAATCCCGCCGCATTCCGGTTTTGCACGAGAGACAAGATATTAGTTGTGCCGTAGTTGTGCCAGTCGCCGCGGCCAACGAGATACGATCGGTATTAGGGGGCGCCGAGGCTCTCCATTTCCTGTTACAGTTAATGGAAATTCAGAACGTACGTTCCTAATCTCAGCAATTTTGCTGCTCAAATAGGCTGCCAAGGGTTAACATGAATGTTGTTGTGTTGCCGTTGGTGATGTTGCTGACACTAAAGACCTCATATACATGCGTGGTTCACATAAGCCACAATACGTGACTAATTTTCCAAATCTTCATCAGTTTTCAATTAATCATGTTGATGAGAAAAAGTTTACAATTTCAGAAAAAATTCTCCACATCGTACATTTTGCCTGCAACCGATTTTTTCTCTTCTTGTAGAAAGAGAAATACTTGTGTGCATGATATATGTTTGCCAAGGATTCGATTTTGCAAAAAGGGAATCCTTTTTCAAGGGAATAAAAATCCACCCGCTGAAAACGAAAAAAAAGTAATATCTGTTTAACCATCGAGAGTTGGATTCCCATTGTGATTTTAATACGCTTTGCATATCCTGCATCGCTTGCGTTATATTTCATTTTCTTTACAAATCAACGACAATGCCACTGGTGTCCACTTATGGGAAATCTGATGACCCGCTAACCCTCTTCGAAGTATAATGTAGAAACAAAAAAAAATACATCTTGTATCTTTACCAAGATCCTGTACATGCTTTTTGCCATAGTATAGTCTTTTTCCTTGGACTTCTATTATAAAGCAGAAAATTTATATACATTTCTATATATACACGCGTATAGAGGAAAAGTTATCCAGAGCAAAAGTGGCATTTATCAACAGCAGCACTGCTTTTCTGATTCTCTTGAGAATTCTATCACCGGCAGATGTTGGAATTTCGTAATTTTCATACAACTGAATCTAATCTCCTAACTTATCTCGCTATTCTCATGGTTCATTCTTTTTTCTGTTTCGCTTTTGCAAAAGCCAACAATTCCTGACATAATACTTGTTTAGATGGGTGTATAATGCCTATGGAGTTATGATACAAGACTTTAAGGATATTATTTAAGAATATTATCTTTTGAGAAGTTTATAACACATTTCAAGTTACTTCATATGTGCTTAGAAGAATGTTTTGTTAGGAAGAAAGTATTTACCTGATGCTAAAGGCACTTAGATGGGTGATTATCCATTAGATGAATGATAAAATACATCTAGAAGATGGTTTGCTGGGAAAAGTTGCAACTAATTCAATTTTGATGAGCTGCTGATTCAAAAATTGTAGATTACCCCTTGGAATTGAAATCTGGTTTACTGAATACTTTTAATATTGTTTTTAGTGTATTTTCAGAAAATGAAATAAACAAAGACTGTTCTTTTGCAAAATTTATTCAATCTCTAAGGGATATCAATTTCTTATATAGATTAATTCCAGAAATGGGATTAATTTTTGGTTTTCAAAAAAAATATATATATAAAGATTTTAGACGGATTTTCTATTTTTAAATGTTATTCACTTTAAATTAAAGAAATTAAATAGCAGAAAAATACAGATTATGTTTATGATAATTTTTTTCTTTTCATTCAAAATTCATTGTTTTGATTTTACAAACATTTAAATTGCTTTACGGATAGATGATAGAAAAAGTTTTGATAAAAAAATTCTGAATATTACTGTAAATATTTTATAAAACTGAATATCTTATAAAAAGTTTAAATTTTGCTAAAATAATTCTGAATCTTATTAAATATTTCATGAAAATAGGTACAAGCTTTAATGCAATTTCGAATAATTTATTATTGGAGTCAGTAAAAAAAACCTTACTCAAAACGGCTTAAAAGCTTATGTTTAGTTTCATAAAAATATCTTAATGAGATAGATAATAAATTTTTTTATCCCTTTAATTTATTATTTATTTTTGGGAACAGCTAAACTTTAATATGCCATCTGGTGATTACTATATTTTTTGCTTCCATTATTGTATCGATTTTTCCATAATGAATGCGATGGACAGAAAACGAAACAAAATGTAAGGCAAAAGTAACTAAATGTCAACAGATTTTGACTATTGCAGATCCTAATAATATACATGGAATAGTTTTGTTAATTTCTTATAAAAATTTATTCAATTCCAAAGAAGTTTTTCTACCTTGAAGTTTTTGTATTGAAATTCCGATCTGCTACACATTTTCCAAAAATAGAAAAATATGTTCATAAAATTTAACAATTGTTTCCTTTCAGTATTTAAAAACATGTAACATAAGAAAACGTATTAGTTGGAAAGTAGAAATATCGTTTCCCAGGTCTTTAAAACAACAAATAGTATGAACAAATCTAATGTATCATAGGTGGAAAAAAATTATAACAATTTTTAACACAAACAGATAACTTTTTCTTATTATCGACTGTTACTGAGATCTAGAAATTAAAAAACGATTTTCTTTTACCTATTTTGAAATTACGTAACGTTTAGAGAAACTTTTTTTTTCTAAAAGTTAGCTTCATCTAGAAATAATATTTTTTGTCTTCAAAAAGCTTTTTAATATTCTAAATTTTAGAAACTTGTCACGATTATAGAGTTGAAACCAGAATAGGGAAATTCAAAATGCCGGATCCAATATCGTGGACCATTTTTGAAAACTCCATGAATTTACTTGAAACTTGTTACTCTATAGTTTTTGGAGTTACTGATTATGAATCTGTCATTAGATTTTCAATATTCAAAATTATGGATTTAAGAAATAGATTAATATGTTTAGAAATTGGCAAGATTTACTTAATGAATTAATGAATGAATGAATTAATTAATTAATTAATTAATTGATTTACTTTATTTCATGCAGTTGAAAAACGGGTCAAACCCAATTTAATTGTACTTCAGTGCATCAAATAAAGATGTTTTCAAGATTTAAAAGACTTTGAAAATTCTGGAATTAGATTCAGAAAATTAAAAATCTTCTGAAAAATATTTTCTGCTTGTTGGTTCTGGAATTCACGAAAATGATGTTTGTTTGTGTCATTTAAAATAATATTTTAATAATTATTTTCTAGATCTTCGAAAGCAAAGTTCTCTGACTTTTGCAAAAGAATCTTCAATTCTTTTGGTCACAGTTTGTCCACGATATCAAATTGAGAAAAGAAACAAATCAAAAATGTTGAAAGAAACGTTTTTCTAAGGATATCAAATTGAGACAAAAAAACGCCTTAATCCTTGCAAAAATGATGGTAATATCGGAAAACCGATTTTAAAAAGTATGCATAGTGGAATATTCGCGAATGTCAGTGGAGAATTTTGATTAAAAAAAGCTCACGCTAAGTATTTATGTACTCAGTTTGGCATCAAAAATGTTCCGCGTTCATTAATTAAATGCAACAGGTAATTTATCAATTGTAAAGGATTCATTATCAGCAAATCCAAAAGAGCGCAGAAGTAATTGCAAACAATGAAATTAATAGGATGAGTACTGAAGAGATGTGCAGTGGGAAAACAGTAAAGTTAAGAAGAATCCGTTAGTGTATGAATAACGTGCAGAGAGCACTCTCTTATACATAAAATTATAGGTTTAATTAGAATGACTTATGTCTTTGTGGGGGTCATACGGAAACCGGCCTTTCTTCCTGATTGTCGTTGGGTCAGGTACCGTTCTCTCAGTGGACAACCAACTAATATATCACAGCAACGCTTCGCTTTCTAACTTTTTCACCATCCAGTGTGTATATATATATATAGCCTGACTCTTCTTTTTATCGGAACACAAGAGTCCGGCGTGGCGGTGTATCTGAGGCCGCGATCGGTGACGGCCATGCGGCTGCGGCGTCGGTGGTGTTGGCGTATACAAAAGGGGGAAAAAAAGGAGGAGAAAGAAAAAAGTCGATGGCAAAATAGTATCGCTGTTATGGCTGCGGCACGAACTGTCACCCGTTTCCGCGTGTTTCTTACTCCCCGCGTTCCACACTCCTTTATCCTTACTGGCTACATGGCTCTCTGTGTGCACTATGGGTACACTATGGGTACACGATGGTCTCTTTTCATCTCTTTCCGTCCTCCTCCTTCCGTTCTTCGATTTTTATTCCATGACGTGCAATAATAGAGCAGCACACACACACACACTCGCAGCAATACCACCAGCTCTTCTTCATCCACTGCGATAAGGGTGTTGCATTCAGAAATGGATTCGAGATAAAACATGATTGACATTCCAAGTACCTTGTTCCTGCCTCTGGGGAAATGTTGACTTCTCTCCGAATTAGTTGATATCTTGCTTTTTCATTCCTGAATCTAGTGGAAAATTCGATCGAAACAATTGTGAAGAAATGATTGTTTGGAGAGTATGCATGGAGGGCAATAGATTTCTCTGGGTATATGGAATGGCAGTCATATGTCTGGGTTATCGAGCCAGCCGGAAGGTAACCTCATGGAAAAGGTGAAGCCCTTGGCTTTGCCTTGGTGCGATTAGATCTCGTTCACTGTTATAGCCGAGCATGGTGACGGCGGAACTCGCTACAACGCCGCCGACGACAACGACACCAGCAACGGCACCTCGATTTAAACTCGCCCTCAGGTATTCGTAGCGGTTTTGCAGGGCGGCTTTGAGAATTTCCAACGCAGCCCGGAATATCCGATTGGTATCTGAGGAACTGCACGAATAGCGGTATTTGCAAATATATATATATATTCTTTTCCATATCGATACACAATACTCTCCTCTACATTCCTCTCTATACTCAACTCCTTTTCTTTATTACCTTATTATTTTTAAAACCCTTTTTTTGTCGCTACTTTTCAAATAAAGCACACGCTATCACAATACTTCCTCAATCAATCCATTCATTAACCATGTAAAATATTTATTTTATTATTAAAGTAAACGGTACATTCTCAATCTGTTGTTGTTTCAATATTCAAGAAGATAGAAGAAAAAAGCGCATTACACGTCAGATTATAAATGCAATATGGAATACTAATTTGAAAGATGAAGAGCGAGCGCGAATATCGAATTGATAAATAAAATGAGAAAAGCGTAGGAGGCGCCGCAAAACGTCAGAGCGGATGAATTTCACCTTCGCGTAATTCAACACACACGTATACACTATTCGCAATTCGACCGCAAATGTATAACGGAATTGCATTCAAGTTCATGGGCTTTGATGTTTTTATTACTCGATTATTCTTTTGATTCTGTAGTAAAAATTGTTATTGGCACGTATCAAAGAAGAAATGCCATTACGTAATCGAAAACTTTAGTAACGGTATACAGAATATCATTGAAATCAATATTTTCCTTAACATAAAAGAAACTGTGTAGCACTTTCTTCAAAATAAATAAACAAACAAACCGTAAAATCCCTTATTTTTAAAAAGTTTGACTTTCAGGCTTAGCACTCATCTACTGAAACCTACTGATTACACTTTTTTTTACTTTATGCTACTATTTAGGAATGGTTTTTAGGTTTCAGTTACTAAAAGCTAGTATTTCTGTTAATTTTTTTTAGAATTTCCACTACTTTAAATTCGTTAATACTAGAAATGAAAAAACTATTTTTAAGATTTTATATATTTGATAATTAAATAAATTATAATCAAATTCTTTTAAAAAATTTAATTATTTTCAAAAAATATTCAAAATCTAATTATTTTTAATATGTAGTATTTTCATAAAATTTCACAAAAGAATTTAATTATTAAAAAAAAATTTATAAAATTCATCCAAAATACGAATAATTTTCATAAAAAATAAAATTTCCACAGAAATTTAATTTATTTCTTTTTATTTATTTATTATTAATTATTTCACAAAATTTATTTACGTTTCTTGACAATTCAATTACTTTCATTCATAATACCTAATATATTTCATAAAAATTCAATTTTTTTAAAATTTTTGTTATAATATTCTAAATAAGAATTACATCATTTTCATAAATAGTAAAATTCATTACAAGATTTCAATTATGTTTAACCTTCGCGCTACCGGACGGACACCCGGGGTGGCCAACTAATACATAATGTTGAATATCTCCTCGAATTTTGTATCAATCGAATCGCCATTTTAACTCACTGAACAAAATTTTATCTACTTTCAAAAAAAACAAAAATAAATTTTTTTTTACACTTCTTCTTGTTTATTTATAACAATTAAAAAAGTATGTACGAGAATACTGAAAATTGACCGGGTGTTTGTTTTTGTATATTGCAAAAAATAAAAATAAAATCGTTAAACTTTTACAGTAAAATTGTTTTATATCAATAAATAAAATATATTATGATTTTAAAATACATTTTTTATTTGTTTAAACAAATTATTGTTGTTATTTACCAACTTTTTCAAGAATACACCTAGATAGTTGCAGTTTTTTCCTAATTTTGCAATTTACTAAATTTTTTATGATTACAGATAAAAAATAAAAGTTGAATGTAAATTACACTATTTTTTAAATAATTTTTAAACAAATTATTGTTGTTATTTACCAACTTTTTCTAGAATGCACCTAGAAAGTTGCAGTTTTTTTCTAATTTTGCAATTAACTAAATCTTATATAATTACTGATTAAAAATAAAAATTTAACTATTGTTTAAACAATTTTTAAACAAATTATTGTTGTTATTTACCAACTTTTTCCAGAATACACCTAGAAAGTTGCAGTTTTTTCCCAATTTTGCAATTTACTAAATTTTTTATGATTACAGATAAAAAATAAAAGTTGAATGTAAATTACACTATTTTTTAAACAATTTTTAAACAAATTATTGTTGTTATTTACCAACTTTTTCCAGAATGCACCTAGAAAGTTGCAGTTTTTTCCCAATTTTGCAATTTACTAAATTTTTTATGATTACAGATAAAAAATAAAAGTTGAATGTAAATTACACTATTTTTTAAACAATTTTTAAACAAATTATTGTTGTTATTTACCAACTTTTTCCAGAATGCACCTAGAAAGCTGCAGTTAAATTGTTTAAAAAATATTTTAATTTTTATTCAACTTTTATTCTTTATCTGTAATCATAAAAGATTTAGTAAATTGCAAAATTAGGAAAAAACTGGAACTTTCTAGGTGTATTCTGGAAAAAGTTGGTAAATAACAACAATAATTTGTTTAAAAATTGTTTAAACAATAGTTAAATTTTTATTTTTAATCAGTAATTATATAAGATTTAGTTAATTGCAAAATTAGAAAAAAACTGCAACTTTCTAGGTGCATTCTAGAAAAAGTTGGTAAATAATAACAATAATTTGTTTAAATAATTTTTTAATAATAAAACAAATGTTTTATGACATAAATGTCATAAAACATTATTAAGATACAGTATTTGTATTAACACATAATTATATTTAAAACTTTTGATGAATTTTAATCGTTTTGGGAACATAATAGTAAAAAAGCATTTGGCCACCCCGGGTGGCCGTCCGGAAATCCGCGTATACAAAAAGTATTGGTAGCGCGAAGGTTAATATAATTTTACAGGAATTGCTCAAGAAAAGTATTTATTCATAAATATCAGGGACCGACACGGAAATTAAATTTTGATTTCGTTACGATATTCCGAAACAAAACGAAATTATTAATGTATTTCGATTTTGATTCTGTAACAAAACAAAATTTACTTCCTATTTTGATTCTGATACTGTAATACTGCAATTCGGTTTTCTTATAGAAACAGAAGTCGATTCGAATTCTACTTCAGATTTCGTATGTAAAAACGATATTATCTTCTGATATATTTGACATTTGCAACAAAATTTAGGTTCAATGAGACTTATAAATTTAATTATTTTAAAAAAGCTCAAATAAAATCGTTTGCAAGAATTTAATTATTTTAATAAATTCAATGGTTTCCAATATCTACTATTTTCATTAAATTTCTGAACGGAATTCAATTTTTTAAAAAAATTTTCGTGAAAGTCTTCGTAAGAATTAAATTCTTACCTTAAAAAAGAAAAATTTTCTTAGCAATTCAATTGTTTAAATAAAAGTTGGCATAAAATTAGTGGAAAGAAATGAATTATTAACATTTTTTTATAAAACTCTTTAATAGAGTTACATTTTTTTATAAATAGGAATCATTAAAGCTTCTTGAAAAATAACACATTTATTAAAAAATATTATTATGCAGGGAAGCTAACTTAATGGCAAACAATGTTAACTTTCTTGACATCAACGTTTTGAGATTCACATCGGGATTACGTAATGTAGTTTTTGACTCAAACAGGTAGATGATCGAGCCGACCTACTCTCTTAATTTGTATCAGTTAAAAATCATGGTTTTAACTGACAATCAGTGACTGACTTTTGCTTCTGAATCAATTAAAAACAACTGATTTTCAGTTAGAAAATAACTGATTTACAGTAAAAAATAACTGAAAAATCATTTAAACTTGTCTAATCGAATCAGTCAAAAAAAATTTACTGAAACATCAATTATTTCTAACTAACAATCAGTTATTCTTAACTAATTGTCTGTAGAAATATTACTATTTGAATTAGTGACGGACTTTTTGCTTTTAAATCAGTTATTTTTAACTGATTCAAATTTAGAGTGTATTATTTTAGCTTAATACTATTTCATTTTCTAACTACTAGATTTAGGAGTACTGTGTACAAAAGGACTTATCCCGTGATTTTTTCTAAATAAATAAATATTCTATTTTGATTGTGTTTAAATTAAAATTATCTTTATAATAATAATTGCATACAAATTTTGCGAAGTTGAAATTCTATTTGTTGTTGAAATTCGATTAAACAATAATTCTGTCAAATGAAAATTATCCAAATAGGAAATTCTGTCGAAGAAAATTGCCACAAAGATCTTAGCTCAAGATAAATTCGAATCAATAGAACTATTTCAAGAAAATAAATCAATACATATAATTTTACTTCCTTCTGAACATAAAGTATCATATGAATTGAATTCTTAAAATTTAGAAGACTTTTTAAAAGACAAAATTTTGAATTTGTCTTCATAGAAGCGAAAACCAGTCGAAGACGAATACGATAGCCATGTGCAATATAGTATATAATGTACATATGGTAAAACACAGTCGAGAAGATCAAATGCTATGATGCAATGGCGAACCCCATCGTTGAATCGTTTTAAAAAGCCACACAAGATGAATCATTGAAAAAGCATCATGTCGTCAAATCCTAATATGAACAGTACACGCAGAAGTATAAACATGAAACATCTTAGTGATGTTTCATGTTTCATAAAGGACTCTCTCTCGGTTTATTCAAGCACATAATGATGAATTGTTTCGTGTCCCAAAGACATCTCTTCGAAGATTAGATTAAAATATGTCCATATTTTCAGTTGTGTAATGTACCAAACAGGCGCGCGTACATTCCTTTAGTTGAAAAACCGTTATTAAGAATATTTACGCTCGATGAATGAGATTCTACAAATGTTATTCTTAGACATTACAAACATGCGTCATGTGTGCTAAATGCTAAAAACCCTAACCGATCATGCTAAACAGATTATTTCCAATTCTGAACTTCTCTTTCAGTTATATGTGCGTTCACGGTCCGTATAAGGTGTTATACTTCTTGTTGAAATACATGACAGTGTTTCAGTAAAAATTTCTGTAACCACGCAAACTAGTAAACCATTATAAACTCCTGATTGCTTCACGACAATCAGGAGTTTCAATAAATATTCTTCCTGGACTTTGATATATCTTTACTGAATTTCGTAGGAGTTCTTTGGAAAACAGAATTTATGTTCGCATTTCGCCTTTATTGTTGAAGTTAATTCTTTTATTTAGCAATTATTATCAGTTATTGATTGTTGTTTCAGTTTGAGGCACAATAAGAAATCAACTGATTTGGACTACGAAAGGTTTGGTTGGTAAATAAACAAGTAAAATTTTGTTGTTTGGTTGTCCCAACCAAAAGCATTTTTTTCTTATTTCTTATCTAGTTGCGTCAACCAAAGATTGGTTCACACAATCAAAATTTTATTGACACAATAAAAAATTTGGTATCAATAAATAAAATTGTGCTAATAGAACTAAACGTTTCGTTATGAAAACCAAATTCTTTTTTTGTATGCAATCGCGAAACTGAATTCGATTCTTGATTTATTTTAAATCCACTACGAAACAAAATTCGTCCATTCAATATTAACACAGAAACTAAACTTTGTTAACTCTGTGCCACTGATTCGAAGACATAAAAATCTAGATCATTTTCTGTTATTTTTATGTTAACCGGTGAAAGATCAGTTTTTGATGAAATCTAGTGGTTGTAAGGAAGAATGTTGTGACGACAGGAATGAGCAATAGTAAGAAAAAAGAGATAAGAAAAGTTTATAGCGATGAAGAAAGAAGGAGGAGGAAAGGAAGAAAGAGGGGGAGGGGGATTTAGATGCGAAGAAAACGTTCGAGGCCATTGTTCCGATATAAGACACGACTTCATTAAGCATTCAAGTAATGTTCAAACATTGCACATTGAATTGTACCTACTTGGTGCCCCTGTAACTTAACCACCACCAACTGCAACAACAGCAACAGCAGCAGCAACGGCTGAGAACCGGCTGCTGCGGTTGTGGCGCGGCGAAACATACAATGCGAATATCGTCTCAGGGGAACTCGTGATGCTGCAATATAGAATAATGTATAACTATATCACGGACTAAGAGTCGTAGTGAAGTAGGAGTAAAAGAAGGATAAGGAGAAGGAGACGAAAGAACATAGAGAGCGTATTTCGTCGTGTAGGAAAAGCATAGCGAGAGTGTTGAACGAGATAAACCCGATATATCTAGATGACTGTGCGCACACGGAATACATCACCATATAAGTAAAAACCCCTGTGGCCCCCGGGATCACACCACACTTCGCTGAAACCTTGATTCATGGCGACTAAAGGGCCGCCGTTTCACTTGCAATGATACACCCTTCTTGTAGTATTTTATATCTTTTACCGATCACTTCTTTTCCCTCAGTTTCATTTTCATTGTTCTTTCCTCTTTCTCTCTCTGAATCCAGTTTGTGAATAAGACTTTCTTCTCTTCTTCCTCTTCTTGCAATTACAGCGAATTTTAAAGTTCCATATTTAAAACGAAGCCAAATTGAATTTTTACAAACATAAAGTTTTTCTAATTCGTAATCAATCTCATTTTGTTTCTGATAACTAAACAGTTTCGTTAAGTTTTGACAGTCGATATACAGAGTAGGTTCTATCTAGAGATTCCTGCACCGACATTTACCGACACTTTTCAGCCCAGATTTAAACCACTTAGCCGAGACACAAATCATGGCGGGGAAAATTCAAAAGTGAATATGTCACACTTCCTAGTATTTTCAAGAGATGATGCATGCATAATAATCAAAAATTTTAGAAAGTGTGACGTCATATCCGCCTTCGAATTACAGAGGTCGGATCTTGGCTAAAAAACGTCGGTAAATGTCGGTGCAGGAATCTCTAGATAGAACACTCCCTATTTATATCTACATAGCCTATACTTTCGACAAATTGTTTTATCACTCAGGTTAATTATATACGACGCATTATCACAGTAGATGAAAAATAAAAATTCAGAATAAAGAAGAAAATTAATAAGTTAATCATAATAAAATAATAATTACAAAAAGATGATTACAATTCATAAAATATTTAAGAATAAATTGTTCGTATGAAAAATGTTCTTAAGAAATCTCCAGTTTGCGAAAATTTGTCTTTTGATTGAATATGCCCGATACTTGTCTGACATTATTTAAAAGAAGCGTGGGGCTTTACAAAAATTCTTGGGGTAAAAACAAATTCTCTAAAGAGAAATCTTTTGAAGCATCGTTGTCATGAAGAATGCATGATAGGTTATCATCGGAACAACACCTTTTTTTATGGTGTCGCAAAGTTTTTCAATTTAATGACATGACACGCACTAGCGCAAAAAAAGGGAAAACAAATTTTTTTGTATATTTTCTCCCCAGCGACAGCGGATTATAAATCTCATTTACGCCTCGTATATTTACCTCAAGTAAAAATAAGTTTTCGTTTAAAATAATGAAATTCCATTTTTTGAATATACAAAAAAAAGGAATTACCTCCTTTCAGAATGAAAAAAGAGAGCATGGTATAAAATTAGACGTCTCGGTCGTGCAACACTTTATAGTGACACGGAATATTTCATATAATGCTTCTCGAGAAAATTTTTATATTGTAAGCGCGAATAATCTATATGGAATGTGAATGGTTTTGCGTTTACAATGCGCTCGGCGCGAGCGCACGCTGACAGGTGTATTGAGTTTAAATGCATTTCGCGTAATTGAAGGTGCACTGTGAAAAACGCTTCGCAGCCAGAAGCACAAGTCTAGCCCGTAATAATATCTGTCTCATGAAGAATAGTGAGTGCAATTTCGAGTGCCAGGCGAACCGCATATAAGAGAGACCGGGCATATTTTACATGGAAAGAAGATAAAAAAACAGAAACGTAAAACAAAAAAAAAAGGGGAGGAAAAATGTGTATGATACTTTTATTAAGCGACATATATGAGTCTTTCTTCTAACATTGTTAACATATTCTCAATTATCCAAATGTAGCCTTACACACTTATGTTCACCGTACGTGTTCTACATTTAACAAAAAAAAATTCATAAACGTGTCATTTTTATTCAAACGACTTGAAAAATTTAGACATTATTTCATTCTTCTTTTTATAATTGAAGTAAAAAATTATGCATGCTTTTACTATTTTTTCTCCAACTGCAGAATATTTCACAATTTTCAAATAAAAAATATTAAATATCTTTCCTATTTTCAATTTATTTGTTTTTTGTTCGCAACTTTTTAATATTTATATTAATTTTTCAATTTTTATTTCCTTTTCAATTATTTTATATTCCACATTCTCAATAAAAACGACGTTTTTGATTATTTATCAAATTTTTCGAAACAATTCAACAGTTTCAATATGAATATTCTTTTTTTATTTTATTGGATTCTTGATGTCTTTAAAGCTTTGAACATTCGAATAAATTCCAATATTTTCGTTACTGCTTTCAATTTAGATTTTAGTAAAAATTGTTATTTTATACATTACAAAAAAATTAATTGTCTATTGGAGAAATGATAAAAAATTATTCTTTAATTCGGAATAATAATATTGGAAAACATTTAAAAATAGATAAAAAAGTTAAAAAATCAATTTTTAATCACCTGAATTTATAAATTTATATAATTGAGCTCCTGGATTAAAAAAATCGATTTGAAGTTTGGAAGGCTTACATTATCTAAAATATTCAGATTAAAAAAAACAATTTTAAGGAAAAAGAGTTGTGCATTTTCATTATCGACAAGGGTATGTTTTTGAAAATTTTTATATTTTATTTTCCTTTATTTTTTCATGGGGGCTTGACTGAAGTGAAAATTCTCTGTCCGAACGTAAATCGAGTTTTTTGATCCGGGAGCTCAATTATGAATAAACAATGCAATCGTAATAAATGAAAATAAAAATGACGATTTTTAAACATTTTTTAATAATTTTCTATAAAAAATAAAATATTTATCACTACTCTTTAAATTTGAATGAATTTGTTTAAATTAGTTTAAATTATAATATAACTTTAAATTAGTAGTTTTTTGCAAAGAAAGAAAATAATAAGAAATTTCAATAAATTGAGTAGAAATATTAAGGAATGTGTTACATTTTAGGAAAAAATTGATATGGAAAAAAGAATAAAACATAAGAGTATTTTTTATTATTTTTACAGTAAAACTCTTTACTGTCAAAGATTTTTACGTTTTTCCATCAAGTTTATACTATTTTTTGGTGTAAAAGTTGTTACGTTCGAAGTAAATTTTGTTTTCATTTCTTTTTAATTTAATTAAGTAATAAAATTAAAAATTGTAACTTTCAGTAAAATGGAACTTAACTGTATTAAAATTTATTCCAAAAATAGTAAATGTTGACAGAAATAATTGATTTTGGGTCACGAACGGTTACCAAAAAAAAGTTTCTAAAAAATTCGATTAAGTCATATTAAAGGTTTTTAGGATGATTGAGTCCGAAGTTAATGCCAGATTTAAATTAATAAAAATGTTGGGTTCAATATGAAGACCGATTTTTTCAAAATCGATCAAAATTGATCCATTTGATGAATTTTTTGCTCCTTAATAAAAATCAAGCGTTAAAAGGGTTAAACAAGTTTTCTCATGTGTTGTTGGTGTCACTGCATACAAATTTAATGTTAGATTCAGAACATCAAAAATGACTGATCCAATATATCGACCAACATAATTTTTAAATCAACACATTTGTCGAAAAAGTTTTACTCGGTATTTTTAGAGTCACTGTGAATCCGAATTTATTCTGAGATTTATAGACTACTTTTTATTCACCGACTTATAAGTAAATGACAAAAAGAATAAAAAAATTCAAGACAGAAAAGAACTACATAATGAAGACAAAATATTGTACTTATTATGCATATGAGAGACTATTTTTGGATTAACTAAGACGGAAAAAAAGGTTAGGACAAGGAAAGTCTTGATGGTGAGTAAGTAAAACAAACTCCCCGACTATCGTGTCTCCATTGATCATCGGACATTCAAAAGTATCACGCAGCGAAGGATGTTGTTGTAAAAATAAAGATGAGAAATGAAAAGGAAGTGTAGGGAGTTTCTGAAAAAAACTGAAGACGTGTAATTGACCCCCGATGAATTAAAATTTAAAAGTAGATATTTATGATGAGTTGGTTAGGTGGATAAAAATGAATGCCAATTAGTGTAATGTGAATAAAAAAAGTTGAGGAAAAAGGGGAAAAAAGCGCATATATATACACACTAGTAGTATTACGCAACGCAAGAACGGAACCGGTCTTCTGGTTGAACGTGGAAAGTAAAGATTATGCAGACCCAAGGGTAAGGAGAGTGTATATCGTAATCCATCGACCTTAGCAAGTTGTGAAATGCTTCGCAAGTATTTCTCTCTCTCTCGCTTTTTTCTTTCTTTTTTTTCCACTCTGTCTCTCAGGAGAGAAACAGAAGGAGTGATAGAGGAGGAGGTCTTTGAGGCAATGTCCAGAAAAGTGCAAAAACCCACCAACGAAAGCAATCCGGCGTCAAAGAATGAAACGAGGGAGAAAGAGAGAGAGAGAGAGAGCAGGTATTCGCGTATTATTATCCATGAACTTTTAAGGCGCCATCATCCGGCTATAAAAAGCGTTACGACCAGTGACCGGCTGACGCACCGGTTAGGAACTGACTTAACTATAATGCCGTATAAAGAACTCGAGCGATTAACAGCTTGGAAGCGATATATGTGAGTGCGTGCGGATATATGTATAAGGGAAGAATAATTGTCGGTAAACTGTTCGAACGAGTAACTAGACATTACTTGCCGCGAGAGGAATTCCGCGGATACTCGCTGAGTTTATACCTTGCAGTCTATAGTGAAAGAGCGAGTGAGCGAGAGAAGAGAAAGAGTGAGAGAGAGAGGGGGAGGGACACGAAACATTGAATATATTCCAATTGGCTGCTGTTACTCGTATGTGCTGAAAACGTACGACCATATATGATGCACGCTCTCGCGTACTAATCCGATTAAATCCCATTACGTTACGAGACGATTAATTTCCAAGCCCAAAATAACGGCGTGACTTCCCATTGCTAAATTGGATGCTGGAAACTATTAAACGCTGAAATTCCCTTTATAAGTTTGATTTAGGTATTAATTTTCGTAAACAATTATTACTGTGAGCATTGGATTCAGTTATTGCATTAACACACTAAATTCGTGGCAATAGAGAACTGCATATATGAATCTTTCTCTCCTTCTCTATATAATCCGCAATTGAGATTTTCAACATTTACATCGGATGGGATTTCAATATTCTGTTCGCGCTATTCATATTAAGGAATATTTATTTCCGAGTGAGAGGAAAAGAACGAATTACTGTGTGTGTGTGTTTAATTTGTAGACGATTCTGTGAAAACAAATGCAACAGACTTGAAAAATATTATATTGACTCGAGAACTGTAATACCGTTTTTTTGTGAAATATTACAGTTAAGTAATAAAATATATTTATGGTCTCAGCAGCATTTTACCTTCTCACTTCATCGACTTTTCTTATAAGTTGTGTATTTTATGCGTCCATCAGGTACATTTTTGGGTAAACAAAGCGCAGCAATGATGAAGAATTATTATTATTATTTTTCTGAGGAAGCAGGGAAATAAACGAATGTGTTAAAAAAATTTCGTGTATCGAAAGAATATTTCTCAAATTATTCACAGTATTATTTTAAGATGAGAAATTTAGTTGTATTAAATTATTTTGAAAAATATTGAATCTTTAATTAAGAACTACATTCTGTCTTGAAATAATACTTTCTATAGTTTAGTTATGTATAACGATTGTAAAAGGAAGAAACATTTCTATTTCTTCTTTCTGGCTGTGCTTCTTTTTCACTTGTTCATTCTGACTTCTTAGTTTGTTTTCAATCTTCTGAGTTCTAGTTTCTTCGAAGAATTTTTCTACTCTTTTTCTACTCTTTCGTTTCATTTTATTTTCCATTTCATTTCATTCTTTTCGCATTTAAAATACTGTTACTCTCTTTCGTTTCTGTTCTCCGAGTTCTTTCTTTTCGCCCCTTCACTACTTTTTTTTATTCCATTAATTTTTCTGCATAATTTTTTATTTCTATTTTCCACTTTCCATTTTCTACTTTCCATTAAAAATTTTTAATCTTATTTTTCTTACAACTGCTCTTCTTTATTCTTACTTCTTACTTACTGCTATCCTTATTTACTTTTCATTTTTTACTTTCAACTTTCACTTTGTATTTTCCATTTTCCTTTTTCTATATTTAGTTTTCTCGATTATCCAATTGTTAATTTAAAATTATTTTTTCAACTAATATTAAAATGCATTCCGCTTATGCTTTTAATTTTCCGTTTTTAACATTTAATTTTTTACTTTTTACTCAGTATTAATTAACATGTTGATATCAAATATCTAACAAAAGCAAAATTGGAAATAATTTACAGTTAATTAAATAGCAAAAGATCTGATTTAACAAGTTTAAAGCAAATCCATTGGATTTTTAACTTTCTCCTCTGCCATATTGGATCCACCATTTTCATTTTTGAAAATCTGACATCATATCGCAATCAGTGACGCCAAAAACCCTTAAAAAATAAATTTTGGTCGAAACGGATCAATTTTACAATTATCCGCCATATTGGATCCACCATCTTGAATTTACAAAAATTGACCTGACTATTTAATTTTAATTTAATCTTTATACTGTAAGTTTAAATTTGTTTATTTAAAAGTTTTTTTTTTATTTAAGAAAAATTAGATGATATAGAGCAATTTTGATTCTGTTTTTATGCTATTTTACTTTTTTAATTTAAAGTTTGAAGCCTTACATTTAACCCCTTTGCAGTCTAGTTAAAAAACGCTAGTGAGTCTAAAACGGTCTGAAAAAATAGTTTACATAGAAATAGGATTTCATGGTATAAAATGTTTATAAGGTAGCTGAATTTGACTTTGGGTCACTTTAAAAAAATTCAATATGGCGGATTCAATATGGCAGATAATTTTAAAATTGATGCGTTTCGACCAAAATTCATTTCTCGGGGGTTTTCAGCGTCGCTGATTTCGAATCTGATGTCAAATTTTCAAAATTCAAAATGGCGGACCCAATATGACGACGAAATTTTTTTAAAGTTGGCAGATTTGTCTAAAAATACTCATTTCAGTGAACAAAAATACTGTAAGGCATTAAGATCTAGTTCAATATTGCAGTGACGTCTTTTTTATGTCTCTGTAATAAAATTAATTCGAAAAATAATAAAAAAAGGATATGAAAAGAAAAAACAAAAAGTAGTAGTAAGATACTTTGATGTAAATTACAGAAGTGAAGTTAAGAGATAAATAAACAGTTAATAGAATTTTCCAACTAATAGCCTTATGAGGTCAAAAAAAAAACAAAGTCAGAATGACAAAACAAAAAAAAATTGTCTTTGAAAAATGAATCACGCCGCGGATGAAGCTATCACCTTCTATTGTTGTATTCCACGGTACGCAGTGTATAGGGAATCCTAGAAACATGTGTAAGCGACAAGAGGCACGTTGCTGTATTGTCATGTATAACTTGCCACATACACGTTAATGCTTACAAAAGCACTTTGCTGCACACGTGTGTATACCTGCGCTTTATCCGCAGGTACACTCAATATAACATATAGGAAGGACGACGAAGCCGACGACAACGACAACGACAATGTGAAAATCTCTACAACGACAAAACGGTGACTGGAATGTAACGTTTTAAGTTCACTGGCTTTCGTTCAAACTGGCTTCCTATTTGCAATTTCATGGTAATAGTCTCTCTCTCTCTCTCTCTTTCTCTTGACAAAACCTTTGATCCAACAAAATTCTAACTTGAATTTTCTTAAACTTTGAGGTACTCGAGAATTTCAAGTCCAAAAACTAATCTTCCAAAATGTCAAACTCCCTTTGTTCTTTAACACGCTTTTCTTCTCTTCGACAGGACTTTTTTTTGTTTTATTTTCATCGTATATTTTTGCCTTTTATCTTTTTACATTTAGAATACTTTTTTTCTTTAAGGAACTTTTGCATTTTAACTATTTTCCATATATAGTTTTGATAGTTTCGTGGAAGTACTTTGTCATTGAAAATATGTTGACATTACCTCTTTGACATTTGACAGAAAGTTTTTTAACAATACGTGAACTTTATCTAATTTCAAATCTGAATCTTGTAGAAAAAATTTTAGAAAATGCGAAATTTGTCACACAGTTAATGATAAATTTAATTAGCTAAAAAAAATTAAATTTTTCCATTTGGAGTCACTTTTATTTTATTGTGCACTTGCTGTTAAAACTTCAGTCAAGAAAATTGTAACTTCGGAATTATTTTTAGTCAAATTGTAAAGCAATTTTTATTTCTTATTATAATTAAAAAAATATATCAACTTTGGTCGCTTGGAAAAAAGTGACAAAGATATATTTACTTAACTCTTGCATACCTCTGGTACATGTACTTGCAAAATTTAATTTTTCATTCTCAAATTCGCTTAAAACTTCAGACTAAGGATTTCGGAACCGCCATTTTGAATTTTGAAAATCTGTCTTCAAATTCGTAATCATCGACTTCGAAAACCCCCTAGTAACAAGTTTTATTCAAATTTCAGCAATTTTGAAATAAATATCCTCCATTTTGAATTTAAAAAATTTTAAAAGTGTGACTTTAAATTCGTAATCGTCGACAACAAAAGTCCCGTGACAAATAATTTCAAAAAAATCCACCCGGATTTCCCGGGGACACGAAAGAGTTAAATTAAAAGAATTAAAATTGTTTGTTGTAAAATTAAAATTCTAGCAGAAAATATGTTTTTTTTAAATTCTTTAAACAATAATATAATTAAAAATTTTCATTCATAAATATTATAAAGTTTAATGATTTATATAAATTTAAGAAAAACAACATTCTTTTATCGATGCACTGGTTAAAAAGATAGTAAAAGGTACTAGAAGATAGTATAATACTATAAAGTCCAACCTTGACTATATTCTTTTTTAAATCTTCATAACTTTTTTAATTCCAGACCAATCAATCAACGATGTTTAGCAAAAGTGTTCGTCTTTTGTAGATCTTTCCAAAAAAATAATTCAGTTTCCTAAATTTATTTTTAAAAAAAGTTATAAACAAATTTCAAAAGGTGGCCAAACCCTGACTACATGTTTCCTTTTAAAATTGTGACTATAAATTATTTGTGTCACGCTCCAAAGAAAGGTACCTACGAAGTAAAAAACTTGAGGTTATGTTTCTAATTCAAATACAAATACGGAAAGAAAGTCAATTAACAATTAAAAATTATTTATCTGCAAGTCTTCATTATAATCAAAATATTCATTAAAAATTTATTTCAAATTCAAATAATTAAAAATAAACTTTTAATCATGAGAAATCTAACACGATCCTAACCTATAATTGATTTGCTTCTTAGGTACCTTTCTTCGGAGCGCGTTACTTTTACATAAATAAGTGATGATTCACTATACAATGAACGAAATAAGACTCTTTGTAACAGAAATTAGTCAAAAAATTTGAAATTAATTGATTTCTATGAAGCATGTTTAGAAAAATTCTTGAAATTCTTTTCTAACGCAGTTTAAAATAAATTTGCGATTTAAAATACTGTTGCATTGAAGGTTATACATTTAGATATAAAGTAAGTTTTATATTCAAAGATATATTGAATACCGTTAAAAGATTTTCCCGTAGCGGCAATAAATACGTGGTGTTTTTCTTATATATATATATATATATATATTCACCGGTTCGTCACGTTCTTTAAAATGCACTTTGTTATTTAAATCCACAGTCTCTAAATGGGTTTTCAATGTATCGCACTTTGAATACAAGACTGACTTAGAAAATTTTCTTGCTGCAAATATATTTCTATTATTATTTGACGAAAAGAGTTGAGTAGAAAACTTGTTGACGTTCCAATAGTTTCGTTTTTTTCTTTACTATGGGCGAAAAACGAAGTTGGTATGTGCTATTGCTTATGCATGTGCTGCTCGGCTATTAAATGTGTAAAATCATTCAGAGTCCGTCGTAAAGCCGCGAGGGTAATGCAGCCCAGCAATGTTTGTATAGAAATTGTTCGTTTTGTGGCGAGAGAAACCCTTGTTTTACTTTTCTCTCTCCGTCTTTCTCACTAGAGTCCAAACTTTTTTTCCAATAAGACAAAAATGGTAAATAGATAAAAATGAAAAACAGACATTTAGAAAAACAGGAATATAATAGCTAACAATTAGTGGAAGAAGAAAAATTGGTTTAAACAGGTTTAAATTAATTTCTATAATTAAAGTTCTAATTTTTAGTTTGGTTATTGTTGAAAACCGTTTTTTTGGGGTGTTAACTCGAAGTGCTGGTTTAATAGTGGAATAAACGAAGATAAGAGGAAGAGAGGGTGACAAAGGGAGATAGCGAGCGAGAGGGAAAATGGGCTTAGGTGAAAAGCAGCTTACCCTTACGAGTACAATCTGTTGCTTTGCAACACTTCGATTTTCACTAGTAGCGAAATAGTAGAGACCCCGTTAGGATTGTATATATCAATAGAATATCGAGTGGACTCGGGTGATTTCCAACACTCCAACTTGGAGCTATTGTGTCTAGAAGCGAGGCACACAGAACAACCTATAGATACGCTTCCTTATTAGTTCTATGTGGGAATCGGGTCTTGTATTGTTTATTCAAAATAGGTCTGGCGAATCAATGTTATTGTAACATCCACTCTCTTATTAGCTCATTGTCAGATAAATATAAAGTTGGCTTTTAATTTCCTTCCAATAAGAAATGCACCTGATTTACGAAAAATTGAAAGCACAATAACAAATTTAATTTAAGTCATAACCGTTACACATTGCCAATTTTTTCTTTTTCGTCCACAATAAAAAAAATAACCAAACGGAAATTTTGCAACAACAAAAAAATCTTGTCACACGACAATGAACTAGAACTTGTATCGTGTGAAATTCGTGCCCGATTTTTGGAGGTCAAAAAGAAACAAAGAAAATTTATGCCTCGAAAGAAACGATAGTGAAGTAAAATGCAATCTTATGTAGGATATTCATGACCAGAAAGAGCAAACGGCATAAAATAAGAGCGTGACCCAATCCATACATTGTTGAGGACCTATAAAGAAACCAATAGCTATGGATCGAGGTTACATGACCACTTTGCTATTCACTGCTATTCATTGTCCACGAAAAGGTAATTCTGAGGTCGAACTGTATCTCTCTCTACTCTTGAGGATATTACACCACCGCGGCATCTTACCACCTTTACAACTCGTACCACTCAATACAAAAACACTTTGCATTTAAACAACTCTTCGTTTACATAATTCAATCCACAAAACAATTTTCCAATCGTCTGTTTTAATTATTAAACTTATTGTAAATTTGCTTTAATAATTACATCATCATTATAATTATATTCATGCAAGAATTATGTACCAGGATGTTGTTTTCCAAGTGACGATGATACCCTCGGTTCTAAAATACTCCTCTTTCTATGTGTACTAATTATGCAATACAAGAGGCAGTCGACGATTTGCATCATTATTATTCAGTAATTAGAGAAAAAAGCAATATAACGGACTTGAAAAAAAATTCCTTTAAAAGAAAATTTCCAAAAAATTCATATTAAAATTTCAAAATTCCCATTTAAATAAAAGATTTCTAAAAAATAAAATTATTGGAAATTCCCCTCCTCCATCAAAAAACACAAATTAACTTCATCGATAGAATAAAAATTGGAGCACGAAAGATTATTTTCAATAAAAATAAATTAAAATTCATTCAAGCATCTACAATGATATTGAACGTGAATCGATATTATAGCCCCGTGAGCGCGTAAATACTCACATAGAAATACGTATGCACGCAGGTTAATCCATTAATTTTACTCGACACTATTTTCACAGTGTCAGACGCAGCAGCTTAGTCATGAACTACAAAAAAAAGAGTTTTCCAATTAAATCCGCTTCAAATCATTTGATACGATTAATAGTGCATTGGTCACTTCACGCTAGAAGGAACACATAAAACAATTGATATTGTTACAGAAAACCTCATCAATTTATAAAAGAGCAAAATCATTTTTATTTCTCTCTGTTGAAAATAAAAATTGCGAATCAGAATTTTTAAAATATATATATACTATAAAATATTAAAACGAGATTTTTAATAATTCCAATTTAAAAAGTGTTGCTAGAGAAGAGAAAAGTTACGCATTTTTCGTTTAAATTCAAAGCAACGTGCACCAAATTTCAACTTTGTAGGTCAAAATGTCTGAATTATAAATTGAAAGGCATAAATCGTGACGAAAAAAAACGATTGTTTCTCGAGCCCTAAAATCACGAAACAATTACTCTACTCTCTAACAATGTGTAAAAAATTCTTGACATCGCTGAAAAATTATAGGTTCATTTTTGATGCACTTTGTTTTGAATAGGGTTCAAATGGAATAAACAATTAACTTAAGGAGGAACTGTGACAATATTTTTAGATTTATGAAATAGTTAAAAACTTTAATCTTTCACTAAATCATTTTTCTAGTAATTTTTTGCAAGGAATTTCAATTTTTTGACCACTTTAAAAAAATGTATTTTTAATATTACAAAAATTGCCAACAAAAAATTTTTAATATTTTATTTTGATCGAAAAATACAATTTCAAAAGTTGTCAAAAATTTGTTGATATAATTTTTTTTGACATAATCAATTTATCTTTAAAAAATTACTATAAAAATGATTTTATTCTGAGATTTCAATAAATTATCTCATACATACCAGAAAATTTCGTCGCAGATTATTCTTAAAAGTAATTAAAATGATCAGACTTGAATGATATCAAATGTCAGGTTATAAATTATTTAATGAATAATTTTATTTAAATATTGCAAAATTAATTGAATTTTGAAAGAGTTGCGTTTATTAATCTCTAAAATGAATAAACTTTAAATAGTTTTAACTTAATTTTTTTTAGAATTTCAATTTTTAATAAATTCAATTAAAAAATTTGGTAAAGTTTAACTGTCTGAAAATGTTAAGAATTCAAATTCTTTTAAAATTAGTTCATTATTTTAATAATAGGTATAATTAATTAATTATTAAAAATAATGGATTTACAGAAGAATTTTATTTAAAAACATTAAAAAGAATGGATTTTTGGGAATTACAAATTACTTCAAGTAATAAAATTCTTCTAAAAAAATAAAAATTAAAATTATCTTTAAAAATAGTAGAGTTTTTCTCCAAAATTCTGTTATTTTCCAAAATTTGAATAAAATTGGTAAAATTTCAATTATATTCAAAAATTTTCCGCAATTTAATGATTTCTAATATCCACTATTTTAATAAATTTCCCCAAAAAAATTTAATAAAACTCTACGTAAACACTTAATTATTTTCATAAAGACAATTTTAATTAAAATCCTCGAGAAATTTATATAATTATTTTAAAAAAATTTTATTACAATTTGTTGAAGAAATTTAAACCATTTCAAAGTTTTTGACAAAATTATTTATGAAAGTTCAATTTTAAGAAACATTAAATTATTCTAATAGAAATTGATTTGAAAATGTATTTTATTTAAAATTGTAGTTAATAATTGAAGTCAATTTTTGTTAAGGCATTAATAAGGAAGAATGAAAAATTTTAGTTTAATTTTTTAATTCATTTTTATGCAAATGCGAGACAAAATACTGAAACAGTAGAATTTTTATTTTTAAACTTTTTTGAATTAAAAGCTAACTTACACTATGGCATTGCCAATTGTCAAAATAAAATATTGGCAATACTCAGAACATTTTGTAGGTGAGCTGAGGTAAAAATATTAACGTCGAACTTATTTTTAAATTTGTAAATTTAGCAGAAACGTCCACTGTTTACATTTACCCCAAATGACCCTATAGCGTGAATTTTTCAAAGGCTTCAAATCTTTGAAAATTTGAATTTTTTTAAAAGTTTAAGAAATTGTTGTTTAAGTTATTTAAAGTTTGTTGCAACCTATAAAGAATTTTCGAATAATCAAGACTTTATCAAATATTTATTTAAAAAGAAAATTATTGATGTTTCGAATAATTTACCAATTAAAGAAATTTGCAAATAAATGTTATAGAATTTTTTTTGAACATCAAATAATTTTTAGAGCATAAATCAGAATATTTTATAGGGTCAGAAAAAGAGTCAAAATTTTATCTGGATATCAGGGGAATCAAACATAAAATTTTCTGGCTAAACTGTGAAATTAATATTAAATTATAAACAAATTTATTTATTCTTATAATGTAATATTGTCTATATAAAAATAATATTCGTTATAGTGAGTTTAGGGTAGATATAATTATTACACCATTCGTGAAATTTTCACAGAAAACAAAAAGTATTTTTTTTAATTTAAAATGTTAAAAAAACATTTCTATTTGGTCTTAAGAATGTGTCCACCAAAGAACAGAAAAAATATTATTTTTTATAAAAGTTATTGCAAAATTAATTTTTTTGCAACTTTTTAAACAAAATGTCATTTCTCCTAAAGAATGAACCGATTTAAGTGAACCAAGCGGGAATAAAAAGGGAATAAAAAATACTTTCGTTTAGAATTAAAAAATTTTAAAAAAGTTTATATTTTAATAATTATTCAATAAATTTTTCATAAACAAATAATTTTTTTAAATGTTCTACGCCTTTAAAATTTTTTTTAAAAATATCAACATACACTTAAAACTATAAGAAATCAAAATCCATTGAGAAAATTTTTTTTTAAAATTTTCTAATTCTAAACGAAAGTATTTTTTATTCTCCTTATATTCCCACTTGGTTCACTTAAATTGGTTCATTCATTTAGGAAAAATAACATTTTGTTTAAAAAAGTTGCAAAAAAATTAATTTTGCAATAACTTTTATAAAAAATAATATTTTTTTCTGTTCTTTGGTGGACCCATTCCTAAGACCTAATAGAAATGTTTTTTCACCATTTTGATTTTAAAAAAATACTTTTGTTTTCTGTGAAAATTTAACGAATTCTGACCCCTATACATTTTTTTACATAGTTATTTGTATACGATATATTATTAAATAAATATTATACGAAATGTAGTATTTTTCTTAGGCATTAAAATTAAACTTTCTCAACATTATTCTGATACTATTTGACTAAAACTTGAAATGTACCATTGATCATTAGAAATTGAGTAGAATATGCCACTCATTTTGTATCAAAGTATTCTCAGTGTTAAACTGAAATATTAAATTTTTGTAAATATTTATTTACTGAAAAAAAGTTGTAAAATAAAAGTGACTCAATATTCCTTCTTTTCCCAACAACTCGAGTATATAGACTACTCCTTCGGTGCACCGGGAAACAATGAAAGATATACCGAAAAAAATTTGAAAAAACGCTCTCTATCTCCTTTGGGTAAACATAAAAAATGTTGCAGGTACCATCAAATAAGTAAAAGCAAGATGCCTAGGGCACGCACGAGAGAATAGCGCGTGACCCGAGGGCACCTTGTACGTGAATAGATATCGGCGAATAACGTCGAACACGATCCGGCACGAGTTTACAATCCACCTACCGAAGAGAGGAGTCACAATCCGTGGCTCGGATCTTAATTCAACGACAAAGAGAGACAGAGAGAGTGAGTGAGAGAGAAAGAGAAGAGGGGCTTTTAAAACGAGAGAAGTCCAAGTTTATAAAGAGGAAGACGAAGAAAAGGTAGTCTTTCGCGGTATCCATAACGATCCAATCGACGATATCTATAGTGTTTCACGACGTGTTCGTGAGCTTGTTTTCCAGTTAGACGGGACCCCAAGAGAGTTCACTGTTTGAGCAATGAGTGACCGTGAGGAGTTACATGTTACACTGAAACGAGAGTGTAACCTTTCAAAAGAAAGGGTGTGTTCTATCCCAAGTTCGACTCAATCTCACATTTTAAAACGGTGAAAACCTCTCTCGACACTTTAATTTTTTTCACCTTCCCATGTAATCTGCATACACCGTTTCGTGCTCGTTATATCCTCAATGTAACCGGTTAATATCGCGTGATTTTTTTCGGCAGTTACCCTATATATAACGGTCACGAGTTGGTCCAATCTTGCATCACGTACTAATTTTTTTTCTCAATTTTTTGCACCCGCACTATGAATTAATCTATCAGAGTACAATAGTTACACAAAAAAAAGATATTTTGTACACTATTGTCTATTTTTAAGATTCAAGGAATTTGGTTTCTATCTTCCTAATGTATGGATCAATTTCACGGTTTGTTTATGGTAAATTAGTGTTTGCTTAAGTATGGTCCATTTAAACGAGGTGCAAGAATATATCATCTTTTTTATCGATCTAAATGTTTACTGAACAAAAATTTAATGAATCAGAATATTACGTTACCGAATTTTATTCGATGGAACTTTCGATTTACAAAAGTTTTAATTAACAAACTTTTTATATAAAGAAATTTAAAGAACCGAAATTTTACAGAGAAAAAGGTGCTATAAATTTTGTTGTAGCACTGTTTTTCTAAAAATAGCAAAATAATCCCCAAGTGAATCGAAATGATCCAAAAATTAAGATCAAATGATGATTTGATCCACTTTTTGAGATCGATTCGTTGCAATTTGATACTTTTTAGGTAACAGTGAGGTAATTTTATCCAATCCTAATTCACATAGACAATGGCCCCCTCACATAGGTAAACATTTTTGGAGGGAATTTTCACTTCCAAATCAGGTTAATTAATTTATCAGAATCATCTTTAAGCAGATGGTTTGCCAATATTTTTAACAATATAAAAAAAAATGATTTAAATCTTTAACCTAAGATTATTTTTATGTAATAATTTCTTGAGAAGAGTTCAGTAGTCATAACAATAAATCGCTTGGAAACTATTTTGACTGTTTTAAAATTTTTATTTTTTTTAAATTGATGAATTTTAAAATCAATTTGTGATTTTGTAAAAAATATATTTTTATATCCAAACAAAATAATTGCCGAAGGAAAAAATGTATTTTTTATTATTTTCGGAAGCCTATTTTTATACACTGTACACAATTTTTATTTCTCCGAATTTGTATTTAGACGAATAACAATAGAATTTTAAAAAATCCTGAAACATTCTTTATTTTTAGGTAGGAAGTAGTGAGAAAATATATTTGTTATTTAATTTTTTCCAATGGAAATTCATTCATTCATAACACAATTTGAAATTAGTTGGAATAATAAAAAAATGAATTTTCGTATAAAAAATTGAATAAAAATGATATGTTTAGAATTTTTAACCTAAAACCAATGTTTTGTTTTAAAAAAAATGCTTCAAAAATAGTAAAAATTAATTTTTTTTATTTACTGTTTTGAGTACACAAAAACATAATCTTTTCTACAAAATTACAGATGAATTTTCAAATCCATCATTTTTTAAGAGATCTAAAAATTCAAACAAGATTCCAATATTTTCTGTCCGATTTTATTTTTACCCATTGAATTCCTTTCAAAAATTATTTTAAAAATAATTTTACGTACATTTTCAATTGTCCAATTTTTTATTCATACGAAATGTCATTTCATGGAATTAAAAAAAAAATGCAGAAACATTAACTGACAAAACATTTATTTCTCCGAACAGGTATTCGTCAGAAAGCTCTCTAAACTTGAATTAGTAAAAATGTTTACAAATTTTAATTAGTGACTGACTTTTTGCATTTGAATTAGTAAATTAAATTTTACTAATAAATTAGTAGAAATTATTGTTTATTAATAAAATTTACTAATTCCAAAGAAAAAAATCAGTCACCAATTTGACTAAGTGAACATTTTTACATAATTAAAATTTAGAGAGTGCGTGAATTTTAAAATAGAGTAAAGATCGAATCTCTAAGAAAAAACTATAATAAAAAAATAGTTTTTTTTATTAAACAATGCCCAACAAGAAATATTTACTCTTTGTTTCAGAATATTGTAAAAATGTAACAAAATTAAATTATAAAGCAATTTTTTGAGGATTTTAAAAATCGTGTTGAGATCCAATCCTGACTATGTTCCCATATGGGTGAATTTTCTGAAAGTGACATTTTTGATGTCTCGAATAATTTTACAAAATCTACTCTTTAATAATTATTATCAACTTCCATAGTGGAAATTTAGCACTTATTTATCATTTTTAAAAAAAAATTAAATAATCTTATTCAACTTAATTTACGTAATAACTAAATTACTTTCATCTCCGAAGCCTTTTCAACATGTCTCCAATAGGACTTCTACAATAAAATTAAATTTTCGTGTTTTTTTTCAAATTCTCAGAAATTTTTTAAAAATATTGTCAGAAAGTACAATGTTTTTTCTATCATTATGTGCATTTTAAAAATTTATAGACCTCACTTTTATTTTTGATAAAAATGTTTAAACTTTGTCTTCAGTTTTAGGTTAAAATTACTTTACAATGATTACTGACATTTTATACTTTAAAAATATCTTAAACAAAATTTCAATGCGCATTAAAATAAAGCTAAGAATCTGACGTTAAATTTTCCTATATTTTATCTACAAAAAGGAGAAAAACTATCGCTGTTATAAATAATCGAAATTTACATTTTTCTCCGATTAAAAATTAATTTCATCTCCGAAACCTTCCTTTTTAATAAATAACTGAATGTAGAAGTAAATTTAACAGAATATTTCGATGGTAATATAAAATGAGGGCGTGAGATTTGTATGTTTTACTAAAAAACATATTTTAATTGCGCCCAAATGTATACAAATATGAAAGAAAATTTATTTTTCATCTCCGAAGCTTTTCATCTTCGAAGCCTTTTCCTTGAAATATGCTAGTTTTTCTTTTGTTTTTAGTATTTACCTGCATTGCTTTGAAAATATTAACCCAAATTATCATTAAATCAAATACTTTAAATACATCTATATTTTCATCTAATTGGATATATTTGGTATTAAAATATACAAATTATTAATTTTTAAACAGTATAATTTTATTTTCGATTTCGTGAACGCGATATTAGCGTGAATTTTTAATAGAAAAGCTCGTCAATTAAATAAAATCAATTTAATGGAGCAACAATAATATTTTTGAAATGAAAAAAACTTTAATATTTTTAAGAATTAATTTTGCGCAACCTAAAAATCTAAATTAAGTAGTTTTAATAGATAAAACCATATAATTGAAGAAAAAAATTAATTGAAAAACTGAAATTTAAAAGTATCACTTTCAGAAAATTCACCCATATATCAATAACAGAACCATAACAAAAAATGGAGTAATTAAAACTATTAAATCTGTGGAAACTTAATGATTCGCTTCATCTATAATTATAACGCAATTAGCATAACAAAACGAAAAAAATGTTTAAAAAATTAAACAAAAAATATTTGCAGGATCTGAAACTTGCATTATCTTTCCAATAATCTGAAAATAGATAAAAATATTGGCAATAAATAAAAATCTGCCATACAGTAAATAAATTATAAACGAGTTAGAATAATACCGCAATTGCGACGCGACATATCGGTGACTTTGCTGACTGTTATTAACCTTTTTATTCACATATTTATTTATTTATATGTATATATTCTCGTTTCCATGACTGCCATCCTATTTTTTAGCAAGTGAACCTTAAGTGTTCCGGTGTTGACCTACATGACTCCCATAATACCGGTTGTGTGGCGTGGTTTCTCTACATTATCAGAATTGAAACCAAGATACTGGTTTGAGAATATTCGAAAATTTCCCGGACGGAATAGTAACGGGGTTCGATTGCTATCTTTTATCTGGACAGTGTGACACTGAGAATGCGATCGGATTTCTGATGGAGACGATGAGTGCTGTTATGGCGCGAACTTTATCAGTTGTACGAGCATGTTCGACTGGATTAAGACCTCAAAACGACAACATTAACCAGTGCGAAAATAGAATTACTCGAGTCAACTATAATGACGATTTTTCAAAATAAAATACAACAACACTGAGATTTTCAAGTTATATCATTATCGTATATGGGATAACGGATAAAAAGAGTGAATCGAGAGACTCCACTCTCAATATCGCTTTCTTATATTATATATATATTTAGAAAACTTGAATATATGTTACACTATCTAATACACTATTTCATGAGATAACTATATGATAACTTGAAAAATACGATGGTAAAATTTCTATTGTAAATTTGTTTTTCTATTCCAGAATTTCACGAAATATCCTAAAAATGTGCTACTAAATTTTTTTAAATTAGAGGAATTGGTTTACTGAACTTTTTTTCCAGTCACACTTTTTTCTGCATCTATCGAATTTTTTTTTCCTTCTCCTTTTTTTTTGAAGGAAGTTCTCGTGGCTTTCGTCAGCAAATCTTCAATCTTGATCCAGGGGCTTGCTTGGCAATGCAATTTATACGATTCTTCGTGTCTCTTATTTGCGGTCCGCTTACAGATCGCATCGAACTTCATCCCTCTCTTACTTTTTCGTCGAGAACGTTGTGGATCGACTGTTGCATTTTGTATATATATAGACGCGAAACGACTAAAGGAGGTTCTGATTTTAAGAGTAAATCGTTTCCGAGCACGTAGAAATGTCATTTAGAAACGACATTACGCCCCTTCCCCCCACCATCACGACAAGGGGGCCATTATTATCGAAAACTGCGCATGGTGTGCTTGCGCTGACTTTTTTAGAATCGTAATTCTTTGATAAAAGGAGGTAATTCTGATATCTAATTTAAGCCCAACAAAAACACTTTACAAAAAAAAGATATTTTATTCTTGTTTTAAAATATTTTGTTAATTCAAAGAAATGTGTTGTTAAACATTATGCTTTATAAATCATAATTGTAGAATTATTCGAAAACATTCATAACTTCATTTATAAATAAATATTTCATCATTATTATTTTTCTATAAAAATTATGATTTTCAAAAATTTCAAATTCAAACCTTTTTGAAATTCAACAACTTACAAGAATATTTATTATAAAACCTTAACATGACCGAATGATAAAATCATTAATTTAAAGTATAAGAATATTGTTAATGTAAATTCTTCAAAATTTTTTTGCATCATTTCAAATTTAATTATTATTTTCTAGAATTATTAACTAAAACATTCCTTTACATTAATTATTGTTATAATAATTTTTCAAAAAGTTCTTTAAGAATTTTCGAATTAGCGTTAATAATAATTCACTTTTATAAAGTTTCTATTATTCGGAAATTTTTCAATTTAATATTTATTAGAAAATGAAATACAAAAACTTCAAATAATGTTTAAAAAATAATTCAATTAAGTTTTTAAAAAAAAATTAATTGTAGAGAATGGTTAATTAAAAGTATGAAAAGTTAAGATATTAAAAGATTTTTATTTGGAACCTTTCAAAAGTTCAATTATTTCTAAAAATTCATGCTATGTTTTTAATATTTGATTTTCTAAAATTTTAACTAAAATTCATTTTTAAATTAATTTTTATTAGAATCTTTCACGAGAATTCAATTGTTTAAAATTTTAAATACAAATTTAAAGAATTTATTACATAGTTGAATGTTTCTTAAAATTGAATTTTTATAAAAAATTTTGTCTACGAATTTTTCAATGGTTTAAATTCTTTCAAACGAATTGTAATAAAATGTTTAGATATAATTACATTTTTCATGGAATTCGATTAAAATTATTTTAAAAATTAGTAACATTCAACGATGAGTTGTATTATTTATGAAAATAATTGAATTTAGAAAAAAAATTATTTTTTATAAAAATAATTGAATTACTGCAAAACAATTTATAAAAAAATAGTAAAAAATAATTGAATTCCTGTAAAATTCTTATCATTTATGAAAATAATTAAATGTTTGTGTAGAATTTTATTAATTTTTTTGTTGAATAATTGAATTCTTTTGAAAAATTTAATTAATATAATAGATATTGAAAATCATTCAATGGAGGCAAATTTTTTAAAAGAATGGAAATTTTGCCAAGAATTTTAATAAGATTTTTGAAAACAATTGAATTTTGTAGAAGAATTTTATTATTTATATAAATAATTTGAATTTTGACGAGAATTTAAAAAAATTTTTTAACATAATTGAATTTCTGCAAAGAGTATTATTATTTTTAAAATTTTCTAAATTTTTGCAAATATTTAAAACTTCTCTAAAGTTCAACTTTTTTTTTAGTGGTTTTAATCAAAGTTTAAAGATTTTTCCATAAATCTATTATTTTAAATAATTAATGAAATGTCATAAACAAAGATTTAACTAATTTTAACAGAATTTGAATTATTAAAATTTTTATAATATTTTTTATTTTATTTTTTTTATAAGTTCTTAAAAATCTCTAATTAACATCATTGAAAATTAAAATTTTATAAAATTTATTATTTATTTAGTTTACGAGGCAAACAGACTTTATATTATTTATTTTGTAAACAAATAATTTATTATTAGTTGTAAATTATGAATTGTTATGTTTTAAGATACATATTTGCTTATTTTAAAACAGGAATTATTGTTTCAATGAAAATTTAATTCTATAGCACAGATACTTTTGAAGCAATAATTTTTTAAAAATTAAGAACTATAATTTTTAAAATGTTTGCAAAAATTTAAATTTAGTTTATGTTGAAAATTACTTTGAACTGGATACTTTTGAGTTTTTGGAGTCGTTGATTACGAATTCAAAGATTGTTTTTAAAAATACAATTGATGGATCTATCATTAGGAATCCGAGGTCGGAAAAAGTATGTAGTTATAATATTTATGGAATCAGATAATTTATTACAGTGAAATGATTATTAATATTAAATAAATATATTTTTGAAAAAACATTTATAAATTACATGGTTGAAGGCAGAAAGTATCAAGAACAAACTCACATTTATTCAGTGTAATGGTTAGCAAACATTGAGATCTAATTGAGATTTTTTGAAAACCTTTTTTTACGTGCGGTTTTGAATGAAATATATTGCATATAAGATTATGTGCAGTATTTATATTATATATTTTATTGTAAATGATAGCAGACATGATTTCTTTTCCGCGGCATCGGTCAACGTCAGACGGCAAAGTCGCAGAAATTGAACCTACGAGAAATGGGCAACACACAGTTTGTGAGTGAGTGAGAGTGAGAGAGAGGGACTGTATGCCGTACACGGAACCCTCGATTTGTATTCTTGGCGCGTGACGTGACATTCTATGTGGAAGCTATCGTTTCTCTCCCAGCGACCCTTTTGTCTCGTTTCGATACGATAATTTCAGTCGTTGAACATGTAGTGCCTTGTAATCCGTACACTACAACATGAGCATTCACGCTAAAGCCTTTTCGTTAGAATGAACGACCCAAAAAAGATAGAGGTGGGGCGGCTCAATTTTATTTCGCGATAGGAAATTAGAGCAAAAAGAAAAAAAGAGGAAAAGAAAAAATAAATAAAATAAAATAAGCAACCTCTGCTTGCCTTTTTCCATTTTCCCCAGTTTCGTTTCTACCACCATGGCAGCTTTAAAGGTCGAATTAAATTACCTACAATTCGATTAAAGCACTACTATACCTGGTTCTTTTACAAAGTTTTCCCGTGAAAATTCGTTTCTCGAGAGGCATTATATGAGAAGCATGTATATACATATACACACAGTGTGAATCCAATAACATACGCGTCCATTGCGCACTTTTGTAATGCTAGTGAAATTATTCGCGACCTAAATGTGCCCTTTCTCTATATACATACATATAGGCGTAATTAATTTACCCCCGAAAAAATTAAAGCACTTATTATCATGTCATGTGAATTTAATGTGTGAGAAAGCTCCCTGAAATCCCAGAGAATTCTAATGAAAGGTTTCCACATTTTAGACCATCAACTCGGAATTTAGTATAGTTAATTGAATTTGCTAATTCACCTCTCTAAATCTGTCCTTACTGCATTTAGAAGCAATTACAAAATAGACACCGTTTTATAGTTTTATAGTCGCCAATCGTAGAAACCATGAATATTCTCAAAATATCGATTGTTGGATATGAAGAATGATAAAAGAACAAAATTCTGTTAAGTTTATTCAAAATTTTTTATAATTTTACAGAATTTAAACAAAGAAAACTGATAGAATTGCGACTTTTTGACTTTTAGACGAAAGTAGAGTCTAAACTTCTAAACGAATTTGTAAAATACTCTGGAATATAATTCATTGCATTAAAATCTTAATTTATGTATTTCAGGACATTTAAAAACATTTCAAACTTTATGAAATAATTAGATTTATCTCCAAAAAATTGAAAAAGAAAAGAATTTTCTAAACAAGTTCTCTTTTAATTACTTAATGTACTTTTTAAAAGTTAAGATTACGCAAAAAGTTTTAATATCCCCAAAAAAAATATCTTTGATGCAAAAAGTTCTGCAAAGTAAGAATTGTTGTAATTGTCAAAAAAGTTATTGAAACAAAAGTTTACCAAGTATGCAAAAATTTTAAACATTTTAATTTTTACTGCGAAGGTAATAAAAGTTATAAAACTATAACGAAACTTTGGGACAAAATGTAAAAAATTCGAATTAAATTTACGTCAAAATTCATAATTGAATAACTGAAGATGTTTTTAATAGTAAATAAACATAAAAAAAACTTTGATTTTGAAGAAAAAAACTTCTATGAAAATCTAATTTCATTGTTTTAAGTTCCGACAAAAAATATTATTAAAATTCCGAAGAAATTTCCAGGTGCAACATTTTCGAGAATTTTCACATATTTATGTTAAAAAATATTCACATAAATGTTGAGAAAGAAATATTTTTCAAATAATAAAAATAAATATTGGAATTAATTACCAAAGTTATTAGAAAAACCTCGGGACCACCAACACTTTTAGACTTTTGGTTCATGATACCATTAGAAAAATCCGTTCGTTCCCTTTCGTTCCGCTACCTGTTTTTTTTTTTTTGGGGGAGTCAAGATCTTTGCAGGTAGATATTTTACGACCTGAAATTATTTACTTTTCACATTCTAATGATAAAAATAATGAAAGATAAAGTAATTACTTTAATGGATTATTTTTATGATACTTTCCTTCTTCTTTGTTTTAGTAAGAACAAATAAAAAAATTTACGATCCAAAATATTGAATTTTATTATGTTTTGAAAAATTTAACACATCTATTAACTTAATGGTGCTAATGTTCAGCTTTTAAGTAAAATATGTAACAGAAAACATCTAAAATAAATAAATAAATAAAATGACACAAAAATTAAATTTATTTTTAAAAAACAAAAATTTAACACCTTGGTTTTTTTAATTTCAAAGCAATTCTAGATTAGAACATAAATTCTAACGGTATGTAAATTGTTTAAAAATTACTTACATACATTTGACATTAACAAAATTAGTATATGAAAAGGATTTTCAATTGTTTTTTTTCACATTTAGCAATTAAATTTAACTTTCAAATTTATTACCTAAATTTAATTTTTAAATTTAGTTTACTGAAATTTGTTTTAATTAGTGTTAATTGAATAATTAAACTTGAGAGAAAAAGGTAACAATGTATTGTAATTGCAATTAATGCAAATATTGTAACCATTGTTAACTAATTACTTTTTTTGCAAACAATTGTTTAAAAAAGCTTTTAATATTTTTTATTAAATTATTATCAGTCCCATTTGGGTGAAAAATATTACTATTTTTTTGTCTCTTCAATTTTTTTCAACACTTACAATTTAAAGACTAAATCGACAAAGTATACATGTGACAATGAATACATTTTTACTCTACGGGTGAAAAGTGTAATCCTCTTCTATATATAATTGTCATAATTCTCACATTTCAAAAAAATAGTAATAATCCTAAAAGCGACTTGATTAACATTTGTTTCACGGAATAAAAGAGAAAGAGAGAGGGAGAGTGGAAAAAAGGAGGAAAGTATTGTGTTGAAGTAGCCTAATGCTAAATAATGCGAAACTTCAGCACCAATGAATTCGAGTGTAAGATTATTTCTGCAGGACCAAAGCCGCTTAAGTCGCGAATGAGGCTAGCTATTGTTTCATGGAAATTCTCCAGAGAAGAAGGGGTAAGCAGGACGGGGGGAGGGGGTGAGGGTGTTTTTATAATACCTTTCTCCCACAATTCACTTCAAGAAACTTAAAGGAATTATTTTCTTTCCAAGTAAAAGAATAATGCTCTCTTTCGAACAAAAATTTCATTATTCATATAAATTCACCCCATCGTGGAATTATTATTATTTTCCATTATTAAAATCATATTATTATTATTAATATTAACTTTTTTACTATTATTATTAGTAGTTATATTATTACAATCATTATTAAAATTATTAATTATTAATGACTTACTTAATATTCTACATTACCAATATTATTATAATTAAATTACTTTTATTATTTGTACTATTATTATATTATTATTTTAGTCCATTATACTCTCTAAATCTGTCTTAGTGAAGATTGAGCTCCTAATTCATAAAAGTAAAAATATTTACTAATTATATAGTAAAATATTACAATTTTTTAATAGCTTCGATTTTTTTAACAAAGTTTTAAAATATTTAATTTTTCCGACATTCTCTAACTATATAAAAAATATTTCTTTAATTCAGTCTAAAACAATTAGATACACAAAAAAAGTGTTTGTAGGTACCTAATCTAATAATTTTTTATATTAATTTTAAAATTATTTAAATTTATTCGAATTTCTTGCGAATTCAATTTTTTTTCGAGAAAGAAACATTTTACCTAACATATTTTTGAAATTCACTTCTTTGCAATTCAATTTCATGAAATTTTAATAATATGAAAATTTGACAATTAAATCCTGGATTAAAAAATTCAAATTTAAATAATATTTTAATAATAATTTCTTATAATTCATATTTCCTAAAGTCTAAGCGGAATCATTTAAAAACAAAAGCGAAAGATTTTTAAAAATATTTTTTCACATCTATAAAAAAATTTGTATCATATGTTAATTTAAATAAAGAAATAATTTTTTTGCTTGTCAATTTTCTTTCTTGAAAATTAATAATTTTGGTTTTCTACAAAATAATATTTTAATTATTTAAATGTTAATTAATTTTTTTTCAAGATCTACATTCTGTAGGATGATCCACCTTAAAAGATAACATTTTTGATAACTTTTCCTACCAATTTATATATTATTAATATTGTGATTTTCCTAATTTTTTATAATTTTGATAAAACAAGAAATTCAATTATAGTATTGGATTTTAATAACATTTATAAAAAATAATTGAATTCAGCTAAAAAATTTTATGAAAATTTTTTAAAATAGTTATATTCTTTAGAAAAATTAAATTGAAAATAATTGAGTTCCTGCAAAAATTTGTATTAAGATTATATTCAAAATAATTGAATTTATCTGAAAAATGTCATTGGTTATGAAAATGATTGCAATTTTTCAAAGAATAATTATTATTAAAATTTAAAAAAAAAATATGTTTTAGAAATTATATTAAAAATAATTGAATTCTAATAAACTTTTTTGATGAATTTTATTACAGTTTTTTCAAATGACGTATAGTGGATGATAGTTAATTAATTTTTTAATAAAAATTATAAACGCAACTTTTATAATTAAATTATTATTATTATTATTATTATTATTATTATTATTATTATTATTATTATTATTATTATTATTATTTTTTAATTCAATTATTTTTTTGTATTTAAAATTATTTGATAAAAATTTATGAAAAATACTTTTATGATAGTTCTTGAAGAATTATATTTTTAAAATAAAAATTCAATTTCTATTCTGTTAAGTTCAATTAATGTTTGGCAATAAATGAAATTTAAAGGGGCGTTAATCCTGTATTTAAACATCCAATAACATTAAGGTAATAATTTCCCAGATACTGAAATTTTAAGATCATGTTTTTTAAAATTAAAACCAGGTTGTTTAGCATACGCAGTATTTTTTAACATAGTAGTTTTTTATATCTTTTGATTAAAAGAACGATAATTTCTTTTAATTAATATCAAATTATTTTGCTACATATCTTTTTCTTTTTATTACAAAAGTAATTTTCTCTTTTTTAGAGAAAAAAAGCAATTGATGTATAAACAGATAAAGTACAGATGCATTTGAGTTTTCGGAAGGGAAACTATTGTGAAAATTATTATCTTGCGGTCGCAGCAAGAAACTCGCATCTAACCTAAATCAAGTTAAATTTCAAAATCGACTTCATCGTGTGGTACATTGTTACATTTCTATATGCGGAAGTTAGGCAAGCATTCTAACATTGTATGAGAATTTAGAGAATAATTTCTAACTCATTTTCTATACGTATATATATAAAGTTGAGTCTACATCATTTTGGAGTGAACTTGAAACTTAAATAGATTATAATACACACACACATGGGCAATTTATATTTATGTGCATTCTCTCACCACCGTTAAAACCAATCTACAAACGCGAATAATAAAGACAGATCACGACAAGTTCTCTCACAGGCAGGAAATTATATTTTCATGTCATCTACCACCAACCCCCCCTCAGTCACTATTTATCCCCCATACGCAACATCGCTAATATAATGTCGGCGCGCAACTTTATAAACTACTTCAATGCCAGGCAAAAGAGCTCGTAAGTTTACCCACGTGTCACTTGGTATCTAAACGCAAAGTTATTTCATTGATATTTAAATTCTCCTTTTCCATGATAGAGAGAGAAAGGGGGATGGCATGTTTATGTGCATGATGTATACATGGAAAATCACATGAAAGTAAATAAACAGCAAATATTATTTTCCCTCCTTATTGGTTACAAATACATCTCGTATCACACTATATATGTATATATAGCTACGTTTTACCTCATCTCGCTCATAGCATATATATAATATATATGTAATAAAGTGTATATCTTATCGTTTTACTGTTATGTCCAATTAAAGCCGCTTTCAATTAATTCTGATTTACCTAATTGAACTTGACGACATACGATATGGAAGCATTGAAATGTTCATACGCAGATAATTATCACTTCATTTGTACGGGAAAAGAGAAGGCAGGGGGAGAAAAAGTTTCTTGTCTGTATATATATACTCAAATATAGTGATGATTTTCTATTAAATCTCAATCAATTGGAAAGGCAAATATGAGCAAAACGGGAAATTACTTCACTTGCTTTCTGTTAATTAGTTGGTTAATGACTGTATTAGTGTTGCGTTACATCACTCAAGTTCCTTTTTTTACAATGCTAAAATTTATGTTATGCAGCTTGACGTTATTAAAGCTATTCGTATATTAAAACTTTGAATATTGTTAATTTCTTTTTATTAAAATTAATTATTAAAATTAATATTTATAGAATGTGTAACTCAGATTGAATTTCAGCTACTAATTCTAATTAGATCTGTTTCAAAAAATTTTATTTTCTTTAAATTTATTGAATTAAAGTTCTATCACGAGAAAAGAAGAATTTAATTAGAATTTTAGTCAGGTAAAAACAGACAATGCAAACTGTTTTTTAAAAAAAAAGCAAGTTGACTTTTTCTAGCTATTTAAATAATGACAGATTGATTAAGTTTTATTTCACTAGCACAATATTATTTTTACTATTTTATGTCTTACTTTTAATATTATTTCTGAATAATAACTAAACTCAAATTAATTTTTTAATTATATTTTGTAATTCTCAAAAGAGTTTTTACTATCTTGACAGTAATATTCACTGAAAAGTTGATAGTCTGACCAAAACTGTCTCAAACAACTGAACAACATTTTTTACTATGTTAAACTTTATTACTCTTAGGCCCGGTTTCACCAACATCGATTAAAAGTTAATTAAAGATTAAATCCTCAATCAATCAATCATAAACGGTTGAATTGACTTTAATCGTTGGTAAGTTTTTAATCGGAGCTGGTAAAATTAGCCCATAATGTTTGAATAACTGATTTTTTCATAGATTACGTAAAAAGAGGATTTCATTTTCCGAAAAAGAGATTTAGTTTCTAAAAAGAGGAATTTTGGAAAACTTTGGAAAAAATCTTTCAAAAATTGCAAAATTAGTTATTAAAAATTGTTATTTTCAGAATTAACTTTAATATTTTCAAAGACAATTCTATTTATAAAAATTAGAAAAATTTACTTTAAAAATACTAACTAAAACAAGTTGTAAATCCAGATGTTCATTACATGAACATTTTGCTTCCTCTATACGATCAGCAAAAAAATTTGCGTCCTCGTGGAGGAAGTACTAACTTATTGTCACGTATTGACATATTTTCCATGTTGTTGTCTTCAAATCTAATTAAAAATTAATTTTAAAAATTTGTTATATTTATTATAATTATTTCGATTCTTATTCGTCTTGATGCAAGGAATAAGATATTAGATTTATTTTTCAATAAATAATAACATTTTATTGTACAGCAACATGATTCTTAAGAAAAAATGAATTTTTATTAAAAATGCAAATTTTGTGTCTGTAATTGGTTTTAATTTTATAAATTTAAATACAATATATACTTTATATATACCAATCGATCCGTCTTGATGCAAAGAATAAAATTTTAGAAATAAGTGAGTAAGATTTTCTTATGCAGCAACATAATTTTGCGGAAAGAACTCATTTTTTGAGAAAAATGCGAATTTTTCAGCTTTAATTGTGATTAACTCTATAAATTCTCATACAATTTATTTTTTTTATATACCAATCGATTCGTCTTGATGCAAAGAATAATATTTTATTATATTTAAACTTCAATAACCAACTTAAAAACAAATTTTTGAAAAAAAAAATTTTTTAGAAAAAAGTCAAAAAAAAAATTTTTTCTGAGAATTTTTTAAAGTCTATCAATCCAGTTCGAGATATTTTTATGATAAATATACCTGGTAAATTTTAGCCAAATTCGTTAAAACCTCTTCGAGTTATCGTGTTCACAAAAATCGGGATCCACACACACACACACACATACACACACACACATACATACATCCGGACAATTGTTTAGGGTCTTATGTAACATAGTCCCATATAGAAGAAAATTTGTCAAAAGGATTTTTATAAATTTTGTAAATTAAACGACTACAAAGCTTCCTCACGAGGAAGCAATTTATTCAAAAATAATACAATTTTTCTAAAACTCTAAACTACATAAGTTTTTTAATAAGTAAAAGTTATTTTATATTTCATACAAAAATTTTTAAATTCAAAAACTCGGAGAAATAGTAAAGAAAAATTTTGATGTTTTAAAAAAATAAAATTTATTCAAAGTTTAAGAACAGTAAAAATTGTGTTCTAAAGTACGAAAAATGACCACAATAATTATAAGTTTTTCTTTAAAATAATGAAAAAGTAGAAAAAATGTACGATTTTAGGTGTTTTATGGAATTTTAATAATTTAAGGGGGAAAAAGGAAATTAGGTAATAAATAACTATGATCTTTGGAATAATATTTAGTAGTATTTTGCCTTAATGAGACGATTTTTGCTAAATTAAAATTGACAATAACTTCCACTACAACCAAAAAACTGAAAGTTTGAGCAAAATGATCTTTACTTCTGAGAGATTTTTTACGAAAAAATAACTATTTAGATTGCTTAAAAAATGGGTAACTTTCACTGTTGCCACGAAGTAAAAAAACTTATAAAGCATTGTCAGACTAAAATTCATATTTACTACTAACATTTTAAGATTATTTTGTCATACTAATACCGTCTTTTTTTATCAAAGAATTTTTATATATAACTTTAATGTCTGACTAATAAGGCTTTCTACTACTGATCTCGAAGCAAAAAACAATATTTTAAAAAACTTGTTAACACAACAATTTTTTATTTACAATACTAATTACTTTATACAAATTTATTGCAATTCACAATATCAGTCATATTTGTTTGACTTAAATTGACTTTTACTACTAATTGTTAAAGTTACGGTATTTTTTAATATTTGCAAGTTTTTAAATTTTTATAAAAAAAATTGTTGCCTATGATAATTTTTTTTTAAGTTAGAGAACTATCTTTAACTGCAACTTCTTTTTTCATTATAAAAATTGTATTAGAAGAAAAATAACAAAAAGTAGACAAATTTTCATACTTTAAAAAAAATCACTCCTGATAAAAAAAATAAATTTGAATGTTTGTCAAGTTAACTTTTACTATTGGAAACTTCACATAATCGAAATCATCTGATTAAACTGCCTATGCTATTAATTACAAAAATTGATAAACTTTAAGAAAATTTTGCTTCATCTTTCATTATTAATTATTATTATTTTACCATTTTGATCTACTTACAGAAATCAATATACTTTTTGTCTGACTTAAACTCCTTTTTACTAGTGCTACAATTAATTTATGATTTAAAATTTATGTCAATTGCTTCAAACTTCAAAGTGATGGAATTTTTCTTTACACTTTAAAATTTTTAAACATAAAAATTACAGAAGATTGAAAAATTTGCTTTAAAAATAATTTCCATTATTAAAATAAATAATTGATCTGTTACAGTTCTTTATTAGCTTGTAAATTTACAAGAATTTAAAACTTTTAATTATTGGTGCAGTTTGCTAATTGAACGAAAAACAACAAATCTGAAGAAAGCTGTTATTGAAATTAATTTTTTATAAAAATTACTCTTTTTTTACTAATTTTTATAAATTATAATATTACTGTAAGTTCAGACACAACTTTCGATGAAATGCATATCTGAATATAACTTTTCGAATATTTCATTTCTATTGCAAACATAATAATAGTTATTACAAAAGAAAATCACTTGCACTTTAAATAAGCCACAACAACGCAATTTAATTTCCCAACATGAAAAACTGAAATCGTTTTTTTTTAAAGAATAATTGTCACTTCATTTATCATGGAAGAAAAAAAGTAGTAATATACATTTCCAAATGCCTGCTGGTTATGAATGAAATTCCCCATCAATCATCACTAAATACGAGCACTTTCAGTAAAACGTCTATTTGCATTCACCGATGCAATTAAATGAAAGCAAACCACATGCACAAAATGCATACATACAAATACAATATTACAAGTTTTCTCTTAATTAGTATGAGAAATAACTGTATCAATGTTACCTTCAATTACAAAACATAAATATATAACTACAGGTATTACCAGGAATATATTATTAAATTTTCTATTATAAACACGTAAAATGGTAGCTTGTTAAGAGTTTTGTCTCATTAGGAGTTGTCTTTTTTTCCATTTATATTTTTTCCCCCAGCCGAACGATCCTGGAATCCCATTATAATTGCTTTAAACCCGTGCAGTGTTTTTTTGAGTGCCTTCAATTCGAAAGTTTTAATACGTTGTGGTTATTTCTGTATGGAGTGAAAGAGAAAAAGAGATAGAGAAGAATGGCTCGCTATTGAAAAGCGCGAACAACATTCCACCTTGACTTCTTCAATGCGGCATATATTAAAGTAAGAAGTGGCGTAGCAAAAGGCATGATTCGCGTGGTGCGAGAGCGAACACTTGAAAAGTAGCGCTTCGTTATCGTTTTTACTCAATTAAAACATTTATAAAGGAGCGACGTACGATTAACGAGTTCTTGGCACGAATATTGTGCGTATCGTCCTCCGACCTTTATAGCTTTTGCAATAATTAGCCAAGGCTTTTATATACGTGATTTCTGCGCTAATGAACGATTGGCTACTAAGTATCGTTTTCTCTCTCTCTCCCTCTTTCTATTTTCTTTTGCTTCCTCATAGGCAGCTTTGTTATAGAGAAAATTTCCAATTGTCATTTTCTAATTGACTTCGATGATTCTTTTTGAACCCAAGCTAAGGTTTTATAAAATGTTTTGATGTGCTTTCAAAATCTGAATCAGTGAAATTCGACCTTCCAGATTTTAATTTCACTGAAAATCAATTAAAAATTACTGAAATGTTAAACTTATCCATACTGATTAAACAATAAAAAATAAAACATTTTAATAATTTTTAACTGTATTTTAATTAAAAATTAATTTAAAAAAAATAAAATTACACTGCTGATTGTAATCGTAAAAATAGTAAGTGACCAATTCTTACACGAAGAAAAAATAAATATTCAAGTTTCAGGGCTCGAACCAGTGAAAGTATTTAAAAATACGGACTTTACGGACCAAAAATGAAAAATTACGGACCATTTACGGACCAATTACTGACAAAAATATATAAGAGAACAGTTTAATTTAAACTATAAATTAGATTTTTTTAAAACTAAAAAAAACATGAAGACATCGATAACTCCGAGTCTTCATGTTTTATAATAATTAAAGATAGAGTGATAAAATCATTATCAATTCAATTATTATTTTCAAGAATTTTTAACTAAAATTTTTCTTGAAATTGATTATTTTTAATAATTTTCGAAAAAGTTCTTTGACAATTTTCAAATCCATTTCTTTACAATATTCAATTTTTCAATTATTTCTAAATTCTTCAATTAAATATGTATTAGAAAATAAAAACTTCAAATAATGTAAAAAAATTCCCAATTAAAATTTCTCAAAAAAATTAATTTCACAGAATTGTTACTTAGTTAAAAATATGAAAAATTCAAATTTTCAAAGATTTGAATCTGAAACCTTTTCAAAATTTAATTATTTCTAAAATTTTACGCTCTAATACTTTTAATATTCAATTATAATCTAAAATTTTAACTCAAATCCATTTTTAAATCAATTTTTATGAGAAAATTCTGCGAAAATTTCATTATTTAAATACAAAAAAAAACAATTTATTGAATAATTACATATGTTTCTTAAAATTGAATTCTTGTAAAGAATTGTATCAACCAATTTTTAAATAATTTGAATTCTTTTGCAAAATTTTATTAAAATATATATTAAAAATAATTAAATTAGGGACAACTTTTGAAAATAATTGAAATTTTGCCAAGATATTTATTAAATTTTTTGAAAATAATTCAATTTTAGAGAAGAATTTTATTATTTATAAAGATAATTGATAATTTACGCAAACAATTGCATTAAAAATTTTGAATGCAATAATTTTATTCTTTAAAGAAATTTAATCAAAAATTTATAAAAAATAATATTTAAATTCTAATAAATAAATTGTAGCAAAGGTTATTAAAATAATTAAATTTCGTTGATAAATTTTAATAAAATTTTTTAAGAATAATTACATTTTTCGAGGAATTCGATTAAAATTGTATTAAAAATAATTAAAATTCTGCAATTAGCTTTATTATTCATCAAAATAATTGAATTCCTAATAAGCATTTCATTATTTGACAAAAAAATTAAATACCTGTAAAAATTTTATTATTTATGAAAATAATTGAATAATGCGAAGAAATTTATAAAAAAAATTTGTAAATACTTGAATTCTTTTGGAAAATTTTATTAGACTAGTATAGAAACCTATTAAACAAGTTGTAAATCCAGATGTTCATTACATGAACATTTTGCTTCCTCTATACGATAAGCAAAAAAATTTGCTTCCTCGTGGAGGAAGCACTAACTTATTGTCACGTATTGACATATTTTAAATGTTGTTGTCTTCAAATCTAATTAAAAATTAATTTTAAAAATTTGTTATATTTATTATAATTATAATTAAGTATATTAAGTATATTTAATTTTTAAGTAATTTCTAATACGATCTAATATTTATAAAATCAAAAAAATATTTATAAAATTTGTTTTAATCCTAAATGAACAAAATAAAATTTTTAATAAAAAAATGAATTTTTCATCTTTAATTGTAATTAATTCTATAATTTTCAATAGAATATATATTTTATATACATCAATCGATTCGTCTTGATGCAAGGAATAAGATTTTAGATTTATTTTTCAATAAATAATAACATTTTATTGTACAGCAACATGATTCTTAAGAAAAAATCAATTTTTATTAAAAATGCAAATTTTGTGTCTGTAATGGGTTTTAATTTTATAAATTTAAATACAATATATACTTCATATATACCAATCGATTCGTCTTGATGCAAAGAATAAAATTTTAGAAATAAGTAAGTAAGATTTTCTTATACAGCAACAAAATTTTGCGGAAAGAACTCATTTTTTGAGAAAAATGCGAATTTTTCAGCTTTAATTGTGATTAACTCTATAAATTCTCATACAATTTATTCTTTTTATATACCAATCGATTCGTCTTGATGCAAAGAATAAGATTTTATTATATATTAACTTCAATAACCAACTTAAAAAAAATTTTTTCTACTTTTTTCTAAAAAAAATTTTTTTTCAAAAAATTTTTTTTAGAAAAAAGTCAAAAAAAAATTTTTTTCTGAGAATTTTTTAAAGTCTATCAATCCAGTTCGAGATATTTTTATGATAAATATACATGGTAAATTTTAGCCAAATTCGTTAAAACCTCTTCGAGTTATCGTGTTCACAAAAATCGGGATCCACACACACATACACACACACATACATACATCCGGACAATTGTTCAGGGTCTCATATAACATAGTCCCATATAGAAGAAAATTTGTCAAAAGGATTTTTTAAAATTTTGTAAATTAAACGACTACAAAGCTTCCTCACGAGGAAGCAAAATCATTGAATTGAGGAAAAATTTTGAAAATAATTGGAATTTTTCCAAGTATTTTATTAAAATTTTTGAAAATAATTGATATTTCGAAGAAGAATTTAATTATTTCTAAAGATACTTGAAATTTTGACGAGAATGTTCAAAAAATTTTGAACATAATTGAATTTTTGGGAAGGATTTTATTACTTTTGAAAATAATTGAGTTCCTTCAATCATTTGTGATTTCTCTAAAATTATCTAAATTATATCGTATAATTTACGTACTTTGCGGATCTTTTTCAACCGAATTACGGACTTTACGGACCTTTTTTCAAAAAAACGGACTTTTACGGACTTCAAGCAAAGTTGCGGACTTTTACGGGATTTACGGACCTAGTTCGAGCCCTGAAGTTTGTAAACATATTTTGCAATATGTTTACAAAATGTTGTAAAGAAAATGCAACTTATACAAATATACTAAACTTTAAATTTAAAAATAAATTATATGAAATTTAATAAAGTTACATTAAAATTTAACTAAAATTCATAATATTTAATATATCTAAATATACTAAATTTCACATAAATACTTAAAAAATTTAGTATTTTTTATTTCAAAATTTCTCTATGTCTCATTTCTTCCTTCCATGTATAGTCAAAATTCACCAAGTCAGTAATAAAGAATTTTTGAACACTTTTATAGTCTGGTAATAAAATCATTCATGCGCAAAAAATAGTTCACGCGTGAAATTGTCAACAAAAATTTAATTTAGTCATATGTAAGTGTTAATGTATAGTCGTTTAATTTGATTTTTTCAACAGAATTAAAAAATTAAAATTTTGGGATTCAATATGTCGACCAAAATTTTTAAAAGTTGACATATTTCTCTAAAAATGTTACCAAACGAATATTACTTTTTTTAATAGTTGAAATGCTGTAAAGAATTTTATTATTTTTATGAACTAATTGAATTCTTGCGAAGGATTTTTGTAAAAATTCTGATAATTGAATCCGAATTTAGTGTGAAATTAAAAAAAATTCAAAAAAGCAGATCCAATATAAGGACCAAAAATTTATACGGCAGCCCTCATAATTTATTTATTTCACATATTTTTATTTGGTTTTTTTTAATTTATTTTATTATTAGTTTTCAATTATACATTGAGTCGACATATTGAAACCAACATTTAAAATTGTCTCATTCTGTTATTAAACTTTAATTCAAATTCAAATTTTAATTCACTATAAAAATCCCCAACTAATACTAATAAATTTAGTATATTTTGAAAATTTTGTGATCGACATATTGAGTCCGACATTTATAAATTTTCAAAAATTTCAATAAAATACTTGCCAAAATTTAATTTTTTCTATAAAATTTTCCAAAATCTCAGTTATTTAAAAACTTTTTAAGTATATATTACAAAAATATAATTATCTTGCAGAAAAATTAATCAAAAATAAATTTTTAAATATTTGATTATCTAGTTTTTACACTATAACCCTTCAGGATGCATTTCTTCACTTACTAGCGAATATTTTCAGTGTTATTCTAATCCAAGTGAAAAGATAGTTTTAAAAATTAAAACTGTTAAAAAACATAAATTTTTACGACTTTTTTTTAAGATATTGCTCTTAATCTATAAATGGTCTTAAAGCGAATCGCTTGATCTTTATGTGAACCATTCGCGACGCAATGTTGAGAAGATAATGTAAAGTCAGTACCATTTCACAAATCATTTCAAGGAATGTGTTCTTCAAAATTGTAATTTTTACTTTTCATTAAAAATTTTTTTCAAATTCGTGTAAGCACTGTATATTTATAAAATTGATACAAAACTCCAATGTGGAAATCGAAAAATGAACGTTAAGAAGGTACGACTTGTTTTCCTCTTTCTCTTTTTTACTCTCCTGATGCACTTTCATGAGGATGACTAATCTCTCCACCTGTGAGCATCAGTTGACCGATCGTTATGGCGCGTTATCAAAAAGAGCGCGCGGGAACGGAAACGAAGGATACCACCAAGGGAAAATATCCTTTTTTGCACCTCTGGGAAACGGTTAACCCCGAAGCTGATAACAAATCGTGTCCGCATACCGAGTTATCGACCAATAGCTGCGGCCCTCCAACGATGAGCCGTCATGATCGACGATCGACATTTTCCCCTTGATCACGGGTCGTAAATCGTAATGGTTCCTCTTCAAGCTCTCTCACTCTCTCTCTCTCTCTCTCTCTCTTACTCACTCATTCACTCTCTAGTCCTTGAAATCTTATTATGGCCTCGACTCAAGAGCTGAATATTTTTATGAGTGCAAACTGATCATCAAACCATTTTCCATCGGACATTGGCTTACTTTAAAGAAATCAAATTAGAAAAACTTTTACCATGCTTCGGAAATTATTTGCCCCTCGTTTTCTTGTGACATTCATTATTATTATTATTGGCGATTATTGCGTTTATATTCGTTTCACTATTTCGTATTTTATTCATCACAGAATGGATGTGATTTATTTTCTAGTATAGTGTTCATTAACATTCTGGTATTCTATTTTCTGTTTTATTTCAGAAATATTTCTTTAAATTCTTTTCATTATTCTTAGTATTTTTTACATTGTTTTCCTGTTTATGGAATTTAACCAAATATGTAGAAGGTGTTGGAGAATTTTAATTGTAATAGTAGCTAACTAGCATTAGTTAACCATACTCTAAGTTGTTACTAATTTTATTATTATCCACTATTTCTTGCTGATTACAACTACCATTAATCATGATTATCAACAATTGTAACAATCATTGATTGCAATCACTAACGATTGTCAATACTAATCAGTGTTACTATCAACGACTGCAACCATTGAGAGAAACTACCATTGTTGTTACTACACATTATTTATGCAATCTGAAATCATTGAGAGAAACTACCATTGTTGTTACTACACATTATTTATTTAATCACCAATGATAGTTACTACACATTGTTTTAATAACCATTGATAGTTACTAATAATGATTTGAACCGTCATTGATAGTTATTACCAACAATTGTAACTACCATTTATAAATACCATCGTAACCATTATGACCATTATTAATTTTAACCATAATTTATTGTGACTATAACTAACTGTGCTATTATTTATAATAACCATAATTGTTTATAATTATCAATTATTGTAAGGTAACAAATACTAATCTTACTTCTTTCTAATTTCATATTTTTTCCATCAAAATGGAAAATAAAATTTGACCATTTTTATTTAGCGAAATTAATTAGAAGAAAACGACTTTTTAAAAAGTAGAAAAAAAATTCGAAATTTAACTAAAATTAACTATCTAAATGGAAATTAAAGTTTAATGTAAATGTGCAAAAGAACTTGAAAAAAATGTGGAGAATCTTTTTGGCAAGTGGCCCGAAACAAAAAAATCTTGAATATCTTTTTTCTCCTCTTGTTTTTTTTTTAATGAAATACACATATTTTTACCATGATTGCTAATTATGATCATCTGTTTGTTTCAGGTAAGTTCGAAATCCCGCATTCCAGATTCTTTGGTTGCGGTAAGTGGCATTAATTACATTAATTACGCGAAATATTCGGAATTCAAAGTTTTCCAGCGGAGAAAGACATGAAAAAGAAAAGTACAAATAAAACGGTTCTTCCAACTATTAATTAAATATTTTTTGCACCAAATCTATCAGTCTCTTACACACCCAGATAAATTCTCTAATTATATCGGCTCTTGAAATGCTACATGTATGGATGCATGTACATATATAGATATATGTATATTCTATTCTAGCATTTGGAAAATAGAATTCATTCTAATAATATACATGTGCATACAAAATGGACCCGCAGAAGTAATCAAAATTAATGACAAAACATAAATATTGCTCTTTTGTAGAACTTGATTTTAATTAAGGTCAAATATGATCAAATGGTGAAATCGCATTTATCAGAATTTTATTCGCATTGATGAAAGTTGCGCAAAATTAGAGCAGTTGAAAGTGGAATATAATTGATATGAATTGGTTTGTACATAGTTTGAAAAATTCTCTGGAAAGTACCTTCTCCACCTCTTCTGGAGATTTCATTGGAATTTCAAGAATATTCAAGAATATTTTCCAGTGGAATTGCATAAAATTTTTTGACTGTTGTGTTCCATGAAGTTTCAGATTTCTATTCAATCACACTTGCTAAAGAATTTTAATTCTATGAGCAAATCTTACAAAATTTTCTGAGATTCCTGAGAATTCCAGTTCGAATTCTGTAGAATATCTGACAAAAATCCAATTTAATTCCGTCGGAAATTATTGTTGTAATTCGCAGTTAATTATCAATCCAAATAGAATTAGAATTTCTGTAAATTTTCAACTAGAATAATTTTGGAATTCGAATAGAAATCTTTTTTTTCTTGCATGAGACGAATTTGGGTTCAATCACAGTTGCGAATCAATTTCCCGTTTTTTTTATTACATATGGAATTCCGATTTTTTTGCAGTTTTTAAAAATTCTATTCTTAATTTCTGTCGAAATTCAAACTAGAATAAAAAATCTGTCAAAAATCCAATAAAATCCAATCTGGAGAAATGAAAAATATTTGGAATTTCCAAATAATTACCGAAGACTCCAAATTTTAATAATTTTTGACAGATAGAGTTTTTCATAATTTCTTCGAAATTATATTAAATTCTTTTGTAAATTTTGAACAAAATTTTGGATTTTTTTCTGCTTTTTATTAGATTTTCGATCACAATGCCAAATCTACTATTATTGAAATTTTTAAAAATAATAGAGGAATATTTTTTAGGAAACTTTCTAAGTTATAATAGAATTCATTTGACATTTTTTTAACTCCTTACTTGGAAAATAATTTGAAAAATATCTGCTGAAAATTCCCACGGAATGCAAAAAATATTCTAGGTTGTAATTTCATTGGATTGTAGATAAAATTCATTATACTCTCATAATTAAGGCTAAAATATTCCAAATGCTAATTATTTCAGAAAAACGTAGAAAATCGAATTGAAATTCGGGTTCAATTTTGAGTGAAATTATTATAGAAATTCTTAGGAATTCTTCAAAAGTCATTTTTAGAAGAATTTTTTTTAATAACACTAGAATTATTCTGGGATTCCTACAGAATTCTAATTAAAATCGGAAAGATTATACGGAAAGTAAGCCTGAAAACTCTCTCGGTAATTCAATAACAAGTTCCTTATGATTTCAAGAGAAAATAGTATGCAAACTGTTATTTGACCAGATTTCAGTAAAATTACAATTGAAATCAAAATTTTCTTGAATTTCGAATTAAAATACAAAATTCTCTAAGAATTCACTACAAAATAAGATGAAATTCTGACTAGGAAATATTTTCAAATAGATGTTGAATAGAATAATTCAAAATTGTCTTATTAGCTTTTGTTTCTTACTTCAAATTCATTTTAGAAAAATTATCCGGAAAAAGATATTTGTGAATTTCAATAATAATTTTAGTTGTAATTCGTCTGACACTCGAAAAAATTTGGGAGTGAATTTCGACCGATTTACGATTTGATGAAAAATTTTGTAAAAATTTCAATGAAAAATAGAAAGTTTGATGGAAATCCCCTCAAAAATCGAATAAAATTCTGCCTAAAAAATATGTGCAAGTATGTAAAAAGCTATAGACAAAATAATTAGAAATTTTTTTTACTTTTTTTCGTTTTCAAATTAGAAAACTAGTCCGAAAAAAATCTTTGAGAATTCCTTGGAACTTTCAGAACAATTTCTGTTGTAATTCGACTGGAACTATTCATACATAGAAAAAACTAAACTCAAAATGAGTCAGAAAAATGACTCATTATGAGCTGCAACAAAAATGAACCCCGTAGATGGCGCCACGTTCTATGTCATTTAACATAGACTTATTTTGAATTGCAACAAAAATGAGTCCATTTTTTTCCTGTAATAAGGATTTCAAACCAAATTTAAATTAAGTTTTGGAAAAAAATGTCTGCAAGTTTCTTTGAATTTTTAAAAACAGTTTCTATTTTAATTCGACATGAAATTTTTAAGGAATGAATTTCAAACCGAATTTCAACAAATTAACAATTTGCATTAGAATTTTATTAAATTTCCAACTGTAGAGGAAAATTCCACAGAAATCCCCTCAGAGATTCATTGGAATTTCGAATGGAAAATATTGCGATTAGAATCACCGACGCGAAGTCTCCTTACCAAGTGGAATATACATTGATAATTCATTATATAAATGAGACGAAAAGAATGAAATTATAATAAAATTTGCCGCGAGGATTTTCAAAGTAGACAAGTTGCTTGGGCAAAATAGCGGTCCATACAACTGCAAGGTTCACCTTGACCAAGACGGAAGCGAAACTTGAATGAGAGTCGGATCTGGAATTGTTATAAATCATGGAGGACAGTAGCCGCTAGCTACTGGTTAGTTCGTTACGGAGGCGCGCATATATGGGAAAATAATTATTATGAGCGATGACGAAGAGAGAGCGAGAAAGAGAGAGAGGGAGAGGTGGCTGGAAACTTGTTTGGTTACCACCCGCACTATATATATGTATATGTGTTTCAACCTCCCGGGGATCCGCACTTCCGGGCTTATGACGCTCACGATAAGAAGCAAAGACGTTGGAAATGATTTGAATTATTATGCCACCTAACATTAACGATTCAACGGGTCGAGGTTACATTGAAAGAGATTCTTGAATAGAGAGTCAGTGAAGAAAAACCCTTTTGAGTAGTCATGTTTAGCAAAACACCTAATTAGTGACGTTGCTAATATCAGTAATCATGCGTGCCTTGAATCACGATTCCATTTCTAAAAAGAAAGAATCTCTCAACTGTAACACTTGATTTAAGAGGACACGTGCGTATGCGTTTTAAATTCTTAGATAACGATCGCTGTATACCTGATTGCAAATCAGTATATAGATGAGCCTCATATAATCTCTGTTGCCATACACACACGCATGCACATAATGTACATACACGCACCCACATTATATGATATATATCGATGAAAATATAAATATGCTCCTATATTCCGGAAGTGTTTTCTTGTTTACTATCATATGCAATTGGATGATATACAACTTCATGAAAAAGTTTTTATTTTTATTTTACTTCTTTTCTTCATTTTTTCCCTGTCAGCCGCATAAAAATACACTTCACACCATTAGGAATTTATTTTGCAGCACGTAAAGTTAGATTGAGAGTTAAGGGAGTAATCAGGATGAGTTACACTTTTATAGTGAATTTCAAGTGAATGAATAAAAGATAAAGAATGAAAAGAATCTTATATACCATCTTCAATAAAAGTATTTTATATACCATCCAGAAAATATCCTGAGCGATTCACGCCAAATGGGACTTGAAATAACTTACCCTTATACATGTGTGTTTGTGTGTGTGTGTGTCCAAAGATTTTTTTGTTCACAAAAAATCTCGTTTTTGAATTTTCTCTCTCTTGTAAAATGCATATATTTTATGATTCATTTTTTATTTTTTTCAGATTGAATTTGTTTTCAAAAAATTATACAAAAAAACTTTATTCGAAATTTTCAATGTTTTTTACGCACTATTTTTATATTTTTTGCATACTGTTTTCAATAATTTACACTATGGTCGAAGTTATTTGCCAAATAGGAGTTTCGCTCAAAGTTTGAATGAATTTTCTTGTGTAAGATGCTTAGATAAGCAATTCAATCTGTTAATAAATTGAAAATTAAATTATTTCTTATTTGAAAATCTTCAAAATTATAAATTGTTACTATTTTTCTTATATATTACAGAATTTATTCTAAAATTATCACAAGTTGACGTTTATTCGACAAACGAACTATTGTCTTAAACTTTACATCAATCGACTTGTGTACAAATGCAATTTTTTTTACTGAATTTTTTACAAAAAATTTAATTATTGATTGGAAATTCCTAAAATATATTTAGTACCAACTATTTTTGTTCAAGATTTTTAGACTTTATTCTACAATTGTCACTGGGTCAAGACTTTAATTATAATAATTTTAAAAATAATTTTCATTATTTAATATTTTTAAAAAATGTTTGAAACAGGAGAAATTAGACAAAATGTGAAAACAAAATTTTTGGAACAAAATACTTTCATATTTTTAATTCCAAAAGTATACATAAATTATAAACCATTGAAAGTAGACTTTGGTTAGAAATGAAACGTTTCTGAAAAATTACGGAACTATAAAATTCGCAGTTTTTTATTGAGATTGTTTCTGAATTGACTAAATTTTTTATCTCCATTTACTTGCAAATTTTAGTAGTTCAAAGGAACGAAAATTTTATTTGAAAATTTCGAACAAAAGCTTTGGCTTTTCTGCCCTTTTGACTTCACTTTTTAAAGTTACCTTAGTCAGATACATTGATCTATGTTTAAGATTACGTTAATCTATTCAACAATGATTTTGGCTAAGTTTAGAATTTCTTTGCTTATTGATCTTAAACTTTTTGACCTTATTTAATGGTTTTGATAACCTTTTGACTAGTAAATTTGACCTAACTTTGTTGTTTTCATACTCTCGATTTGTGTCATTAACCTACAATACAAACTTTCGCCTGCTTATTGACCTGTAAATTTTGAACGTTTATCATTTAAAATACAGAATGCACCCAAAATTTTTTGTAATAAAGTCAAGTTTTTTTTTAATTTTTTGAACCCTTTAACGACGAGATGTGCTGCTTTTCAAAGTGAATTTCAATCTCTCACAAGGACTATAAAGAAATCATAAAAGTTTTCGAAAGTCCATACCATACCAATTATACATGAAAAATATTCATTTCTAAATTATATTTTTTTAGATTTTGAATTTAAAATGGCGCTGGCAGAACGAAATAATCCCCTAATTTTTTCAAAATTGATTAAATCTGATTAAAATTTGTTACGAAAAAAAAAATTACCCAAATTACGAATCCGATGTTAATTTTTTAAAATTGAAAATGGCAGATCTAATATGGCCGAAAAAAAAATTGTTCCGATTCGTTTGAATCTTTTTCGTCCGCCATATTAAATCTGCGATTTTGAATTTAAAAAATCTAACATCGGATTTGTAATCAGCGACAGTGAAAACTCCTGAGCAAGGACTTTCAAGGGAATAAAACTGATTCTTAAAAATATCTTCCGCCATATTGGATCTGACATTTTGAATTTTTTAAATCTGATATCAAATTCGTAATAAGCGACCCTGACAATCCCGGGGTGAGAAATTTAAATCAAGTTTGATCAATTTTGAAAATGGTTATGATCTTACGTAAAATTATGAAATTTTTTTTCTTTATGCGACATTTGAAATTCAAAATCGAAAAAAATAAAAACTAAAATGGATATTTTTCATGAAGAATTTTACATTTCTCATACTTTTTCTTTTATTTGAAAGGAGTTATGACTTATTTTTGGAAAAAGAACGTTTTAAGGCTTCTTTGTACTAATTGTAAGAGATTTAAATTTACGTTAAAAAGCAGCACATCTCGTTTTTTATTTATTTGTTTATACGTTGTTAAAGGGTTAAAAAAGAACTTTTTTCGAAACTTCTGATTTTTAATGATTATCGAAATTATAAATTTTAACCAAATTGCACGTTTATTAAAATTATACTAACACTTACTATTTTTAGGTCAAATTTATCTGCAATTACAACAATTTACTAATGTTTAGGTCTTTTGAGTAGAAAAATTATAAAAATAAAAAATGCCAATTTTTAGCGCACATGAACCTATTTTAGACCTAAAATTTGGAATCAATATCTGGAAAGAAACAAATTTGTGAAAAATTTTAAAGTTTAGTTTGTAAAAAAATATCTGGGTCAAGAATTCTAAAATGTGATGAACTGTTTGCAAAATGGAGGAAAAAAATTAAAATTTTTACAGATGGAGTGAATTTTGTAATAAAATGATGAACTAAAACGGTCGTAAATGGTTTTTATGTCTGTTTGAGGACCTTGGGATATATAGGAAACTTTATTTGACTATTATTACACCCAGGGAAGTTTAAATTTGAAAAACTATGCATAGAGAGAAGGAAACGAGGTGAGAATCTGGATTTGCAGTATTATTCAAAGACAGTCCGAAAAGTCTTAGGGAGAGTATAAGTGCGGTAATCCAAGACTGCATTTACTCAACTCTCTTGACGATGGAAACTCGAAGAGTTTAATCGGTAAAGCAGCGCACTCGAAGGAGGTGTGCGTTTCTATTCGACTAAAGTCTTCAGCGCCTTCGTCTCTCCCTCTCTCTCCTTCTCTCACTGTATATGTATAGCGATTCTATGCGAAAGTGCAATCTTTATGCATGAGTTCGACAGTGCGCGCTAGAGTCGGTTTTATTTCCGACAACCTGTTCCATCAAAATATGTACCCATCTAAAGTTCCCCCAAGATATTTAAATCACGATTCCAACAGGAAAGCCCTGCATCTTTCTCCTCTCGTTTCTTATTTTTTTTCTCCTACTACTCCTGCTGTTGCTGCTGCTTTTTTTCATCAACATTAGCTGAGAAAGGGAAAACTTGAAGAGTGCTTGTTTATTCGAGCCAAGAGTGCGCGCAGCCTCGTTACGGAAAAGGGGTGAAAATTCTTTTCGTTGCTTATCGAGTAAAATTCACGCGAGTTGAGCGTAGAAAATGTTAATAAATTATACACTCAAATAATATTCGCTTTTTTCAGCGTGTAAATTTTTTTTTACTTTTTTTACCATTTCCCCTCAAAACAGACATTTGGAATCAAAATTTCTTCTCATTTTCAACGAAACAGTAAATATTTTAACATGTTGAAAAAGTATTAGGGTCATTCCAGTGAAATTCAACTAGAGCTGGTTGCTCGATGATTTCCGAAATTTCTGTAATTGAAATATAATGTTATTTAAATACAATTTGATTCCTAGTTGCGAGTTTTTATCACCAAAAATGTTTTATTTCTCTGTAAATAAGTTTCTTAAATATTTAACAGGTTACGCTGACAAACATAACCCATTTTACAACAACTCAGTAAAAGTTATTGTAAAATGAAAAAAATACTTTTTTCTTATTAGTTTAAGTATATTTTTACTAAATACGATAAAATAAACGTAAATTAACACAAAAGTACTCACAGAAACAGGTAAATCGGTATTTTTTTGATCTTGCAAAGTATTATGAAGATCTTTTTCTTTTACGTGTATCTCCTGTGGAGAAAAAGGAATTTCAATAAAACCTTTTGAATTTAATTCTTACTAATATTATAAGTCCGTTTTAATTGAAATTTTCGTGGGCACTCTACTCGTTATTTTTTTATTAAACTTTAAAAATTACGTAAATTTAACCTATTTTTCGTTGAATTTTTGTTTTCACGATTGAACTGAAGTTTGTTGGTTTGTCTTTCGGAAAAGAGATTAATTTTAAAAGTATGGAATTTGGAATTTATTTTATACCTAATTTACATTTGTGGCAAAATTATTAACACAGACATTTTTTAATTTAAATTTAATTAAATAATTTAATAATAAACTATAATGAATTGTGTTTGTAATAATACACTGAAAAAACTTTTTGGATTCAAATAACCGATTATTTGACTATTATCAAATAAATATTTACTTGAATCAAATAATTTTTATTTCAATCAATTAAATAAATAGAAATAATAGGAATTTTTTTTGTAAATATATTTCAAATTTTCTAAAAAAGTGTTTTATAAGTAAATTAATTTTGGAACATTTAGTTTCAAAATAATGCAAATTATTATTTTTTTCCAAGAGAAATAGAATTTTGCTAATACATTGTCATAAATACTAGTAATTTTATAAAATAAAATTCTTTCTTTTTCAAATAGAAACTTATAATTTTATAAACAGAATCGTGATTTCGAAACAGAAATTTTGCAAAATAATTTTTATTTCTTAATCTTGGTATTTTCAACAATATTCTAACTTTTATCAAAATTATAGAATTTTTCAAATTTTAGGAAAATAAATATTAAAAATAATAACTTTTTTCAATAACTTTTTAGAAATCAAAACTTGTTAGAAAAACTTTTTTAGAAAAGAGATTTCAATAGAAATCGCTTCTTTTAACAAAAAGGATTAGAAAATAATTTTTTAGAAAAAGTGACCGCCTATCAATTAACTCAATAATAGTTTCAAATTTAAAGCTTTTTAATTTAATCTTTATAAAATTGATAACCAAATTTGAATTAAATTGTACAAGTAAACAATTTGAAGCAACAAACTTCAGTTCAATCGTGAAAACAAAAATTCAACGAATAATAGGTTAAACTTACGTAATTTTTAAAGTTTAATAAAAAAATAACGAGTAGAGTGCCCACGAAAATTTCAATTAAAACGGACTTATAATATTAGTAAGAAATGTTTCAAGAAGAAATTCATTTTTTTCTCTTATGTGGGAGAAAAAAGAAAAATTTCCCAAATCTGCAAAAGTTGTACAAAGTTAATTAAATGCCGTACATTTATGTCTCCTTGTAACCAATCGAATCTATAATGAAAAAATTGTACCAAAAAATAAAAAAAGCATAATCATGTAGAAAACTCGTGAGACTTTTATTTCAGAACAACAATTGGAAGTACATATCGAAAGCAATTTGAATTTAGAACACGTTTACCGTTTTAATATAATATGACAATTTTTCTCTATATTTATAGAAAAGCATTTAAAATTCCAGAAGGAGTCAGCAGAATTCACACCTTAATGAAAATAATTGAAAACGGAAAATAAAAATGTCATGCTATAAAATAACATTTCTCGGTCTATTTCGATTTTCTATCGGAAACGCTTTTTCTGAATACAATTTTCTATCGTTTTTTTGTATATTCACCCAGGAAACAAAAACGTCCGTAACAGACCTAATTTATTTAATTTAAAAACAATAATTTTAAATCATTTCTAATCAGCTTATTGCAAAAGAATTTCTTCATTTTGAAAAAATACGGTAACAAGGAAATCATTATACGGTTGAAAACAATACAAATTAAATTACTCACATATTACCTTTTGGAAAACTTTTTAATTTGAAAGTTTCACTTTAATTTTAAACTACGATATTTGAATAAAGTTTATTCACAAATTTTTGTTAAAATTTTTGAGTTTCTTTTTTGAGCTAATTCTGAAATAATATTGTATCTAATTATTGGAATTAACCTGAATTTTAGATAAGGTTAATTGTTATGTTACAAAACTGATGACTCTGACCTAATTTTTTAAAGTTTATTCACATATCGACCTTTTACCTTTTGATAAAATTTTGTGGTTATTGATAAACTTTTGACTTGCAAATTTGACCCAACTTTGTTGTTTTCATTCTCTTGATTTGTGCTTTTAACCTACAATTTAAAGTTTTGCCTACTTATTGACCTGTGAATTCTAAATTTCCATAATTCACTTGCAAAACTACAGCTTTATATATACTAAATATTTTTGTATCTAGATGAAAAATTTATCATTTTTTTTATTCTGAAGCCTTTTTGGAAATTTCGAGTGTTTAAATTATAGCCGAAATTACAATTTTTAAGGAAATTACACGTGAAGAAATAAATGCATATTAAAATCTATAATTCTTCATGCTAACTTTCTTAAATTGCACTAAGCCACTTGCAACTTTAGTGTTTTGTAAAATTGAAAAATTTTTAACAGTTGATCAAAATTAGGTCAATTTTTTCTTTAAATACACAAACCTACCAAATTTCCAACTTGTCTGGAACTTTTAGAAAACTACTAGTTTTTTTAAATTAAAAAATTGCAAGAAAATTAAAATTTTGAACCAAGCTACGAATCAACTGCTTTATTCTTTTATTTTACAAAAATTATTCTCTATTCTATAATAATTTTATTTGTCTGCGTAAAACATTAACATGAGAATCATCTAATTGTAAATTTTAGATAGAGTGTAAAAACGAGTTCCATATACACGCTAGAGGTCAATTTGTTAAGAGCGCGGGAAGAAAAAACGAAAAAAAAGTAAAAAAAAAAACGTCAAACAGAAGAATTTAGTACAGAGCCGAATGCGTTTTGTAAAAGCACATAAAACCAGTTTTATAGTCGCCTTTCGTGAGGGGCAAACAACTATAAACTAGGCCTCAAAGTGCATAGTCATTCTGCCTACAATGTATATCATGACTTTTCTCCCTGGCTCTTAAAACAACGCCTGTGTAATTCGAGAAGCTCGGAGAGAGACAGAGAGAGATTGAAACCTTACTGATCTGATCGACCAAGATAGTCATCATTAGGACGATCGCATTTACGACGCCTGACGTACTGCCCATTAAAGTTCACTATAGTCATGCTTTCGTCAGTAATTACTAATAAATCTATGTGCTTGGCATCACTTCAAACTTATAACGATTATCAAAGCGATAGAAATTCATTGCCATTCTCATTTTTCTCTCTCTTGTGTAGTGGAAAACTTCTCTTAAATATATGTACACGTACATCCATGAGACAGGATTCTTTCAGGTCAGAGGAGAAAATTGAGATTCAGAAAGAGAGCAATTGAATGTTCTGACAAACATCTTTATTGTAGATTAGAAAATAGACTTGTTTAATGCTGTCAGTATAATGGAAACATAGTGTCATTTGAAAACACACGTCAGTGATGAATGAATATTTCTTCGGAAAGTACCATTCTTTGAAAATTATTCTCTTGCGAATATATAAATTGACATTTTAATCAAAAGATACTAGAAGTATGACAATTTTTTTTGTAAATTTATTACGGAAGAAAAATTCTAAAAACTGCAAAATTTTCACAAAATGTAAAAAATTTTAAATTGATTGTCATCATCTAAATAATAACACATTGTTGGTTACAATTTGTTACAGTTATTATAAATTACCATCGATTGCAATAACATTTGTTATTAACTTCTTTTCTTTAATATAATACAATTATATTTTTAATAATATCTAGATAATCATGATTGTCACAAAAATTAATTTTTTTTCCTGATTTGTCCCTAATTTTGAGACGAAGTTTTGACTTTTTCCCTAACCTTAAATAATATTTTAATTCACTATAAAAATGATTGATTTTCAAATTTTTTTCTTTACAATTTAATTTTATGAAATTTTGATTATTCCGAAATTCTTCAATTAAATATATATATTAGAAAATACTAGAAAAAATTGAATAACAATTTCAAAAAAATTAATTCCACAGAATTGTCAGTTTAAAATATGTTTAATTCAAATTTTTAAAGATTTAAATTTAAAACATTTTAAACATTCGTTTTATAATGCTTTTAAAATTCAATTATTATCTAAAATTTGAACTACAATTCATGTTCAAATTAATTTTTTATATCAATTCAATTATTCAAATATCAAAATAAATAATTTATAGAATAATGGAATATTTTGTAAAAATGAATTCTCATATAGAGTTTGTGATAAAAAATTTAAATAATTGAATTCTATTGAAGAATTTTAACAAAAATTTTCAAGAATAATTAGATTTTATGAGAAATTTGATCAAAATTGTATTAAAAATAATTAATGTTCATCTATCATGAGTTTATTATTTATAAAAGAAACTAAATTTCTGAGAAGAATTTTATCATTTCTAATAATATTGAGAGCCTACAAAAATGTATTATTTATGAAAATATAGTTGAATTGAATTTTTAAAAAATAATTGAAAATAATTGAAATTTTGCAAAGAATTTTATTAAAGTTTTTAAAAATAATAGAATTTTATTAAATTTTTAAAACTAATTGAATTTTGTAGAAGATTTTCATTACTTTTGAAAATAATTAAAATTTTGCCTAGAATTTTGTTAAATTTGTTTAAATAATTGAATTTTGGAGAAGATTTTTATTACTTTTGAAAATAGTTAAAATTTTGACGATAATTAAAAAATCTTTTGGAAAATAATTGAATTTCTGCAATAATTTGTAACTTTTCCAAAATGTTCAATTTTTTGTAGAGTCTTGAAAACTAATAGTCTTCTATAAATTCATTATTTTTAATAACTAATTAAATGTACAAATAAAAATTTGACTGATTTTAGAAGACGATTTGAATTACTAATTACTATAAAATCACCATTGATTGTAACTAATGTTTTGAAAACGATGACTAATTTAAACTGCAATTTCCAAATTAAATAAAAAAGGGTTAAACAAGACAAAAGGAATAAAGAAAAGAAAAGTCAAATATAAAGTAAATGGAAATAAAATAAATTAAATTATGTGTGAAATAAAAGAATTTAACATTATTGGCACAAAGTTGGTAATTTTTAATTCATCATCCTCGTTTACAATTCTCAATTTCTACTAAGATTGAAAGAAAAAATTTTCATTTCTATTGTAAATATTAAATGATTTTCAAAGAATGTTTAATTAATGAACGAGTATGTTTACAATATGAATACTTTTCCATTGAGAAATAGAAAATTAGTATAGTTATGTTCTTAAGTAAATGCACAAAATTGCGTAAATGCTATACTCCTTTTCCTTCCCTTATACAAATTACACTCTTTCTTTTATGCTCCTTACATTTAATGAAGTCATTTTTCCCCTTGCAATTTTATAACTAAAGGAAGTTTAAATATTTATATGTTAAAAAGCGCTCTTTATGATTAATTATTATTTAATCTACTTTCTCGCCTTCTTATTATTCCTATTCTCATCTCTTCGTTCTATTATCCGTCAATTAACTATTATTAATGAATTTATCGCAATATAAACTAATTATGAATTAAATTATAATTCATAACTTATAATTTGCAATAAATCAAAAAAATTTTGAATTATAATAAACTGAAAGTATAATAAAAAAGTGATAAATTATGATAAATAAAAAGTAAAACTATAAATATTTAGTTACAAGGAGTGTGGAAAAGAAAAATTATTACAAATGGATGAGGAATAAAGTAAGGAATAGTATACTATAATATGAGTAATTTATAATTAATTATTTTATTTGAGTGTTCCTTATGTTTATTATTGATTTATTAATGAATTAATCTATCGACTGATAACAATAGCTCCTTATCTGCCATAACAATAATGTCTCGAGTCTCAATATTTCTCTCGTGTAATAAAATGTTTGAATCGAAAAATTCACTGAGTCATTGAGTTTGCTCAAGAATTTTGTAAATGAAAATAAAACACAGACTCCTTTTATAGGGCACTCGAAATAACTGTTTTCAAATAACATATCAAACAATGATTATTGTCTACTCGAATTCATTCTCAAATTAATTTCTATCACTAACATTACGTTTTTTTTTTGTTCTTGTCTTTTTTTCATAAGCATTAAAAATCAAACAGAAACGTAATTTCCCAAATTACATTCAATTGAGAAAAGTATTTGAATCTTATATTTTCAAAAAGAACAGCTAGTTTTTCTCGGAATATGTACACTATTAGATATAATAATATAATAATAAATGAATAGTGACATTAATTGACTTATTTACGGTCTTTATATATATGAAGAAAGAGAGGTAAAAGAAATGAGAGTGAGTGGATTAGTTGAGAATAAAAGTCACAAAAGACAAGCGGGAATATAAAATAAGAAAAAGAGAAAAAACACGTTTCTCATTGAGGGAGCTTTGGGATCTTAGAAAATAAGAAATAGTAAATATGGCGTGAGAGATATGAAGAGAAGGAAAATAATCTCGACACTTTGTGAGTTGAAAGCTTTAAAACTATGAAGACGCACGTAGAGTGAAACTGACATCATCCGTGGAGATTTACACGCCTCCTTTCTCTGCACCTTCATCATTGAGATTGAGAGGTGGTGAAAACGTGTTGCCTCGCGAATGAGTGTAAAAACATTAGCAAAATAAAAGGGAAAAAAGAACTGAGACACTATAGGAGGTAAGAAACCGAAAAAGAATCAAAACTTTATGTGCCTACAAGAAAATCATTTTGCCAACCGAGAAATGATTTTTAGAAGGCGAATTATTATTATAATATGGAAAAGGTATGTGCTACCTATGCAACACTTGTTTCACTCTGAAGGTATAAAACCTAGAGGCAGGTGTTTCACGACCTTGCACAAGTGAATGTTAAGAGAGTTTGTGCTTCTCTATTCTTTCAGTGGATATGCGCGGTTACCTCAAGAACAAATGGATTCGAGAGAGACCTGTCGTTGCCACGAGCCTTATCTGGTTCAGCTGCCTTATCTGGTTGAATCGACTGGCCGAGTTTACTACTTGCCAGTGAAACTGATGTCAAGTGATATGAATACAATAGACATACCAACTTCGATTTCTCTAGACAATTGTCCATTCAAATTATTCGGCACTCATCAGGAAATTGTCAGATATTTCTTGGACAAATCAACGAAAATGTCCAGTCTCTTGTCTTCAAGGATTATAACAGTTGAGCAGTTGTAAACAACAACTATTAATCGAAGCTACCATTCAATGACCTTAGGAGTCTTCTTTGAAACCACCATTGTTGTTAATACATCTGTTGTAAATACTATCGGATGTTGCAAACATCCATTGCAACATCTATTGCCATTTTTGGTTGTAACAAATATTTGTTGCAACTTTTATTGGTTGTTATAACTATTATTGTATACAACAATTTTAATCTACTACATGTTTTTATATACCTAGTAGCTTATCAAAAACAAATTTAGAGAGAATTATTGTAATTTTAATAAAAAATGTAAAAGTATAGTTTTAATTATTTACAATTGTGAACAATAATAACAATTAATAAATTTAAATATTAAGAGTCAAATATCATCTAATGCGTGATAAACAATACAGTAATTAGTAATTTTACCTACCATGATGGGAAAGTATCAACTAGAAGTAACCATAACACTGATCATAATTAACGTCGTGATCGATGATATTTACTAGGAATAGTAGCGAACATTGTTTGTAATTATTAAAAATTAACATAATTCGTTGCAATTTGTAGAGATAATAATCATTGTTAATAGAAGTTACTAGGAATAGTAACAATCGTTGATTGAAATTGCAGGCAATAATAAAAACAGTTTATGATAATTAATAGTATTAACTACCATTTACTGGAATTATTAGTAATAATACCAACTTTTGTAATTATTAACAATAAAAATAAATGATGATAATCACTAGCAATAACTACTATTGATTTTAATTGTTAACAATAATAACTACTACTACTATTTAGTAGTAGTAGTATCTAGTATTTATAATTATTAGGAATAATAACAACTAGTAATTTTTATTACTACTACTAGAAATAATAACAATGATTGTTGGTTATTACTAGAAATAATAACAACAATTTATTGTAATTACTAGATACAGAAACAAATAGTGATTATAATTATTGGCAGAAATAATTATAATCGTACTTATCAGAAATACTAAAAGCCATTTATTGTAATTGTTATCAATAATATAACAGTGGATGATAATTAATAGTAGTAACTTTCATTTATTATAATTACCAAGAATAATAACATTGGGAGTTCCCAACGATTATAATTACTAGGAATAGTGACAACCATTGTTTGTAATTACAAAGTACAGTTGATGATAATTACTAGTAATAATAACTAGAACTATCATTACTAATAATTACTAGAAACAATAACTACTATTGATAGTAATTAAAACAGTAATTAATAATGATTGTAATTACTAGGAATAGTAAGAATCGTTAATTGTAATTACGAGTAAAAATAACAACTTTTGATAGTAAATATTAGAAACGATAACTACGATTGTAATAATAACAACTATATGGATTGCAATATGTACAGTAACAATCAGCGATTGTAATTACTAGCAATAGTAATAAAAGTTTATGGTAATTACCCAGGCAGAAATCAACGACTGGCTTGGTACCGGGCCGGTACCAAGGGCGGACTTGCCGGTGCCGGCGTGAGACCGGCATTACCGCCGGCCCGGAGCCGGTCCAGTCAACAATGATAACCCGGGAAATATCCGCCCCGGTGCCGGTAAACCACCGGTCCGGCACCTTGCCGGCAAACCATCGGCCCGGTACCGGGCCGGTTCTTGTTTTCAGTGTTTTCGTACCGGTTTATTGCCGGCACACCACCGGCGACGTACCGTGCCAGTAAAATTTAGACACCGGCCCGGTGCCGGTATTTCTGCCGGCTTGGAGCCGGCCCGGTCAACAATGATAACCCGGGAAATATCCGCCCCGGTGCCGGTAAACCACCGGCTCGATACCGGGCCGGTAGTAAAAAAAAAAAATTATTTTGTTACTTTTCTGCCGGCTTTATGCTGGCACGGTGTCAGATTAGTATATTTTATTAACAACACATTTTTACATATATTAAACGTTAAACAATATTATTTATTAATTAATTTAATTGTAAACACTAAATAGAATGCTGAAACATATGAATTATTATTAATTGTTAACGAAAAATCTGAAGACATGAGGAATTGAACTCCGGACCCTCAGGCTGCAAAGTCGACGCCGCATCCGCTAACCTAAACCTGCTTATGAAAAGTGAATGGAAAGTTTATATATGAAGTCTGACACCAGGACTAATTACAAAATGTTCTAAATTAATAGAAAAAACCTTTTCTAAAAGACAGTTTGAATAATGTAATGTCAAAGTTAATAATTATAATAACATTTGTTAATGTCATTATACGTTGGGACTAAGGCTAAAGAAAAAACGCTGGCATGGTACCGGCCCGGTACCGGCTTTATAGAAACAACTTGCAGAAACTTAGTATAATGAAATTAATATAATACCTTGTTAGATTATCAAAATTTTATAACAATAAATCAAATAAAACCTGACCAAAATTATTCTAAACGAACAAAGTTATTATAGGGTGTCTAGTAATTCAGCAGTAACAAATTCCCGGATTTTTGAGTGATTTTCCCAGACAATTTAAAGCTGAATTAATAGAGTTTAATGAAATGTAATTTTTCCAACTATGTAAAAAAAGGTTTTAAAAAACATTTGATTTCGAGAGATTTGATTTTCCTATTCTTCCGAATAGTGTAAAAAAAATTTCAAAAAATAAAAAATTTAGACTTTTTAAGACACAAAAATATTATGCCGGCAAAACTCCGTCGCCGGTGTAAAAACGGTATCGAATGCCGGAACCGGGCCGGTGCCGGGATCGGTACTAATTTTGATGCCGGCAAAACTTCGTCGCCGGTGTAAAAACGGTATCAAGTAGTGGTACCGGGCCGGTGCCGGGCCGGTTGTCTTTTATTAACCGGCCCGGTACCACAGTGCCGGTACCGGTTATTGTTCGATGTTACTACCGGGCCGGTGCCGGGCCGGTTGTATTTTAGGAACCGGCCCGGTACTACAGTGCCGGCACCGGTTATTGTCCGACTTTACCACCGGGCCGGTGTCGAACCGGTCGTAGGCATCGGCACACCACCGACTTTTCTGCCTGGGTACTAGTAATAATAACAATCACTGATAAAAATTACTATAAACGGTAAAAACCATTCATTGTAATCATTAAAAATAATAAGTACACTTAATTTTAATTATTAACAATATTAACTATTCTTTATAATATTTATCAATAATATTAATTTCTATTGGTAGAAATTACCATCGAATGAAAATATAATTTATTTTAATTACAATTTTTTGCAACAACTACAAAATTTAAGATAATGTTATTCTGCACTATGAAATAGTAGTTTATAAATAATAGTTGTTCCTAGTAATTGAATTTAGAATCTTCGCTGATATTTACTCCTCATTTTAATAATAATTGATAGTAATTACTATTATTATCGTTCACTACTCCATTGCAATTATTAATGTATAAAATGCATCGCACCGAAAAATTGTACTTTCAACTAATGTTTGTTTGCTTCTGTATAAATAAATGAAGAATTAAATCCGAGTTTACTAAAGGATAGAAATTTACCATAAAATCAAGTCGGAGGCGAAATCCAATCATTCACTCCGAAACAAATTAGATCGAAATGAAATCTATGCTTCTATGTGCTCCAACAAATATTTGATTTAATTCAAACCAGTTTTTCTAATCAAAACGAATATTTGTCGTTTACTGCATACGAAAAGCGGGGAAAAAAAATTGCTATATAACCTTATTTTTCAATAGTAAAAGTTGTAAACATTCATTTCGAAAAATTTGTGCTAAAAGCAGTAAAAAGAAATAACGTGAATTTGTTGTTAATTAGTAGAACAATATTAACGTTAAGTAGCGAAAAAAGAGAGATATATCGATAATATGGATAATATGGACGAGTTTATAGTGAGTCTAATGGACGTAAAAATAATGTTTTATCTGAATATGAATTTTCATGACGGTGGGTAGTAAACCACTGGTATAATATGGCAAAATCTAGGATATCAAAATTTTTAAAGGTCTGACCTAGATAAAGTAACTTTATAACTGAAGATAGGAGGATTTTCTGACGCTATTCACAAACTTGGATGATCCTCAAAATTCTAAAAATTTCAAATTGATAGTCTAAAATTTCAAATTGAAATTCTAAAATTTTAAATTGAAATTCTGAAGAGGAAATTCTAAAAACCAAGTTGGTAAATTCTTAGGAATTTAATTTTTCTGCTGAAGCAGTTGTTAATTGACAAGTTTTTCATTTTTCTTTAGAAAACAATTATCATTATGCAAATATCTAGAAGGGTGAGGGGAAAAGAATTGGAATTTCTTTATCGAGCTTAATTATTTGTTTCTTATCCGTTGGAGGATGAGACTTTTATATACGCTCGGTCAGATAAGAAATCGATTCTCAGCGGTAGGTTTAACGAGGATATTAATATATTCAACTGATATACAAGGAGATGCGCTTTTCCAACATGCTTGAATTCTACGTGATGCTTTTCTGATTCAAAGTCGTCGTGCTGCGTCGCATTACCCTGACTCTCCCATGCACCTTGCTATTTCCATGGAAGATTCGATAACGGGCTTCGCAAGAAGCAAAAGATTGTGGGAGCTACGCGCACGTTTTCTGTTATTCACATTTGTATTTGTGCGTCTTTTATGCCGCATCAACAAAACATAACGAAATATACACAAAGTTAAACAGAAAATTCCTTTTCTGACTTAGATATGTCATTTAAATTATTCGAATCCATAATGCCCTTCCATTATCATCAAATTCAATTTATATTTCGTAAAAAATTTATCATTCTTTTTTTTTAATGACTTTTCTCTTTAAATCTGAGTTAGTCAACAATTAAACCGATTTTAATTAGTGACTGCTTTTTGTTTTCATTACAGTTCGAAATTTATTAATTTCACAATTATAGGGTCAGAATTTGTAAAATTTTCACAAAAAACAAAAAGTAATTGTGACGCGCTCCAAAGAAAGGTACTTAAGAAGCAAACAAATTATAGGTTAGGGTCGTGTTAGATTTCTCTTGATTAAAAGTTTATTTTTAATTATTTAAATTCTAAACTTTTTTTATTGAATATTTTGGATATAATAAAGACTTAAGGATCAATAATTTATTATTAATAATTGACTTTCTTTCTGTATTTTTACTTGAAAAATTAAAAACATAACCTCAAATTGTTTGCTTCTTAGGTACCTTTCTTCGGTACGTGACACAATTTTTTTAAATCAAAATGATAAAAATACATTTCTGTTCGGTCTTAGGAATGTGTCTACCAAAGAACAGAAAAAAATATTATTTTTTATAAAAGTTATTGCAAAAATATTTTTTTGCAACTTTTTAAACAAAATGTTATTCACTTAAATCCGTTCATTCATTTAGAAGAAATAACATTTTCTTTAAAAAGTTGCGAAAAAATTAATTTTGCAATAACTTTTATAAAAAATAATATAATTTTTTCTGTTCTTTGGTGGACACATTCCTAAGACTAAATAGAAATGTTTTTCCATCATTTTGATTTAAAAAAATACTTTTTGTTTTTTGTGAAAATTTCACGATTCAAAATAGGTGAAATTTTTGGTAACTAATTTCATGAGTAAAATTAAACATTATTTACAAAGTTATACTTATTATTTCATTATGTCTTTTATGCAATTCGTTATTTTGTACTTTTTGACGCAAAAAGTCAACCGCAAAAGTTTACTATAATTCGCTGCAAGAGTTAAATTATTTTTCTAATTAATAAAATTCTTCACATAGAATTTCAATTAGTTTTAATACAACTTTAAGTTAATTCTTTGAAAAAAAAATTATTTTCAAAAGTTTTATTAAAATTGTTCGAAAGAGTTCAAATAACAATTACTTTTTAATAATTTCGGAAAAAATTCAATTAAACTTTTTCCAAAACATTCATTCTACAGAATTGATAAATAAAAATATGACAAATTCAAACTATGATGCTTTCAAAATTCAATTATTATCTAAAATTTGAACTGAAGTTAATTTTTAAAATACACTCAAAAAAATTCTTAGTAAATTTGACTACCTTTTAACTATTCTTCTTAGTTCAATATGTTCCCAAAGATATTAAAAAACTTATGTCTACCATCAAAAAGTACATAGTTAAAATAATTAAGAATGTTGTTGTGCAACAAGATTTTGTAGATATTTTTAAAATTTAACTACTTTTCTTAGTTGCTTCAATTCATGAATTGAATTCTTCAATTCAACTACATAAGAAGTAGTAAAAATTACTATACAAACAGTATTAGATTAAATAAAAAAGTAACTAATTTAACTACTTGTCACTCTACTACCCAATAGTAGTTAAGTTTCTCCAACAAATGTTTTTCGGTATAATTTTCATCAGAAAATTTTAAAAGTATTTAATTATTTAATTATAAAAACTAATAATTAATTGAATAAATAAATGAATAATTACCTAAATTTTTTGATGAATTTAATTAATTTCATAAAATTCAGTGAATCTCTATAAAAATGAAAATGAAAATGATTTAATTATTGCAAAGAAACTTATAAAACATTCGTAAAGGGTTACATTTCTGTTAAATTTTAATTATTTATGAAAATAATTTAATGTTTGCTTAAAAATTCTTTAAATTTTTTAACATTTTTCGAACAGTGATTTCTTTACCAAGCTATAAAAGGATTAACCCCTTGACAGTCCATGGCCCATATGTGGCCACAAAAAGTCGTGCCACCTTTACGTCTGTGGCCATATATGTCCATCTCAAAAATAAAATACTAAACATAATTCGATTTGAATGACCAAGTGCATACTAAGATTTTTGGGGTCGCTGAATCCGAATTTCAAATCAGATTTTCAAAATTCAAAATGGTGGACCTAAAATGGCGACTATGAAGATTTAAAAATTTATCAAATACGCTTGAAACTCGTTACTTGCGGGTTTTCGGGGTCGCTGATTACGAATATGATGTCAGATTTACAAAATTAAAATGGTGAATCCAATATGGAGGATAATTTCAGGATTCCTGCAACTTAATCGAATTTTAGGTCCGCCATTTTGGATTTCCAAATTTGACATTAGATTCGTAATCAGAGACCCCGAAAACCCCCGAGTAACAAGTTTCAAGCAAATCTGATAAAATTTAAAATATTCGAATTCGCCATTTTGGGTCCGCCATTTTGGATCCGCCATTTTAAATTTTGAAAAACTGACTTCAAATTCGAATTTTGCGACTCCAAAAACCTTAATTACAATAAAATCACATTTTTTAGAAACTTTTTTTTCTTGGACCATTTTTGGACCACAAGCGATTTTTAGCTGGACTGCGAAGGGGTTAAATATAAGACCTTTAGAAAAACATTGTTAGAAACTAGAAAATTAAATTTTTGGGAGAACACAGATTATTAAGAATAATAGTATTCAATCTCTAAAGTACTATTTACAGTAAATAACATTTGCTAATTACGAAAATTTCATTACTATTGCTAAAAGAAATTTAAATGGTTAGAGCATTTGAATCATTATGATGTTACAATTTGAGCAAAGCTTGTATTTTAAAATTGTGACATCATAATGGTGCAATACCCTTAAAATAGTATTTTTGTATTAAATAATATTATTGAGAACTGTTGCTAGAATTCTATTAAAAATGTACTACAATAGTATTTTAGCAAATAGTAAAATAATTTTTATACTTCGTATTTTAATAATAGTTCTTAGCAATACAATTCAATTTAATATTATTCTTTATTATTTAATACTAATTATGATTGGAATAATAAATAAACTTTTACTGAAATATTACATAAGTGTCATAGCCACTTTAGTTACTAAAATAATATTTCCATTAAATAACACTGATAAATATTGACTTTCAATGTTTTCACCATACTATACTATAAGGGGTTGTTCAATAGTGCTCAGTATTGCACAAAACTGGAATAACCAGTAGCAGACCCAATTCGAGGAATTTAATCTAAACTGCTTTAAGCCGCTTTGAAGCACAACGGAGGGGAAAAAATTGATAATTATTTTAAAAGAATGATCATCAGATGTAAATAGGACCGGTGATATGAAAGCACACATATACCTAGTATTCCAACTGCGTGACAAGATCCTTAATCGCGATTTAAGTCAAGCAAGAACCGCGACACGCCACCTTTTCTGTATCGTTAGAGAGACGATGAAACCAGTCTTCTCACGGATTAAAGAGAAAAAGGAGAAACGAGATCGAATGTTTATTAGGAATCTGTTACTGTTTTAGTAAAAGAATAGTTGGAATATAGGAAGCGAAAGGGAGTAAAACCGCGGTAGGTAGTCCTATATCTGCTCGCATTTCAGGCCGATAAAGGCGAAACATAAAGAGGACAATCAGGAGAACAAATCGCAATAATCCTCGCAAGACAGAAAACCAACTTTCTTATGGTTATAAGCACTCGAGAGACACAACCTTGAATCTTCCATGAGGTTTGGTTTCATTCTCTGAATTTGGTAGCTATCGGGATCAAAAGCAAAAAAAATACAGGGGTCGTAAAATTTACAACAGTTGACAATAAATTCTATTAGGGGTCAGTATTTTTTTTCCTTCTTCCGATCATGTCTACCTATTAGGAAGATAGTTGTTTGAAATTCTCCTTATTCTGATGATCCATTTTCTGCATTTCTATAAAGTTATATTATTACAAAAGTGGATAATAACGAGTCCTTTGTTTCCCATTGTTTCTAAATATTTACAGTGGAGGGGGTAATTTTGTGTAAAATATTTAACTCATTAGTGCAAGTATATTAGAACATTTTAGAATAGATGAAATTACATGTAGCCTCTGTTGAAAATGAAGTTTTTGATGTGGTATAAAGGAGAGAAAGCAAAAGGTATGAATAGAGATGACTGTGATGCTTTGAAGTTAAGCTAATGTTTGTTTCGTCATTTTCAAGGGAGAGAGAACGGTTCAAGTATGTTTTCTAATTACGCTACTGGAAATAAGCTGACGTAGGATGCAAGAATTGAGGGAGAGGAAATGAGAGGGTATACCATCAATCTCTGTGCGACATTGCAAGGGAGAAAGAGAGAGAGAGAGAGTGAGAGACTATGCAGCCAAAGTTTAATTACCACATCACATTGGTGTACCTACCCCCTACTCCTTTCTACCTCTTTTCTTGCTTGCCTGAGAGCCCAAGGCAGATTCATCGGTTTACGCGACAGCTCGCACTGCCTATCTAAATGTGAGGGCAAACGCAACAGCGAACACCCTGAATCACCAAAGGCCCTTCCGCCCCTTGAGGGTCTCATTGAGCCGAGGCGCATTTCTTGCTGGGTAGCAAAATATATCTGCTGCTTCTAACAGCAACCGTGTATTTGACGACCGCAGGAGGTGCATATATGACTACTCATACTTCTTCAAACTGGAGAGAGGAGGCCTAGCCACGCATAAACCAGTTTCCTGGTTATCTGACTTTTATCATTTTCCTGATCGTCGCAATGAACGCTTCTTCAAGCTTCACAGATTACAGATGTTCTAAAATTTATAGACACTTGAGGTATCGCTAAAGTAATTCTATAATTTGCTCTTAAATTAAGAATGAAGATTGTCATTTAGAGTCACATTTCACTGCCTCAAGGATTTATTAAATTTCATTTGCGATAAGATGACCTAATGAGTAAATACAAAGAAGCAAATTGGAGAGAGTTGGATGATTTTAATTCAGTGATTTCGATGTTCACTCATCAATTCAGAAACTTTTTTTCTTTGCGAATTTATTCATGCATATTATCAGCATTTTACTGTTTAATAGCACCTTCATATTGAATTACTATATTTAGCTAACGCGTATTACCAACAAAATCTCGTATTATCAAATAATAATAATAATTAGAGATAAGTAGATTATGCGCATTTTAAATCTTTCTATGCGCTTAAATTAGGAAGAATTTTAGTATTTTAGGAACAGTAGTAACACAGTTTTTCTAAAAATATCCAATTGAGTAAAAAAAGTAATAAAATGTACAAAACTTTGATTCCTTTTTGTCTCAATTTGATATCTTTAGAAACACTATAAAAATACAAACAGGATTTTATCAGTAATAATGAACTAAAAATAGTGTTTTAAGTTTTAACAATAGAAGTACATTGAGGTTAAGAATAACATCTAGTACACCATCAATAGCATTTTAGCAATAAAACTTAATAGCATTTTATTAAATAGTCTTTAATAAAAATGATTAATAGTACTATTTTCTAAACTTATATTTTAGCAATCAGTTAAATATTATCATAGAAAACGAAAACCGTATACAGTTTAGAAATGAAATATGCGAGCAACATATATAGTTGAAAATTGTTTTGTCTAAAAAAAATGTCCACAAATAGTTGTAAAAGCAACTTTCAAAAACAGTTCAGTTCGCAAAGTATGTAACCTTAAAATCTCTTTTCGTATATTGCAACGTAGGAAACCTAGTTTAATAATTCAAAGTCAGCATTTTTAAATGTATAGAGAAAACTGGAAAGTCAAGTATTATCTTTGTTGATAATAAGCTGTAGGACAACCTTCTATGGTAATCTATTACAAACTCCTAGATAAACCAAGCTTACCATTTTAACATTCTAATGTTCATTATCTTTATAATCAGACAAGTTGATATTGTGGATTATATTAAAGTAGTTAACTATTAAGATAAACCTCCCATTGCTTCTTATCATAATTTCTCCATTTTGCCCGTTGATAGAGAGATTATAAAGTCCTTAAATTCCTTAATATATATACGTATATATATATGATTGACAAAAGTTGGATTATTACTAGTCTTGCTGAAAATATCTCTTTCTCTCTCTATATATATGTGTGTACTATGTAGAAAGAAACCGTACGGAATATTATATGGGGTCTATTATTACAGATCTTATCCGAGTTCCAATTTTATATTATAGAAAATCTTTTCTGATCATAAAACGCTGAACATTACAATCTAATGTTAAATGACAATTTTTATTATGCATTTAACGGCAAATTAGTTTTTCAGTATATAAATATTATTAGTAATTCTTATCGATTGTCGTTTACATTTTTTTAAAATAAATTATCATGTCGAGTTTTTTAAATCTGTTTTAAATTTAGTTGATTATTTTAAATCTTTATAGCAGATAATTTGATACTGTTGTCAATGATTAGAATCAAGCTACCATTTGCAATCGTTCACAACTATCAGACTATATAGCGATTCTCAATAAGTATAGTTACACTATTTGTTGCTTGTAGCTATATCAATAATCATAGAATTAATATTTTCTACCGCTAGGAGTTTGTGTTGATAAAGTCATTATTACGGATTGTTGCTAGTGTTCAAAGTAGTTGCTGTTAATAATAGTCGTTATTAGTTAAACTGGACATTGGTAAAAGTTTCTTATTTCTGTTAATAAATCTTGACAATTTTGGTCGCCATGTTGGATTCGTCATTTTTAATTTTTAAAATCAGACATCAGATTCACGGTTTTTCTGAAGATATCAAATTGATGTACAAAAAAACTAATTAAAATTTATAACACTTTTAATTCGTGTTTTGTTTCAATTTGATACACTTAGAAAAACTCAATCTGATGTTTGGTTTTAAAAACTCAAAATGGCGGATCAAATATGACGACTAAAAATTTTTCAAATTTGTTCGGAACTCATTATTAGAACGGTTTTACAAGTCATAAAGTAAAATTTATTGTCAATTTAAAAATCAAACCTGGCGAATTTTATATCACATTATCCGGGAACCAATTTGAACCTTCAAGTTGCTTCCCTTCCGAAATTCTTGTTGCAACTTGTTCGAGATATATCATTGAGCATTTAAAAAAATTTCAAAATCTATCGGGCGCTTTTTCTAATTTCAATTTTAGTGTCATTAGAAACGAATTCAGAATCACTTGTTCAATAAACTATACAAAAACATAATTTTACATGAAATTTTCCGAAGAATAGAAATATGACATTAGCTTACGAGAGTTAATTGAATAAATTTGTAGGCTTTTACGCCATATTGAATACGCCATTTTGAATTTTTGAAAACTAGCATCGAATTCGTAATTAGCTACCCCAAAAACCCCCGAGTAACAAAATTTAGGCGACATCAATAACAATTCGGTATTTTTAAATATAGTAACAAAAATATTGAAATTTTATTTCATATTCGATGCCATATTCGGTCCGCCATCTTAAAATTTTTAATTCAACTTTACGTTTCTGAAAAGTATACAATTTTGATGCACCTATGGTTGAGAATTGAGTTTCATTTAAGTTAAAAAATTATAAAACTTGAAAAAATAAATTTTTTGTGTTTCTTGAAATCAAAACCGACGTATTTAATTTCGGGTTGAACGAAATTTCTTTCTCACACCAAAATCGAAAAGAGCAAACATACAATCTATGAGAAACATAGTTTTGGTATAAAATATAATCCTTTTTATTTGCAAAACATAGGTTTTTTTTGGTCCATAGACCTAAATTTATTTTTTTTAATTGTTATAAACAAAATTAAAGTTCAAAAGGTGGTACAACCCTGACTAAGTTCCCATGGAGTATCGCTTATTTTTTTTAAATTTTCTAGAAAAAATATTTGTTTTTACAAAAAAAATATCACTAAAAGAAATATACAGCAAATTTAACAAACATATACCAGTATTACCAATAATTATGTATATGTTTCTGGCAGAATTAGCCATAATTGTGCTATGTATATGTTTCTAGCACAATTATGGCTAATTCTGCCATACACGTTTTCAGTACTTGCAAAGTTCACCTTCAATTTACAGTGGCAAACGATTTATTGAAATCCTAAACACATAATTAAATAATGAAGTATGAAGAAAAGTTTAGTTAGTATTATTTGTAATGTAATTGCGGCATAAAAACATCGAGGGTTGTTAAAAGTAAAAAAAATGTTTCTTCCTTTAAGCGCGGGAAAGAGAAGAAGAAGACACGCTAAGAGAAGAAGAGTCACGAATGGTGGGAGTACATGGAAGGTAATAACCAAAGAGGGGTATATGATTGGGAAGGCGAGTTAGGAGGTGAATTAAATGAAATGCACGTGTGAACAACGCGACCCAGAGGCGTCAGTTTCTTGGAAAATGTTCGCCTCCTCTGACTTGTGTTGTTGTTTCACGCGTACAGCAGGTGCCTTGCACACACCATTCTAGAATCGTATCGCGTCACCGTTTTCCAGTGTGGAGCGCAACTGTAACTGTTTCTATATATATGTGTAGCATATCGTATAAGTATATACACTGTATACACACTTAAATATGCACTGTACGTACGCTATATATAGACATATAGAAACTTGAACACATGTGCAGAGGTATATGTGTGTTTCATCAAGGTTCAATCGCAATCGCGAATCTCTCGCTGTACACGCCACCACGCCACATAGGATTTCGCTTTGAAAACGACAACGCCAACGACGACAACGGCAACAGCAGTAGCAGCAGAAGCAGTTGAAACAGCAACGACGACGACGAGGACGACGAAGAAGACGACGCGACTTCTTTGGTCCCGATTTACGAGAGTCCGATATCCATCCGCCTTTGACCGTATAGCGTCGTTTAATCGCTAATTGGGCTGCGTTTGCTGTGTTGTAGGTTAACATTTTAGAGAGGTGCAATTGCTGCTTCTGCTGCTGGTACGACGACGACGAGACTGTTTGACTTTCAGTCGTGCGTAATATCTGATCTCTGATCCACTTAAAAGTATTTATGCCTGAGTAACATCATGGCTTTTCCGCGTAAGACCGATCTCATTTGAATGCAAACCTATCTCTATGCGAGAGGGGCAATGGAGAGGGGGAGGGAGGGAGGTGAGTTTATAGATCAGATTCTCGAACAGAATTACCCGACCGTGTCGGACCCATTCCTTCGATAGTTCTAGCGAAGGCGAAGGTGAAGCGGATACTATTTTCCTTTTTTTTATCCTCACGTTTTGCCTACATTTCCGAAAAGAGTTTTTCTTTATTTAGTGTTTTGATTGATTCTTCTTCGAGTTTCATCGATTTGAATTACTTCGGAATTTTCCTATTCTTCGTTGACCTTTCACGACTTGAATCATTTCGAAATTGCATTTTCGATTTCCTTTGACTTTTATCGACTCCAATGATTTAAAGTATCGGTTTTTTGATATAGAATTAGGGTAATGTTAGGAGCAGGGGGGTTTTTTTAAAGAGATTTCCTTAGAAAGAGTCAATTCTCTCACAGCGATTGAAATTTACGCGTCTTGATCTAAAACCGTTTCACGCTTACTTCCAACACATTTTAGATCACCAATAGTCGTACCGCGTTTTACAGTTGGAGCAAGTTTTATTTGCATCAGGCCTGCAATACCTGTTTTCTTGTACGCTAAAAATTTATTGATACTCCTGCGATTTCTGTTACACTGTTTTGTAATAAAGTGGCCAAGGCAAGTGGGTCATGCAAATAGTGCTCGCTGAGAAATAGAGAGAGAAAGAGATTGTATTAAAGCAGGTCATAGTTTAAATCAATTCCCATAAATATCCAAAAGTAAACATGGAACGGAATATTTGATCCTTGAGGGGAAAATGTACTCACAACAGTAGTAGGTGTTGTGGTAGTTTTTGAAATTGCAAATATCCTTCTAGTATTCATGCTTATCCTAAATCTAACAATATGTTCATTAAATATTTATCAGATGTTCGTATTATTTCTTTACATGTTCGTTGATAATGATGCTAGATTAATGTCAGGAATTTTATTTAAAGATTTATTCAATATTGCCCTGATAGTGTTTTAGCACCTGATGGTATTTTAATTTTAGGTATTAGTAGTTTAAAGAATGCCAGAATTCAAATTTGCATTATTAAAACAGAACTTTTAATCAAGATAAATCTTACACAAACTGAACATACAGTTGCGTTATTCCCGGTTTGTCAAAGAGGAGAATTCGTATTTAGTAACCTTAAAAAACGTTCAATTATTCTCCCATTTAAAGTTTACAAATTTCACATCAAATTTGGATTTACCGATTCCAAAAACCTCGAGATTCGAATTGAAATGAGTCAATCTTCGCCATTTTTAAAACAGTTTTATTTTTTAAATTCTGAAATGACATTTTAATTAAAAATTGTGGAAGCAATATAACATCAATACTGTTGGCTGTAAATAGAAGGTTAGAATTCTTAATTACAAAATTTAAGACATTTATGAACATTTTGATTTTCTACATCAAAAACTTTAAAAAAATTTAAACCAGCTGTTAAGGAGTTTTAAGCAAATATGGTTAAGTTTTAAAATGTTTATCATATTGGATCTGTCATTTAAAACTTTTTAAATCTAACAATAAATTCGGCACCAACGACCACATGAAACCAAAACCAAAAACCTACTCATAAGTAGAATTTAATTTAGTATTTTTCTTTACCCTTGTATTTTATACTAAAATTGAAGCGTTTTGTGCAGAAACAGCATAAGTCCATAAATCGAAATTGTTCAGGAATCAATAAAAACTGTTTTACTTGTAAATGTTGAGATTTTTTCTAATTCTGCTTTTTGCATTATATTCTAGTAACCTATAAATTAAAAAATCCAATGTGGTTAATTTTTTATCCCCTTAATATAAGAAATAAAAAAATAAATAAACATTTGGACTTATGCTGTTTCTCCACAAAATGAAATGAAAAACACAGAAAATTTATTGAATCGAGTAAAGTATTAAAGTTTTATTAAATATTTAATAATATTTATTTAAAATATCCAATTTGGATAATTTTTAGTAATTCTTTATAAATAATAAAATTCTTTTAAGAATAAATTTAACCAATTTTGAATATTTTGTAATTTTAAATTAATTCAGTCACCATTATCACTTTTTGCTTTCTTTAAGTGAATTTCGTTTATAAAACAAACTTTAATATAAACTACTATTACTCGTCAAGAATATCAGAAGAAAATTAAATTTATTGAAAAATATCATAAGTTTTTGCACGAAATGATAATTTAATTATTTTTTTTAAAGGATTTAGAGTTTAGTCACTTATTTAATATTTTACTAGATTGTAAAGCTTCATTTAAAGATAAATTTTCAATAAAAATGTAATTTTCGAAAAAATGGACTTATACGGTTTCTGCACAAAATGCTTCAATTGTTATTACACAGAAAAAATACTACATTTTTAAAAAGTATTTCAAAATTTCAGAAAAAAATTAAACAAAGAGAATTTTTTATATAAAATGTACTAAAGTTTAAAAAAATCTCATACAAAATTTAGTATCTTTATATTTTAAACATTAAATATACATTTATCAAACTTTCATATAACTTTAATAAATTTTATAAAAGATTTTTTAAACTGTAGTACATTTTATATCAAAATTTTTCTTTGTTCCACTTTTTCTGAAATTTTAAAATACTTTTATGAAATTAAATATATATTTTCTTTACGTGTAATATTTTTTAACAAAGGAGCACGCTTTTCATGACTGGTACATGTGTCTTTTTAACCATCAAAGGAGTTAAAATTTAACTTTTTGAAAAATTATTAAACGGGAATTTTTTGAAGGATATTTCCTTTTATTTATCAGAATTATTTAATTCTTATGTCTTTGTCATTTTTTTAACATTAAAAACTTTTCTAAATTTTTTTTGTTATTTACAGTCCTGAAGGGTTACATTATTGACGAAATCCATCGATGTTAATAAATTAATAAGTTGGTACCTATTCCAAAAAAATTTCTTTTTTAAATTTCATGACCAAAGGCCACATTACCAAAACATAATAAAAAACGTCTACATTGAAGAAAAAATTTTTTTTAATTAGAAATAAGTTCCAATAAATAAAAATAAACGTCCTATTAAATTTTTCTTATACTTAAATAATTATTTAAATATTAAAAATATTTGATAGGAATGTTTTGAAATTTGATATAAAATTGGACTGGTTAGAAATATTTGTCGACTAGAGTCTCTGCTAAAATATTTAATTTAAACAGAGATAGAACAAATCTCTAGGGAAAAAGTAGAACAAGTTGTAAAAAATAATTTCAGAAATTTTGAACTTCGAATGAATTAGAAAAATAAATTTTGTTTCCGAAAATATTATTCCAATAAGAAATTCGGTATTTATATCTGATTCTAAACCGACTTCTCGTTCATTAATACTTTTTCGAACCGTTAGAAAAATTATCCTCCCCCCAATAAAGTTTCATTATTATACACTTCCTCCCTCTCTATTTTTCTCTGTTGCTTTTGCCTCTTGAGATTCTCCGTTTGAATTCCAATCCATTTCCAACATCAGTTTAGCATCGTTGCATAAACAAATTGTAATTATCGTTTATCCAGTGCATATCATCCAATGTATATAGTGATATTTACGCGTCGGGAAACGAGAAATGAGTTGGTGTTTGTGTATACGTATACGTATCTATGAACAGTATATAATGATGGAGTGTCATTTTCCGCAGTTTCTTTCGCTAGAATTCTCGCACGAACGCGATACGCAACCACGCGAACACATTTTGCTTAGTTATTCTTTAACCGTTAAACGGAATGTCGAGCGACCTCAGGCCAATATCCGCACTCGATGGACGATAATACTTCCTATTTCTTGTGGCTTCGCTTCGCGTTTCTTTTCTCCTCAACAGCATAAACACAAGAGAAGAGACGCCAATGCCAGAGGTATACTATATACAGTGGAAAACTGGTAATATTAAAACGTGTTATAAATGGTGTAGAATGGGATTTGTAAAGGCATCATCCGGAAATACGGAAAACAGTCTATATTTCGTGCAAAACGGGGAAAAAAGGGAGAGAAAAAATCTCCCTGGAATTTTGTAACAAGCTGCGTATTAATTCTCTCTTTACATGCAATATTCATTTTTTTCCTTGTTTTTTTTTTCTTTTTTTTTTTTGTCTTTCAGAAAACAGAAATGCAGAAAATAATTCTAATAAATGTGATTCTTTAATAAGTACAAGAAACATTTTCGAAATACTTTTCTTTTCCTGATTTTTTCCCCTTGGCACCAAAAGGAAACAATATTTCAGTTTTTGTCTTTTCTTGTATATATATAAATATAATAAAATTTTCTCCCTTGCATATGGCGAAGAACATTTTAACATTCTGAAGTTACAGTACCTTATAAAATGGATTGGTACACGGTTAACCGTGTACCTTCTACATTCATATGCAAATTCCCCAGCTAATAACGATTTCGTATGTAGATCCCTGTTTAGTAACAATAAAAGTTTAAGTACAATACGTTTACTACATGCTGAATTATGTTCTTTGAATGAAAATTGGTGGAATTAGGAAATAATTCATTTATGCTTTTTGCAACTTTGATAAACATACGTATAACTCTTCTATATTAAAACAAAACTTTTCACTTTCACTTGTACTGTTTTCGTTTAATAAAACAAATAGGTTTTGTTCACGAAAAAGTTAACAAAAATTTTAACTGTTTAAAAATTCCATTTTAAAAAGTAAAATTAATCAGAATAATGTTTAAAAAATACCCATTATGAAGTCCATAAACTACGTAACCCCCTCTCGCACTAAATTGTCCCCTAAAATACACAAAAAAATTGATTAAAAAATTGACTTATTTATTCGAAATAGAAATTTTTAATTACAATTAAAAGTATCGAGTATAAAAGTGAAAAAAAGAAGAATTAAAAAGTTAAAATGAAAAGAGTGGAATTTAGAATAATAGAAGAAAGTAAAATAGAAAGTAAAGAACAAAAGGAAAAACACTTGGTGAAAATAATGGAAATAAATAAAAATTTTAAACAGAAAATAACAAAGTAATTCTTTAACGAGAGCAGTTAACAGTTACTCAAAAACTTCAGTTAAAGACGAATTGGGAGATCGTTGCAAGAAAAAAGACAACCGTTCGTTTCCTCAGGTTTTTTTGCCGTAAACGCTTTCAATGTCCTTGCTGCATTTTTCACCGTCTCATCATTGAACCCATTTCGTACATTTTTTTCTATTTAATAATTATTTATTTCCAACAAAATAGCAATTTTTTTATTTTGTAATTGAAAATGGAATATTTATAGGAATTGTAATATTGTTAATATAATTATTCATATTATTATTTATTTTATTTAATAAAATTATGACTTTTAGTTAATATTTATTCATAAAGGCAAATGAATTCTTTAATATAGTTCTAAATTTATCGTAACTAATTTTGCAATGATATTTTATAGGCTACTGCATTATTTAACAAATTTATTAATTTTATAAGTAAATAAACTAATTTATTTTTTAAATTGTCTAGTTTACAATTATTTAGCTGAATTCCTAATATTCTTACTTAAGCTATTAATATTTGGATAAATTACTAATTTATTCAATGAAGCCGTAAATATTTGGCTAAACTATTAATGTACTTAGTGAAGGTATAAATATTTAGCCGAATGACAAATTTATTTATAAAGTCTAGAGATATTTGGCTAAAATACTAAATTCTTCAGTTAAGCTACAAATATTTGCTGAATTACTAATTTTTTCAGCTAAACTACAAATATTTGATTAAACTACAAATTTATTTAGTTAAGATACAAATATTTGGTTAAATTATTACGTAAAAAGCGAAGCTACAAATGTTTAGATTAATTACAAATTTATTCAATCTAAAAATGTTTGACTGAATTAATAATTTATTCTGCTAAGCTACAAATATTTCCCTGAACAACTAATTTATTTCGTCAAGTTATCAATATTTGGCTGAAATAATCAGTGAAGCTACAAATATTTGGCTAAATTTCTAATTTACTCCCTGAAGATACAGATAATTATTTGAAAAACTTATTTATTTAGTTAATGTTCAAATATTTGGCTAAAATAATAATTTTTTTAATGACGATACAAATATTTGGCTAAACTTCTAACTTTTTCAGTAAAGCTATACAAATACTTGGCTAAGGTAATTAATTACTTGAGTCAAACTAAAAAAAATAAGCTATATGTAACTATTTTTTTTATTTTCAAGTTTTTTATTAATAATTACAATATTTATTTCTATTTTTTATTAGTTTAATTTCTTTTAAATTTACATTTATGTAATAAATGTTTATTTCTTCCTCTATTTACTTAGGTATCAATTTGAGATATAAAATTTGTTTTAACGAATTTTCTAATTTTTCAAAACAGACACTCCAATTATAATAATTTTTCACGCTCCAAAATCAACAGTGTGCCTAACAATACAAGAATGAAAAAAAGTGACAAATTTGAATAAACGAGGAACTTTTTCTTCACGCTTCTTTCGATCAATTAAGATTTCGAGACATCATTCTAGACACCTGCGGATCCTGAGATTTTTTTCCGCTCCTCTCTCTTCTTAACACTCAGACAAAAATTCTCTGAATACAATCTTTCCGCGCGATTGGTACAAAGTTGACAAGCGATTTTTTCGCAAAGCAAAAAAGAAGATTAAGCAAAAAAAAACCGTGCGATGGAATGTGAACAAGTTAGACGTCTTGAGGATGACTGAAGGTGACTATTTTAACGAGTAGGAAGTAAAAGGGTATGATGAGCAGGGGAAGGGGAAGGGGGGCTAGGAGAGGGGAAAATAGAGAAAGAGTGAGGAAGGGGTTGTGTTGGGGGAGGTGGACGAAGGGGGGAAGATAAGATGAGATGAAAAAGAGAGAAATCGGTAACAGGCTTAGCCGATCGAAAACCGGCAGTTTCAGTAGTGTTGTAGAGGCGATCGGACTGTGCGTACCGTTCTGTCCTCCTTAGGCACTTCTTCGTTGCGGTTGCCTCCTCAGACGTTGTCGGTCGCTCGAGGAAGAGTCACGGTTTTTCAGGTACAGTACCTATTTCGCGATCGTTGGTCTTTGGATTATTTTAAAACCAATAGAAAAAAATTTTTTTTTAAAGCGGACTAAAAAAGTGTCAAATTGTGTTTTCGATTTTAAAATAATAGTGCAACGAGATTTGTCAAGCAAGGATTGCCATATAGTTTGGTAAAAAAAAAAAATAAATTCCAAGTGACTTAATTCGATTTTCGATAAATCGCGCGCGCTCGCTCGCTCGGTTATTTAATGGTGATTTTTTCGAAGTATTTAATTTTTTTAGTTGTTGCTTTTTTTAAATTACAAATAAAGAGGGGGTGAAAAATTTTATACCGGAAATTCCTTGAAAGTTATCCAAGCTATTTGCATTCTCGTCGTTGTTGCGCAAACGCCTCGCACACAAAATACACTTGCATCAGCAGGTGCTTCCGTCCGCACAACTCCAACCAGGCAGTCATCTCAATCAAGAAACAGCCCCCGTATGTATATATACGTCATCCCAAGGACGTATCGTGTTTCGAGTTATGCACTTTGCTTGCGGTCAATGGCATGAAATTATCTTTACGCACCAGTGATCTGCGGCCAATTATTGTCGGTGCACGAATACTTTCTTTTTCTCTCGAGTGCGCAATTATTTGTCAGAGAAAAATAAAGCCCTTGGCTCTAGGTTTTCTTTTAGACGATCTGGGGCTTTTTTCTTTGGTCTACGACGTCTTGACCAAAAGAAAATTTGTTACTGTTTATTTTATTCCTTCAAGGAGGGATTTTTTAACTACCCACTGATTGTGTTTTGGAGAAAACACGAGAATATTGGTCGCAGATTGCTCTTTGGAGAAAAGGAAAATTTTTGAAGAAAAATAATTTGTTTCAAAGTCCCGAGAAATTCTGGAAAAATCTAACAATCTTAAAAAATATTAACATTTAAAAAAATTGGTGGAAAAAATATTGCGCCGAGAAAGATGAAGAGTCAAAAATAAAAAATTATTTTATCAACATATATTTCTAAAAAATGTGCTCTATTCCGAAAATAACATAACTTTTATAAAATTATTAACTCTCCTTATAATCTATAAAACAAATTTAGAGCAAGGAAAAAATATTCTTCGACTAAGAAATTTTCCTATATTTAAAAATATTATTTATTTTCATCAGAAAAAAAAGGTGATTTCTATTCTTAAATGAAAATATTTGTGAATTCTGAAATAAGAATAAACTTTTTACGATGAGAATGAAAAATAAATAAAAGTGAAAGAAAATAATTTTTATGATACATGAATGTCATAAAAACAATTTTCACCAAACGAAAAATGTTTTTTAATATATTTAAAAATACGTTTCTGACAAGAACTTATTTGAAATATTATACTTACAGTTAGGAAAAATTTTTCATATTTGCAATTTCAATCATTAAAAATCGAAAAAACGAATTCTTCCCAGTCAAAAAAGTTCTATAGAATTACTCTATAGAGCATTCTATAGAGTATTCTATAGCAAATTCTATAGAATATTCTATAGAAATTTTGTAGAATTTATGTAAAAATATATTTTTTAATTGCTACATGAATTCTATAAAATATTTCTAGTCAAAGTCTATCGAATTCGTGCAGATATTCACAAAAAATATTTCTTTTTACAAATTCTATAAAATATTCTATAGAATATTCTATAGAATTCGCTATAGAGTCATTCTATAGAATGACTCTATAGAACTTTTTTGACTGGGTTAAATTCAAAAATAATTAAGATAATAAAATTAAAAAATTTACCGAAACAAATATTTTTTAGTTTAAAATTATTTGGAACAAATGTTCATCGAAATTTTCGGATTGTGTATTCAAAGTCAGTCGATAGTTAATTTATCAACTAAAAGATGACTAGAATTGAAATCGCTTTTAAATGAAAAATTGTTAAATAAAGTGATTAAATTTTAAATAAATTTTACCTCATTACTTCTATCGATAGAATTTTTCTTTTTTTTTGAATTTAGATTAAAAAACGTCAAAATTAGAATTTTTTTTGAAATTCATTAAAATTCTGACCCTAAAGTATACAATAAAATTTATAAAAATATTTTAAAGTTATTAAAATTTACTAAATTTTTGTAAAAATGCTGAATTTTTAAAGAAAACTTTAAACTTGTTACAAATTATTAAAATTGATTGAAATCTTTATACTCTGTTAAAATTGTTGAAATTTATGAAACTGTAATTTACAACATGAAATCTGACGTTTCCCCAAGTGACAAATTTGAAAATAATCGTTGTAAACTTAACACTCGGTAAAATTACCAAAATTTTATCAAAACTTAAACTTTGTTAATAACGCTTAAAATTGTCAAAAGTGTTAAAAATTTATTATTAGTGCATTAAAAATCGTCAATAGTATTGCAAACTGTTAGCATAGTGTTAAAAATAGTTAAAAGTGTTAAAAAAGTTAACAATGCCATAAACTATAAAGATTTAAAAATTATTAAGAGTGTTAAAAATGAATATAACTTAAAGTGCCAATATTATATTGAAATTGTTAAAAATATGTTGCTCGTTAAGTGATTAAAAAAAAATCAAATTGAAACAAAATTGAAATTTATTAAAACTGTTATATTTGAAACAAGAAAAATGTTTTTCCAATAATTATATGAAAATTTCCCCAATCTCTAAAGAGTTAATGAGCGCAATAAATTGATATTTATGGAATAAATTTTATTGAATTGTTGAAAAGATCGAGTAGATTTTAAACGAAATTGCCGTGCAGATTTTAATCTGTATAATTGAAACTATAGTGAAAATTCATAATGAATGCTTATATTCATTTTGCAATATTATTTTATGAAGTTATCTTTTCCCACTTTGTTTCCTGTTTCAAATTTTAATCAACTTGCGGTAAAACTGTCACTTCATTGTGAAAATATTAGTAATTCAAAAATATGGTTTTTCAAATATTTATACATAAAATTAGGATTTATTTTCCATTTTCAGAGTTCATAATTCTTGATTTTTAGAAATATATTTATCAACAATATATTTTACTTTCCACAAGTATTTTTTAAAATTTAATTTAAAAATCAAAACTATAATAAACGTTAAACGGAAAAGTTAAATTAATTTTTCAATTTAAGTCTGCAACATTTTTACAAATTTGCATTTCCTTAAAAATATATTTTTTAAAACTATATTCGTTAGAAAATTATTTTTCTATTTTTGACATTTGGAAAAATTTTAAAACGGAAATTATTTATTTGAGAAAATTCAACCTTTTTCTGAATTTTAGAAAATGTCTATCAAACAACATGATGTAAAATCTAAAATTAAGTATATTTTTAGAACATAGAAAACAATTCGAAAATATAAATTAAATGTCAGAAAACAATTTCAGAAAAATAGCTATTCGATTTCTATATTGAAAACAGATTTGTATTTTATTTACTATCTATTTTTACCAGAAAAGAAAGAATTTTATTTATCAAGAGAAAATATAAATTTTCAATGTGTCATCAAAGTTTTTCGAAACGATTTTTATTATAGTTTTTGAAATATAAGTCGCGTACACAATTTTTGACCCCATCTTGAGAGCGAAAAATGTTCTCTTAGTGAAACTTTTTGTACATTATTTTTTGCATGAAAGGAAAAATATAAGGAATAATAAAAATTCTCTCGCCTTTTTATTTGAAGTCAGTAATTATTTATTTAAAACAAGATTTAAAAAAAGCTACAGGAAAATTGGGATTTATAATTAGAAAATACTTGCTTATAATTTAATTTTACGGGCACTAAGCACACAAATTCACATAAGAGGAATTTACTTGCCTGAACTAGAGCAATGTTCTTGACAGTGTTGTATTGAGTTAATGAAGCGACTATAATTATCAGTAATTAAAAGCTTATAATTACAATAGCCTAGTAGAAGTAATTAATGAAATTCTATAAAGACAAATTGATTTTTTTTCTTTACTTTTAAAACAAAATAAATTAGAGACTCAATAAAGGACATATTAATTTTCCTATATAGAGAACTTTTCTACTAAAAGCGTTTAATCTGCAGATATATAAAATAAAAAATTTATTTTTCTAAAAATTTTTCTAATATGATTGAAATATTTTATTTTTTCAGTAAACAACTCTTTTTAGATTCAAATTTTTTTAATTTTTTTACTATTCGTGTTTTAAAAAATTTATTGAGTGATGTCAAAGGCAACAAGTGTTAATTGTCGAAAAAAGTCTACACGCAAACTTAGCGTTTAGCTGAGATATTAAACGTATTAATATTCACATGAAGAACATTAGCAACTCACGAAGTTGTATCTTTGTCCATATTCCTCTCGCAACAAGATACAAAGTGTATTTATACAGAGTGTCGAGAGGCGAAAACTTGCGATTAATTTCTGGTTTATTTTACTCGCTCACTCTCGACACGAAGTAAAGAAGATGAGCTCTTGTTTGCCAGGTCGAATAAATATTTGCCCATTTTTTTTTTTTTTTTTTTGTTAAACTACATTTTTTGTAAGCGAGAGAAAATCTTATTTATCCATTAGGCGAGAAAAATAAAGATTTATTTAAAAATGTTTTTCCTTTCTCTTTTTTTCAGATCAAAAAACGAATAGACAAATAAACAAAAGTGAAAAATTATCACAATGACGAGGAAAAACACGAGATGTCAATTGTCAACGAAATTCCTTTTAACAATGTACATTGTCTTCATTGGCGAAACGAAAATTGTCGCCGCTGGTCTCACTACTGCCTCGGAACCATCGGCAGTTTCCGGTCCAGACTACACTGGACCATCGGCTGGTTCCGATGAGTGTGATTCTGAAATGGTTGGCTTTGAATTGGTCACCGGTTATGTCTACACGGCACCAACAAACATGTTGGAATCTATACCAGGCAGTCTGATGCTCACAGACTGTCTGGAGACATGTCAAGGAAACGAATCCTGTCAAGCTGTCAACTACGAAACCGGTCTCTGTGTTCTATTCAACTCCAATGCAGACAGCAATCCCGGTAAGTTGAAAATTTTCTATATTTATTATTGCTCAAAAAAAGTGAGGGAAAAAACAAACTTTTCTCTATAATGGTATCAATAGTTTTTTTAAGAAAATGACAAAAAAAAAGTTCTATCACTTTCACGCAAAAAAAAAATTTTCCTCAGTGTTACGTTCTTTCAGAAAATTATTCTCCACTTTCTTCTTTTTAATTTTAAAGATCACAATCATATTTCCAGAGAGGAATGACTTTGAACTTTTTTCCAGTTTCATTCTAAAACTGTTATGAATGAAAAGTAAATTTTTTTTAACCCTTAAAAAAAGCGTGAAAAAATAAATCAGAATTGTAAATTCAACTTTCGACTAAAATGATTTTCAAAACTGAAAAATTTGATGATGGGAAAATTTCGATTGACAATGACAAGTTTAAAATTTACATATAGACCCAAACTTTAAATATTGTTTATTTTTTGCTATTAATAATTCTAAATTTCGAACGGTAATAATAAATATTTTAATAAATAAGAAAATATTAAAATATAAATGAAAGACAAATTTAAATAAAAGCTACTCTTTTATAATCGAAATAAAAAATCAAAAATAGCCATTGCTATTGATTGATAATAATTAATTCAAATTTCTCCATTCACTTTGAAATATTATCGGATGCAGAATCATAAATCGTAACATTTACTTCTTGAGGGAACTCGAAAGATAATTTAAAATGACCCAGAGGAATGATAATCTGCTCTCTTCTCGCGGCTAAAATTAATCATGAGATAATTTATTTTGAGCCAAAGGGAAAGGGGATTCATTAAAGGTGAAAATTATTTAAATGCACCATTTTAAAAAGTCTATTGTGCTCGAGTCAATATTTGCAAAAATATTGACCTAAATCGGAAAAAACACTCAATTTTTTTCACCAAATCCCCCACTTTTCTCTCTCTTTCTCTCTCAGCCCTTAGCAATAAAGAATTAATAATTCACAAAAAAATTGATGTAAAACGAGGTGTGTGCGAACATTTTTCAACTCGTAAACTTTTGACGCAGTAAAAAAAACAATAGCGACAAATGATAAACAAAAATTGAAATACACGTTCTGTTTTTTTTCGCGAAAAATTTTTTTTTCATGTAGATCATAAAATAATGAAAAAAATATATTAAAACACATCTATGACAAATAAAATGTATCATTAATTACACGTTCCGCGATATATAAACAAGCATTTGAATATATAACCGGGTTCAATGATGCGTAAATGAAAAATTAATTTTAATGAGGAATTTACTTAATTACCATAATCATCTTATCTAATGCAAAAGAGTGTCTAAACCTTGTTATAACTAGTAATACTTCAAACGAGTTTTAAAACATCACTAAAACGAAAAGAAAAACAAAAATTGTAGATTTTATTTTTCTATACGCATGAAAAAAAATAATCTTGTACGCTATAGAGAGAAAAAAATATAAATCATCTTTCAATGTTACAGATAGTTTTAATTATTACGATTACATTTTGATTAAGCTATTTTCAATATACCGTTAAGAAAAATAAAAAAAAATTTGTTCTTGTATATACTATATGTAACAGAAAAAGTTGTTCATCAGTTAAACACGTAGAGAAACATCCAGTTTCCTTTAGTACGGGTTTTTAAAATTGATATCATAAAATGATTAGTGAGCAGAAAATGATGACAGACATTCAAAGTAAAAATTATTAAAAATACATATTCTACCAATTTTCGAATATAAAAGTAATTTTTAATACTTTTTGATAATTTAATAACTGTGAATTTTTAATTTTAATCAAGTCTTATAAGACTCGATGAGAATTACAAATATCTGAGTGAATATTTTACTATAATTGTTTTTCAAAACTTCAGGATATTTTAACTATTAACCAATATTTTTATTTATACTCTCTAAATTTGAATTAGTAAAACTTTTTGCTAATTTAAATTAGGGGCGGACTTTTTGCTTCTCAATTAGTAAATTTTACAAATATGTTAGTAAAAATTAGTATTTCTACTATTATCATTAGTAGAATTAGTAAATTTGATTAACAAATTAGTAGATTATATTACTTATTAGTGAAATTTACTATTTTAAATTTAGAGAGTAAAATTGTAAAAAAATAGATTTCTTAAAAATTTTAATTGAATTTTTGAAAATAGTCTCTTGTTGAAAAATAATTTAAAAAAATTTCAATAATAATAATAATAATAATTTTAATAATTTTAATGTAATTAAAAGTTTTGAGAATAGTTTCATTTTAATAATAACAATGTATGACCTGCATAATTAAATTTATATAAAGCATTCGCTGTATATCTAATCATGTTTAGAGTTAATCAGAATACTTTTTAGTCACGAAAAAATAAATATTCTGTGTTAAAATCAGAGAAAAATAAAATCAAATTTTTCAGTCAATGTTTTTTTTTTAAAGTACAACAAAAGTATAAAAATATCCCCGCGCATCTTTGCTGTTAAACGTTTTTATTGATCTTTGATTTAGAAATAGAAAAAACTCGTAATTAGAATAATTTTTTGTACTTGTCTGACAATCAGATGTTTTCTTAATTCTTTTAATTAATAAGAATTATTAAATTTAATTAAAAAAAGAATGTTTTAAATAGTTTAAAGTATAAAAATGAAAAATTTCTCGCTTTTCTCTTAAAACCCCATTTAATTAAAAAATTTCCCTTTTATTCAAAAATACGAAAACAAACTTTTTCGACTCGCCATAAAATTTGTCCTTAAATATAATATTTTAAAGGAATTTTCTAAAAAATAAATCGTTATCAATATTCCCAAAGACTTAAGGGGGCAGATATTGCTTTTCGTTATATGTATATATGCATGTATACACAGAAGACGAAAAGGAAGTGTGCTGCAAGTGAAATGTGTGTTCTCGTCGATTTGCCCATGCGACAGAAAAGGGATTCTTGAGTTGGGATTGTCGATTCCCTGAGTCCATCGAACTTTATTTAAATTTTCCACAAATACGATGACACACTATGCCGCTCTCTTTCCCCAACAAGAACGAAAGTTGATTTTCCTGCATGAAGCGTTCAAGAGAGAGAGAAAGAGAGTGAGTGAAAGAGAGAAAAAAGAGGAATGAAGGGAGGATTGAGAGTGCGAATACTCGAGAATCAAGAGAGGAGGGTGACAAGGGTCCCGGGTTAGACATCGAGAAGCAGGAAAACGATTTTTCGCCTGATTCCCGAACCACTGAATCACCGCTATATATTATGTGCCAGATTCGCCCTGTAACAACTGAGCTGTCAATTTTCCCCGTCGAGAAAAGAAAAAAGAGTCAATACGAAATTCGAATTTCAATAAGTGAAGTGCTCCATCGTGAATTATTTATAAGCCAACTGACAATCAAGCAACTTGAAAATGATTATATTACTTCGTGTTAATGAAACTAATATTGAGTTTCAAAAAGCCATTGAACATGCTCTGGTTTTTTTCTTTCTTTTTTTTGCTTAATTGTCAATTCAAAATGGAAATATTAATTCAAATTGAAAAATTAATGCAAATTCAAAATTAAATTTCGGATCATTTTCATTATCTTTAATCGAAACAATGCTACAGCTTCTATACTAATCATAATGGTAACTATAAATTCAAATTTTTAAAGATTTTAATTTGAAGCCATTTCAAAATTGAATTATATCTAAAAATTCACGCTATCATGCTTTTCATATCCAATTATAATTTAAAATTTTAACTAAAATTTATTTTTCAATTAATTTTTAATGGAAATTTTTTTGAGAATTCAATTATTTAAATATAAAAATAAATAATTTACTAAATTAATTTAATTATAAATTAAATTAAATTACTAAATTAATTGAATATTTCTTAACATTGAATTTTTATGCGAAATTTTATTTAAATTTCTTTAAATAATTAAATTTCTCAGATATTTTTTTAAACTTTTTGAAAAAAATTAAATTCTATCAAAAAATTTTTTTGAAAGATTGAAATCTGACGAAGAATTTTATTAAATTTTTTTTTGATAATCAAATTCGTTCCAAGAATTTTCTTTTTTTTTGAAAATCATTTAATTTTTTCAAAAATTTTTACAACAATTATTTTTTGCAATAATAAATTGAATGACAAATGTTATATTTTACGAAAATAATTGTATTCTACAATGAATTTTATTTTAATTTATAAAAAAAATTCATATTTTCCGAAGATTTGAATTCAAAGTTTTATAAATAATTAAATTCCCATAAAAAAATGTATTTTGTAAAAAAAATAATTTAATTCTTTAGCAAATTTTTATTGAAATAGTAGATGTTAAAAAAAATTAAAATGATCAGAATTTTGAAAAATAATAAAAATTTTGCTAAGAATTTTATTAAATTTTTAGAAATAATAGAATTTTTAACACGAATTTTATTATTTTTAATAATGGCAATTGATTATTAGTAGTTAAATATAAAAATAATATTGGTTTTTCAAATTAAAAATTGTTGTTAACATTTGAAACTATATTTACAGGTTAAATTGAATAGTAGTTGAAATGAAAACCAATTATTTGAAGAAATATTAATAATTATTGTATTGATATGGAGGAATGTGGTTGTTGCTTCATTGGCAGAAGTTTAGATAATTCGGTGAATAATTCAGGAATATAATTTATGAAAAATGAGAGTACACAATAAAGAAACTGAAAATTGAAAGGAGGAGGGTCAATAAGGCCTGTTTTTGGCCGCCTTGCAATTTTTATTTAAATGCTTGAAATAAATTTCCCGTCAAAGAAAAATGATAATTATAATATGGGTTTTGAATAAAAAATGGGTAAAAAATAAGGGTAAAAAAATGTTTAATTATAGATTAATTGGATCGAAACTCGTTACTCAGGGGTTTTTGGGGTCGCTGATTATGAATCTGGTGTTAGTTTTCCAAAATTCAAAATGGTGTTCGACTTTTTGGAAAAATGAATTAACTGTCATAAAAATCATTACTCGGGGTAATGATTTTTAAGCGAATTAATTTATATTTTAAAAAAGCCGTCCACCATATTGGATCCGCCATTTTGAATTTTGGAAAACTAACACCAGATTCATAATCAGCGACCCCAAAAACACCTGAGTAACGAGTTTCGATCCAATTAATCCATAATTAAACATTTTTTTACCCTTATTTTTTACCCATTTTTTATTCAAAACCCTTATTATTTAGGGGTTAATATTTTTCAAACACCCTCATTTATCCTTAAATCATCATAATTATCATTTTTCTTTGACGGAAAATTTATTTCAAGCATTTAAATAAAAATTGCAAGGGGGCCAAAAACAGGCCTTATTGACAATCCTCCTTTAAAACCAAAATCCTGTGGATCTTCAGAATGTTTTCTCTCTACTGTTGTACATCTCGACCTCTCTTTTTCTCTTCCTCTTTTTATATTCAAAGAGATCCGAAATAATTTGGCACTATATGTACACAGCTTTCATGAAAAGAAAGAAACAAAAAAAACGAGAACAAAATAACGTGAATAAATCCAACCTACAAAAATAACAAAGCAACGCTCAGTATCTGGACAGCTGGACATCAAATGGAGTTTGACATAGAGATAGAAATTGTTGTCGCAAAAACAATAGTACCATTTTGACACAGAATTTTCACAATTGAAGTACATACACATGTACATATATTTATATACATAAATGCATATAAACGTATATGTGACAATCCTCACAGAATGAAAAGTTGTATTAAATTCCCAAACTACTATCCATTCTCTTTTTATCAATTTAATTACGGTTCACGCAATATTACTCAAATTTCACAATATTGAACCAAAAAAAGAACGATTACAAAGCGAAACTATTTTCCTCACGTAGATGTAGAATAACAAATCTATCAGAAATAAGTTATATTTGGGAAAAATTCATAAAATAGGGTTTTGATTAAGAAAAAAAAATATTGCGTAAAGGAAAATATGAAACTGAAAGCAATTTCTCAGAAAAAAGAACAATATTTCACTTACTGATGTTTGTTAATTTATAATTTCGACATTTTTCATTTTCATAAATCATTAAAATACGCATACATTTGCTCAGTCGAGGTATATAATATTCAAGGGACTTGAAAAGTTATATCATTGAGAGAGACACGGAATAAATTCTTGCAAATGGTTGGGAATCTTTTTTCTTGCTGCGAGATGTTAAAAGGAAATTATTGAAATTGACGTGAATCCGGAAGTATATATACAGGAGAGAACATAACACTTTGGCCTTTTCCTGATGGCACAGAGTTGAGGAGAGTTAGAGTGAGAGAGAAGAAAATTCCGTTGTAACTTAAGCCACACGAATGGAAGACGAGGGAGAAGGAGGTTGTTTTGATCCTCTTGCGCCACACGGTCAATATGTGTGTGCAAGCTCCTTAACGTTAGGTCACCTAGTATTAAGGACCGGTATTTCAGTTAACTCTCGGTTGTTGCCGTCGTAAATCATGACGCCAGTGTGTAGTTGCCGCCGGGATACGAGAGTAGCTCCGCACCTACCCCGTAGCGACAAATTGCGATTATAAATCTTTTTGGGACTCTCTCTCTCTCTCTCTCTTTTCTCCCTATAGTGAGAGGGAAGAGTTTTTCTCTCTCGCTCCATCATCCTCCCCATTCTCACTCTTTCTCTCTATCGGAAGAGAAACTCTCCTCTATCGCGAGGGAGAAAGATAATGAGTAAGTGAGAAAAGAGAGAGAGAGAGAGAGAGAGGGTACTGCCGGTAAAAGGTCAATGTGCAAATAGCGTGGCAACTTATGTTCGCAGAGAGGGTGGGCGAGACATCCGGAGGCTACGGAAATTAAAATGAAAATTTATCTTTGACTATCTTTTGATCGCATCGCGAATCAGTTGCCGTACGATATTATTTAATCCGCGTTGTATACAACGCATTATACAAAACCTGTAACATGAGCTATGAGACGGAAATGCATATACATGTTTTATCGATAATCGCATAAAATGATACAGATTATTATTAATAATGAGATACCTGTTAATGCTACATGTTAATAACAAATGACAGTCCATTGATAACAAAACTACATACCCTCGTATTTCACAACAAACATCATTATTATAAGGGCATTCTTTTTCTATTATTCATAAATACTGGAAAACTATTCACCTTTCAGTTACACTCTTCCTCGTTATTAACCAAATAAAAAATAAAATATATATTAAAAAATTTTCATCTTTAAAGAAAAACAATTTCTCTTCTTAAACTATTTAGTTGTCCTTTTATGAAAAAGTTGAGGAGTGGGGATGCGACGTGCTTGATTGGTTACCCTTGTTGCGCGCGCAACTTTTTTTCCCCCTCCCTTTTCATTACTGTGCGCAGTGGATGAAAAGTTTGTGCACTGAGCGCACAATAAATTATGAATAAAACAGTAAATAAAAAGCCATTCGCACATAGAAAGCAGGAGTTTAATAAAAAAGCATGAATCCATAATTTCAATTACAATGGAGAAGAGAAGAATTCCGGTAGCTTATCCGCTTAGTGTCAATCTGACTTGTTTACCAAAGGGATATATAATTCATCACAGCACTTGTGAGAATCGCTCTTTCCCCCCTTCTTTCTTTCTCTTTTTATCACGATTATAATAAGACTGCGGAAATCGCCACGATTTCTCATTATGAAAATTGCTTCGTGAAGCTCTTCTTATATTCTCCTTTTACGAATCGCCATTCGCTGACGCAGGACCCTCACTGGCAACAAGTACTTTCGATTGGCCTCGTTTAAAATCGTTCTAAAAGAGAAGGAAACTTGATTTATTGCATCGATGAAAAAATCTTTCTTTTTACACAAAAGAACATTTCTTTTAAAAATCTTTCTTCACCAAAAAACAACCTTTTCTTTTAAAAAGGAAAGTTTTTAAACTTTTTTTTTTAAAGCACCCTTATGTGTAAAAAAATCTTCTTTTTCAAAAAGTCCTACTTTATTTCGAAAAAGAACAGACTTTTCTAAAAGTAAAAGAAAATCTTTCTTAATTTCTGTAAAAGAAATTTCTTATTGCGCTGATCTCATCGGAAATTTTCTTAAACTGAATTAATCCAAGGTTATTAACTTGTGCAGATGAGTTGTTGGCAATTATGCTCTCTTCCTATCGTATGTGTAAATCGACTGTATATATGGATACATCTACTTGAAGGCAATCTGTACAGAAAGTGATTCGTTTAATTAAAGAAGCAATAGGCTTTCTTCCTATAGTAGAAGAGGGGTGGGGAGGGGTGAGATGGCAATCATCTCGTAATCAAAGGTTTTATATTCATTGGAAAATCGAAGGGTTGTGAGTGGGGGAACAGAGAGAGGCGATTAAACTTTCCTGTCTCCTTTAATAAAAATAAGGGAGAAATTGCAGTGTGGATCGTTTGTCATGAAGGATCAAGTCACGCTCGGATAACAATCTTTGTTCGCTGTATACCGTCTCGCAACAAGTGTCAATTGGTTTGTAACTGCAAGTTTAAAGGCACATTCCCGTCAGATAATACATGTAATTCATCCCGCCACTTCTAGACCTTTAAGCAAAGGGGAGTCTTCTTTCTTGTTGAGAAAAGGTGCCCCTCTCTCTCTCTCTCTTTTTCTCCACTTGGAGATTTATTGAAACGTAATAGTGATTCAATCTGGTGTACCACGTTCTCGCCTCAAGATGTTCTGCTTCGCACTATAAGAGACTCTTGTGGAAATTGTTTTTGTATTTTTCTTTTTCTTTTTTTGGTTTTTTTCCTTCTTGTTCACGAACAATCTATCGTATACCTTATGTTGGCGACCAGGAGTTAAAAGGATCACGTGCATTGTCAGCGGGCGCTACCGCTCTAGTCCTCATGAATAATGGATTGCAGTATAAGTAAGTGTAATGAGAAACGCACTAATTGAATCTTCCGGAGTATAATTAATATAAACTATATACGCCCGAAGCTGCGCGCGGGTCCAGAACATTAATTAAAGTGCACGCCCTCGAAAGGCGACATTTTGATACTCGATTTTTCGTGATTTCTTCATGGGCATGAAGCGAAAGAAAGGGGGATAGATGGGAGAAAATGAAAAAAGTGAATCAAAAAAATAAATAAAAAAAATATTTAAAAAAAGGCAAATAAAAAGAAAGGGAGTGTTAATGAATCAATGTGGCAGAATTTCCGAAAAAGAATCGCAACTTTTCCGAAAAAATTTTCAGAACCAAAGATATCAAAAACGTTTCCGTAAATTCTTCTACATGGAAATGTAAAAATGAAAAGACAAAATGAAAAAGTCGTTTACTTAATTCATATGCATTATGTTATAAGAATTTTATTTTGTATTCGTCTGATTTTCCCCTTTCACTGATTTCTAAATTAGGATTTTCAAAACTTACACCGCAAAAAAATATTCTTGTTTTAAGAGGACAATTCCTCTTCTAAAATCCTCTTACATTTTATTCTTAAATTAAGAATATTACTCTTCATTGGAGATTAATCCTCTTAAAATAAGAGGACGTTTTTTTGGTCAATATACAAAAGGAAAATATGCATTAAAATAAGAAGAATCCTCTTAAAACAAGAATATTTTTTTCGGTGTAAATAATTTTCACAAAAAAATATTTAAATAATTATTAATCCCCCATCCACATTTAAATTAATTTTCACCATTTTTAAGTAAACTTTATTTCTAAAATCAATTATAATTTTTAATTTTTCTTCTAATCATTTGAATCCAAAAATTTAATTTTCCATAATTTCCATTTTTTCGAAAGTAAACTAAAAAAAATAAATTTCAAATATTAAGAAAAATTGAATTCAATTCAGTGCAGATCGAAAATAAGAGTCTGGGAAACTCAATTATTTAGTGTCAATTAAAAAATAACAGCAAAAAACAAAATATTTAAAAAATAATATTATTATAACCACAATCAGAATAAGTATAAAGTGGTATAAAGAGACTTCAATTGAAAATAAAGTGAAAAAGTGAGACCAATTTCCAAGTATACTAAATGTTGAAATATTTCGTTTTTTAGTAATTTTTTCTAATAAATATTTAAGTTTTCGGAACTTTACTTTCAAGTAGATAAAAATTAAATTCAAAGTGAATTTTTAATATAGTTTCGTTTCCAAATCAGTCTTTAGGGACTGAATTTTTTTTAAATATTACAATTTTACAAAAAAAATTGCATTTCATTAAAGAAATTTTATACAATTTTAAAGAAACTCATTTTTTGTTGAATTTTAATAAAAAATTTTGTTTTTTAAAAAATATTTTTCCATCACTTTTGAAAGCTATTTTTCACTAATTTTCATATTTATAAATTTACCCGATTGAATATTTCACGGTAAATCGTTAGGTATTAAAATAACACCAAAATGGATTAAAATAACACTAAATTGGATTATTTTAATCCTTTTTGATGTTATTTTAATACCTAACGATTTACCGTGCTTTCATTGAAATTGAGAATTCAATTATTTCCAAAATTTACAATTAAACCTCCTGAAAAGTTGATTTAAAAAAATTATATTAAAATACTTGAAAAAATCAATTATTTAAATTAAATTTTGCACAATGTCAATTATTGAAAAAAATTTTAATTTTATATTTAAAAAATTTAATTAGAATAATCATTCAAAAATAATTTTTGAAAAATTTGTTTATGGTTATACTTCTTACACTATTTTCGTGTCAAAACTTGGAAAAAGTCGAAAAAGTCGCAAGTATTGAAAATAAATGGAGAAAAGTCGTTTTTTTTAAAAAAAGTCGAAAAAAATGATAATATCCAAGGCCTGCAAGAGAAAAAATGAAAAAGAAATGAATAAAGACGAAATTAATAAGAAAGGGAATAGAAAGGGAGAGAGAAATGCCAACTATCGCGCACAAGTACTTTGTCGTTCTCTCATGGACCGCCATCAGACCAAAGTCACGATCCCCATAGTTTTCCAATGGCCCCGTTAGTTGCAAAGGCCTTAAAGTGCGAACGTGTGTCACTTGCGCTCCGCGCTCTTGGAAAACGACAATGACGAATAGCCCGACTGTCAAGTGACAGAATGGTAGCGCGCAAGAGAAAAGTGATCATTACATTCATGCACACACACACATACTCTCCCACTTTTACACAAAAGTCGAGCAATGAATCGCTATAGACAATTAATGCTTCCCGAGAGGCAAAGTCGAGAGTATAACGGTACACCCGTTATATGAAGTCAACTTGACGAATTTAAATAATACACATACGTGTCACTTGAGTAATTTATTACATTATATGTATATATACTAATATAAACTCAAAAGCCACTCATTTGCCGACAAAAATAAACTCCGTGTATTGAAAATACATTATGCAAAAAGGTAATAATAATTGACAACTGGTCTTGAAAAAGAAAAATGTATATACTCGTCATTTGCATATTATATATGTATACAAAGTAATATTCATTATTCTTAATGTATTCTGTGTGTGTTTAGCGAAACGATTTATTTTCAAATTATTATTTTTCTTTCTCTTTCAAGAGGCTAATAACATTTTGATATATATAAATTACAAATTCTAATAAGTTTAGTAATTGATAATTGAAAATATTTACTTCCATCATTGATAATAATTGAAGCTTAATTTCCGCTTTGGAGGAATTATTAATCGAAAATAATGGTAATTTAAAATATATATAACTGGTTTTTAATATCAAAAATTAATAGTAACTTAAATTATTGAAACTGGTAACATATAGAAACTATGTAGTTATTGATGAGTAAATGAGACATGATATAAGATTTAATTATTTTGTTTAAATTAATAAAAAATTAAAAACAAATTAGTAAAAATATTAGCTTTATTATTGAATGAATAGAATTTGATAGTAAATTTAGTTGTCAGCAATTAAAGCTAATAGCTATACTGAAAAAAATATTTTATTCACATAACTGACTATTGTCTATTGCCAAATAAATATTTACTTGATTTACTGGATAATATTTACTTGAATCAAATAATTTCTATTTAAAATTTAAATGAATTTTAAATGATTTAAATAAAAGTTATTTCATTCAACTAAATATTTATTTAATAACAAACAAATAATCGGTTAGTTGATTTAAGTAAATTTTTTTTCACTTATTAATAACTAAAATGAATAATTAAAACTAACAGCTTCAATTACATGGTAAATTGTTAGGTATTAAAATAACACCAAAATGGAATAAAATAACACTAAATTGGATTATTTTAATCTTTTTGGTGTTATTATAATACCTAACGATTTACCGTGTACTCGAATTACACCAAACACTACCAGAGAGAGAGAGAGAGAGAGAGAGAGAGAGAGAGAGAGTGCGACAAAACAAAATTTTAATATAAGAAATATTGAACTTTAATAAAACTTTAATAAAAGTTATATATTAAACATTAAATATACATTTACCTAACTTTAATAAATTTTAACTAGGATTTTTTAAACTTTAGTATTTTTTTCAATAAAAATTTCGCTTTGTCGCATTTTTCCGACAAATTGTGAAATACTTTTACGAAATTCAACATTTATTCTCTCTTCGTGTGCCTTTAATTATTGTTAATTGTCAGTAATATATTTCAAATTTATTGAAATTTTTACTGCAATCAATAATTTCAGTATTTGATATAAATACTTTTTAATTGAATGAAGTAAAAATTATTTGATGAAAAAAAAAAAAATATATATATATATATATATATATATATATATATATATATATATATATATATATATATACTTGCTTGTATATTAACATTTAATCGTTTATTTTAATCAAATTAATCTTCTTCAGAATAATTAAAAAGTTTCAACTGTTGATAGTTAATATTAATAAGAGTTACAACTGTTATTATTTTTAACTAAAATTATTTTGTTTTTAGTTTTCGACAAACTTCATTAATATAATCTGTAATTATTATTCGTTTATTGAAAAATTATTGAAGTCTTTTTGATTACTATTGATAAAAATAAACTTTCAACTTTAATTATTATCAATAACTAAAATTTATTGTAGCTTTAATTTTTTATAATAATATAGTTGAAATTATCGATCGATATAATTTTTTATATTTAAATTTATCAAGTACCCTTATTCGTACTTTATAAACAATTTTTTATTATTCGTTATTTGAAATTGAAAATACTTAACTTTTTTAGTAATTCCTTGTTTTTCTTTTATTGGTGCTAATTAAATTATTGATTGAAATTGATGCACAATGTAATAACATTTGGAATAAGTTTTTTCAAATTTAAAACTAATAGTTACTTCTAGTTTTTAAATTTAAAATTTTATTATTTTTAATTTTAACATTAAATTTTAAAATTAAATTAAACTTCATATGCTTCTCGAAAAATGAATCCTCTTCGAACTATTTATGGTAGAATTTATTAGTTTACGAATAAATATTCATAAATTGAAATAAAAGTCGTTTTAAGAACCTTTTAATATGACAGATAATTCAAAAGGAATATTATTTAAAATAAAAAGACATATTGGCCGTTGAGAGTAAAAGTTGTATAATAAAAGTCAAGCGAAGGATATTATAAAAGTTTTGTTTTGCAAATTAATTAATTCTTCTCATGTTCCGCATAACATGATACTCATTAAAGAAATGAATTTACGTATATTAAACGCCTTTTCTTGAAATTATTAAATGTGTATAGGAGTTTAAACTTCATTTCTCGTTGCACATGTTTTTCTCTGAGTCATGCTCCATAATAGTAGGTGTCTTATTAAGAAGTTATCTTTCAGTAACCACTATAATACTTGAGTCGGCAAGAGTAAAAGCATAAAAGCTACCAACCTGCTCTCATTAATATACATACACATATAAACACATGAAACATTTTCTTCAAAACAACCTAAGCATTAAAATTATTTATAGTCGCCCTAAATCAAGGTTTTCGAGTTTTCAACTATTTTTCTCCTTTTTTGCGCAATATTCTGAATTACCAAGAACGAAGTAAGATGTATTCTATATATTTGTTTGCAGAAGCATATATCTGCAATAGAGATAAATTTCACATTTTCGAAAAATGATACGAGAAGATATCTTTTGAGAATAGTGCGCTTCTGCCTGCCATCATATCCCTTTCGAACCATTGTTGATATCGACAGAACGAATCTTTGTCTGAGGCGTTACAAATTGGAATAAAAACGCTCGAATAATCGAGAGATCGTGCCATTTATCACAGTTCGAAGAGTTGGGGCGTAGGCAATCCAACTCTCCTAGACGGAACGAATGTTACGATCCGTCTTTCTAGTTGTGAATTACGTGTGGCATTGTAGACACTCTGAAAGAAAAAAAATAATTCCAAAAAAAAACCTACACGCAGAGAAGAATAAGATCGAACGAATACTAATCTAGTTTACAGAGCACCGAGAAAAAAAATTCTCTCGCATGATTAATTGTCAAGAAAGTATTCACTAAAAAAAGAAATACAAAGCAGAACACTGAAGAAAAGATGCATAACTAATTGAAAAATTAAAATGTTCAATACATCTTTTTTTACTCTGCAGAGAAGAAAAAAAACAGCAAAGTGATAAACTAACTTTTCCTCTCTTCATTTTCTCTCCACTGTAGAGGTGAAAAATTTGATCCAAACAATTTTAAGGTTAATTACAGCAATTAGGATGGTTGTCGTGGAACTTTGCGCCACACGTAATCGGACGCGACAAGCGCTCAGAATATAAGAAAATAAAAAAAGGAAGAGAAAAGAAAGAAGCGGAAAAGGTTGATAAAAGAAACAGCGAACGAAAAGGGAGATATAATGTTTTAAAGAGAAAGGAAACGAGAGAAACACTAGTGGCAAACCATTGCAACCGTGTTATTTCTCGTTGAACAAGGAACGACCGTGTTGGTCACGGTTTGATAGACTCTGACAGGAGCTTCCTTCAAACGATGATAGCAAGCGGGAATATTCTCCTTTATTTTTCATCATCCAAAAAGTTGTTCTTGTAAATTGCAATTTTTGTCGCGAATATACCGCAACGAATAGAATTCCGGGCGTTGGTTGGAACGTGCTGAGATCGTGATCGACAACGAGGGAGAGAGACAATGATGTCAGGTCACGATCACGAAAATTTTTGTACAATGCCCGTTATGGTTGAGGATGATGATGATGATGAGGATGATCATGGAATTAGTTTGCCAACAAGGGTAACAATCGACTTCCTCGTTTACACCTCCTTTGTGGCTAATCTGTATATTGCTTTTGTATTGTTCTTTGATTTCTCCGCTTATCTTGTTGTTAATGTTATTCTCTAGTTATTATTTTTTTGGATTTGTTTTATAAAACTATTTTTTTTCGTTTACATTTGTATACTGATTTTTAGTTTTTTATCATCTACCTCATTAGGAAAAGAACTTTTTTGCTCTTTTATGACTTCACTTCTCTTTATCCCTTTCTTCATTTTCTTTTATCCCTTTACTATTCGCTCTTCACTCCTTTTTCCTGCTTTTAGATTTTTCTTAATTTTCTCGTCTTTTACAGCTTCTTTTTTCTACTACCTTATACTTCTTCTTCTACTTATACTCTTCTTTTTAACTTTTATTTGCTGTTCTTACACCTTTAATATCTTCTTTTTTATTCTCTTCCCTTTTATTCATCTTTCCATCTACATCCTCTTATGTATTTTTCTTTTTTTTCAATTTTTATTTATTTACTGCTTTTTCTTCACTGCTTTTTTTATTTTATTTTCTGCTCTATCAGTATATTTACTATTTTCTTATCTATTCATTCTTTAATTCTCTTTTATGTTCTTCGCCTTTTAATTAAGTCATATATCGTCATTGAAAGATTATGAAAACTAGAAAAAATTATTAACTATTTTTTCTAGTTCGCATAAATTGAAAATTTACAATTTTATTGTTTTTTATATTAGTCTTCATTTTTTCTTTTCTCTATTCTTCGCCTTTTATCCCCAGGTTCTTCAACTTCTATTCTTATTTTCTCTTTTCTTTTAGATTTCTCTTTTTATTTTCTCTTTCTTTACTTCGTCTACTATTGTTAAAGTTTTCTTTTATTTCCGTAATTTTTTTCCACTTCTCCCTTTCGCCTTTTCTCATTTCTGTCTTAAAAAAAAGAGATAAGAAGAAAAGTGGAAAAAAAGCATTAAGCGTTCTTCTCTTTCAACATTCCTTGTTCACCTACAATCTTGAAAAAGTGCCATTTAGCATTGACGATACGGTCAACTAACAATAATTAGTATGTTCATCTACAAAGGAAGAAAGCGTGTTTCTCAAGTTCATGGTTCGTGATTCCGATGTCGTAAGCATTTTATTGCAATTTATCTAGACATTCTAGTTGCCATGCCGGGGCAGAATTGTTATTATGTCATTCATTGCAATTGCTTTTAAAGTGTCTTCATTATTGTAAGATTGAATTTTAATGCGGTGTAGAAATAATTTTCTTCATTGAAACAATTCCCCTGATTTTTTTCTACTCTAGTAAAACATTAATTTTTAATTCATTGAATTAGTTTGAACTGTCTCAAAGTAGAAGCAATAAACTATCATTTAAAATAATAATTTTATAATTAAATAATAATAATTTTTTGTTTACAATAAAAAATTATAATTTTTTGATTATTGATTGATTTATTGATAATAAATAAAAATGTCAATAAAAAATGTTTCTTACAGTTACAAAAATAATTATTCATTTCTTTTGTTTGTTTCCATTGAGAAAGAATCATTCGGTACAATAACAAAAAAAAATTGATGATTCTTCTTTTTTTCTGAATACGGTAAATTATAAAGTTATATTCCATGAGGTTTATAACTATAGACAGATAAATGGGTGCAAGGAAGGTGGTCCATGTCGTGAAGTAAAAGTTGGTTGCACACGTATTCTTCGAGGATGTGCAGCGAACTGAAGCTGATACCAAGTTTCCTTCGTGTGTCCAAGAGGATTTAAACTTTGTTGCTCGCGCATATACTTTTAAGCATTACGAACGAAGAGATTTCGATCTAAGTGAGAGTCGAGTTGAAAAAATAAACAAAAAAAGGAAGAAATTGTTATCACATTTTTCCTCCACTCAAATATAATAGTAAAAAAAACTTTTTTTCCTTTTTTTGTTAAAAGAAAAAAAAATCAATCCCGCAATATTGAAGAATCGATCTATCTTTCTGTTTTTTTTTAAGAGAGCACCTATTTGCGGAGGCGAATCTATTTACGGGTAAACATAAAATTCAGTTCGACTTGGACGGGTCGGTTATACGGTTTGACAAATACAAAAGACCGTCCGCGTGGAAGAATGGAGAATTCCAAAAGTGGGGGGAGGGGGAGGTTTGCCGGAACGTGCGAAGCGCACCATTTTTCACGGTTTCATTGTCCTTGATAGTCCTGACGAAGGGTCTCTTTGTGTAAAGTGAAATAATTCACTGTATATTTATATATATCTATATATATATAAATGCCCACAAAGAGAAGAGAGCGCGGTTACCAAAGAAATTTACAGGTCCACTGTTTTACTTGTAAAACGCCTCTTATTTGCGATGCATTCACGACCACAATGCGAATCGATCTTATACATGTGATATCTTACTCGTCCCCTTCTTGGCATTCTTATAGATCCTGATGTCTCCTCTTGTTTTCCCTCTTTTTGGAACAACTTTTTCAAAAATAAAAGTAAAAATCTAATTGCGGTGTTTCTAAATCTTTTATTTTCTCATACTTTTCTTTATAATGTATACTTAAATTAAAAATGTCTATTAAGTTTAAAAGTATCAAAATAATTGTATCTATCGGGATTGGAACCCTAATTGGAACCCTTAAACCTGAGAACCAATTTACAACACTGAGAATGAGTTTTCTTTTAATATAAAAAAGAAAAAAATTTTTTTTAGTATAAAATTTCAGTAAAAATTACTAATTTTAGAAAATAAAATCTGATTTTATTAGAAATTGGCTATTTTTCGAAAAAGTCTAAACTGAAAAAAGAAAACAATAGAAAATGCAAAAAAATCGGTTTTTTAAAAACTGTCCCCTATTCACATCTATACTTTATGTAACAGAAAGTACAAAACCAAAGTTACGGGCATATTTTTCTCCGTAAAATGTATACGTAAATACAAATTCAATAAATATTTCTACTTATGTGTGTGTTAGGAAAGCATTCTAGATATGTGTCACCAATAACAGTTGATCCGATGACCTTGACGACATTTCCCGTACATGCTTCAAAAGAAATTGTCGACATGTACCATTTTCAATTGAATCGATAAATAAATTACAATAATTCTTCTTTTAGCGTGCGACAAACGAATTGAAAAATTGTACAAATTTCAGGAATAATTTCGATAAAATCTCTCTTTTCTAAATAATGTATTGCGTGTGAGTTGAAAAGAAGCGCTTCTGTTTTTGTGTTATTTGAAAGAAAAAGAGATTTCCGAAAGCGATCGATGCCATATATATCGCAATGGAATGTACTCGCGCGCCATATTCTCTTCTATTTTGCGATTTGAAGTATGTATAGAGTGAGAGAGAGAGATAGATAGAGAAATAAATACCGAAACATCATTTTGAAGAAGAAAAGAGTAGAGGCGCGCATTCGACGAAAAATGAGGACACAAAGTCGCGTCTCGTCGGCCCTAATGCTCTTTGATTCGATATATATGCCTGTGTCGCAAATATTTACTGTAAAAGTATCAGCGACATATTTTATGCGACAAGTTTATTCAGTATTCGAATATACACGGTTGGTATATAACGGGCACTCGTCGCATACCAACGGTTACTATAAGGACGCGGTTGCGCGCGCGACATCGCGTAAACCATAAGGCCACACGTGCATAACGCCTGGAACCGATACATAATAATGAGGTTTTCCGTATAGAAAAAGCGTAAAAGGAGTTCGAAAAATAAGGGGACTTTTGTTTCTTTTTCTTCTTTCTTATTTTTGCAATTTTAAGTAACATAATGAGATACTTTCTGCTGATATTTGTACTATCAGAATAATACTGCATACATACAGGTGGAATTTATTTTATATTTCTTTTAATCACAACAAAATTTTTTCCAGGCTTAACAAGCAGTTTCATTTGTTACTAATCGAAGCAATATAGTAAAATTAATTGTCACTTATTCCACATTAATTTTTTATTAACAAACTAATACAAACTTCAAATGTTCCTAATAAAACCGATTTCAATAAATTAGTAGCTTTCATTATTAGAAACTAAAAACAGTAATTTTAATTCTTGGAAAACAAAAATAATAGTGGTACTAGTTATTAATTAAAATTAATAGTAAGTTCAATTATCGAACACTAAAAATAAGCTTCAATTATTTGCAACTAAAACTAATAATAATATTAATCATTAATAAAGATACTAATTAAAACTGATATTACTTTCAATGATTTTGAATGGTAAATAATCTATTTTTTAAATTATATTTTCGTAAATTTCATGAAATATTCAGATATTTTTTAATTCAGGTTTTAATTAAGTTTTGTAAATTACTCCTATATACAATTATATAAATGAAAAGCGGACAAGTTAGTTTAATTTAAATTCTCCATTTTACATAGAGTGTTGATGTTCATTTAATTTATTTATTTATATAAATTCTGCTAAAAGGACGTCTACCTACTGCAACGTTATGGAAATAAATTAGTAAAATGTCACTCGCTGACATTGTTCTACCCAGTTTTCCTTTGTCTGCATTCAAAATTTTGTTCTCCAACTATTGAGAAACACGTCTGAGAAGTTACAATAGTGTACTACTATACTTGAATAAATAATGTAACGCTCATTATGTCACTTTAAAAATTGTTTTTCTTCAAAAATTACAAGAAAAGGAATTTTTTAAATTTCGTTTCAATCTGAAATTCAAGAATTGTATTTTTAGTAATTGATGGTTAAATAAAAGTCAGACTAATTAAAAATTGTGTACTTGAAAATAAAAGAGTTTTCAACTGAAATTTGAATTTTTCGAGTTTTATAAATTTTTTCCAATGATGGCGAAAATAGAGAGCAGAAGAGAAAGAGAGTGAGAGAGGGCTAAGAGAGCTTTACCATGACAATAACTAAGCCACTGTTAATCGTGTACAAATTCTCCATGCGACAGTTCTCTCTGTTGAGTTCATGCCTCTCACTGCTATTAACTTAGGAATTCCACATTGTAACCAAAATTATCATATTATTGCATTATTGCAAATTCCAGAGTACTAAGTTTCCCCAGCAATAATTCATCACTTCGTGTCAACGAAATGTACAAACTTTAGTTGGAATCTTTTAGGAGGATATTTACTGTAATGTCAAATTGATGATTTTGGCAAAATCTTTTAATTTTGTAATTTTTAATTTTCTTCCTTTGTCTCTTGATGGCAGCGTCTTCTGTTTCCTCTTTTTTTGAAATTCAAAATAGATTCAAAATGGTAGAAGAAGTTCCTAAAAAAACAGAAATACCTAAAAGCATGTTTGGCCCAAAATGTTGAACTTATAGAATTACTATATTGTATTATTTTAACAAAAAAAAGTTTTTTAATAAGTACACTGAAACATTTTATTATTCTTATTATTTTGATATTTTTGAACTATTTTCGGTAAAATATAATTCGAATTGTAAAAATTCAAAAGTATAAAAAAATGTTCTAAAAATTAAAGTCACCCTCTAAGAATTAGTAGGAATCTTCCAATTCAACATTAATAATAAATGGGTAACTATTTACATATTCAAATATAGAAGCGTAAGTTTCAAGAAAAAATAAAAACGTCGGATAACATATTTTACGAATTTTCATTTCGGATAAAAGAGAATATTTTTGTCACTTTGTACCCGCAGGTAGTAACTATAAAGAACATTTCTAAATAGAAAAAATATTTTTAAACCCAACGCCGATTTTAAGTGATCTGTTAATTATCTGTAAATAATAAAAATTTTTAAAAATAAACTCATCCAATAATTTCGCACATGAATTGAAGAAATTTTAGTGTCAATATTCTCACATTATACTAACAAAAGTGACATTCAATTGATACTTTCATCTTAAGAGCCAAAGGAATGTCCATGCATACATTTACGGTAATAACAATATTCTCAAGGGTAAATTGTCGTCGCTGTTCGTAATAGATTCTGAAGTGTTTATTCGTAATTAAATTGGGTTGCCTTGGCACGGGGAATGTAGTTTAGTCTCCTGGTTGAGGGCTTCTATTGTGTACTCAAACATCCTCCCCTCTATCCTCCTTTTCCTTTGGGTTCCTCGAGAAGGGTTTCTCTCGTATAATACCGAGTTTCTAAGGAACGAGAGCAAGATTCCATCATTCATGACTCCTTGATTCCGTGTACAGATCACACTCTCTTCATATTATTATTATCATTATTATTATTATGTTTGTATATATAGGAATGTCACGGACATAATAATGACAAAGATGTCATTTGAAGAATGGTTAAACGTCACACTAGTCTTGGCGCGCACCGTTATTGCAATATATTATACATATAAGTGTGTATACGTGCGCATCCTCACTCTGTAGGGCCAAACAGTTCTCACACCATATTCAATGGAAGGAAAAACACGTTCTAGCACTTAGGATTCACGGAATAATTCTTAAATTTCCTACAATTTAACAACAAAATAACTGTTGATATTTCCTTAACCATCCAAAGAAGAACTACATATTCTATTACGTAATTCTCATTCTATTCTCTTTCTCTCCTTTTTTTTGTACAAATATCCTAAGTATGCTTATTACATGACTCGTCTATTTTCAGCTTCCTTATTTTAAAACACCAAAAAAATCATTACTATGCGAAAAATGAATGGAGAAAAAATATTTGGGTGTTTAAGAAAGTAGACTCGAATTTTGATTGACGGGGTAATAATAGTAACACGCAAGGAAGAGGACAATTAAGGACTATCGTATACATTTTTTTTCCTCCCTCCTTTTAAAGTTGTATTTCGACTACTCGATTGTATATGGAGTCGATGAAAAAAAGAGAGATAGATTTAACGGTACAAATGATTTCTCGTCAGGCCATCTCGCGTGTCTTTAAACGAATTTTCAGGTGGTACGTGTTGTGATCGGTTTTAATCGAGTCCTTGGAGCAAATTCGAGTCTCTCCGCAATCTCTTCCTTCACCTGGCATTCGAAGTCAATGTACCCGCCTTCCGGCGACGGAAACTCCGTACGATCGTCCTCGGACGAGGTCACCGGGAAAAAGGCTCCCCCGAACGAGTGGGAGGTCCCCCCACCCCTTCCGCTCTCCCCCTCCCATATATAGCAGAGTGGACTTACTTGCCGAGCAGCGAAGAGCGAACGGTCATCGCGATATAAAACCGCCAAGTCGTGTGGGACGCTTCTAGACTGAGAGAGAGAGACCCGAGTGACAAATTACATATATGATTCATATATGACAATTTCACACTTGAGTAAAAGAACTTGGCATTAAAGATGTTGAATGTAATAGTTACTTGTTCACTCTCATGTATAAATGTGATAATACAAAGCATATGACAAAGACTCACATTTGTATTCTATTCGTTTCTCTTTATCTTCAATATCTTAAATTATAATGTTCAAAATATAACATAATCATTTCATAATAATTGAATTGAAAGAAACAAAAATTATAAAATAGTCTTCACTACAGGCAGACTTGTTTTTTTCGTCAGGAAAAAAACTTGATATATTTAATGAATATATTCCCCTCCCTAAAACACCCTTGGTTCCCAGTCCCGAAAAGAGAAACAAGTCTTCAAAATTTTAAGTCTGTTATTAAATCATTTCCTGTAAAATATTTACTGTTACATTTCAGTTAACTGAAATGATTGATGACGTAAATTGTGTATTTTAGTTTTTTTTACTCTTTTCAACTGTTGCTTCTGTGGAAAGGGGAGGTATTTATAATAATTACTGTCCTTCCTTAAATAATGAGAAAAAAATTTAATTTATGGTATGATTAGTTAAAAATGTATTTCATGGCTTTATTCTGATTAACTGAAGTTATCATTAGGACCAGTTCCAACAACCTTGATTAAAAGTTAATGATTAAAGACAGTTTAATTGCTCACGATTGGTTGGTTAAGGATTGAATCATCGATTAATCCTAAAAAAGTAAAATCCTCTACAAATGTTAAATAAGACATTTTTCGCAAATTACGAGTTTACAAATAAATTTTGGGGTACTGCGTGCCCTAATTGTCCTTCTACGTATGAATCAGCAATGTTTTATACTGTCTAGGGATAAATTTTAAACAATATTGGTAGAACCAGGTCATAAATTAAATTGTAAATAATTGAAGATGGAATTAGATTCAATTGTCAATAAACGAAATTAAAATTATATTTAATTGTTAATATTAATAAAACTACGATTTGAGTTACGATTTGAGTTATTTGAAAGTATTCATTGCAATTTTAACTTATTTGCTAACTAAAATTAATTGCTACTTGAATTACATATTCATAACTTTTAGTTATATAAGAAGTTAAAGTTGCGAATAGTTCCACTTATCAGTTAGAAAATTAATATTTTTAATTATGATAAATTGAAGCTACGATTACATTCCATTAGCAATAATTGAAACTATAATTATATTCCACCGCAGCAACAGCTACAATTAAATTGTATTACATCAATAATTAAAATTACAATTGAGGGGCTGAATTCTATAATGTGTTACGCGCCATGTTAAGTGAATGGCGCGTAACACATTATAGCATCCAGCCCCTCAATTATATTCTGTCCGTAATAACTAATGTCACAATTAGATTTTATTAGCATTAAGTGAAACTACAATTAGATTTCAATATCTGCAAATATATTCAATTCATTCACTTCATTCACTTATTGTATAAACAAAGTTAAAATTAACTTATTAAGTTACTACGCTTCACAAGTACTGAAGCTGAATTTAGATTCAATCATCTGTAATTACATGTATCTTTAGTTACAAATGTCATGCAAATTGAAGGTGCAAATAATAAAAAATTACAAAAAATAATTACCAGTAACGAAAGTGACAGATAATTTTAATCATAACTAATCAATGGGATAATTTTTTGAAATTATCGGTGGAACTAACAGTTTTAATTAAAATTCATTGAAGTTCCGATTAGTATTGAATTGAAAGTCATAGTAATTACACATGATAAAAAATGTAAATTTACAGTAACTTCAATTAATGATAATATTGATAATCAGTTTTGATAATCCATTTGAATTAATTGCCAATAAGCAGACTAATTATATATTCAATTACTATTTAGCTACTGTAGAATAGTTTTCTAAATGTTTTACTACAAGTTTCATTTATCACTGACTAAAGTTAGCAATAATTACAACTACTGAAACTTTCAGTTTTCTATTAACATAAATATAATTAATTTTTACTAAAAAAATCAACTGCTGTCAAAATAAAAAAAACTACTACATAATTTTGTAACTAAATTTCAAATTAAAGCACGCCTAAAAATAAGTCAAAATTAATTAATTGATGTTTATACAGTAACGAACTGAAACTGATATTTTTTCAACTTTGAACAACGAACGAAATAATAAACTGCAATAAAAATAATTTATTTTCTATTGATTATTCCATTGGTCACAACTAAGAATAATTATAACTGTTAATAATTGCAGTTCATCAATAATTGCGTGAAGTACTTAAATTTCATCAACAGTTAAAATTGCCTCTCCCCACAATAATTGTGAATAACTCGAAAACCATTAAAAACTTCGAAGCTACCAATTTAACACAACATTTATTTAAATTTATTCCACCCGTTAAATTACGTAATAAACATTTTTCATAAATTATTGAACCGGATTTTTTACGATCCAAGAAAAATGCTTTTTTATTTGTGGCGAGGATTTAAAGTATACATTGGATAAATGAAAATTAGTAATATTTAATTGCAAATAAATTCTCGTTTAGAACATTCAATAAAAGACGTATAGAACTATCGATTTTTTTTAAGGAAAAGGAACATAAGCATCACTTACGCATTTTATGTACTTCGATGTTAAAATAAGTATTAATTATATTGTCTTATTTAAATTATTCAAGTTATTGTTACGGTCAAACGTTATTAATTGAAATTAATGTTGATTACTGTGGCTATTTGCTTTTGAATTAGTAAATTTTACTAATAAATAAATAAAAAAAAATTAGTCAGCTCAATTCAGTTCAGCGACCCCAAAAACCCCGAGAAACAAGTTACTTACTTGTAACTTATTAAATCTTATTTATTTTGTATTTTTTCGTCCGCCATTTTGAATTTTGACTTTAGACTTAAATTCAGCGACCCTGGAAACCTTCGAGTAAGAAGTTTTAAGTAAATCTTATTAATTTTTAATTTTTTTCGGGCGCCATTTTGGATTTGCCATTTTGAATTTTGAATTTAGAAATTTTGACTTTATATTCGAATTCCCAAGCAACAAGTTACGAGTAAATCTTATTGATGTTTAATTTTTTCGTCCGCCAGAGAAGAAAATGTATCTTGATACTTTTTTATGTTTTAATTTTTTTGTTTCTTTTTTCTTAGCTGTGGGAAGAGTTTTATTAGAGCTAGTAATTTGAAAATTTTAGAAATGTGAATTACTTTCAGTGTTATGAAGGCTTTAATGCACTTGTGGTATAGCGTATGTACCACTGGGCATTAAAGGGCTAAAGTTATTAGCAGTTTCAAGTATTAATTACAAAACAGACTAAAAGTTTCGATTACCAATAATTGAAGCTACCGGAAGATTCAGTTTTCTATATAATTATAAATACAATTAATTTGATAACACAAATATCAACAATGAATCCGTCAGAACGGTTAAACAATTAATATTATTTCCAGCAGATTTAAAAAATTGGTTCACCTGTTGAATTGCGTAGTGAACATTTTTCATAACTATATTAAATTGAATTTTTCCCTGCTCAGAAAAATATGATTCTTTGTCCAAGGGTGGAGATTTAAAGCAGTATCGCACAAATGAAAACAAATAATATTTGCCTACAGTTGAAACTGCGTTTCTCCTCAGAACTTTTAATACAAGACGTAGAATTATTGAATTTTTATGAAAGATGGAAAAAAGCAGCATCACTCATACATTTATATATATATTTACTTGAAAGTTGAAATGGTATAACTTGTTTTCTTATTTTCCACAAGATTGTAGTAAGTATAGCGAGAGAATCTTTTCCTCGCGGTAAGTAGCTCTTAGAGTTCGCAGGAAGGGCAACTATGGGTGTGCGATTTCTTTTTGCGTATGCTGAACTAGACGAGGCATTGCGTGTTGGTTCAGAGCACGGTTCTGAATACCGAAGGGCCGTGCTACACGTTGGATTCCAAATAGCCGTGGGAAGTATCGTGATCCCGACTCCTTGAGAATACTAAATGTGTGTATATATGTATATACACAAACAAGTATAGAGAAAGGTACCTTTAACGTATACCCGATTAGACGCAAAGTGAAGAGTTGGAAGTTACTTCTAGGAACGTACGGTTTAGATACAATATCCCTATCCTATTCCATCCTATCCGATTCTGCATACGTGTCGCCAAACGACAACGTCACGAATAACCAACCAAGATCATTCGTGTTCACCAGAATTTATGGGGTTCACTCGACCGGTATTCTGTCTCTCTCTGTCTCTCTTTCGTCAACCCTTTACTCTCTCTCTCTCTCTCCTTCCCTTGGCTAAATTTGCATAAAGCCACGGCTAATAGTTTTGAAGATAAGCAGTATATAGAAGAAAGTTGAGAGCGACTCTCGTCTCGTGCCACTTAGGGAATCGCTACGTCTTCCTATATATGTAGATATAAACAGCAGTACTTGTTGGGGGAGGTAAATGAAAAAATTCCACTCTAGCGTCATTTACCATTGAATGTTTACATTAATTCTTGAACTCGACTAAACGATTTCTCTCTTTTAGAAAAAGTGCGAGCGCACTACTGCTTATTTTCTGATTTGACTTTAAAGACTCGTTTGCTGGGATGAGACGACACGGTCTCTCTCTCTCTCTCTCTCTCTCTCTCTGTTTCGCATTAAGGAATTATTTTCCCGTTATCGAATCGAATTGTTGGCATGCACGATGTTGCATACTACGCATCGTTGCACCTACTGAGAATTAGAAGTTTCCAGTTGTCATTTTGCGCGCACATTTTGCCGACAAAATATCTCTTGAAATACGTTTCTAACAGTTTGAACTTTGCAGTTCCAGAAACCTCGTTAACACGTTTGCTCTCTGCCATCATCAGACACCTAATAATTCACTTCTCTACACAGCTACTTTACTTGATTTTCCAACTTATTCATTCATTATGCGAAGACTGCTTTACATTTTCTATCCAATAATATTTTACTATTTTACAACTGAGCTTCTATTTTCTTAATCATAGAGGAATTTATTTCTGGTTTCTATTATCATTTAATGATTCTGTAAATAGAAGAGTGAAAATCGAAAATTGCCATGGAATTCAAGTTTTAGATATTGTTAAATTTATCAGACGAGATTAGAATTCAATGTTTCGTTCAATTTTTCAATTCTTAAGTGTTATTATAGTATTTTCGATTATGAAATATGAATAGTTTCAATTATTTAAAATATCATAAAGCAGTAGCTTTAATTAGTAATAGTTCCAACTACTTTTCAGTTTCACTTATTAATGTATGCAGCCGACATGATAGCTTCCATGTCAATAATTTAAAAAATTCATACCTTTCATTAATTCTTCAATAATTTCCAGCTTCAATTAATAATAGTTTTAGTCATTGCTTCAACTTTAACTTTTAAAATTTTCATATAATCATACCTGCAAGAATTAATAGTTGCATCCAATGGTAACTTCAATTATAAATTATAAATAGTTGCAAACAATTTTAGTTTCAGTTATTGATAGATTCAACCAATTGCAGCTTCAATTATTCACAGTCACATCCAATGATAGCTTCAGTGATTAATGGTTGCAACCGCGGTATTATTGTAGCTTCAATTATTTACTGTACTAAGCAATTCAGCGAATTAAATTTTTCTTTGTTGTCAAAATCTGTAGCCTTAGTAATGGAAATGATTGCGATAAATTCTTAATTAGTCACAGCAATATTAATTATGTATTTTCTTTATAAAAATGTTTATAAAAACACTTATATCAATATAACTTACGAAAATTCTTCCTTTCGGACATAGCAGCAAATTTTACTCACCTGAAACAAAAAATATTTATTATTATCAACACTAAAAAATTTTTCAAAATAAGTTATCGACAAACAATATTATTACTACAGTGATCTTAATGTTTATAAATTATAACAATTGAAAGTACTATAATAGTTTCAAAACTGTTAAAGTTGATTATTTTGATTTCTGGCAATAGATTAAATTATTATCAACTTTTAGTAGCAATTAAAAAAAATAGTATTTCCCAAAACCTAAATTTAATAATCGCAACTAATATTGAAACCAATTGGACCATAAATGATTTAGTAATCATTTATGGTTATTATTTATTTATGGTTATTTTTTATGCTACAAACATTAGCATAGTTTATCCATTCCTAGTCTCAAGCAATTGTAGCTCCATCATTATATCCTCCACCAATGGATTAATTGAATCAAATAATTAAAAATCCACTGTTGCTTAAATTATTTAAAACAATCGAAAAATCTTTTTCAAAAACGAAAAATTGGAAAAGTCTTGAATTCCAGTAATGCTCTACGTGACAAAGATGTCTTAATCAGAATCCAGGTCATTTTATGCAAATTACCATAAAATTCCAATTATTTTTGTTACTATGATTCACTATTTTTTCGCCTTCTTTCTGCGTGAAAACAAGTGAAAAGAATGTTAAGTAAAGGCCAAATGGAATTCCAGTTAAAATGCCTACAAAAGCATCATACATACATATATATACAAAAGAGGAAAAAGAAAAATAGTACAAACGAAAAAATAAATAAACAAACAAAACTTATTTGTGTTGTTGTCGCATAAATAATCAAAGGGGAAGATATACTCACTAGAGAGAAAGATTTTCTTACCTGTTTTTTCTCGCTCTCCCTTTTTGTTGAGCTTAATACTATTCGATTCTGGAATTTAATGAATGGAACAATTGGAGAATACAAATTAGAACGTTGAGGGCGAGAATGAAGGGAAATACAAACGGAAATGGAGACTATGCGGTGTTAGGGGAAACATTTTGTATTTGCGCGAGTTTCCTTTGCCTCCCCCTTCTCCCTACCAATGGAAGGCATGCTTCTAATTTGCGTGCATGCAACTCCACTGCAAGAATTTAATACTCGAAACCGCGCCCAGAAACACAACGCGCTTGGTTGCCCATGTGCTCGACACGGTGAGTTACACGCACGCGACTCGTCGACGACCCGCGGTGTGTTCACACACAAACACACACAAATGAAGCGAGAATATCTGCGAGCCTCGACTATGTGTGTGTGTATTATCACACGCACAGAGGAAGAACCTCGTCCAATAACGTAATTACTTTTCACGGTTCTCCGGAAGCTATTCGCACCTCGTAGATTGAAGCGCACCAGATGAATTGAATATTCGGTGGACGTAGCCTTATATCAACAATAACTCACATACGTGGTCTATATAAGTTCCATTCCTATTAAATTCTACACTTTTCTAAAAAACTTCCTCATTTAAAAAAAACGTCTTTTCTAATTCTCTTTGTTTAAAACAAGTCTCTTTTAATCCTCTTTTTTTTAAATTTGACACCAAAAAGTTATTTCCACTTATATATTATAAGAGTACAAGACAAAAATTTTTCCCACAAAAGTATCATTTAGAAAGTAAGGGTAAATTATATTTTTCCACACACGTACGTATATTATAACATTGTTATAATAAACTTTGAGCAAAAGAAACTTTGCTGTTTAGAAATGTGTTTTTAAAGTTTCAATGCGGTAATTACAGTGTCTAGTTAAAGGGGGATATTTTCCATTTAGACAAAATGCAAAAGTAGTGTTTCTTCTCTCTCTTGGGCAGCTTACAGAATGAAGTAAGTACCCAGCCCTGATTCGAGATTGTTTTCTAAGAACTGTACAATATGCGTGCATGCATGCTCCTTTCCGCTATGGTTGTTTTTTCTCCATCCTCCTCCTCCTCCTCTTCTTCTTCTTGTTTCGTGCCAATTTACAGGAAGGAAAATGTATGATAAGGGAAAACATGTGTTTTTTTTATTCTAAATACACGCGTGCAAAACTATGACTCCATAGACTATTATATTGTATACACGTATAGAATACAATATAAAAAAAGAATAAATAAAATGTAGAGAGTTAACTTCCCAGTGGAAGTTGAAATAAGGAAGCGAATTATATATGATGGATAATGATAGATGCTATTATCGTGGTATTTATAATAATTTATAATAAACAGAAGAAAAGGAAAGAATTGGAATAGCAAGTGGTTGAACGAAATAGTTAATAAGTGTAGTCTTCATTCGGTAGCTACAATCGTTGATGATTATTATGTTATATGGTATATATTTAATCGGATCATTTAGTTTCATTTTCCTGTATTCAATTCGATAACAATTTGTAGTGATTTGATAATGTGTAGGTAAATTGAGTGACGATTGTCGGGAGAATCTACGATTGTTAATATGAGTGAGAGTGGGAGAAATAGAATGAATGAAAGACTAATTATAATCGACGAGACATTTTATTTCTGGACTTACTCAAGTAAACTTTAAACTACATATATACTATTGAATATAAATTTCATAAAATTATAAAAGGATTAAATATATACATATATTAAAAGTAACGGAAACCACGTTTTTAAAAGGTATTTATTTATATATTTGTAATAATTGTAAAAATTCAAATTTAGATAAATAATTAATATTTCATCGCTAAAAAATGTTGTAGCGTGGTTTTCTTTGATGTGCTTTAAAAAAGGACTTTAATCTCTAATCCCCGGATTGATGTCCATGCGAATATCTTCACAAATTTACCAGAAGCAGGCGAATGTTCAATAATATCACGGGAAATATTGGTGGACGATATTGTGAAACTTCATTGTTAACAATTCACGCTGCTTGAAGAATATCATCGCAAATAACATCTTGCACACAGTGAGTTAGCGTGATAACGCTTAAAATGGTATTATCCTTTTATATTTCATTTAGTTTACTTGATTATATAATTTGAGCAAATTTATATTATTATAAAAAAAAAAAAAGGAATGTTATTAATGGAATGTATGTATGTGTATGAATTTATGTATGAGTTTAAATAGATGTAATATTTGATTATTGTTTAAATTTATTTATTTAAAAATATTTGTAATATCACAACAAATTTTAAAGTAGTAAAATTATACACTCGCTAAGTAGTTTTAAATAATAAATTTATATTATGAATTTTAGACAATTTTTATTTATCGAATAATATTCGAAAATTAGAATTTCAAAGAAATCATTTCATTAAGTAGTTTTAAATAAATAAATTTATATTATGAATTTTAGACATTTTTATTTATAGAATAATATTCGAAAATTAGAATTTCAAAGAAATCATTTCATTAAGTAGTTTTAAATAATAAATTTATATTATGAATTTTAGACATTTTTATTTATAAAATATATTCGAAAATTAGAATTTTAAAAGAAATCATTTCATTTGGCGCTCAACGTATATAAAGCTGTTCAGGACGCTTTCAAAGTCATTGTTTGTTTTTGCTTATGCCTCTGTCTATTGTATATGTAATAATAATAGTCTTGTTTTGTGTGATAAATACTTGTAATTGGAATTGAATATTTTGTTTCGTGCTGATTTTATGCTAAATTATATTGTGATTTTATTTTCTTGAATATTGTATAAAAATGTGGTCAAATTCAGAGTTAGATAGAATGGGACGAAACCGAGATAAATTTAAACGATACAGAAAGATTTGTTGAGAAATAATACATTGGTTTGGAGAATTGAAGCATTGGAGAGAGAAGTAGGAAATTTAAAAGAAATTTTGTATAGAAAACAACCGTTCCAAAATCAAAGTTTATTTAATAATCATTATGATTCAGGTTTTTGATTTGCCGCGATCAATAAAATACGAAATGACATTGCCTAATTTTTCGGGTTCATTAGCAGACGATCCTCAGGAATATTTGAGGGATATTGATCAATATTTAACTTTTTAAACGAGTTCCAATTGACTATGCACCAAAGATTATACAATCTTCCTTGGAGTGGGTACGCGCGTGTCTGGTTCGATGCTAATCGTTATGATATGGCTAATTTTCCACAATTCTGTGATCGTTTTAGAGAGGAGTTTTTATCAATCGATGCTCAAGATCGACGAAGGGATATCTGGAGAAATAAAAGTTATGACGCGAGTGAAACTTTGGTTAATTTTTTTATAATCAAAGATCTGAAGGAATGAAAATTCAACCTCCAATGACGAATTATGAAATTAATAGAATTTAAATATCACAATTACCATCGCGCGTTCAGATAGCTTTGGCGGGGATTGACTTGACTAATGTTAAACAAGTAGTTGGTTCACTAACTAGAATTGACGATGCAAATGTTGTAGAACAATATAATAGCAGACGTGGTAGTGATCAATTTCGGTCAGCCAATACAAATGAACGTTATAGCAGTCAGCGAGGTAGTGATAGTGGTGCTAGTTCTTATCGGTTGCCTCCGACGGTACATAATGATACTCGTCGTACAAAATGATTCACAAAAAGTAAATAATCAAAATAATCGAGATGAATTTTCGCGGAATCAAGGACCAAAGAAATTATGCAAGCAATAATCAGTATCGGGATAATAGAGATACTAATTTTAGTCAAATAAATCAAAATCGAAATGATGATCATACTAATAAACAATGGCGAAATAATAATTCAGATCAAAATAAAAAGTCTTATAATCGGGTCGCGTCCATTGATACAAATCATGATTCAAGTAGATCTCTTGATGGTGATGATTTGCAAAACCTCGCGTGTAATATCGCTGCGATTGGAGAAAATAATGATGCAAGAGAGGATCGTGATTCGATTGTAAATCAGACTGATCAATACAGTCATCAGTCACAAATACGGGAAAATAATATTGAACAGAATAAAGATCATATTTCTGGAAACGAGTATCTGACTCGAGAGACATAGGTCCTGCTCCGAGTCATTATAATTAATAACATATAAGGACCTAACACATGATGTAGAATAATAAAGATTCAACAACTGGTATTCAGAAAAAAGGTTCGCGAAGTCCAAGAATTACGTTTATTAAAATGGGAATTCAGGTACAAGGCTTTGTTGGATACCGGTAGTCAAGCTACATGTATGTCGCGTATTATGTTTGAAAGACTTGAGAATATTTACCTTAGTAATGATCAAAAAGAAACCTGGGATATTATGCCCGTGAGTAACATGGCAATTACTGCTGCTTTCGGAAAGCGAGTTTGTAAAATATCGCAACAGGTGTATATGACTATAAACATAGGTAATAGAGAATTTAAAACAATACTATTGGTGGTACCCGGTCTTGCGTATGACGTCATTTTGGGAACGGATTGGCTCGATGAGTATAGCGTAAATATAAATTATGAAAAAAAATCTATTTCATTGAATGGTGATGACATTTGTTATCGCAGGTTTCATTTAATGCACAACTTCCTAGGGTATCGCATGATTTGGATACGGTGCAAGTAAACAATGGCATTCATCTTATCACTAGAGGCCGATACTGGTGATATAAATGATTTATGTTGATATGGATGATTCAAATCATTTATTTGATACAGTATTGTCAAATGAATTTTTTGATGAATCTACAATAGTTGTTTCTGCATGTATTCAGGTTATTCCTTCAGAGGTGCTTGATGAATCATTGAGCGAAGTAACGTTGTTAGAAGAGTAATCAATTGATGAGATTGAGGGACTTAATTTGTAAATTTTCGAATGTATTCTCGGAAAATCCTGGTTTACTAAAAAATTTTGAGTTGGATTTATTACTGACTCATACTCAAACCCGTTATTCGAACATCTTATCAGATACCGATAATTTACAATTCACAAGTGAGTCGGGAATTGAACAGATTGATTAAACTTAAATGTATAAGGATTGCTGCAAGTAAACATTGTAATCCGATACGTGTAGTACCAAAAAAGGACGGCACTGTTAGACTTTGCTTAGATGCGCGACAAATAAATAAATATCTAGAGGCTGATAATGAGGGACCTCCGCGAATCGAAAATATCATACAAAGACATCACGGTAAGCGTGTATTCACTATCATGGATTTGTCAATGGGTTATCACCAGATTAAACTGTCTGAGAGATCCGAGCAGTACACAGCATTTGTAATCGAAGGTCGTTGTTATGTGTTTTGTCGAATGCCATTTGGGCTTAAAATCGCTGGTTCTGTTTTTATACGCGCAATGAATGATGTTTTCGATGAAAGTTTCTCATGACTTTTTAATAATATATGTGGATGATATTTTAATTGCATCCACAAGTATAGAACAGCATTTCATAGATATAGAAAAAGTTTTGTGTAAATTGTCGGAATTCGGCTTAACTGATAAATTGAGAAAAACAATGTTCTTTCGTGAGGAAATTCCATATTTAGGTATTATTATGACACCTCATGGAATAAAACCTGATCCAAAAAAACTGGAAGTATTACAACAGACTCCTGAACCAACTTCGCGTTTGGAATTGCAAAAAGTACTAGGTGTATTCGGATACTATCGACGCTTTGTTACTTCATATGCAAATTATCTTGATCCTTTTTCGCGAGTTGTTAAAATTCAAAAATAAAATTTCGTTGGACACAGGATCATAGTCGAGAATTTGATAATTTGAAACGTAAATTTTTGGCAACGGTACCGTTAAGTAATTATCTTCCGGATAAAGTATTTCGATTACAAACCGATGCATCGAAGCGAGGTATAAGTGCAATTCTGTATCAGTTGGATGACGAAGAATGTGAGCGTATTGTCTCTATAGTAAGTCGCTGCTTGACGCGAGCTGAAATTCATTACACTGCCACGGAACTCGAACTTTTGGCAATAGTTTTTGCATTGATCAAATTTCGCGTGTATCTCTTAGGTCAATTTTTTTATGTTGTTACTGATCACGCGGCACTGACATTTCTTCTAAAAACTCCCTATCATAACTCAAGGTTAATGAGGTGGTCGCTATTCCTTCAAGAATATCCCTTTCAAATCCAGCATTGCAAAGGGAAGGATAATATAGTCGCTGATTATTTTTAGTCGTGCATTGCCGGATTTGAATGCGAATGAGGGGGGAGAGGATGTCATAGTGTCTTATCTTTCTAGTTGTCGTGATTTGCTTGATGATAAATTTGATGGTGAGAGGGATGAATATCGCTTCAATTAATAAAATTGATATCCCGGAATTGAGAAACATTGGTAGATGGCAGAGATTAGATGAGTCTATTTATGAAATTCGAATGAATATTGACAATGAAAAATACAATAATAATTATATGATATATGAGGATATTGTGTACTATCGAAAAAATAATGATAAGGTTTGGAAATTAGTTGTTCCTGTTAGTATGCAGAAGAAGTTGATTTGCGAGGTTCACGAATCTATGGGACATATGGGATCTTACAAAACATATGCTGGATTGAAATCTAATTATTATTGGAAGGGAATGCAAAAAGAAGTAAAGAAAATTGTCGTGGCTTGTGACTTATGTCAGAGAGTCAAAATTTCGAATTGTTCATACGAAGGGCAATATATGCATGTTGTGGGAGAAAAAGTAAATGATCTTTTATGCATAGATTTCTTTGGTCCTTTGCCCTCGTCAACTGGTGGAGTGCAATATATTTTAGTAATATTAGATGCTTTTACCCGGTATGTAACTCTCTTTTGCGATGAAACGGGCGACAACTCAATCTAGTATAGTAAAATTAAAAAAAGTATTTCGAAGATCATGGCAAACCAGATCGAGTGTTATCCGATCATGGAACACATTTTACGTCTGGGAAATGGGAAACTTTTTTAAAATGAAAATGGGGATTAAAAGAATTATGTGCTCAATTTCGTCATCCTCAATCTAATCCTTCTGAACGCGTGATGCGTGAGTTGGGTCGCTTGTTCCGAACTTATTGTCATGATTTACATTCTCGTTGGGCACGTTACATTAACAAAATAGCAGAATGGATAAATTTATCAGAGAATTGCACTACAGGTTATACACCTTATGAATTGCAATATGGGGTGACTAAGAGGGATAAAATTCGCGATTTGTTAAACTTTCCACCTGGAGTTGATGAGTCTCGAGAGATAAAAATTGAAATTGCAAAAGAACGAATAGAAAAAGTATGTGAAAAAAGACGAGAAAACCCAGCATCGATTCAGTAGTTTTGCGTATCGTTGAGGGAGAATCGTGTTTTACTGAAAAATTCCACATAAGTCGGATAAAGAAAATAAAGTAATATATAAATTTTTTCACATTTATTCTGGTCCTTTTAGGGTAAATAAAGTCATCAATCCTAATGCATTTCAATTAAGTGATTTGCAAGAACCTTCAAATATTGTTGGGACGTACAACCGAATTGACATTAAAACCATATAAAACTATTAATGTGAATTAACCAAATCAGTGTATTGTTTGTACATAGATATTTTTAAAATTATTTATGTTGAATAGTATGATTTGCGTATGTGCATGATTTTTTGTGTGTTTTGAAAATATATAATGACTATTTATAAATATAACGACGAGAAGTCCAATTTTATAATCGAATGGATCTAATTTTAATGACAAATGTTTTTTCTTTTTGTAAAAACTGATTGACGACGCTAAAATTATGTAAAGAAATTGTCAGAAAGAATGTGAATTTGTAATATTTATTTTTGTTATATTTTTATAAGATATTGAAGACTCAAGACTATATAATAGTATTTCGCTCCAATGAGGGGGATGATGTAGTGATTTGATAATGTGTAGGTAAATTGAGTGACGATTGTCGGGAGAATCTACGATTGTTAATATGAGTGAGAGTGGGAGAAATAGAAATGAATGAAAGACTAATTATAATCGACGAGACATTTTATTTCTGGACTTACTCAAGTAAACTTTAAACTACATATATACTATTGAATATAAATTTCATAAAATTATAAAAGGATTAAATATATACATATATTAAAAAGTAACGGAAACCACGTTTTTAAAAGGTATTTATTTATATATTTGTAATAATTGTAAAAATTCAAATTTAGATAAATAATTAATATTTCATCGCTAAAAAATGTTGTAGCGTGGTTTTCTTCTTTGATGTGCTTTAAAAAAGGGACTTTAATCTCTAATCCCCGGATGATGTCCATGCGAATATCTTCACAAATTTACCAGAAGCCAGGCGAATGTTCAATAATATCACGGGAAATATTGGTGGACGATATTGTGAAACTTCATTGTTAACAATTCACGCTGCTTGAAGAATATCATCGCAAATAACATCTTGCACACAGTGAGTTAGCGTGATAACGCTTAAAATGGTATTATCCTTTTATATTTCATTTAGTTTACTTGATTATATAATTTGAGCAAATTTATATTATTATAAAAAAAAAAGGAATGTTATTAATGGAATGTATGTATGTGTATGAATTTATGTATGAGTTTAAATAGATGTAATTTTGATTATTGTTTAAATTTATTTATTTAAAAATATTTGTAATATCACAACAAATTTTAAAGTAGTAAAATTATACACTCGCTAAGTAGTTTTAAATAATAAATTTATATTATGAATTTTAGACATTTTTATTTATAGAATAATATTCGAAAATTAGAATTTCAAAGAAATCATTTCATTAAGTAGTTTTAAATAATAAATTTATATTATGAATTTTAGACATTTTTATTTATAGAATAATATTCGAAAATTAGAATTTCAAAGAAATCATTTCATTAAGTAGTTTTAAATAATAAATTTATATTATGAATTTTAGACATTTTTATTTATAAAATAATATTCGAAAATTAGAATTTTAAAAGAAATCATTTCAAATTAATTATTACCCTGGTACGAATAATACAGTAGCTGCCACTATTAATAGTTTCAAGCAATAACAACTTTAGGAATAGTTTGTTGCATACTTACAATTATAACAAATTAAAACTATTAATGCTCGTAAGTTTAGTTAATGGACATTCCATTATTGCAGAGTTTTAATTAGTTATAGTCTTCAAAAATGAGAATTGTAACGAATAACTATTTACAATTATTAGCTTTTAGCATTAATAGTTAAAATGACAACTGTTTGCAACTATTAATAATAAAAGCTAATAGTAAACATGTAGACCATTTTGTTCAATTACTATTATAGTCTCAGCTGTTTTGAAAATAAAAATTGCAGCCAAATAATAATTTTTACCAATATTAGCATAAAGGGTATCAGGGTTTAGTCAACAATAATATTAATTATTAAGAGTTAAAAATAAACATTTTCCATTATTAGTCATTCTAATAAATAGCAGCTTCAATTCTAAATAGTTTTAATGGTATCACTATTTCATTATCAATTGGAATCATTCAAGCTTAAATATAGTTAAAACGACACCAATCTTCAAGATAGAATTATGGTTGTAAAAATCACTACATATGACTACTACACTGCAAAGAGAAGTATCTTAATTTAAGATGTTTTTGGTTGGCATTTCTAAGATGTTTTGGTAGACACTTATTATTTATTTAAAGTATCTTAATTTAAGATGTAAAAAGTATCTTCGTAGACATTTTCAGCATACTTTTTGGAAAAAAACTTTTAGGGGTATAACTCTGGTTAACTACATTGATTGACACTACAAACAACTACTGCTAAAATTAGTTGTAACTATAAATAATTGAAAGTATTATACTGAATGTAATAACTATTCACAATTAAAACTACAAACATTTGCAATTATAATTACTTGAAACTATCAATAATTGAAGCTATAATTCATTGCAATCAGTAACATTTGAAGCTATAAATGATTAAAGCTTATACCATAAATAGTTGTGGATACAATGAGTTGTAACTTTAACTACAATTAGTGCTAGAATTGGTTGAAACTATTATAATAATTAAAAAAAAAATTTGTCAAAAGATATCAAATTGAGACAGAAAAAGAATCAAAAGTGTACTTTTATTTTTAATTTCTCGATAATTGAAGTTGCAGTTGCAATCAGTAAATATAATAACAATTAATTGAACTCGAATAGTATATATTTAGTGCTTGAGGAAGAGATTGATGTGTGTTGCTATTTTTATTATTTGACATGAATTAAATATATTTTGCATCTCTTTTTCATCCGTATGGGGCGCGCTTGAACCTGAAACCATTCTAAATGTCTCTCGTATATCAAAGATCACATGTACAATCGATTCAGTGAGGTGCATAGCTTGATATAATGGACGTATCGTATCGAACAGTTCATGTTTTGTAGTATATTCTCAACCTCACTGGCATTTTCACATGAATCGTGATGCGCACTACATGATCAGGATCTATCAAATTTTCAACTAAACCGGAAAATGAATCACTTATACATGCTTATAATAACATTTGAGCGGGAAAAATTCATTATGTTATCAATTCGACGATTAAAATCCATCACACCCCCTCTAGTGGAATATTTATGATTACATGTATTTATAAATATATACATACAACTTATTTATATATATATATATATATATATATATATATATATATATATATGTATATATTTAGTTGAGGGATTAATTCAAAATTGAAAATATGCTCGAAATCAACGCTATGTACGTGTCCAATCTGTACAAAACTCATTTAACGCAGCGCATAACCGTCGGGCATATACCCCAGTGCAATTAATCCATGTTATACGTTAAATTGCAAAATTAACGTTGATCAATTATTCGCAACAGTGGATATCACATTAAAATGAAGCGGCACTGGACTCTACGTAAATCATGATCCTATCGTACAGTCGGCGAACTCGGTTCTTTTCCAATTTATCGAGCATATATTATACTGACAACGATGTAATTTATGAATCTTGCTTTAACTCGACAAAAAAATAAATAAAATAAACTTTCATCCCCTAAGATGGCAAGTAAATTTTGTCGAATCTTGTGAGACGTTCCATTTTGTGAATATTGTGGACTTTATCTTTTATAATCAATTATCCTCTAATAATCATATGAGAAAAGTATGGATCAAAATTGGGTTTTGAAATGGATTTTCTTTATATATACTCTTGGAAAATAAATTCACAAACGACTCTAGTCTAACTGAATCTGTAATTGTAATATTATACGTGATCCATCCCTGTTATACAGAAGGAGTATTCCCGGAAGTGAGCTCGAATCACCATATAACGTGTATGTATCATTTTTCAAAAAAGGCTAAAAATGTACATATATATATTTTCTTGAAGCAAAAGAAAATAAAATCCACTGATAATTGTTATCATTTGACTTGCAATGATGCTATTCCCTTGAAAATGGGGCAACGTACTGTAAAATGAGAGACGTGACCTGCCAAAAGCAGATAATTGAACAGCTTGCCTCGAGAAGATCGATGTCTCCCGTACACTTGGAAATGTCCCTACGGTATTAAACTGGCAAGTGAAACTTTCTCGCTAGTCACCGATCGAATCTGGCATCACTTCGGAGATTAATTGCTATTTCCGCGTATATATAGAGAAAGGTGATCTCCTCCTCAAGGAGATGCGACTACTATCGTGTGCAAAAGCAGCATTGCTGAACTAAGCCCTTTGATGTTTGATCCTGTTTTAACTCTTCAAATATTGATATAATTGCCACCAACATTAAAATAGTTTTCGCATTAAACAAATAAAAGCGAGAACACCAATACTCCGTGCACATATATAGTGGTGAGCATTTATCTTCCTTCCTGAGAGATCATTTCTCTTCCTTGCCTTTACTTTTCAATTAACATTGTTGCTAACACTGTCTGGAATTTGAAAGCTATGAACTAATTTTCTAGTGAAATAGCTTTTCAAAGTAATTTTTTGTTACTTGTTCGAGGATCTGATTTAAATATAGCAAATGTTTGCAACTAATAATTCAATCCTTAATTAAATCCATGGCAATCATTGTTAACAAAAAACATCACTGCTTGCAGTATTTAATAATTAAAAGTATTATTAGTTGCATCTAGCAAGAATTGAAACCAACTGGTAAAAACTGTTAATAATTGAAACTTCTATTGATTCCAATTCAAACTATTCAACCATTGATCGTAATAATGAATGGAAGCTTCCATTATTTGAAAGTATTAATAATTTATGCTTACAATGGCTGCAATAATTAACCAATAATTAATACTAGTTGTAAATGTTGTTAATTGTTGCTACTGTTTCTTGAAGCTTGTTTAACTATACTGATTGCATCAATTAATAATTAAGGTTTACATGGGTGAAAATGATTAAAACAGGGTTGTCATAGGTCACGGAAGTCAAGGAAAAACAAAACTTAAATTTTGTGGCAATCCCGTAACTGACTTCTTAAATGATAAATATGACTGAAATTGTCTTCCTTTCACCAAAATAAATTATTCTGTTTATAAACATCAAATGTTTTGAATTCTGTAAAAGGCTATTATATTACTGGTTGTGCAATTATTACTAATTCCAACTGCTACTGATTGAAACTATTCATAATTGAAGCTATTACTGCTGGTTGCAACTATATATTTATAAATTAAATTGCAACAACTGATAATTAAAATGACTTATAATTTATGCTAATAAAATGAAAGCCATTCATTAATTAAAACCACAACTACTTGCAAATATGAATAATTAAAGCTACCATTTTTATAACAACTGGAAGAAAAAAGGGGTAATCATTGTTTACAATTATGAATACTTGAAGATACCATTAGCTGAAGCTATCGAAAATTGAAGATATAAATGCTTACAACAATAAAGAGTTGAAACTATAAACTATTAACAAAGTTTAACAGACTACATTAAAAAATTACGCCTGCAGGAAATATTCACATGGATAAAAATTTATTTTGACAAAATATTTTTGGTACACAAAAAAAAGCTTTACCTGGAACAATTACAATTTATGCACTACATTAGTAGCATTTTTAGTTATTTCAGTTCAGGCTTTCGCTAAGAGAAAATTATCCCCGTTCCAGATGAAGCCTTTTCTTCAAGCACAATTTATTAATAATTTAGTTTAGTTTTCGAAATGAAAAAGTACACATTCCCATACGGGGCGACTTTCCAATGTATATCAATAAGACGACAGGAGAGTTACATTATTGTAAAAGGAACTTAAAGGAAGGTCGAGAACTTCTAGTAATGTATACTATATACATAAAGCAAAATACACGGGGCGTGCACATGGTTCAAGTACATGACTCATTTTCCAAGCAAAGCGAAAGGTCAAATAGCTAAAGAAGAGGAAAATAGCAAGAGAAAAAGGGGAGTCTAGCATTGCTAAAAGTACGAAATGCATTCAATTCGTGGAATTGCATCACTGTCTACATAAAACGGAGTAGTGGAAAACGCAAAAGACGGAGTGGATGAAAAGAGAGAAGAAGAGTCTCCTTCTCTTTCCTTCTCTCTCTGTGCCTGAATGTCGAGTGCAAAGGGCGATTGAAAACGTTGGCTAAGGTCCAAGGATCTTCTTATTCAGACTTCGTATACATGCTAAACTCGCCTTATCTGTTATATTAGTTCCACGAGTAAAATCGACAGAAACGTCATATTATATGCAAAAAACCAAAAAAAAGAGAGAGAGAAGAGAAGATGAAAATAAAAAAAGGGAATACTTGATCAATATAATCTTCTCCTCCTTTCATACACAATCAATGGTTTGAATAGAGCAAAATAATAAAAGAGAAATTTTTCTGATTTTAAAAGAAATATTCCCTCTGTCAAATGCAAAATATCAACTATATATATATTCATTCTTTAAAGAAAGAGCATATTATCATTTTCTAGCGCAATTTATTAGATATGCTTTCATTCAAAAGATAATAAACGGGAGAAAACACAATTACGCAACGTTTGCAAAAAAAGCTAGTTGAAAAACTGTGACTTTACACGGCGAGTTAAGTCACTGTAACGACCACCCACAATTAAACGCTCGTCACACGTTGTTGTTGCGCTTATGAGCGCGAACACATATGCAAACCACATTATATCGTTTATTAATTTTTCTTTTATGTCCATTTTAAGATTGTAAATTAACGACGACACAGAGTTGGAGGATTTTTGACGTGAATCTTTTAAAAGAGAATGACGAGGTGAGTTCAGAAAATTTACAAGTCACCGCACCATTGAAATAGTGGGAGGACCAGAAGGTATATATGTGCCTAAGACTATAAAAGATAATACGACGTGGTAGCCTTTTAGATATTACGAGGGCAACGTTATTACTGAATATTACGATGTGAAAAAGTAGATGCTCTAATAGTTTAAGACCCTTTTTTATTGTATTTAAAATTACTTTTCATTTTTATCATAGGATAGAACTTATTATACAGCTCATTAAAAAAAAATGTCTCTAGTTTTAGTGATGGTTCTTTTTATTGCTTTTTTTTATTTTTTGGTTCAAAAAGGGAAGAAAAATTATTATTGAGCTTACTTTTGATGTTATGGTGGAAAAAAATTGTTGAAACTATGACTGTAATAGATTATTATCGCTGTTCATAGTAAATCGTGAGGTATTAAAAAGTGTTGCAGATTAAATTAACTCCAAAAAAAGATTAAAATAATCAATTTTTGTGTTATTTTTTACAATGAATAAAATTTTAGTGATTTTAGTAATAATAATTCATTAATTATAATCTAAAATTTTAACTGAAATTCATTTTTATGAAATAAAAATCAATTTTTATTAAAAAAATTTACAAGAATTTAATTATTGAAATGCAAAAGTAAATAATTTATTGAATAATTGAATGTTTCTCAAAATTCAATTCTCCTAAAGAATTTTAGAAACAAATATTTTAATAATTCAATTCTTTTGTCAAATTTTATTAAAACTTTCATGAACATAATTACTTTTTTCAAGGAATTGAATTATAATTGTATGGAAAATAATTGAAACGCTGCGATGAGTTTTATGAAAATTTTCAAATTTATTCGTTTACAATTCAATTTTACAAAATTTCAATTATTTAGAAATTCTGCCATTAAATATATATTGAAAAATAGAAACTAAAAATAATTTCAATAAAAATCCTATATTAAACTTTTAAAAAGAATTAATTCTACAGAGTTTTATGTCAAAAATATGAAAAATTAAGAATTTCAATGATTTTAGTTTGAAACTTTTTCAAAATTTAATTATTTCTAAAAATCCACAACATAATGCTTTTAATACTTTGGTATAATCTAAAATTTTAACTGAAATTCATGTTCAAAACCATTTTCATTGGTAAATTCTATGAGAATTCAATTGTTTATTTACAAAAATAAATAATTTATTAATTCCATGTTTGATAAAAATAAATTCTCATAAAAAATGTTATCAACAAATTTTTTAAATCATTAAATTCTTTGGACGAATTTTAATAAGATTTTTTAAGAATAATTACATTTTACGAGGAATTTAATTAAAATTGCATTAAAAATAATTAAAATTCTGCGGAGAATTTTATTACTTTTGAAAATAATTGAATTCCTAAAAGAATTTTATTATTTATAATAATAATTGAATCCCTGTAGAAATGTTATTATTTATGGAAATAATTGAATTATTGCGAAGAAATTTATAAAAAAATTTGTAAATAATCGAATTTCTGTAACAATTTTTATTATTTATAAAAATAATTAAGTGTTTGCGTAGAATTGTATTCAAATTTTTTTTAATAATGGAAATCTTTTGGAAAATTTTATTGAAATAGTGGAAATTAAAAATTATGGAATTTTAGAAAACTTTGATAATAATTGAATATCAAAGAAGAATTTTATTATTTATAAACAAAATTGAAATTTTGACTATAATTTTTAAAATTTTTTGAAGAAAATATTGAATTTAGTTACTATGTTACTAAGTTAGTTAGTAACTAACTTCACGGTAAATCGTTAGGTATTAAAATAACACCAAAAAGGATTAAAATAATCCAATTTAGTGTTATTTTAATCCATTTTGGTGTTATTTTAATACCTAACGATTTACCGTGTTACTATTCTCCCTGGAGAAGATAAATTCGTTGAATTTTTACAAATCATTGACTTTGGTGTTTTATTTAAAATAAAATTTCATTCATAGTTAAAAATAACAACAAAATAGATTATTTTAATCCTTTTTGATGTTAATTTAATCCTGGAGGGATTAAACTGTTGCAGATTATTTTAATCCAGTCTGGTGTTATTTTAACACCTCACGTTTTACTGTGTTAAGAATTGAAACTATGGTTACATCTATTGAAGAATTGAAGCTCTCATTTTTTAAAACTGAAAAATATTGATTTTTAAAGCAACTGTTGATAATTGAAACCACAACTGCTTGCAATTATTAATAGGTTATATTCACTTATTTAACATAAAAAATTCTCAAGCAGAGTATTAATTAGCAACATAAATTTCGTTACTGATAATATTAATACCGTCATCGAAATGTTAAAAACTATCATAATAGAAGAAATTTTAATAAATATTTAAACTCCCTGAGATAATTGGCAAACTAAAAACTTTAAATTCAACATGTTGACAGAGTTGAAGAATATATATATATATATATATAATCTCCTTCGAGAATTCAAACACTAGATCCAACTTGAATTATCCGGAAGATTGTTATTGAAGATCTACAGAATCTACAGTCCTAAAGCGGTCACTTAACGAGGGTTTACTGTACCCATAAACCTCTTGAAATTCTCTCCACCAAGTTATTTCAGAGTGTATATATATATATAAAACAATACCAACTCGTCGAGTTTATTTTAAAATACACAAATAAAAAAAATTTTTTTTTATCCAACTTTTTTTCTATTACTATAATAAGACATAAAAATAGTTTTTTGTTTTTTTTCGGTAACTTCATATCATGATGAAAATAAATATACGTCTAGTTTATTAAATTTGCGCACTCTCGATGCTTTTGCAGATGGTAAAATAATAGACTGTTAGAGTTAACTTCCGCCTTGTTAAGCATCACGAACACAAATGCATACTTTGCATTATATGATTTTAACAAGAGAAAAACGGGGGAGAGAAGAACTTATAAGCTGAGGTCTTTTGCTTTTCCTATTGCAGGTGCGCTGTCACAATCTCAGTTTCCGGTATTCACTATCTACGCCCAAAAGAGTTGTTTAGCAGTGAAGCCATGTGAACGAGCATGGTGCATCGATAGAGTGCAAGGACATCGGCTTCAGGGTCACACGAAGAGAACCGCTAGTGCGTCATCGCGTCAACATTGTTTGGAGCTTTGTCTTGGCGAAAGGGAATTTCTCTGTCGGTGAGTGTTTTGCTTATTTAGTGTCTTATCTTTCCCACTCTGACTCTTCTTATCCATATTATATTCATTATTAATACAAATTAGTTATAAATTAATAATAATAATAATAATAAATTAATAAGTTAATAATTATAATAATATTACTCGATTATATTTTTATTTACTTATTTTTGTTGACTTTATTTATATTTGCAGAGATCATATTTTTTTAAGCAATATTAGGTAAAAAAGGGGTTTTTATTTTACAAAAAGGAACAAGATTAATAATAAGAATAATAAATAAAGAAAAAGTGATTTTACAAAATTTTAATAGCATACTAAAAAATTATATTTTCAATGTTACAATGCAATACTTTAGAAATGTGAATGAATTATTGCCTGCTTATGGTAATTAAATAGAAGTAACTCTATTTACAATAATTAAGTAATGTAATATTAATTAATTAATTATTCATAATCAATAAATAAATAATTAATATTCAATAATTGATAATTTATTAATACTAATTAATAATTAATTAATAAATAATTAATGCTTAATAATTAATTAATTAATTATTAACAATCAATAATTAATTATTAATATTCAATAATTGATAATTTATTAATACTAATTAATAACTCACTTTATCGTTTTAATAATCATAAATGCACTGTAAAAAATTTAGGGAGTTAACGGACTCGAAAGTTGGGAGTTAAATTGTTCGAGTTAAAAATCAACTCCAAAAGAGAGTTAATTTACTAACTCCCTTCATCAACACCGGTGCGAGTTATTTTTCCATGGGGAGCTAGCATTTGAGTGTTAAATTTTGACTCTCTTTATTTAACTCCCTTGGCATTAACTCCCCAATGGGTGCGACTTTTATAAAATCCCCTGGGAGTTAAAATTTAACTCTCTTTTTTTACAGTGTGTAATTTAAAAAACAGAAACAAATAACTATACATTATTAATTACTGCAATTAAAATAATATAAATAATTATCACTTATTATCTTTATTATTATGTTAATTATTATTACTTTTTATTATATTTATTATTATAATTATTATATTGCTATATAATAAATTCTATTCTGAGTATATACCTGTAGAACGTATTTAGTTAAAAAAAAGTTACAAGCAAAGATTCTACGAGTGCTCAAGAAACCCTTATGTGTGACATTTACATCACTTTACGAAAAGCGTCTACTCATTTGTTACGGTCGCGTGGATAAGAAGCCAACTCAAGTCAACTTAGGAAATAACAGTTTTTTCACTTATTCAACATTTCCGTTTAACATTCACTTAGAAATACTGGAAAGGCGTGGAAATTATCGTCGTTAGTTGAATTTTTTTTACGGACTCAACGAAATACGTTTCTTTAATTTTTACTGCTAAATTTTTATCCCCCACTTTTCCACGCTTCTTAGTTAATTCCAAATATTAATTTTTTATTTAATTAATTAATTTAAAATCAATTACGCGTTAAATTTAAACCAATTTCTTGATTAAATTAAAATTATTTATTATAGTAATTATAACAATAATTCTTACATGAAAAATAATGTTAATTTAATAATTAACTTTACTATCTATTATAATAGTTATAGTTATAATTAGTTACTATATAACTAATTGAAAAATTAAAATTTCCGAAAATTTAAATAACTGTTCTTATGGTTTGATTTTATTTGTTTTGTGGAAAAATAAAAAATTATTTTCAATTAGTTAAGTAGGGAAAAAATTAGTACAAGTAAATAGAAAATTTATATCATTTACTTTCAATTTTTTTTTAATATCAACGATAAAACGTGCAATGAAAGAGATTGGATAAAGTATTTTTTTATTTGAAATAAAAATTTATTAACGTGTATAAAAAATAGATTTATTGGATAATGTGAAACGTAAACTTGAGTTTGGTTTTGCTATCTTATTGGTTTTTGGATGCGTAACAGAGGCAATTATGCGTATCAAGAACTCCCACTTTATAGTTGGTTATAAATAATACTCTTTCCGTGTCATATGTTGTTTATGAGTTTACATTCGCAATGCACTGTGTAATGTTCAGGTAGGAGACTCTTATTGCATCTCAAAAGCATCGTCATAGAGGAACGATAAATAAAAAACACGCCTCACCTTTTTTGTCGGCTTTTTTTTCTTTTCACTTTATTCTTTTTTTACATTTACCTCGAGCGCTAATTGGACCAGCATTCCTTTTAACGCCCCAGAACTGACGGTTTTTTTTTCACTCCTGTCACAGGTTATTTTACCGAAAAATTTTTTTTAATAACTTTTTTGTTTTGTACATCTTTTCTGTAGTTGTGAATTGTTTCCCATTCACGACTTATGTTTATTTTTTTTAATTGATAAATAATTGCGATTTTAATCATAGAGATTTCGTATCGAGAGTGTAGGATATATAATAGCTGAGAGAGCGAATCATGATTTTGTGTCTAGTCTAATAATCGATCGGTTGGTCAGAATTGATCGTAAAATTTACGGATGGCTATAACGAGATATTTTTTATCCACAATAGGAAGTTAGTTTTCGTTCATTTAATTGATATAATGGGTAAAACGTTTTTCTAACGTTATCAATATCAAATTGGGACAAAAAACGAATAAAAAAATGTTCATTCGCAACACTTTTGATTCATTTTTTGTCGTAATTTGATATCATAAAATCGTAAAAAATATTTTTTTTAACTTCATTAATTGAGAAAATTAATCAAAAAACATTAAAATAATGTTTTAGTTTTCCTGATTTATGGAAAAAGGATAACAATTTGTTAACATGTTTAAACAATTAAATATTGTTAAATTTTTAGTAAAGTGTACTGAGGGCTAAAATTTTTAGTTTTTTCTCAACTGTGCAACTTTTCAGAACAATATAATCTACTAATGATAACAAATAAAAAATTATTCAAATCTTAAATTGTTTAAACAATTATTAATTGTTGTTTTTTCATAAAGTGTACACAATGTTAGGAACTTTTAGTTTTTTCACAATTTTGCAATTTTTGAAGAGTTTTCTCCTGAGAAATTGCACAATTTGCCATATCTACTAATGAAAAAAAAAAATTAAAACGTAATTATTTAAACATTATTTAAACAATTAATTATTGTTATTTTTTACACAAACTGTACTGAGGACAAGAAATTTCTACTTTTGTCTTAATTGTACAATTTATCACTAGAAGAACATCTACTAATGATGAAGAATAAAACATAAATTTACGAAATTGTTTAAACAATTATTTGTTTTTTTCATAAATTGTACTTAGGGTTAGAAATTTATATTTTTTGTGCTATTCTCAATTGTGCTATTTTTCAAAAGTAAAATATTTACTCATGATAAACATAAAAGAATAATCTTCTTCAAAACTGTTTAAACAATGTATTGTTATTTTTTTTAATAAAGTGCACTTAGGACTAAAAATTTCTACTTTCTTCTAAATACAATCAATTGAAAAATTAAAAACTAAATTATTAATACAATGGTTGAATAATTTTTAAATTTTTCTATTATAATAAGTTGCTTAAGTTGTACAGTGTATAAAAAAATCAAAAATTAATGGTTTAGACATTTTAATAAATGGTTATATACTTTTTTCATAAATTAGAAACACTCAAATATTATTTTAATAGGTTTTTTTTATAAATTTTCTTAATTAATGAAACTACAATAATAAAAATATATTTGACCGTTTTATGATTTTGTAATATTGATTGTTATTAAAAAATTGTTTAAAAACAAAAATTTTAAAATTGGACTCGAGAGATCCATAGAGAATTAAGTTACGAAGATTTAGAAAAAAATGAAAAATCTTTTTGGTGAAAATTGTGACCTGCGGAGTGAACACATATTCTCATTTTCACGAGGGTAAAAAAATTTCTACTATCAAGGAGCGTCAGTTGATGAAGTAAAATAGCTTATTTTGAAATTTGACTTTTTGAAAATTGCATAACGAAGTGAAACTAATGAAACTCGATGATGATGATGATGATTCGAAAAAAGAGACGATTTTAAGGAAGTCAAGATTTCCGACACGCTTCTCATCGTGAAGGAAACGTGCTCGGTTCTCTTACTCGAGAGAAACGATCAGAGTGTATATATATAATGGAGGAAAAGGTCTCTGCCAGCCGGGTGTCTGTGACTTCGGAACGAGACTGGCGGTAACCTGACGTTGACCCATTCAGGGCCAAGAGGTCGCAGGCGGAACCGTATCAAAAGTGGTGTACAAGACTTTTTCGCATTCCATGAAAGAGTATTATATAAGAGAAAGAGAGGTTAAATATAAGAAAGGAGAAAAATGTGAAGAAAAAAAAGAGAGTGAATCGTGATGTTGGCCTTTGAGACGAAACCGGAAGAAATCCCGGAAAAAGGGGAACAAGCCTCCAGGGAGAATCCTTGCGAGACACAAGACTTCTTTGCACGCGAACTCGCAGTGCAAGAGAGTTCATCGAATCATCTGCGTATATACCACTCGAGCCTCTCTTGATAATCACGAGGGAGGAATGAAGGGAAGGGGGATTACGCAACAATGCATCGTGCGTGCGACCGTAAAGCCGGTGTCGGCTGAGTAACAGGAGCCAGTGCGCCGGGATTGCTGCTGAAGATCGCATTAACATTCTATGGGAACGGTATTTCTTCCGTACAATCCTCCTGACAACACTCTACTAGCCTTAACCGTTTCTTCTTCCTTCGCGTGGCAATGTGTCGTTTTTTCTTCTTCTTCGTCGTCGTCGTCTTCTTCTTCTCCTCCTCCTTCTTTTTCCTTTTTTTCTTCTACAAGAAACTCGCATCCGGGGAACTCTTTAATATCACACATTAAAACGTCCAATTAAACAATTATCGAGACTCACCTTCAATCGAAATTCACATTTTTCATTCCTTTTGGGATTAATTTTCAATCAAGTCAACTATTCTCTTTGGTATGAAACTTCTCTTTAGATCCGTTTCAGGAATCTGACTTAACAAACGGGATTCTGCTTCCAGAGTCTAAAGCAAAAGTAAAACTGATACCAAAATCAGATTTGAAGACAATTTTCACTCTGATTCCTGAATTCCAATCGAAATTCTAGATTTTAATATGGATCCCAAAATATGAAAATTTAAAATAAATTTATATTTTTGTTGTTAAAACTTAAAGCAAAGAAGACGATTTTTCTTATACATACTGTAAAAAGAAGGCATCTTAATTACAGATACTATTGTAGTCACTTCTTAGTTTTTGACACAAAAAAAATTTTTTAAAGTTATGAAATACATCTTTAAAAGTATTGATCCTTGTAATAATAGATAAAAAATTAAAAGTTCTAAATACTTTAAAAGTTATACTATACAAGTATATTTTAATATGATTCTTTTTGCAGTGCAAATGACAAAAAAAAATCGAAATTGCATAGACAATTTTTTTTATTCATATTTCAAATTTTCTTAAAGATACCAAAATGATACTAAAAATTAAATTTTTGAAACAAAATTGTGATTTAATTCCGAGTTTCATTTCTATTTCCGCAATCAAATGGTTGCAATTTCCTACTTTATAATTTACATTGGGAGAAAAATTTTTTTAAAAATTTAATAATTTTAGAATTTTCCTGCCATTTCCATAACAAAAAAAAATATTTGAAATTATTTCAATATTTGGTTCGAAGATAAAACGAGTTAAAATTCACTTACTTGGAAAAATGTAAAGAATACATGGATTAAAATGAGTTAAAAATTAATCAAAATTAGTTAAAATGTAATTTGCGGGGGAAGAAAAAAAACCATCAGTACATTTAAAATTTCTGTGCCAATATTGACGAGCATTGATAGATTGGATCATCGTTTGACTTGTCAAAGAGGATATCGAATTAATAAACAAATCGAGAGCACACACAACGTGTGTGTAAATTTGTGATATATTCCGAAATGTTTACTTTAGCCCGATCTCGCAAAATCAGACCAATTTTCATAGAAATAACAGTGCGTCCCACGTGACAGTGGAAACTGGTGGAAACTACTACACACTATCGTTTCCGGTCGTTCGAACACCAGAGTCGGGTGAATCGATAGAAAGTTATTGGTCGCTCGCATTGGCAATTTTGGTGTTGACCGCAATGGTCCACCAGGAGGGAGAAAGGGACATATATGTATATATGTATATATACTGTCAGAGAAGCGAGAATTCGAAATACATTCTCGTTGGCTGATACATTGCCAATGAAAAAAGGGGGAATGAAAATAAAAAAAAAATAAATTCCGAAAAAAATGCGAGCTAAAAATGGTAAATGAATAGTTAGTTACATTATTCTCTATTTTCCAATAGGCAATTTTTGTGTCTCTTCGTTTTTATACGAAATGAAATGTATTGGGTGGTGATGAAAAAAAATTGAAAAACAGGAATACACGATCATAGGGAATAATCAAGAATTAAATTTGCAAAATTTTCGTCGCAGTTTCGTTTTTTTTAACGTCCTGTTCCATCTGAACTGAATCAGTGATAAATGAGAGACTAATTTATATTAGTAATATTATTCATCTATTTTAAGTTAAATATTACTGTTTTGTTTATTAGTTCTAAATACTTTTTTATTTATTTATTTCTGAAATTTTAATGCAAAAAATGACTAAAAATTAATAAAAATTCTTATTACTGTATATTTCTTAAAATCTCAGATTTCGAATTTCACCTCAAACTTTTAAAATTCAAAATGGCGAATCCAATATAACGATCAAAAATATTCAATTTGGTCGCATTCGTTTGGAACTTTATAATACAAAATTTTTATAATTATTATTTGTTATTTGTAAATTACATTTTTGGCCAAATTCTCAGAAATGTATGTCGAAACTAAAATTTTTAATTTTTAAATTCGGACATCAATTTTTAATTTCGTAACAGTAAAAATCTCCACTAACACTTTTCAAGCTAATCTGGTTGATTTTAAAAATTTGTGTTCTACATAAATTCAAAAAACAAAAATAAAAATAGTGAGAAACAAAAAAGTGCAAATTAATTATATTTCTGTAGAAATTTTATTTTACCCTCCTTATCTGGCATGAAAACTATCTTCTCACCAGACTACGAACAGGTTAATTCAAAATTATTTTGCAAGTGCTCTTAACCTGGAAATCTAAAATTCTGACCAGCATCCCTGGAGGTGCATGAATATCGCATAAAATTTATTAGTTAGAATATTTATTTGACAGAATTTTAATAGATACAATTTTCATTCGCAGTTGAATTTAAAATTTTCGAGTTGAAAGTAGTACGAATTTGTACAATGTGAAAATTTTACTACGAATGTTATGTTAGGTCACCGAAAATTATTACTTTATAGAATTTTCTAATTGACTAATTGGTTAATTTCTGATTAGCCAACTTTTTATTTACAATAAATCTAATCTAATCAAATAATTATAACTGAATTTTATTAAATTTCATTTAATAAAAGTTCTGTTAATTTTCATTTAACAAAATTTTATTTTATTTTACTTTAAATTCAAAACGTCAAAATTTCCATTTTATTAATGAAATCTTATTAAATTTTCTAAATTAAATAATAATTGAATCTTTACTTTTTATTTAGGCGAATAAAATTTTTCAGTTCTTATTTGAACTAATTGACATTCAATATAACTCTTATTTTAAACTTTTTATGTCTTTAAATATTCGACAGAAAGTTTTCGGCGTGAATTTTTAGATAAATTAAAATTAACTAGAGTTTCTCAAATGAACTTTCTGTTAATTTTCTGACATAAATAAAAAAAATTATTTGATTCAAATAAGCGGTTACTTGTCTGTTATGAAATAAATAATTACGTTTATCAGACAAATTTGATTAAAGTCAAGATAAATAAAAAGAAAACATTATTTAAGTCAATTGTATAACATTCATTTTAATTACTGAACTTATTAGTTCAAATACAATTTATTAATACATTTTATTTAATTTTATATATGGAAATTATCAAGAAATTTTATCAATAAATCTAGAAAAAATTTAATCGTAATGAATTTCAAAATAATACTTTTAAAAAATTTTAGTTAGAAATAATTGCAATGTTTAGAGAGAATAAACTGAATTTCAGAAGGTTTTAAACTAACACTTCTAAAAAATTACAGTAAAAAAATGAAAAAATGTTGAAATAAATAAAAATTGGGTACTTATTTAAAAATTATTTAAGTTTTAAATGATATTAAAAAAAAAAATCTGAAAAATTAGGGTTTTAAGATATTTAATTTCTGTATTTTTTTATAGGGTTCAGGGATATTGTCGAAATTCTTTCTGGGAAATGGGGAAAAGAGAACAAAATTTTTGTGGTTGCCTAGAATTTTTTTCATTTCATATTTCGTTAAAGAGTAAGTTTTTCATTGAACAAAAATTTTGAATTTTTCCAAAATTTCGAACTTTTGTTAATGTTAATTTACAATTGAATTTTTTTAATTTACCTTTATCAAAATTCTATCAATTAAAATTTTGTCAAATAAATGCTCAAATAGATCTTTTTTATGGAATATTCAAGCTTAATTTTCAGTTATTTCTTTACTGAAAATCAGTCAGTTTTTTCACTGACAATAACTTATTTTTAACTGATTTAAAAGCTAAAAGTAAGTTAGTGATTATCAGTTAAAACTAAGATTTTTAACTGAATTAAATTTAGAGAGCATTCAATATGAAACTAATTAACTCCTTGATAATCCATGGCCCTCATATGTCGACAACAAATCATGCCAGATTTAAAAAATTCAAAATGACGGTCCGAAAATGTTGCTGATTACGAATATAATGTCAGATTTTTAAAATTTAAAATGGCGGATCCAAAATGGCGACCAAATTTTTTTTAATGTTGACAAATTTGTCTAAAATATTTATTCGGGTGTTTTTGAGGCAAGTTGAAGGTTTTTTTAAAAGCATGTTAATTTCAATTCCGCTCTCTGCCGAACACGGAGTCACGAACGGCAACCTTGGCAATAAATGACTCCGTATTTTTCTTTTTTTTATTGAAAAACTTCAAAAACTCCGAAGCATAAATATTTTTACTCTTTAGACAAAAAAAATGATCTCAAATTCAAATTCGGTAAATCCAAAAATCTTATAAATGTCGAAATAATTTTTTTTGGTAGACTTTTATTCGGATCGTTTTTGGACTACAATCAATTTTTAACTTGACTGCAAAATGGTTTTAAAGGGGTTTTTGCAGTAGAAAAAAACGATTCGAAGTTATTTCTTTGTAGTTTAGCACTATTCGGTGGAAAAATTAGGGGCAATATTGTTATATATATGCAAGTATGTAGGTATTATATATAGTATATAGATATGAAAAGGCAAATGGAGAGGTGCACTTGAGTTCGATGCTCTATAATCAAGGATGATCCACAAGTAACCGGTAAATATCCGGCGCGTACCTATAGTGGAGAAGTGCTCTTCACTGAGAGCGATATTGTTCGCTATTGAAGAAGAGGAGAAGAGAGAATAAATCGATGGAGCATGCAGTTCTAACGCAGGACCATTCCTACTCTCTCAATATATATATACGAACACAAAATGGAACGAGATAGGTTATTATTGCCGTTCCATTGACGTTATACTTGTTAGCCCGGTAATGATTTTATTGTTTAAGAGCCATGTTCAAGTTATACATGTGCGGCAATCAATTACAAATAATATGTAATATAATCGTAGCAAGGTCTCTCTCTCTCTCTCTCTCTACGTGCTGTGCGTAGTTGTATAATGAGGTCCCTCTTTAATGAGGGGGTTGAATGAGAGGGCTGGGCGTGCCTCTGTTTCTACATGTAATGTACGTTGCGAGCATTGCTAACAAAATGTATGTACGCAAGCTATATATTCGTATACTCGTAACCCATAATATCTGGTTACGTGTGAGAGCGAACGAGTCCAAGATTGGTGGTCCACTCGCAGCTTCACGCAACGTTTTCTATAATGTATAACACTCAATTTACCTTTACTGACTTCTCCCATACTCTTAACTTTTCAATTTATGCACAAAAGTTTCTCCTGCTCCTTCTTCTTATTTTCAAAACTGCGTTACCTTTTTCCACATTCCGTGAAAAATTTTTTTTCCCTGACAATATTTATTCTTCTTTTTCAACTGTTTTATTATTCGTTTTTACATTTTGTAGCCTAGTTTTTTATACTCGGTAACTTTTTTGTTTTATTTACCTTTTTTTCTGAACATTTTGCAACCTTTTGTGTTACCTTTTTTCTACTCGCTAGTACTCTTTTTTTTGCACTCGTCACTTTTTTTCAGTTTTCACTTTTTTGCACACTTTTCGCATATTGCAGTCTTTTCTTTCTATTTTTCATTCTTATGCTGTTTGAATTTTTTTTCAACTTTACTTTCTCTCTACACTTTGTTATAATATTTGTAACGTTTACAAATTTTTATTCTTTTTTTTGACGGAAAGTTAATTTACACGTTGGAAAAATAAGTTTCAATTAGTTTTATTTAATTTATAATTTTTAATAAGTGGAAACATTTTATTTTACGAAACATTGTAAATTCACGGTATTATGTTTTTAATATTGAAGTAAAGATATTAATTTTTCATCAGGCTGCTGATAATTATGAGCAGGATGTTGCGATATTAGAAAAGCAGTGTAAAATATAATTAATTATTTTTCCCCTAATGAACGCTTACTTCCGGGGATAAATGCGTACTTCATCAGAAAAACTTAATTGCCGCAAAGCTCATTTTTATTAACAAATAAATTTCTCCAACATTTTACCTTCAAGGAACTCGAATTTTTAATTTTTAATAGATCAAAGATTGTAAATCGCTCAACATTCATTACTAATTATTTACTAAAATAAATACATTATTTATACAATACTATATCTTTAATCATTAATTTGTAATATATTTTCGTTAAAAAATTAAATATGTAGCTTAAAGCTGTATATTCGTTCGTTCGCAATTAACTGTTCTAATAAGTCAATAAATATTTATTATTAGGGGAGAGAGGGTCAAAATGCGGTATCCCTATTTTTCCATGATAGGTACTTTTAATCTTTTTATCCTCGATGTATATCATTCATATTAATAAGAAAATGTTGTTAAATATGAAGACACTATGAAAATTTTTTTTAAAGATATTTAACTTTAAAGTTTTAAGCAAAAAAATATGAATATTTATCGAAATTAAGGAGCTTAAAAAATTTTTAAGACAATTTATTTAATTTGGCAAGTACCCCATTTTGCCCCATTGTCCCTTATTATTATTATTATTATTATTAGTATTATTATTATTAGTATTATTAGTATTATTGCTACTATTATTATTGTTACTTTCGCAAATATTAAACATAATAATATACATAATAATTGATGTTTTACTTAATTAAAAAATAATATAATTTTTGTTCCATATTTTGTATCAGTTATAATTTTTATCATAAAGCATGCTTTTATTAATTAACTTCTATTCTCATTCTGTTGAACAATAATGAAATATTTTGGATTTATTTTTGTATTTATCTGTTGAATTGAAAATGTTCTTTTGAAATTTTTATTAACATACAAAAATAATATAAAACTTCGATAACAAGTAACTGTTAAAAAATAATAACTCGAGAGTACTTTGTGGAAACAGTATTTATATTTTATACCTTTGTTGTATACATCGACAAAGATCTATTCACTTTAAAAATATAAAAACTATTAATAATTTTTTAACTCAAAGTGTAATAACGAATAATAATGTTTATATAGTTATATAAATAAATAAAGAGACAGATGAATAAATAAATAGCGGACCTCGCACTCAATTTAGAAAAGAAAAATAGTATTAAAAGTGTCATAAATTTTTTGTAAAAGTTGTAAATAGTCGCATACTATTTATATTTGTCAATACTGAGAATTGTGGTTGAATAGAAAATAGAAAAAGATATAAATGTCCACTAAAAAGACAACTTAAATATTACTTTCACAATAAATTTTTTTCTAATTATAAAAAAGGTTTTGTGCAATAGAATAGTAGTGGTTTGATTTTTCCACTTGAGAACGACAAGATCATCACTAGGTGGCGTGGTATTTGGATTTTTCAACTGAACTGCCATCTACCGGTGACCTTGACGTTCGCAGGTGGAGAACATCATCTCCATATTCAATTTCAAGTTGTTCGTTATTTTATAACATTGAATTTAGTGAGTTTAACAATTAATATCAATGGATTTCAATTTTTAATTTGCAATATTTTTATGATCACCAATTGCTTTAGAGCCTTAAAATGAATTTCTTTATTAAATAAATTAATATTTCAAATCTTGGTTTAAGAAATATCGTACCATGAGGAGTTTCTTCTTTAAAAGGAAAAGAAATGTTAATAAACATAATAGCAATACGATAAAAATTTTAATAATAATACTATAATTAACAATAATAAGAAATAAAGTGTAATTATTAAAATTTCAATTCAAATTGATATAATTATAATAATCATGACATTATCAAACTGCATAAAAATTCCATTAGGAATAATTTTAACCAGCAGATTTGACATAATAAAAGGCGAAAGATAATGGAAAGTAACATTATGCAGAGATAATAAAATTCAGTGTAGCATAATAAAGAGATAAAATAATTGAAAGAAATAGAAAACCGTGATAGAGAGGACGGAGGGGGTGGAAGAGAATAATTTAAAAACAGCTCTAAACAATGTGATATCACAGATAATACTTAAGTTATATTTTGCTTCAATTAGTCCTTTAATTACTTCCTACTTTCAGGTTTTTTTCCCTTACAAAAAAACAAATACCTTGAACTTCATTAAACTGAGAAAACCAGAAGAGGTTTCAAATATATATCTATATACATAGCTTAATTAGAATTACAAACATTTTCAGATGACACGTAAAGATAAAAATAATCGGTGAAAATTAAAGCGAGCATGACTCGTTATTTTCGATCTTCTGTGTGCACTTCGGGAGGGTTTTTATATATATATATATAAAACGAGAAGAGATTATGACTTTGTCTGCTGTTTCAAAGATGCTTTTTCTTTTCACGCGCTTGGACTGCCGTATCTGAATCTAAGTCGGTCTTGCCGCCTCTTGAATAATATAAAGCCTTTCCGCCCGCGGTAACGACGACTTGCCAAGATTTCTCACGTGTCGTCGGGATAAGTGCATTATGCATTTTACAACAACGAGAAGGCAATATACTTTTCTCATTCGATTACCTCTTCTTGACATTCACGAGTTCACAGAAAACCTCCAATTTAGTTCAGCTCGGGAGCTTGTTGAAAACGAGCTCTACAGTTTATCTTCATTAATGAGCAAACCACGAACCGACACCGTATAACCTCCGCCATAGACATTTACTTAATAGATGGAAATAAATAAATTGTTTATATATCTCTCTCTCTCTCTTTCTCTCTTATTTTTTCCACTTAATTAAATTTTCCTTTATGAAAAATTGTCCACTTTTTGCTGTTTTTTTGCAACATTTATCGTGTGATTTAGATTTCCTTTTCTATTTCAAAAAATACAATTCTTTCCTTCCATTTCGCATTTACTTTGTTTATTTCGCATTTCACTATTTCAATTAACAAGAGATTTTTTATTCATTGATATAATTAATTTTCGTTGAATTCAAGGAAATAATACTACGGATAATTAAATTATTAATAGACGATTTGCTTAATTAGAATATAGAATGATAATTAATTTTTAAATTAAGTAGAATGAGAATAATTCACGAGAAATACAATAAAAAGTTATTTTAGGTTTCGCAGAGTAACTGAATTACGTGAGTTTAGTATCAATTAAAACGTACTCTTTTATCCAACTAACATTTAGTATCCCATTGCTCAGGAAGAATTTTATTTTAAGAACGTGCCTTGACGCCATAAGAGTCCTTAAGTCAAGTTAATGGAGTGATAAACACTTTTTTTACCCGCATTTTAGCGAAATTAAACAATAAATTAAAACCCTTAGTTCAAGATTGATTCTGTAGTTTAAAAGTAACTAAAGTGAATTTAAAATTTTTGTATAATATACAACAGTATTTATTCTTTTCAGAAATAGTTTCAAAATTTGAATATTTAATTTACATTTTTTTCCGGTTGCAAATACTTTTAGTAATTCAATTTTTTATTAACAAGTATTTAGATTAATACATTTTGCGTTTTTAAATAATTAGAGAAATTTATAAATTTACTTGAAATTTTTGTTTTCTGTTTACAAATAGTTTTGAGAATGGTAGAGACATTTGAAAAAAAAATTAAAAGAGAAAAATGTATTAGCTGAAGAACAGAAATTTTCCGAGAGTGCAAAAAAAAACATGCACCACGCCTCTCTGGATATGACGTATGCCTTGTGTACCGTAACCGGGTAACGAATTATGCGAACCCCTCGAAAGCGATGCTTTTGCGAGAGGCTCAACTCTATGCTCGAAAATTCACACTACATTGCTCGACTCGAATGAACACGTTTTGACCGGACATATTTCCCCGGGATAAGAGAGAGATGCGAATTTACTGGATTAATGTTCAATCGTTCGTCCCATTCGCAGAATTAGAACAATTTTAATAACAATATTATAATATACAATTATTTGCATTCTCGAAATGAGAAAAATTAAACCAAAATAATAGAACTCATAGGGGAAAATTTCGAAATTAGTATTCCAAATAATTTTAGAAATTTTGAATATTAAACAATTTTTATTAAATCAAAAATTCGTGCAAATTAAATGTTTTGTATTTTTAATTAATTTTGAAAACTTTCAAATTTTATTAAAATTTTTTTTATTTTTTGGAGTTTATAATTTTTTTGAGATAGGAAATTAGGAACAAAGTGGCTAATTTGTATTTAATGGTTTTGGATATGTTTGATGTATGTTTGTGTGTGTGGAAGTTTGCTGGGAAGGGACTGTTGTTTGGAGGGTAATAAGTACACTTGGCATTCCTCAAGAGAGTGTTTAGGTAAGCATTTACCTTGCACCTTGATTCGCCAAGTTACCACCCTAGCTCATTTGATTCCGTTGACCATTAACCACTAGAGATGCTTGTGGTTTCTAGAGGTATGATTAGAGCGGGTTATCATTAGCCTTAGCCTTATCTGATATGTGTGCGCTTTCAACAACAACAACAACAACAACAACCTCTAGCGCATATATTTACGTCTTATATACTCGCTCCGCTGATAATCTATTACCAAATCAGAAAACCCTTTTCCTTTTCCATTTTCATAAAGCCCTTATAAAATTTAACGAGTTTTCTCTGCACAATTCCATTTCTCCTGAGTTTCTATCTCTCCTTTAAAGAGAAAAATTCAATTCCAAATTGTTCATCTCTTCGTGCCAAGAAGTTATATTATTTAAGGTTTTTTTCATTAATGATCAAAAATTTACAGCACAAAAAAAATTAATAAGAAAAAAAATAAAAAAAAAGAGACTGAAAAACTAAAAAGGACGAAAAAGCAAAAAAGAAGTAAAAATTATTTTTTAAAAAATAAAAATAAATAAAAATAATAAAAAAAAGAAAAAAATAAATAAAAAATCTAAAAGAAAGAAATAAGAAATAAAAAATCTAAAAAAAGAAAAAATTAATAAAAAAAATAAAAACAAACATTAATAGAAATTAAAAAACTAAGAACTAAAAATCCTATTTTTAAGAAGAAGAATATCTTGAAAAAAAATTTCTAGAATCTGAAGACAATTTTTTTCCAAATGAAAGGCAAAATTAACGTCTTTTCAATTTTTTTATTCTGAGAAAAATGCGAGTTTTTTTTTGTAGTGTCAACGCTATATTGCGAAATAATTATTGTTGACTAGATTCTTCGAACGGTACTGACGATTAAAGTTGCATTTAAAGCTACTACGTGATAATTGCTCCGCACAGCAGCGATAAATCCATGAAACATCGTTTCACGTTATGATTAAATGATCAAGTATAACGCACCTCGCGAAATCGATTTAAATGAAAGTCCATGATTTCGATCTCTTCTGAATCTCAACATCCGGTCACGAAGGAAATTCTCCATCTCCCCGTGTGAAATAAATTTTAAAAACGAATAAAAGAAATTAAAAAACAAAATTAAATTAAAAATATATATTTAGTATAGTATTAAAAAAATAAAGAACAGAAGAAAATAAATATAGTCAACAATAAATACATTTTTTTAGAAAAAATTAAATGAAAAGAATAAATTGAATTGATGAAAAAAATATATTAAAACTTGAAACTAAATAGAAAATAATAATTGAATTGAAAAAATAATGAGATGAATACGAAGTGAATATGGTGCGCGGAAAAGTTAACGGATTAGCTACAAAGTGACAAACCGAAAGTATAGACAAAACATTCCATCGAATGATCGAGAATTCTTGAGACTGATCGATCGATGCTAGTTGAATAATTCATTTCAATGAATGAATGAATGAATGAATGTGTGAGAGAGAAAGAGAAAAAAAAGCAAGCACGCTCGGCACGAATGAGATCGCGTGGGACATCATTCGTCATTCGCAAACGAAGCATTATGAAGATCGTGTCCGCGATACTCGACGACGCGACGGCAAAATTACGCCAGTAATTTGTAATCCTATGAATTCAGCAGTTATTTTGCATTTCCACTTCTGTGTGAACTGTCGAACTGACACGATTACATCCCGACAAGTGGACCAAAACATTAAATCATTTCTCATGTGCGATAAAATTTTTCACAAATTTAAATTATTATCAATGTGACGCGCACACACACACTCTCTCTCTCTCCAAAAATGATAAATTGCACCAAAAAAAATAAAAAATTAACGATGAAATTCGTTTTACTTTAATTTTCATATTTTTGAAAAATAAAAGTATAAACTGAATGAAAAACGTAATTTTTTTAATACGCATTTTCAACTTTTTTTCTATACAAAATTTTATGGTAAAAAAGAGTAAATTAAAATTTTATGGTAATATACAAGACATTCATTTTTATTTTAATTCAAATTTCGCATAGATTTATTAGTAGAATATTTCTTTCAATACTTTTCTTTCTATTTCCAGTTTATAAATTTATGCAAATATATAAAATGTAAACTTAATTATGTTTTAAACTTTTGATTTTAATCAAAACTTATATTTATTTTATTCTATCGATAATTTGGAAAATTCATATTAATATATATATACAAAATTTACTTAATTTTACATCAAATTTTAAATATTTCATTAATTATAATAGGGGAGAGGGCCCCAAGATGGACATTTCCTATAAAATTTTTGTTTAAAGTGACAGCATCTTCTCAATTTTTTTATTTTTGTTGTTTGTATAGTCGAAGATTTTTATGCATATTTGAAAAATAAAACCAGTTTTTTTTCTACTACGCATATCACCTGAATTTTTTGTCAAAAAAAGTTTTATTTTCGATTTTTCTCAAGTCGATAAAGTTATTTAAATTTTTGATTTTAGATAGGTATTGATCATTATAATATTATTTATTTATCATATAATAATATTCTAAAATGATTTTATTAATATTTTGTTTGTATACAATTTTTTTCTGGATTTCAAAAAATGGTGTCATTTACCCTAAGATGGACACTTTCGAGACCCTAAGATGGACACCACATTTCAATGTATTTGTGACACGGACAGTTAAAAGGGACCTACGATCCGAAAAAATCGATTTTCACTTTTTTATTTATTCTTATAGTAAATAAGCTGCTCTTTCCAACGCAATAAACCGCAGCTTTCTAGCTGCATTAATTTTCTCACAATTTCACTTCAAATTTAGGTACTTTGACAAAAAACAGTGCAAAAAAACTAACTTGGTAAACTTCGAAGTCGATTTTCTCGAAATCTTTTTTTCGGGTCGTAGGTCCCTTTTAACTGTCCGTGTCACATTTATTTTCATGCTTTCGATTACACATTTTTTTAATAATTTTGTAAGCCTCGTAATTGAGATTTTTTATTTTTACAGCCATGGAATGTAGAGCTATCGATAGAGAATTCGATATATCGATATATCGAATATTATTTAAATTAAAGTTAAATATGTTATTTTTTTTATTCTCAAGTTATAAAATTAAGATTTTTAATAATGTTATTCCTAGTAAATAGAATAAAAGGATTAAACATTAGTTAAAAAATGAATACAGGATGTTTATCTTTAATTTACCACACTTTAAAGTGATTTTTAAGAAGGTGTCCATCTTGGGGCCACTTTTTTTTTGGTCAAAAATTTTAACAATTAGAAAAAATGCTATAAAAAATGTTTAAGTTCAAAATAAAATTTTATCTCAGTGGCCATAAGTTACCTAATAAATTGTACTTTCATTTAGTATAAAACATTTTAATATATCTTATTCGGTTTGGATTTTAGAGCCATCAATCGAAGAAGTGATTAATAAATGAATTAAATATTAATATTCCCACTGAAAATTATTTAAAATTTCAAAGTCTATTTTTACAATTATTTGAACAAAAGTTTAATTTTAGTAAAAGCAATTTACACATTCGCCTTGCAATGTCGTAATATTTATACACGATATAACGCACTACGACTTCTTTCCTCGCATATACACACATTTAATTTATTTTCAAGATATACTATACGAAATAACTTTATTCAAACGAAATTTTATATCCGCCATGTGTACATGTGGGTGTGAATGTATGAGAGATGAAATAAAATTCTTTTCTATATGCCCCGAAGAAATTCGTGTACAATTGTTTTTCAAGTTGGTGTAATTTTTTTTCTTTTTTTTTAACGCTTGGAGAAAATTCTCCCCAAGTAACATTGTTGAGAGGCAGGCGTGTATCACCAAAAACTTGGCAGACTTTCAAGATAATAGTGGCGAAGTAGAGAGAGGAGAGGGAAGGGAAGGGAATTTTGAACAGCAGACAGGCGACGGGGTCCTGCGCGAACAATGAATTTCACACTTATAATTGGATGTGCCGTGTTGTTAACGGTAGCAATATTCCACTGATGGTAAGTGCTTTTTGGGACCCAAGACTTTTATCACGGTAAAAATAAACTGAAATCAATATAAAACTCAACATTTTCCAAAAGGCAGAATTTAATTTTAGTGAAGTACTGAAAATGTTTCAGCCATATAGAGAGATAGTAAAGTTTATTTCTCCTTGATTCTGACAATTTCTAATAGATTTCAAGGCAGTATTCTATTTATTTTATATGTTTCTTATTTGTGACGTGCTCCAATAAAAAGATATCAAATAAAATAATAAATTTGTAAATTAAACTTTGAGGATAACTATCACTCCGAGTCAAATTTAACTCGGAGTGACAGTTAACCTGAAAGTTTTATTTATAATTAGGTGATAAAGTCAGAAAATTACATTAAAATCATAAATGCTTAATTAATCTGAAATTTAAAATTTAAATTAATATCGCGTACAAAAATGTCTAAAGAAATATTTAAAATTTTGAGTAGAACAAAAAACAAATTGCACACACATTTTCTCAATACAAATAACTAAAATTAATATAAAACTTACATCTATGATAAAATAATTTTATCACTATGACTAATTTAACAACATTTTAAACAAAAAGTTTTTCTGAAAGACACAAAAATTGAAAAACTTTTTTATTTCCAAGCTCTTTTTTTATATTTGCATTGAATGTTATGAAAAAAAATTTATTAACAATATTATTTAAAAATGTTAGAAACAATTTTATAAACAAATTGTAAAATGGAAAACAAGTAATAAAAATGTAAAGATTTTTTTTTACTACTTATTTGGTATAGGATTAATTAATCATAAAACTTTAATTTACCTATTAATGTTTTTCAATAAAGTTATTAACAATTGTTGTAAACAAATTATTTATTTTCAGTAACTGAAGCTGAAAATATTTTTATTTATTGAGAACTATCATGTTTGTTGCTAATTGCTTTTAATGGATTAATATTCACTAAAATATCTAGAAATTTGTATTTCTTGTAGCAACAATAAAGCAAATGTAAACAATAAACCTTGCGAATATTCTGTTTGCGTTTTTTAAACTTTTATTAGGCTGAGAAAAATAAACTGTTTATAACATTGTTGAAAAACATGAAAAATTAAATTTAAGTTTTAAAATACATGAACCATTTAAGAAAAGCATACACAAACAAAAAGATTTTTTTATATCCAATAGTTGTTGATATGCATTTTGTTTACATATTTACAACAATTGTTTATAACGTTATTGAAAAATATTAATTTAATAGGTAAATTAAAGTTTCAAGAATCATTAATCATATAGAAAATGAAAAGTGAAAGTTTACTTTTTGTTTATTTTGAATTTGTTTATAACAATTGTTTAGTAAATATTTAAAACAACCGAGTGATAATATATAATAATTGTTTATAAAGTTGTTAAATAATTGTGGGCAATAATTTTCATTGTAAAGATTCATTAAGAGAACAGTAAAAAAGTCTGTGGGAAAAAACACTATTTTTCATCTTCACTTATTGTCAATTCTTAATTTGTTTGTAAAATTGTTTATAACATTTTTAAATAATAATGTTGAACGATTTTTATGCTTAACATTCATTGCGAGTATAAAAATAAGAGCGATATATAAGCAAACATTTTTTTTCAATATTTGTGTCTATTAAAAAACCAATTTATTTATAATAATTGTTTAAAATATTGTATAATAATGATTAAAATTTTATCATGGAAGTCAGTTTTATTCTAATTATTAGTCATTTTCGATGAAGAGTTCTATTTGCAATTTTTAACTGCATTGTAACTTCTTTTTTAAAAACGTGTTCTTATTTAAAATATAGCAGAGATCTACCTTAAAAAAGGTCCAAACCAAACTATATTCGCCTACTTTTTGCACTTTTAATAACTATTCCTGATTTTTCTCTAATTTTCATGTCAAATTCTACTTTCTTTGAATTCTCTCACTTGTGGCAACTCTGAAAAAAGAAAAAAAGAAAAATAATTCCTGGCTGTGGGGCTGAAACAACCCAACAGTATGGTAATATTCTTGTCATCGATTAACCCATTAAGTCCTATGAAGAAACCAGCCATTGTATTAAAAAACTAACAATTGGATTCACAGGCAAATCTAAAAAAAAGATATACCTGTTTTTTTGTTTTAAATTTTCATTTGTTTAACAACAATTGTTTAAACAAATTAAAAAAAATTTTTAATGTTTTGACATTTGTTAACGCCAATCAATTTTACGTGAAAAATAAGAATATTTTGTATAGGTCATTTTTCTCTCCAAGTCGTATTTTGTTTATAAAATTGTTATAAACAAATTAAGCTGCGTAAAGGGTGTTTCATCCCAAGCATAAACAAATGGATTTTAAGTAAAACTAAAAATTGGATTCATAGGCAAATGGAAAAAACGATATACTTGTTTTTTTGTTTCTGATTTCTAATTGTTAAACAACAATTGTTTAAACAAATTAACAAAAATTAAAATTTTTTTGAAATCTGTTACCGCCAATCGATTCTACGTGAAAAAATAAAAATATTTTGCATGCATCATTTTTTTGTCCAAGTCGTATTTTGTTTATCAAATTGTTATAAACAAATTAAGCTGCGTAAAGGGTGTTTCATCCCAAGCATACACGACTTGGAGAGAAAAATGATCTATGCAAAATATTCTTATTTTTTCACGTAGAATCGATTGGCGTTAACAGAATTTAAAAATTTTTAAATTTTTGTTAATATGTTTAAACAATTGTTGTTAAACAATTAGAAATTAAAAACAATAAAATCGTTATATCTTTTTTTTTACATTTGCCTATGAATCCAATTTTTAGTTTTACTTTAAATCCGTTTGTTTATGCTTGGGATAAAACACCCTTTACGCAGCTTAATTTGTTTATAACAATTTTATAAACAAAATACGAATTGGAGAGAAAAATGACCATTACAAAATATTCTTATTCTTTTACGTAGAATCGATTGGCGTTAACAAATGTCAAAACATTTGAAATTTTTGTTAATATGTTTAAACAATTTTTGTTAAACAAATGGAAATTAAAAATAAAAAAACAGGTATATCTTTTTTCCATTTGCCTATGAATCCAATTGTTAGTTTTTTAATACAATGGCTGGTTTCTTCATGGGACTTAAAGGGTTAATGTAATTTAGCTGGAATTAAAAGAAAGAATTTCCAATTTTCCTAAATATTTGGTCACTAATTGCATTTCTGGAAACTCACTTGAATATTGAGGATGTGTGAGTCGAGCTGCAAAACGGTAGAATAGAGAGAGAGAGAGAGAGAGAGAGAGAGTTGCTCAACGTGTCTTTGATCAGACTTGTAGAGTGCACCTGCCAATAGTACCTAATTAGATCCAGTGGCGTGAATGGAATAACCATTTGCGCCAATCATTGCATCTAATTCAAATCATTATTTCCATACAGTCATCGCACCTACTGTTCTCCTCTCGCGCATTCATATTTATTTAATAGAAAACTGTTTTTGTAGGTGAAGACGGAAATGTTCAATAACCATTAAAGCGAACCGGTGATTTTTTTCCTTTTCTTTGTAAACTTCACGGTGGAAGTAACTGCCATAGTAAAACTCGAGTTCCTCTATTTAGATGCAGTTTTGCATTTTGCTGTGCAATTCACTATCGCGATAAACATGGACAGCTCTTCCCGGATGAAGCCTTGAAGAGAGAAAGAGAGAGAGAGAGAGAGAAAGAGCGGATGCGCGTGCGCCAGCGCGCTTCAGATAATCGTCCAGACATTACGATCTGGTATTACTTTTGTGCCCTAGGGTTAAATTGCGATCAAGGGCTTAACGGTGATTCGAAGGCCGATCGAACTGTCGGTACTTACTCTTTTCTTTTAACCATTCATCGAATTTCTTTCACAGACAAATTTCAAAAATTAACGCCCGAGAAGAAGTATGTTGCTATTTTTTTATTCAATCTCCTTCTAAATCGAGACAAGTAATTTTCTCTTATGGCAAGAATGTTTTGCGGCACGAAGGATAAGAGAAATGTTGGGGGCATTCACAGACCTGGGAGAATTTCTTAGTGAGTCAAGTGTGTAAAATGGCATTGACAACAGTGGAATCTTTGCGGAGTACCGAGTAGTAGTCTCGGAGCTTAAGAGGAAGACTTGCACGAAATTAACGGCACTGCCCGCTCGCATAATCCCGTCTCGGGAGTAACGGCTTTTGCGGCAATTAGCTTGCGAAGAAAACACATGGGTGAACGAATATTCGAGCGTAATTCTAGTCGGAACGATAATGAATAGAAGGGAAAACATAGGGGAGAGACAGAGGAAAGGGACAGATAGACAGACGGAAAAAAAGAATCACAGAGAGAGAAAGAGACAGAAATGGAAGGAGAGGCAGAGAGACGAGAAGAGAACTTACACCCTTGATAGAAAGACCGTTAGCAATGGCCATTATACGCCACCTACAATACGACAGGGACATGCTCAACTAAATGCACATTTTATACATACGTGCAAATACATTGGACACCATAAACACGTGGTCACAAAATGCGAATACGTGAAAGCACAAGCAACATCCTCCGAAATAGTGCTATAAGAGTAATCCGGCTTTAACACTCAAAACTATATACGTATACCTGTACACAATACACGAGTTCAACTCGAGAGCCATTTTGATCGAATTTCAAAGATTTCCCTACATGTATACATATACTATATGGTAAAAATGTTTATTTTACTTTTTTACCCTCCAACTAATCCGAGAATGGTTTTGTGCTCAATCAAGTTTTTTATCGAGAGCACTCTTCCTCCCCGATGGCGTGCAAAAAGAGGATTACATGATCGGAATTAGCTTGAAGATTCTAAAAAGGGAAAAATTTATTATTAGTTCTGTATTAGGATCAATCGACAATGATGGTAGCATGACTATAACGATAAGACTACTTAACCTATTGACTAGGGGAGAGGGCCCCAAGGTGGTCAGGGCCTTAAGGTGGTCACCCTAAGAACATTTTTGTATATTAGTTAGTATTTCCAAATGTTTTCTGTTATTGTTATTATTTGAGAAGATAAAGATTTTAGCAAAGTTTTGAGGTAAATAGTCGTATGAGTCTCTTTGTAATGTGAACGTTGTAAAATTTCTGTTCTTAAATGATCGAGAAATTTTTTCTCAGTGTGTTAAAATCATCGAAATTAACCATTTTAAATTAGTAAAAATCGTTATAATTATCTATATATATCGTACAATAATATTCCAAATGAATATAATTAATATTGTGCTTTAAAAAATTTTTTCATTAACGTTTAAAAAATTGTGTCTTTGCCCTAAGGTGGACACTTTTTTGGCCACAAGGAGGTCACTTTTGATTTTTTATGAAAATGTGTTTATACGCTATATTTATCAACATTTATCACTATGAATGTGAATTTTATCAATTTTTAAGTTTTATGATGAATAATACTGAAATAGAATTATTTTCAAAATTTTACGTGTCTAATACATACACAAAAAGTATCATTTTTGACGAAAGGACAAAGTGCAAAAAAAATATGTAATATGTTTCTGTGATTCAGAAAAATAATTAATACTAAATAAACAACTTAATAATACGTTTTTTAAGTTTTTTAATAACTTCTTTAGTGAATTTTCGTTTGGTGACCACCTTGGGGCCACTTTTTTAAAAGTCGAATTTTCAACTTTTTTTAAAAAGTGACATAACTTTTTTTTTATTAATGAAATGAAAAAAACTTTATGATAGGAAGTTAGGAAATAAGACAAAGCTTAAAACGCCGTCTTATTGACCACCTTAGGGCCCTCTCCCATATATATTAGAGGTGTACAAAATTCGAATCGAACTAGCTAATTCGAAACTAATTCGAAAAATAATTAATTAATAATAATTAAATATAATTTAATTTAATTTTTTAACTAATTCGAAGTTTCGAATTTCGAATTGGTCGATTAGAATCGAACTAGTCAATTCGAAACTCCGAATTTGAGTTTCGAATTGTAAAACTTAACTCGGTTATTTAATTCGCACAATTATTTTGACAGAAATCCTAATATAACCTAAAATTAATAGGTTATTGGTATTGATAATAGAGCTATCTAGTACTTAGAAACTTCTTCTTAAAAATTGTAAATATATTTATTATTAATTCTATAATTTTAATATATAAATAACATACAAATACCAATAATGTGTTGAATTGAAAGTGAAAAAAATATGTCGCTTATTGTTTGTTTACATAAGGAAAAAAAAACTTATTTTGCAAATCTTTTGCACAATTTTTAATAAATAAATGAATTAAATGTTTCGAGAATAATTGAAGAATTTTTGGATAATTGAAAAAAACATTTTTTGTGGAATTGTAATCTATAATTTTGAATATGTATGATTATAATTCTAAAAAATTTTAATGTTATTAGTATGTGTATATATTTGAATTTTTGGAAATATTGAATATCGAAAATATTTAAAATAATAATGATTTTTGTAAGAATGAAATTATTTTTAAACAAAATTTTAATAAAATTTTACGAATAAATACAATTATTTTCTACAATTTTAATAAATACTTTTAAAAAATTCAATTATTTTCTTAAATTGTAAAATCTTTGCAAAAATTCAATTATTTTCAAAACATTCCACGAAAAAAATTCATTGATTCATTCGTTATAGACTTCTCATAAGAAGACAGTTATCTTCTAAAATTTTAATAAATCCTTTGAAATAATTTTATTTTATTTATAAACAGTAAAATTCTTTGCAAAAATTGAAAAATTTTTAATAAAATTTCAAAAATTTTCAATTAAAGTTAATTTTTAAAAATTGGAATAAAATACATAATAAAAATTATTTATTTTGAATTAAATTTAACCCCTTGACAGTCCATGGCCCATATGTGGCCACGAAAAGTCGTGCCACCTTTACGTCTGTGGCCATATATGTCCTTTTAAAAAATAAAATACTAAACATAATTCGATTTGAATGACCAAGTGCATACTAAGGTTTTTGGGGTCGCTGAATCCGAATTTCAAATCAGATTTTCAAAATTCAAAATGGTGGACCCAAAATGTCGACTATGAAGATTTAAAAATTTATCAAATACGCTTGAAACTCGTTACTTGGAGGTTTTCGGGGTCGCTGATTACGAATATGATGTCAGATTTACAAAATTAAAATGGTGAATCCAATATGGCGGATAATTTCAACAGAGAGAAACTGAGAGTACGCACGTAATGCAAAGCGCGCTTTCCTTTAAAAGTCTGCCCCCTCGCGGCCAAAAGTCCTAAGCTTAGGTGGTTGGCTATATATATTGCCTCAATAGGTGAGGTTGCACACATGTGTAAAATGTAATGGCTAAGCCGAATTATAATCGGAACCGCTCGTGATCACTCGTAAAATGCAAGGAACGCGAGGAATAGAACTGAACGAACTCAACTAATCTGATAATAGGCCGAAAAATGATTTTGAGTTCCAAAAGTAAATCTGTCGTGAAGCTGAGAATGAAAAAGAGAAGGGTAGTTAGTTCTTCTATTCATTCTTATACTATTTCGATATAAAAATTATAAAAATAATTAATATATTCAATAAGTAGAACAGTAATAATAAAAATTAAAATAACGAAAATAATATAAATTAATTAAACTAAAAACAAAAGTTAAATTAAAATAAATTCCTTTTTTAAATAATTATTATTATGAACATTCCAAATAGAAAAATTAATTACTATTTATTAAAATTGATTTTAAATAAAATTTAATTTATTTTTGTTTAGTTTATCTCGATTAAATTTTGATACCGTAAAATTATTAGTAGAAAAAAATATAATTTTGTATCATCCATAATTATTTAATTATTATTAACTCCATGTTGATAAACACCAAATAATTTTATAGAATTAAAAATGCAGTTTTCAGAAAAACTATGCCTTTAAATTAAACACACTACAAAATTTTTTTAATTAAATTTTTTTTAACTTTGAGTTACTGAGTAATATTTTGGTTTTTAGTTGGAAAATTCTACTTTTTACAATCTACAACCTTTAAAAAATGTTTCACTTTTTTGGTTTTGTGAAAAAATTTTTTTTCGATTCTCTACTTCGACTCTAATTTCAGAAACCCTTGCAATTTAATTAATAAAATTTTAATTTTACCAATAAATAGTAATTTTTACTAACTTATTAGTAAAATGTATCAATTTATTAATTAGTTATGTATTAATATAAAATTTATTATTAAAAAATCAGTCACCGATTCAAATTATAGTAAACAGTACTACTAATTTATATTTAATTCATTATTGTTTTTTCCTGATTTCCAGATATAGAATTTTTATTTTTTAAAAATATTTTTAATTCTAAACTTAATCCAAACATTACTAATTTATTCTTCCATTAACATTTAATGAAAAATCCGAAACTCAAAAGGCAAAAAATTTTCACTTTTTTTTAACTGGACTAGTAATTATTATTTTTTTGCATGACTTTGGATTTACAAAAATTGTAAACATAGAATTTTCTAAAACTCAATTATTTATAAAAATTGCAATCACAAGTCTTAAAAAATTCAATAATATAATTATTTAAAGTGAATTAATTCAACATGCCATAAAGTTAAATTATTATTTATTGGTGGAAGTAGAAAAAATCCAAAGCAGGGTGGCCACAAGTTTCAGTTTATCAATTTCCCTGAAAATTTACTGACATTAATATTATTTTCCCCTGACAAAATTCTTTTTATAGGAAAAAATCAATTTGCTTAATTTCCCTGGTAAAAAATTTTCACCTAGCATTTAATCCTGGAATTTCCTTCACTTATCACTGACAAAAATTTGTTTTCCCTGACTTTACTGACAATGTGTGGCCACCCTGCCAAAGTTTTGTATCTATTAAAATTTGTAATGATTGCAAAGTTTGCAATGTGAATTAATAAAATTTAAGAATGAAATGCTTTCAATATTATCAAAGAAACAAGAATTTTGTTCTTAAATTTAGAAATTTAATATTTTTCCAGTACTTTTGACCGAATTCTCAAATGTTTTCCTGATTTATGCAATAGCAAGCGTTTATTGCAATTAGTATAAAAATACTGATATAAATGTTGAGAATTAAAATTATTAATACAATATTTATTTGCTAATTTTAATTCCTCTTTTTTAAAAGAGAATTTGTTGCTGTAAATATTTAAAAACGCTTAAATCTCTAAAATATCACTATAAAAAAATTTTCTGTAAATTTACAATTTTTATAGAAACTTGTAATATAACGTCTAAAAGTATCGAATTGACAATCCCTTTTTAGTGTCAATTCTATAATTTTCTGTAAATTTACTACTCTGAAAGCAGGTAATAATCAGTAATAATTTTGACTATTTATTTACTACATTCAGAGTATGTAGTAAATTTACAGAAAATTGTAAAATTGACACTATAAAAAGGGATTGTAAATTCACTACTTTTAAAGACGTTATTTTACAAATTTATGTATTTCACTTTAGAAAAATGTATACCTAAATATGAACAATGTAAATAAAAGTCTTTCAGCGATTAATGCATCTGAAATTTTGATATATCATAATTTGTAAAGTTTTGAAACCAGAAATTTTAAATAGGCAAAAGTGCTGGATTTAACCTGGGAATTTATTAATATATATCAGATCAGATTGAACTATTACAAATTTTGGTGTAAATACAAAATTTTATCAGCATCAAAACCACAAAGAAATATTGCATAAACCTTGTATAAATTGTAAAAATGTCAAAACATTGTCATAACCTCTTTTCAGTTCTATTCCTCGCGTTCCTTGCATTTTACGAGTGATCACGAGCGGTTCCGATTATAATTCGGCTTAGCCATTACATTTTACACATGTGTGCAAGTTCACCTACTTAGGCAATATATATAGCCAACCACCTAAGCTTAGGACTTTTGGCCGCGAGGGGGCAGACTTTTAAAGGAAAGCGCGCTTTGCATTACGTGCGTACTCTCAGTTTCTCTCTGATTTCAAGATTCATGCAATTTGATCGAATTTTAGGTCCGCCATTTTGAATTTTGAAAATCTGACATTAGATTCGTAATCAGAGACCCGGAAAACCCCCGAGTAACAAGTTTCAAGCAAATCTGATAAAATTAAAAATATTCGAATTCGCCATTTTGGGTCCGACATTTTAATTTTTGAAAAACTGACTTTAAATTCGAATTTTGCGACTCCAAAAATCTTAATTACAATGAAATCACATTTTTAGAAACTTGTTTTTCTTGGACCGTTTTTGGACCACAAGCGATTTTTAGCTGGACTGCGAAGGGGTTAATAAAAAATTTCAATTATTCAAAACCTTTTTAATTGTATATTTTAAAAATTTGATTAGAAAAATGATTATAAAATAAATTTTTATTAATTTATCTGTAGTTATGCTTTTCACATTATAAGAATCCAAATAAGTTGCATTTTATACTAAAATAATATGGTATTTTGTCGCAAAATTTAGAAGAAATGTTAGAAAAGTGATCGGGTATGTTATGAAAAATTGAATTTATAGTTTGAAGTAAAATGTTCTCTTATTTAACTCGGACTGGTTATATTTTTGTCAGTAATTGGTCCGTAAAGTCGGTATTTTTAAAAACTTTCACTGGTTCGAGCCTTGTTCACTTTCAACACATTATTGGTATTTGTATGTTATTTATATATTAAAATTATAGAAGTAATAAAAAATATATTGACATTTTTAAGAAAAAGTTTCTAAGTACTAGATAGCTGTATTATGAATACCAGCCTACTAATTTTAGGTTAGGATTTCTGTCAAAATAATTGTGAGAATTAAATAAGCGAGTTAAGTTGTACAACTCGAAACTCCGATTTTCGAATTGGCTAGTTCGGTTCGAATCGGCCAATTCGAAATTCAAAACTCGAGTTGGCTAGTTCGATTCGAGTCGAATTATTCCCAATTCGAGTTTTTTGTTGTCGAGTCGAAAAATTTTCGTTTCGACTTGATTAAATGCACACCTCTACTATATATGTATGTAGATTTATTTACATGCGCTAATATTTATTACGGAATGTGAGGTAATAGGAGGAATTTGAAGTAGATTAGGTATTGCTGGTGTGGGTAAATGGTTGGTAAATGGTGTTAGGAAATATAATCTCTCGAGAAAGAAAGTGAAATGGAATTTCCTGATTCGATATATATCTGCTTCCGCATTGAAGGGAGAGAAGGTGAGGATTTTCGACTGATTGTTCCGATTATTTCCGGAGAGATAAATTTGAGTTTAGGAACATTCTCAGATAGTAATTATTATTATTATTCATTTTTTTTGTTTTAACATTTAATGTACTAAATCGTGCAGTTCTAAATCACATAGCTGTGAATAAAGTTTTGATTTAAAAAGTTTACACCCAGAAAAATTATTTATTTGAATTAAATAAAATTTATTTGAAACAAATAAAAAAGGATATTTGTCACAGAACCAACTAAACTTTTATTTAGCTTAAATAATATTTTTTATTTCAATTAATATATTTCGTTTAAATATCCATTTTTATTTGAATGAAAAATATTTTATATTTTCTTTAAATATATTTTATATTTAGAGCAAGTAAAAACATTTTTCATTTTAATAAATCGTGTAAGCATTCTGAAATATTAAAATTCACTTATAACCTTCAAATAAATTTAACAATCACAATCACTAATGAAACTCTTAACATTCATTAAAATAAATGTTTATTTTTATAAGAATATTTGTTAAATAAACTCAGATCTTCTTAGTCATTTTACTTTACTTTTCAACTTCATATGTAAAAGTCCACTGTCACATTTTTCTCACAAAATCTCAAATAAGACACTAAAATGTAAATGAAATCACATTCAAGTATGTTACTTTGTACTAATTTAAATTTTCACTTAAAAAGAAAAATTTTGTACTTAAAATAATGAAATTTGTTAACTATTCATAATGAATAAATCTCTTATACTTATACGCGTTTAACTGTTAAAAGCTAGTTAAAAGCAAAACATCTTATAGTTTACTATAGTAATGCAATATGCGCAGTAGGGTGTCCGTAAAAATTCGACTTTCGAATTTTGTTTACGCCACCCCCCAGTTTGGTTCCAATAAAATAAAAAAAAATTTTCCCAAAATTTGAAGCCGATTGATGAATATTAACACGTGCCAGTAATCGATCGAAATTTCCCATTGAAAATACATGGGAAAAATACACTTTTTAAAAAAAAATCATAACTTTTTTAATTTTTATGCAAAAAATTCTCCAGGTCACATTTGTCTTCATTTTTAGCTGCACTATAAGATAGCACTTTAAAAAAAAATCAATTTTCAAAAATTTTTAAATGGCGGACTTTTAAAATGGGTCATAAAAATGCACCACAATGTATCAGTGGTTTTATCACATAAATGGATGTAAAAAAACAAAATTTGATGTCTTCAAAAGAATAATAATGTAAAGGTTCCTACAATTAAAATATATTAAATGGAGTTATTTCTAAATTACTTAAGTTGTTTTAATTATTCTTGGAAATATGAAAAGTTAAATTTCTAAAAGAGAGTTCCCAAAATATCCCAATAATTGTTTCTTGTAACTATTAATCTATCAATTAATATTCAGACTATTTACTTCAAAAATATAGAAAATAAAAATTTTGAATCCGCCATATTGGATCGGGTAATTTTAAAAATAAATTTTTGACATTAGATTCGTAAATAGCGATTCCGAAAATCGCCCTTGACGTTGTTTTAGAAATTTTTTTCAAAAATGTGGAAAATCAAAATTTTGAATCCGCCATTTTGGATAAAAAATTTTGAAAAATTTATTTCTAATATCAGTTTCATGACGAATGGTCAGACATACCCCCGATTAAGAAAATTTTTTGAATTTCCGACAACATTTATGTGATAAAACCACTGATACATTGTGGTGCATTTTTATGACCCATTTTAAAAGTCCGCCATTTTGAAAATTTTTGAAAATTGAATTTTTTTAAAGTGCTATCTTATAGTGCAGCTAAAAATGAAGACAAATGTGACCTGGAGAATTTTTTGCATAAAAATTAAAAAAGTTATGATTTTTTTTTTAAAAAGTGCATTTTTCCCATGTATTTTCAATGGGAAATTTCGATCGATTACTGGCACGTGTTAATATTAATCAATCGGCTTCAAATTTTGGGAAATTTTTTTTTTATTTTATTGGAACCAAACTGGGGGGTGGCGTAAACAAAATTCGAAAAAATAAATTTCCCATGTATCTTACGTACACCCTAATGCGCAGGCGTCCACTTATAAGTCAAACAAACATTTATTTGAATCAAATATATTTTTCATTTGCTACAAATATACTATTTCCTAAATTGCAAATATATTTCTATATTTTAGATAACTAAGTGCATTTATTTAAAATAAATATTAGTTTATTTAATTTGAATTAAATATTTATTTGAAACAAATAAATTTTTTTTAAATATACACTTTTAGTTAAAATAAATAACTTTTTTCTCTGGGTGTAGTATTCTGCAGTTTTAAGCCTTGCAGTTCAAAATTTTTTAGTTTCAAATATTTAGGTTAAAAAAGCATTCAATTGCGAATTGATCAATTCCAAATGTTACAGTTCCGAACTTTTTAGTTAGGACTTTATGGGTTCAACAAAATTCTCCATTCGAAAATACAAGAACCGGTTACCGATGAAAAAAACAATCCGATTCCTAACCGGATGTAGTGTAAGATTATGGTATTCGATTCAATTGGATTTTCGATCGTGGTTGTTTGATAGTCACCACGTGACGAGTTCGAGGGGCTGTATACATATAAGCACCCTACAACGAATGAAACTACTCGTGCAAAAGGATATATATGCCTTGTCTGCTTTGACTCACAGTTGCCACCACCACCACCACCCTTCTTCTTCCTCCTTCATGAAATAACTTGAGATCCCAAGAACAGTTGAATAATGTTCCAAAGTGACTATAAAGTGAAAAACGTTCAGGTTTCGAGAACGACATATATACAAAATGAAACGAGACGAGAAGACACGATAACAGTGATCGTTTCAGTGAAGCTGATTAGCAATGCACAACGAAGGGGAAAACTTGTATCGAGAGCAAAAGAGCAACGCTTCAACATAGAGGAACACTGTACTTCATACAATGATCTCTCTTGAAAATGTTTCATTCCTTAAATATTCGTTTTTTAAATTTTCAGTGAAGCAAACAAAAAATTACCTAAAATAAAAGTTAAATGTTAAAAAAAATGAGACGATATTTTGTCTTCTACAAGCAGATGCTGTTGGAAAGGAGACATAAATTATTAATTTCCATTAATTGGAATTAGAGGGAACTTTGATAAATAGATAACTATTTATCTATGACGCGTTTTCTCAAGTTACTGGTGTACAATCCACTTTCTGAATTCACCTGGGAGATCGCGACACAGGAAACCAGAACGTTAATGCGGAACGAAGTGGAGCGGTCTTAGAGCTCACTGGTGCCTCGATTCGAAGTGACAGGACTCATTGTTTACCGCATTAAGAGCACCTGCTGGCGCTCTGGGTAAAGACGAGCCTTGAGGTGGGCACTCAAGAGCAAAACCGGCCCCCACATCCGCTCCAAAGTGTGTTTGGCTATATTTCCACTGTTGGAGTTTGCGCTTATCAAGCAAACGGGAATTAATACCCCCACTAAAGTGCTATTTTCTCCCTCTCTTTCCATTATTCTTCTCAGTTTAATTATTTTTTTAAATACATTTTTCTCAAATTTTTATTTTGGCATCAATTTTTTTTTAATTAACCAATTTGTGGTTGGAAATGGAAATTTTAATGTTCAGTGTATAATATTTATTTAGGGATTAAATTAAAATGAAAGTAACAAAGTTCTCTAATTAACGGTTCGTTGACAATTGCGCGAAAATACAAGGGGATTTACTCATTGTCCATATCTAGATGAATCCTTAATTAAGGTAAGAGCCAGCTATCTTTAGCCTCAATCCCCTCCAATAAGCCAAGTAAAACCCAGAACCGTACTTAAGTTTGGATTTATTTTCCGTTTTGGAGATTTCTATGGCAGAGCAATAAAATTAAACCAGCTATTTCGTAATTTACCGTTTGGAAGAGTACAAAATTATGTTTTTCTGGAGCACTGATCATCTTTTTCGTTGCTTTGGTAAATTGAAATTAAGAAGTTGTAAACTGCGATCGAAAGTCCAGGTAGATTCAGCGTTTACCATTTACTTTTCCAAAGTTTAGCGAACCATGCGGACAAAAATAGTTTAGACCCAAAAAATGTGTCTAAATTTTTTCTCATGGTAAAAAATATAGAAATTTTGAGGGTTTTAAATACTTTTGTCACAGGCTATGGTTCGTTAGTTTTTGATCATAGTAAGAATATGTTTACATTTAAACAGTCTTAAATATTTAAATATATAATAAGTGTTTACGTTTGTAAATCCACGATATTTTATTTTATCTTAAAGATTTTAACTTCGGAATATAATTTTCTAGGCTATGATAAACGAAAGGATTTAAAATCTGAAAAAAGAATTCTTCTAAATCGTGAGAAAGTCGTTTCCCACCTGAGTTGCAACACTTTCGCCGCAAGAGCGCTAGTAGCTCTAACTGCCAAGTCAGACGAAACTGCGCGTGCGTCAATACGAATCTCTGATTGGAAGACAAAAAGGCGCGCTTACTCGATAATTTAAAAATCTCCCTCTCTCTCTATTCGGAAAGTAGAAAAATGATTTCCCCGGTAAATTTTTATGATGTTCTGGGTTAACGACAACTGTACGACACTTAAGGAAATTTGTAATGAAACGTGCAAGACATAATATGGCAAAGGAGGGAGGAAGCATCGAAGCGATTTATCACGAACGCGATGTGATCGGGCTTGCCTCTAGCGGTGGACGTTAATAACGCTGCACGGATCACGAGTTGTTCTATCCTCTTCCTTGATACTTTGCCTTGTTCCTCTCTCCCTCTGCTTTCAGCCTATGGTGCATACCTAATAAAGCGACCATGGACTTTTCTTTGCTCGACTATATGCCTCAACACGCTTCTTTTGCCATTTCGTGCGGGCAAAAAAAAGGAGCCAGCCGGAGATGTCGACGCTTCGTATGTAGGTATATGAAAAAAGGAAGGGAAAAGAGAAAAAAAGGAGCAGAAAAACGAATTCTTAAACGTAACGAGAAACGACATTATCCTATTAATAATACGCGGACAGAGCACGCACGGGGCAAAGGAAAATAAGTAAAACAAACGATGGAGGTAAAGCCCGTCACTTGTAACTCGACAATGCCACTCCATTTCTTAGAGTCGAGAGATGCATGCACAGTTCTCCATCTCAAATGCATAACTTCCTCATCCGGTATTAGGCAAACGTTTTCTTACTCGAGTTTCTTTTACGGTTAAGGGATTTTTTTTCGCGATAACTCTTGTTGAATTTCAAATTGCTAACACACTCATGGAAATAGTTTATGCAGTTCAGGAACTTGCTCTCACACAGTCTTCACTCTTTTCCTTTTGGTTCGTATTGTTCCTAATCTTTCAAGAGATTTGTTTCTTTAATCAGTTCCACATCTTATGAGTCTTAATTTTAAGAAATGATAGCACAAGTCCACTTACGATTCAAGTCTTAAAAAATCAATTCTTTAATAGTGATTCAATAAACGAAAAGTTGAACATGTTAAATTCTTACAAAACCAAAATCCACACTTTTTTCTCAAAGAAATGTTTCATCGACGAGTGGATTATTCGTCAAGGAAAAAAAACCTCCAGTTTCAAAATGAAATGGCTTTATTTATGAAATAAGAAATGTCTGGGTATGAATTCCATGATTCGAATTTCATATTAGATTATAATTCACTGCGGAAGTAGAGAAGAGATAGAAGAGGGGGGAAGTGTAGTACAATTTATTTGAATTGCAAACGATAGGACCCGAGTTCCTTGTGGAAAGTGCGATCGTTATACTCGATTTGGAGTGTGCTAGAGAACGTTCGTTTCGATTTACGACATTAATGCCCGACCAAATCGCGCGGTGGCGGCAGGGGTAAAAGCTTCGCAAACCGCATCCGTTGTCGTCCTTGGGCGCGAAGCGACAAAGTTAATATCCATTTTCATGGCGCGGCAAAATAAACCCGAATTTCATGACACACACACACACACACAAAAGTAACAATTATCAGAAAGGGGAGGGAATAAAAATTACAAACTAGATTCAAGCTTTTCTCTCTCACGTTCTAGCGGTTTTTTTTTAAATGAAAAGCCCTTGTCTTTTCTCTGCGTGTAAACTAGGATCACTGGCTTGACGTGAAAGTGCAAAAACAAGCGAATGGCGGGTGGAATGGACAGAAAGACAGACAGATGAACGGGATAAAAGGAAGGAAGTAAAGCGAACAACGAAACGGTCACTATTGAGTCCAAAAGAGTCTTGCTCAACGAGTTAGCAAACTAAAACCTCTGTTGTTTCTATATTGCTAGTTTTGTGTTTATGTATATATGTACTTTTCTACCAATGACCTAACCTTTTCCTGACTTCCTATATAGTTATATACTCGAAAAAGACCCAAGGAGGATTGCATTTCCTACCACTTTCAACTTTTATGACCGTGTAAAGCCGCGATTTTCACCCCGACCGTCTGTGCTATTCGGTTAATTCACGCGAAATACTCGTTTCCCTCGTAGAATTTTTTTTCCGTTCTCTCTCTCTCTTTTTCTATAACCAATGTACATGTGTGTTTGTCTATGCTGCATAGAATTGCGATCTCAAACCGAGAATTTATCTTATACAACTATCGTCTCTGATGTGTGGAGAAATGAATGGTTCTCCTCATTAACTCTAAGCTATAAATAATAACATTACCTCTCTTAGTGTACTGAGGAATGGGCTGTAAATTTCGTCCAACGTTGAAAACGCAGAAAGTAACTAGAATTTTTTATTAGCCATTGCGCAACGTAAAACATTCTCATTTTCTGAGGAGGAATTTTCCGGCTACGACATTTTGTTACTTCCTTATTTTTCTTTAATTTCTCATTAGAAAAGAGAGAATAAAAAAACTGCATCTTTTGTCAGAAAATAACAAAAAGTATTTTCACTTTACTTGAGAAAATTTAGCTATCATACTTTTATGGTTTAAAAAGAAAATTTTTTTTTAATTTTTTAAATTATGAAACCTTATTTACTACTTCACATAAGGATTTTTGTGGAATGATAATGTTTCGAATATTACTCAAACATTTGGTTCTAATACTATTTATAAACATTCTAATATTATTTTTAAAAAAATACTCTATAATAAAATTTCCAGTAACAATATTAAAAAAGTTTTAAAAAATTTATCAAACGGAGATAAATTTATGAAATGCATAAAAATAATTCGCATTGCTTTCATTTTGAGTTGAGATAAAATTAATTTACCATTTAATTAAAATAAGCTAAAATAGGATTTACAGTAAAGTTTTGTCTTTCTATAATACTGGATAAAGCAGAATTTTTTCAGCACACGCACACAGATAATAAAATAAAAATTAATGATGTATGCCGTGCGACGTGGAAATGTCCTTTAGTGGCAGTTAAAAAATGACGAGTAAAAGCGAAAAAGGAATCTTTTTTTCAGATGCGCACAACTTTTCACGTGTTGTGAAAAAAAAGGTTTATAGTGAGTAAACTTCACTTAAGTTGAACGATGCTTTTAATCGTCTTCGAACTCGAACCCCAAAGAGAGAGTATCAAACCTGAACCGATGGTTGTATCACTTCAACCAACGGCCTAAAGGATCGTGCTCGGTGTACTTTATCACGATTTCCTTGGTCTTTTACGAGCATCGCTCACCGTGCCCAGCAAGAAAAATGTCGCGGAAACGGCTAGCGCGTCCGTCACGCTTCCCTCACTGAGAAAAGACAATAAGAGTGCCGTGAAATTGACAATTTTTGCCAAAAAAAAGGAAAAATTATTTTTTATTGTTCTTGCCAAATAAAATTTCTTTTTGTACCTAATGAATCGCATTTGTAATAATATATGCAGTACCAAGGCCAATATTGCGAGAGAAAAAAAGGATATTCAATTTCTCTCTCTCTTTCTCTTCTGCCTTACTTAATCGGTTCATTAAAATTTACTTAGACTGTATCATTAAATTTAATATCTCTATATTTTGCGCGAATGAATTTAATGTTGCAGCAGTTCTCTTAGCCAGCATACTTAATATACACTAAGCTGCAATTCAGATTGCTATAATTAGGATTTATCTTCACTTTCCTCTCCATCCGTACTTCATTTAATTGTAAAACCATGTCATAGAAAATGAGAATGAATCTCGAATAAACTCTTCCTAGTCTTATATATATATATATATATATTTATAGACCAAAAATAAAGAGAGAAACATATTTTAGTAGCGAATTTAAATTGAAATTTATCTAATTCTTTCTTGAAACTTGTGAATAATTATAAATCCAAAAAACTACTTAATTGTAGAAATGAAAATTTTTAACTTCATCACAGTCCATGGCACATTTATTTAAATAATAATCCATTTACATAACCTCAAATTAAAAAGTGGTTTTTAATGTACCAATAATGGAACAATTAAAATTCATTTTGCCAAAATTTGAAATATCCAGTTATGCAATTTTCGAGGTATTTAGTATTTAGAGACGAAACTTGTTAAGGAATATTTTTTATGGTTTAATTTAATTTTTTAATTTTTAAAAATTTAATATTTGGAGTTTCTTAAATTTAGTTTAAAAATGCAATTTTTATCCAATTTTTACAAATAGCATTAAATAGTATTCTATTACACAATAAAACTACAATTAGAATTAATGTCACTAAATTTTCAAAGACTTTTTTGTTCATTTTTTTATTCCATATCGTCAAAAAAATTAATTAATTAGTTAACAAATAACTATATTTAGCTTAAGAATAAAATTAGTTAATTATAATTAAAATACAATTATTAAATAAGTAAATGTAGTAATATAAGTGTTAAAATTAATTAATAGTAAAAAATACAATTTTGAAAACACTTTGTTAAGAAAAATTATTACTAAACTTTTTGTGCTTTTGCCATGAAGTTAGTTATTTATTAATTGTTTAGTCTTTATACAACAATTAAAAACAAAAGTTAAGTTCACTTTTTGAAAAATTCTCTACATTTCTGTTAAATTTTGTTAATAATATTATTTTTAAAACTAACTTTAAAATCAATTTTGCATTTTTATATTTTTTAAACAACATAGTCTTTGACTGAAAAAAACAAAATTAAGGAGAATTTTTTTAAAGAGCATAAGAGTGCAATGCTACTTTATAAAAATTAGTTAATAATTACAATCATTGTTATCAGTCTTTTTGTTCATAGAAAATTTTGTCTGGAATTTTTTTCAAAATTGTATGCAAAATAAAAATAGATGTTTAAAATTCAGTGATAATAATTCTAATTTCAATATACATTAAATATTATTTTTTATTTTAAGGTTATGTCAAGAGGTTGATAAAGTAGTTGGAAAAAATTCTAAATCTTGATTTGACGGCAGCCATATTGAATCCACCATTTTGAATTCTTCAAATTTTGATAAAAAACAAAAAATCAGTGATCTGAAACAATACAAATGCAATTGAATTCACATTTAAGGTCTTGAAACATTAAATGTGAATTGAATCGTATTTTTCGTGACCAATTTTTTTTCGGTTGGTTTTTGGCCCGAAAACAATTTTTTCACAAGACCGCGAAGGAGTGAAAGATAAATTTCAAATATTCCCCATTATATGACATTTATCAAATACAATAGATGTTGAATGTTTGTGAGGGAATAAAAGCGTACACACTGAAGAGAGTGTGGGGGAAAAATTGTTTTTCCACAATATGACTGTCGCGCGCCTCAATTCCCATTAACGTAAAAATTATTACCCTACACCGTGACTCCTGTCTGTGTTGGATTACCGCCGCAACAATAATGTATGCGAAGCGGTGGGCGCAATGTATCTAACTATACATATATTCCCCTCCCTCCCTCCCCCCCTTGCATCGTAATGCACGAGCAAACTGTTACAATTACTTTAGCGGATTATGGGGAGCACAAACTAGTTTTTAGTAGTGGTATTCGCCACAAGTTGCGACTCGGAACATTACACACCCAGTAGCAGCGGCAGCAGCAGCTGATACTCTTCGCAATACAAAATTTTGGTCGTACACATAATGTGTGTGTTCGCGACTGTAACAAACATAAATATTTTTTTTTGGGTGGGGATTTTTTTAATATTTCATTAACTCAAGTGCAGCTAAGCGCATAACATTCAACTTTACATTGTCACTCCAAACACAAAATAAACATAACTTGTATCCCGGTTACTCAACTGCACTGCGGTGATATTTATTCACTAACATATTTATTATTATACCATTGCATTTGCTCGGCACAAAAATTTATAACATTATTTTTTAGTCGACTGCGTGTTTTAGGATAAAATTTGTTGGAATATAAAAATTCACTGGTAATCTGCAAATGTTTACTGTACCAAAAGAGTTTAATTTCACTGTATATTTTTATTATCATCCTTTTTATTATAATTATTTTTATTATAATGATAATAATAATAATAATAATAATAATAATAATTAGGTAATTTTTTATTTTTCAAGACTTATTTTTTTGTGAATTTCTACTACTACTACTACTACCTACTACTCTTATTATTATCAATATTAATTTTACTTTTTTATTTTTCGAAAGTTATTTAAAAGATCTTTTAGAGAAAAAAATTTATTAAGTTAGGTATTCTTTAAAAGTAAATGTACGCACAAAGAGATAAAAATAATAATAAGAAAATTAACTTCTAATTAATTGGAAAGCAAAAAGTGAAATTTTAGCATTGAAATAAATGAATAAGAATAATCAATTTTCTTTAAAATAATAAAACAGAGTTACCACAGATCAGAAAAAGGGAAAATTCAGGCAAAGTAGAATTAGTCAGCAAAATTTTTTACTTTGGCAATAAAATTCTTCGCAGAAATTCAATTCTGTCAAATTTTTTTTTTTAAATTTCGTCAAAGTTTCAATTATTTTCAAAAATTATTTATTTTTAATCTCAACTATTTTAACAAATTTTTGCAAAAGAATTATTATTGAAAATCTTTTTTAATTTTGAAAAGATTTCAATTTAAAATCCTTGAAAATTTAAATTTGAAAAAATTATAATTTGAAATCCTTGAAAATTTGAATTTTGAAAAGATTTCAATTTGAAATCCTTGAAAATTTGAATTTAAAAAGATTTCAATTTAAAATCCTTGAAAATTTGAATTTTGCATACGTTTAACTAACAATTCTTTAAAAGTAATTTTTTAAAAAATTATTTGTAGTTTTTATTTTGTAATATATTTTTAATTGAAGAATTTCCAATTAATGGAAATTTCCTAAAATTGAATTGTAAACAAATGGACTTCAAAATAGGAAACTATTAAAAAAGTTATTAAAAATAATTGATTTAAAGAATAAAAATTAAAAAAATCAGTACTCCATTTTTGATAGTTATTTAAAATACTGTTTTTTCATAACCGTGCCAAAAAAATTATTGTTGACATGTAATATATATAATACTTGAATAAATTCTCAACTAACGGTAGAGCTGTAAACAATGATAGTTTAATTAGTGGTACCTTTTGTTGATTGTAGCTTCAATTAATTATGTGCACTGTAAGTAATTAAAACTACAATCGACGGAAACTTGTTTACTCCTTCGTCGAACAATAGTGTAATTAAAAAAAAAATGTCGATGAAATAGATGATTTTTTAAAAGATCTTTTAAGAACAAAAAATTAATAAAACTATTATTTAAAACTAAATATTCCCGCTAGAAAAGTGTAATCTTTAGGAAAAAAGAAAAAAAAAATTCTTAGAACAAATTACGAATAATTATTTCTTTTCAAAATTATTCTAATATTGTAATTATGATTCTTGGAAAGAGTCGTGATATAATTAAATAATAGTGATAAAGGAGAAATATAATAGCAAAATTAATAATAAAAAAAGAAAATACCGTATTATTAATAACAATAGATTTGAAGCTCTCTTTTATGCCCATTATAAGAAATATAAAATAAAGAGTGGCCATTTGCTACGCGAGGAAAGTTTTTTTTTCTGAAAAAATGGTTAAATTTCTTCGATACGACTTTTGCATTATTAAGTATTCAAAGCGAGTCGATTTGGCGTTCGGTTCACGGGAACGTTTAAATTACAAGAGTCCAATGTGTTCCGAGTACGTGACTCATTTGAATAAATCCCATTAGATATAATAAAAGTGGCAATAAATACCTATTCCATTTTCCGAGTTTACAAAAGCATTGAGACGAGTTATTCGTCTCTTTGCATGCGGCAAAAAAGAGAGAGTGAGAGAGGGAGAAAGAAAGGAAGGGGGGAAAAATAAAAGAATCTCGCATATATGCCTGTTCGTGCGCTTATCTCTTTTCCTTTTTACTCCGGGGTTAAAGAAAGTCTCGAGCATTTTCCAGTTATATAGCCGAGTCACGGGAAAATAATAGTGTCGTATTTGCGTAACAAGTGTCATACTAGAGCTTTACCATGCAAAGCCGACAGATGGGCCGACATTTTGAGCTTACCCTGTAACGTAGAAGCACGTGCATACGTCTCGACCCACCCGTTTTTATTTCACCTTTGCTGTATCCGCACATTCTGCGGAAGGTGGGGATGAGAAAAAAAAGGAAATTTCTTCTTCTCTTTTAGCCAAACTTACCTGAAACAAAAAAGAAACAACAGTTTATAAAGTAAAATGATGACGAGACTAGTTTCTTATAAGACTAATTTACTCTGGAGTTTCTTTTATTCATTTCTTTTTTTTTGGCAAACTTTTACCATACTGAAAATGTCATCCAGTATGAATGAAGATTTATATTTATTTTTTAAGGTACTATTTTTCGATCGGCTTAGTAATTTAATATAAATAAAATACCACTAAAGAAGTTTTAATTATTATTACACCAGAAGTTAATTTTTTATGACATAAACTGCATACACGGTCCAGGAGACCGATTTTTAAGTTTTGTCTATTTCTGAACTATTCATCCTATTAGTTTGAAAAAAATTCAGTACGTGTTTATTGTGGTAGTCTCCAAATATTAAAAATGCTTCTTGCAATAGTTTAAAATTTTGAAAAAAATATATCGTTGTTGTAATTAAAATTAACAACACCAAAAGTTGGGTTAAATTTCTTTTTTTGTTCTAAATTATTGGTAGAAGGAAATTTCATTTTCGGGAGGAATTAAAAAAAAATGAGAAGCAATGGTTCGAAACGATATTCGTACTTCCTTCTGTATTCTCGTTTGTTCTCCTGGCGCCAATCGTGAATCAAAAGCAAACAACAGTAATAAAGGGCAATATAGCGCGAGTTATTTAATTAGTATTTATATCTCTTTGGCGCCAAGAAGATAGTCATCTTCATCTCTACCATCTAGACGCCGGTGATAAGTAAAAAAGGAGAAAAAAACCTTTTCTTTCTCCTCAAGAAAAAGAAAAAAAAATGTTAGAAAAAAAGAATTGAAGAAAAATGTCATGAATTATAAAAAAAATCCCAAGACTACAAAATAAGTTCAAAACGAAATTTCAAAAAAATTCTCCTTACAAAGAAAGGAAGAGGAAAATAAATAAATAAAAAAACACGCACATAATGTAAAGAAAAAATAACATAAATAGCAAAAGTATCATAAAGAATTGTAACAATTGTCATGGGACTTGAGAACTCTGGTTTTTTGTTTTCATTATTTTTTGTTTGATTTTTGCTTTTGCTCTTTAACTCGTTCCTTTTTCAGAACGACAGGTTTTTGTGCGCGCTGTTTGTTCCCTTGTGTAGACGTCCCCGACTATTCGAACCTTGTACAATCAGCTTCGTTAGACTTCCATTCGCCTTTCTCAGATTTAATTGCACCTTCCCACTACCGTCCGTTATTTGACAGCCTCCTTGCATTGTTATCGGATCAATGAAGATACGCTCTCCTCTCGAAAGAGTTCGAATGAATAGAAATCTTGGTGTTTTTGTCGCTTGCACCTGATGATCCCCTCCCTCCCTTTTTTTCAAGAAGAATAGAACTCCAATTTTTGTTACCCTTTTCTTTATAGTCATATATATATAAATATAAAATGCATTTGCAGAAAAGAGGCGGTGAGCTTTGAAGCGCTTCAAGAATAAATTAAAGACTGTTTCACTCGAGAAGGGAAAATTTACTTCTTTCACAAAACTCTTATATCTTTTCCGGACGAGTAGAGAGAGAGAGAGAGAGAGAGAAAGAGGGGAGAATTAAAAAAAAGGAAAAGTAAAATTCAAACATAATTCAAGTCTCTGATCTTCTTTTCTGTGATCAAAAAGCCGATATCTATTCAGCCTCTCGTAAAATGAATTTTCCGTACATCGATATACAGCCGAAAAAATTTGAGTCTAGTGCACTCAGCGCAAAATCGCCGATACAGCTTCAACTTCAATTTCGTTTCAACAGAATGCATGTAATCTAAAAGAGATTTCTGAAAGCTGCTACACTGAATTTCAACTTTCATCCCTTTCGTTTTAAACTCTCCCCCAATATCTTTATAAAAGAAAAAAAAAAGAAGTTTCACTCCTATACACAAATCAATAAACATTTATTCAATATCTATAAAAATTTATTCTCCCAACAAAACGAACGTTAATCGTCGACACTTTAATAAAAGGGTGGGCAAAAAAATGAAAACTCGGAAAAAACACGCATATGTGGCTTTTAGTCAGAGATATTTTACAATAAAGCTATTTTGCCTTTGTCATTTTGATAATGCATTGTACTTCACCTCATCTCCCCTTCTCCAAAAATGGACAGACAATGTGTATTTTCCGATAACGCGTAATCGTCAAAATTATAGATAACGAGCGTATATGTTGGTATATATGTATATATAAAGAGAGAGAGAGAGAGAGAGGGAGAGACATAAAGTCGTGGCAATAGGGCAAAATTAGCAACGTACTGGTATTCGGGTCACTAGTTGTTTGGAATTTGGTCCAGCCTATTCATGTCACATACAGTTTATCGCGTGCGACAATGAGCAATATATATCTCGACGACATTTATATATGCTTAAATTATACAAAACACGTATATATATATATAAACACACACAACAAGTGCAACGGGACAATATTTATATGTATAATAAATACATTTGTTTGCATCTACTTGTGCAAAAGGCCATGTATATTTGCGAAAAAAATACGGATATAATTACCGCAGGTCAAAGTCACTATATTATACGTGCCGAAAATACAACTATTCGCAGAGGAATTTCTAAAACATGAAAAATTATTAACTTCTGCAAACCCAAATGAACAAAATTCATTTATTTCGTTTTCAAACTTCTTCCCTCCTTTTTAATATAATAATGTTGTGCCATGTATATTTCAAATAACAAATAAGAAAAATAATTTATAAACTTTCAAAATTTTTCGTTTATGATTTTAAATTTTTTGCAGTCTGCAATTGTTCAAAATATTAACATTGAAAAAGTATTTGGTTAGAAAGAATTTGAAACTTTCCCTCTTTACATCTCTTACATTCCCTCCTTACAACTTAAATGAACGCCAAAAAAGATTAAATTAATCAATTTTTGAACCTCAAAAAATTGTTATGTATTATTATTAACCACCAAAGAATAAAAATAATATACATTCAAGTTGAATACTTTTGTTTTGAGAGGAAATTGTGAGAGGATATTAGAAAAGGATTTCTCCTCTAACTAATTTTTTTGAAATATTCTTAAAAGGTAAATTATTCTTCCACACCTCAAAGATAAAAAATAAAATTTGAAAGTAAAAAATTAAACAAATCTTTTTGATATTCAAATTGAATGTAGCAATATGAAAAAATTTGTTTCGTTCCAATTGGCTTCTTCAACTCCAAAAGTAAAAAATTAAATCTTCAGCAGTTAGAGACAATTACAGTCAGACAAAAAGTTTTATCTAGTGTAAAATTACTATGAATGAAAAAATCGGTTTTTAATTGACAACTTTTCTTTGAAATCAAAAAATTTATTGGTAAAACAAAGTGTAGTGATTTTAAATTATTTAGACGACAGGTTTAAGTTCTCTTTGATGTTGAATTTATTTCCAGTTAAACAGTAAATTCATTTTTATGCTACTTTGAAAAAAATAGTTATATCTTTAATTAAATTAAAAAAAATTAATTAAACTATTTCATTTAAAAAAATTTAATTTGATTAATTTATATTAATTTATTATTGTTTATTATTATATATTTATTATATAGTAAGGTTATATATCATATTATAATATTTATAAAAGTATTATAATTATGTATAAACTTGTAATCAAATTTGTCAAAATTTGAAATACTTTGTCTGACTAGAAATCACTTCTTCCACTGATCACTAAACTAAATGTGTTTTGTCTGACCGAAACAATTTTGTACTACTAATTAACTTACGAGAAATTGAAAAACGTTTTGTCTTATTATAAATTACTTTTACTATTTTAATAACAAAAAAATCAATTTCTTTGTATATTATAAAGTATTTTACTACTGAACATGATAATTTATAGTATTATTTTACCTAAATATATTATGTGTCAAATTTCCAAAATAGTTTTTTTTATTATTTATTATATTTTTTATATATTATACTTCAGTTCTTAATTTATTTAGTTTATTTGATTTAAATTATTTTTTAATTAATGCATTTTATTAATTTGCTTATTAAATTATTTTAGTTATTCAAGAAGTTATTTTTTAATATTGCCTTGGGTTAAAGAAATCTCGTTCTAATTTTTTTTAAATAAATTTGTTGGCACCTACAAAAAATTAAATTAAAAAGTTGATTTCTTAAATTGTTTCCATTTTTAATTTGTATTCAATTGAAATTTACAAAAAATGAAAGATTTGATTGATTAACATTAAAAATTTGAAAAACAATTACTGACTAAAGTTTTTTTCATACTGAAAAGAAAAGAAAAGCACTTTCAATGATTTAGAAACAGTCCTTAACAACTAATACAAAATTTAGAATAATTTCCAAATTGTCTGACTAATAAATTTTTTTTTCTGTTTATATTAAAATTACAAATAGTAAATCAAAATTTTCTTTTGAAAATAGATCAATTTTAACTTTAATTACTGTCAAAAGAATAGTCAAAGAAAAGTCGCGTACAATAGTCAACGAAACTATAAATCATGTTTGCAACTAATAGTAATTTTAGTTTTTGTCTATCTGGAACATTTCCTTAGTACTGGTCCAGTATAAAAATTTTTCAAAAAATAACAAGCCACATTAAAAATTCACCTTTGATTAAAAAAAATGTTATCAAAAATGAAAATTTTCTAAAGCATTGAATAACAATAATCGAGGGACAAATATCCTGTTCCTTGTTTCAATGTAGCGTGTACATTTAAAATCGTGAGACATTTGCAAAACGTAATCTATTAAATATATATATATGGTCGAAACGATCGATCAGTATGTATACACAACGCTCGTGTATGTAAATCTTCTAAAACGGATCTATACAGTTTAAACGTCAAGGTCAAGGTTCCCACGGTTTCTTCGTGTAAAGCACTCCTTGAATACCATCAGAATTGGAAAAAGATACAAGGGAAACATCTTTTGCCCCAACCACATCTATATGTACGCACCTGTACTTACGTTTATTGCTAGTTATCTTTTTCATGCTCCTTTATCTATAAACGCCATCTGGAGGCAATAACTTAACGTGTTACCACTGTATGTGTATAAAGAGACTGGTGCGAATTATTCTAAGTACGTATGTCATCTGATGTTAAACTGTCAGGATTTAACATTCGCAAACACAGAATTTCTTGAAAATGGGGTCAATCTTGACAAACCTACATCGAAGATCAAAGTACAACTTCTCTTTTGCAAACTGATATTTAGTCATACATGCGTGGTTACTTGTATACCGTTACGCTTATAACTTTACCCTACACTTATGAATGATAGTTTATATTTAAATGGTATAGATCGGGTATCGTGCAAGCCAAACTTCAAACGGAAGAAAACAGCTAACTCTCTCACTAATAATGATTATCGTTGAACCAATAAAAACACAAAAGAATTAATATTGAAAAAAGAAGACGAAGAAAAAGAAGCGGCTGGATAATTTTAGTCATCATACACGCACACATTTCAACGATGAAGATGATGATGATGATGATGATGATGGTAATGATGATGACGACCATGGATATTATAATGCGTTAGGAAAATATTTTCATGTAAAGGGTCAACATTGTAAAAGGGGAAGAAAAAGAAGAAGAAGAAGCAGATGAAGAGAAAAAAAATTGAGAGATTGCTCTAGTTTTATTACCGCGAAACGCTCACCCAGGGTGTTCTCCTCACTTTACAAGGAATGCGCGCGGATTATGTGCAACTTTGATTATCAAGAAAATGGTTCTGAGAATCTTGCCTCTCTTCCCTTGATGCTTACATGGAAATCATTCCTACATAATGCTCCTGCAGTCTCGAACCATTTGCCTTTACTCTATTTTCTCACTTTGTTAGATTAATTTTTTTTATATGTATATAGAGCCGCATTTATTCCACTTTTTGAAACTACTTTTTTCTATCTTGCAAATTGTACGTGTGCATTCAAAATTAAAAGATTTTCTTCATTTCCTTTTTATGATGAAATTTAAAAAAACGAACAAAATTGTCGTCTGATTGGCGACGCTACTTTGCGCGCCACCTGGGTACAAAAAATGCTCCAACTTGCTTCTAATTTAAAAATCAGTTAATATAAAATAATTGTAATTAGCAAAAAATTACTACTATTACTATGGTTCATATTTTCTTAAATTTTAATTTATGAGAAGATTGAGTTGTATTTTTAAATATCAACTTTATAAGAATTATTTTTTTTTATCAGAAAAGTTGAATAATATTAAGAAAAAGAGGGAAGGAAAGAGTAAAAAAGCACGGTAAATCGTCAGGTATTAAAATAAAACCCAAAATGGATTAAAATAACACTAAATTGGATTATTTTAATCCTTTTTGGTGTTATATATATTATATATTATACCTAACAATTTACCATGAGAAGAAGAAAAGAAGTAAATGAAAAAAAAAGAGAATTGAATTATCCAAGAGTTAATTAAATAAAGAAAAAAAGAAGAAATAAAAAAATGTTAAAGAAAAAAATGAATGATGTTGATAAGAAAAAAATAAGAATAATTAAAAAAAAAGAATAAAACCATAAAGACATTGATGAAAGAAAGTATGAATAACAGAAAGAAAATTTGAATGTGAAAAGAAAGAAATGCTTAAAAAAGATGAGAACAAAGAAAAACAAAATAAAATAATGAAGAAGAAATCGAAGACATAAAATGAAACAACAAATGATAAATTGAAAAGAACAATTAAAAACAAAAAAATTATATAAAAAATCAGTTAAAACAAAATGAAATTATGAAAGAAAGAAACAAAGAATAAAATAAACAAGAAATGAATGAATTAAAAAAGTAGAGTACAAAAATTTACAAATAAAGAATAAATGAAATAAATAAGTAAAGAAGACATAGAAATGAAATTAAAGCATATAAAATAAAATAAAATAACCAAATAGTTAATGAAGCAAAGAAAGAGTTAGAGAAGGAAAAAACAAAGAAAGAAAAAATAAGAAAAAAATGCCGAAAAAAGAATAAAACAATCAAACAAAAACTGAAAGAAACGAAAGACTGAATGGGGAAAAAAGTAAAGAATCAATTGAAGAAAAAATTAAAAAAAAGAATAAAGCAATAGAAAAAAATAAAGAAAAACTGAGTGTGAAAAAAAGATTAAAAAAATTAAAAATCAAAGAAGAAATCAAAGAAAAAGGAATTAATTAATGAAAGAAATGGAAAAAATTATAGAATGAAGAAAATAAGCAAGAAAGGTATGAAGAAAAAAAATAAAATCACATAATAATAGAGAGAAAAAATGAAGTGAACATGAAGTGAATGAAGAAAAAAAGAAATAAAAATTGAAAGAATAAAGGAAATAAAGAATAAATTAAAGAAGGAATCACTTAATGAAAAAAACAAAGGGAGTAAAAGGATAAACAAATTATGAAAGAATTTAAAAAAATTGTAGAAAAAATACAGAGAGAAAAGAAAGAAATAGGGAAGAAATTAACGAAGGAAAGGAAAAAGTAAAACAGAACAAGTAAAAGAATGAATGAAAGAAAGTGAAAAAGAAAGAATGAAAGAAGAAGAATTAAAAAGACGGAATAAATGAAAGAATGAATGAATAAATGAAAAGAAGAAATAAAGAGAATGTAGAATAAGAAGCAGAGAAAAGAAAGGAGAAAAAGAAGGAATGAATGAAAAATGGAAAAACAGAAATCAAAAAGAAAAGAAATAAACAGAAAACAATGAATGAATGAATGAAGGAGAGAAAAAGAGAGAAACACAGAGAGGCAGAGAAAGAAAGAGCAATGAAATGAAGAAAAGGGAGAAAGAGAGAACACAGAGAAAACAAAGAGAATTAAAGAAAGAGAAAGAGGAGGAGAAAAAGATAGAGAGAAAATGAGTTGATAAAAATGATGTGTAAGGAAAGAAAATTTACAGTGCGACTCGAATTATAATATAGAATTCTGTGTAAGGAGAACCCTCTACTTGTACACTTGTAATTCTTCCTATCTGACTTTCACCCTCTTTATATATCTTCGAATGGGTCTCTTTTTCTCTCTCTCCATTTAACATGACTGCGCAGTTAATAAGTAGTCAAGGTTTGCATTGCGACAAAGTCAAAGGATCCGCTCGCGAGTTTTCTTATGCAAATCGAGCAACTAAAATAATCATTGGAATAATACATATAGATATGGAAGAGAGCGAGCTAGCGAGTGAGTGAGAGAGAGAATAAGACGAGTTAGCACGCCGTGCGAGAAACGGACAATATATTGTTGGATGACCATTACATAGAACCATTAGATAGTCGACACGTCCAGATAACGAGCATTAGCCACATAACAACCACGTTAGGCAAGCGAATGCAGGCATAATCCATTGGCGAACAACAGACGAGCAACTTTCTGGTGTCTTATCAAAAAAGAACTTCTTTTTAATCTTCACTAACGTTCGTTACTTTTTCTTCCTTTTCTTATGTGACCCTCCCTTCTATTCTTGTCTTCTCTTCCTTTATTACTCACTTTTTCTCTACTTTCAACTTCTTTCAAAATCCTCTCTTTTTTCTATTATTTTTCCCTCATATTCCATTAAATTTTTCCCCTTCAATCACGTATTCATTTTTTCTGTCATTTTTATTTTCTGCCTTCATTCTTTCTTCTCTACTCTCTTTTCTTCTACACATTCACTTCTTTCTAATGGCTAAAAAATTTGTTTTTTGTTATCTTCTACTTGGCTTCCGGTTGAAGAAAATAGTCGCAAATTAAAATAACTAGAGAAAAATTAAGTTGCTATAAAATTCTGCCCCTTTGATTTATAATTTACAAAAACTATCAATCGACTTTCAAGATTAGAATTGCATTTTTCATTTTAGTAATTTTTAATCTCAGTTAAAATTTACTTCTTCATTAAATAATAATTGTACAAGTCAGCAAAGATAAAGTTTCAAAAGAAAATTTATGGAAACAATTTTTCTCTTTTAAATATTTTTGCCGCAAATAGAATAAATTAATAAATAAAAGAGAGTAAAAAAGAGAATAGATAATGTATATATGGAAGATAATGTTAACGATCGCAACTAACAGCGCGAGTAATGGCTTCATTGATATCGATATAATGTAACTGAAAGCGTAATTGTCATAAAGTAAGTTTTCATGACTTTATGACTTTAAAGTGCCATAAAATCAGTTGTTATTTATATCATTTCGAAAGAAGTGAAGCAAATAGTAAACTAACGATACTCAACTCTTGTTTAAATTACATTCCTTTCAATTTTCCTCCAAAGGGGGTGAATATTACAAAAAACCACAACAACTTTAAAAGTGGATAAGTGTAGAAAAATTACTTCTCTACAAACTGTGGAAATGTTTCTGAATTTTTCTGCTAATTTCTTTTAGACAAATATATCCCTTTTTATTAAAATAAAATTATTTATTTTACCTCTCTGTAAAAGAAATTAACGGGGGAAAATATAATTTTAACTATATTTTTAGTGTCTGATTCTTTTGTAACGATTACTCGACAATTTCGTAAAGGTTCTCTTTACTATTCTTGAAAGAAATATAATCACCAGGAAAGAAGCCAAGAAACTAGAAAAGCGGCCCTTAGTAATAAGCATAAATTACCAAGTTACTTGGGTTTCTTATCAGAAAACATTTATTCCACACTAATTTCTCTGCAAATTCAACTTTTAGAAAAAAAATATATGTATATACAGAACTACAAACAACAGTAAAAGGAATTTATTTCTAAACTTTTGAATGTACCTTAAGTTTCAACAAAACGAAAACTAAACAAATAAAACTAATTTGTTAATTCCTTTTCTATTTTTATTGGTACTAAAACGTTAATTAATTCACTTACTGAAGTATTTATTTACTAGTGGAAATATTTACTGGTAAAAATATTTACTAACAAACATATTTACTAATTATTTTTACTAATTAAAATATTAATCACTAAAAATATTTACTGACAAAAAATTATTTACTTTCTATTGCGAAATTAAAAAATTTTTCCAAACATTATATTCAATGTGTGTGTCATCTTTATACAAAGTTAGATAGAATTAAATTTTCCATGTTGTCATGATTATTAAACTAAACAACATTTTAACTAAGGAACAACTAATTAGCAAACATTTCTAAAACTTTTAACTTATAATTTTCAACTTCTCACTTTCCAACTTCCAACTATTCAATTCCGGTTATTATATTCTAGTTACTGTTGGACGTTGAACATTATTACTAATTAATGAAAGCATAAGCGTTGGGGATAATTAAATTCTGTCCCCGGCAAAATGTGTTTCACTTAAGTGAGAATTGTAAAAAAATTATTTCCCTTTTTTTATTTGATGTGATTAAAATACATTTTAGAATTGAACGAAAAATGGGAGATTTAAATAAAGAGATTTTTTTTTATTACTGTTAAAATAGAATTTATATAATGAAATGGTTGAAGAGAAATTTTGCTTTTACCATACTGTTACCGCATTGCGGGGGGAGGGACTGACGAAACGCGTTACCAAAATGTAAATGAAGCGTGGAGCATGCTTGAATAAACAGTAATTCGGTACCTCAGCTAGCTTCACTATACAAGATTAGTCTAATGGTTAAACTCTTTAACCTTTCAACAATTAAACCCGAACGACGGTTTGAAATCTCAATTTTCCGGATTTTTGTTGTACGTTTAATTTGGACAGTTCGCTTCATATTTGTTTCTATTTTTTGTTTTTCTCTTTTATTTCAATTCTTTTTATTTTTGTTTCAATTTGTTTTGATTTTTTTACCTCTATTCATTTCTATTTTTAATTATTTTTATTTACATTTTTAAATACTTATTTTAATTTCTAGTTTTTTTTATTCTTTTATCTATTTTCAAATATTTTACTTGTTTTTATTGATTTTTATTTAAATAATTTTCTTTCATTTGGTCATTCTGTATTTTTTGTTTTTTTCTAATTTGTATTTGTTTAATATTATTTTTTTAAACCTTCTGTTTTCTACCTCTTTCTATTGACATAAAAGTAAATTGATCTTAGCAGCCATGGTCGAGCCAGTATTACTCCAAGACTGTGAATGTGGAAATTTTTGAAGGTACGATATAAAAATATAGACTTCAGATTTCATTCTTGTACAAAGATCATGTTCGAGACAAATAATTGTCTAAAAATTTTACTATCATTTCCAATATTGGGCCAGGACTGCAAATGTGAAAACAAAAATTTAAGTCTGTCAATAATGACCCCATATGTGATTGTATAAAAAATAATTGTCAAGTCTGACTAAATATTTTTGATGACTATTGTTGCCAATATTAAGCCAAGACTGCAAATATGATAATCTTGAAAGATTTGACAAGTTTTGGACTTTAATACTGCTGTAATATTTGCCCGAATTCCGAGATTGTAATAAAATAATTTTAAAAGTTGACAATTAGCTGAATATTCACCAAATTATTGCCAAAAGTGAGCCAAGACTGGAAATATGAAAAAGTTTGAGAGACTTGAAAAGCTTTAGAGTTGAATATTGTTACAATATTAACCTAATTGATGCAGAAGAATTATTTTTAAGTGCTAATTTTGTTGACAATATTGGACCAAGAATGTGAAGTTTAAAAAGGAATACTACGCTGTGAAATTGAATAGGTTATTATAGTTCAAATGGAGTTAAAAAATAGTTCTATTTGCCTTAAGAGAATAAATAAATTAATAATAAAATTAATAAAATAAATAATAATTAATAAAATTAATAATAAATTTTCTTAAGAGAATATTACTAGAAAAATTTTTTAAAAATTTTATTTGTTATTCTGAATTTGCAATATTGGCTCAATTTGGGCAACAAGTGACATTGCATTTTAGCGAGTAATTACATAATTACAGCAATAGTAATTAATAATAAGATTATTGAGAGTGATTTCGGTCGAGTATTTAATTTTAAAAAATTAACATCAATCTTGGGTCAATACTGGCAACATTTTAGTCATTATTTAAGAAAGCGTTAATTAAAAGATAAAATTGATTAAAAGATTAATGGAATTAAACTGGAATTTTAGGATTTGAATAACACTTTCAACAAGGGCCTTGATAGGAATTTCAAAAACTGGCCAAAAACTGGCTTGAGCTTAATTTAAAATTAAATAGTTTTTCTACTTTAGTAGTGCTTCTATTTGTAAGGAATTCAACTTGATGCATTCTGCATACGATTCTCTGATAATTTCGCAATAAAAATGAAAAGCAAAGTTTCCATAACGACCGAAGCGATTTAACTTTAGAGGATGAAGGAAAAAACAAAAGTTGCAAGAATTTATAAATACATGAGCTAATAGTCGGCCCCCATGACGAAACTGAAGTAAAATATCTTTTGCAATTTGAAATAAATTGAAACAGAGCATACCGCAGAAGATTAATGTCAGTTTAGATTAATGTTTAGTTTTCCTTCGCGCACCAGAGCCGGTGTAATAAGATCTTACACTTAAGAGTCATAAGTCTTCCAAAGTAATGCTTAGGTAAGCTCATTCTCCACTATATACGTGGCAGATGAGAAAGTTGAGGGTGAAAAAAGGGGGTGTGTCCTCCCCCCTCTCTAATTATCAAGTACGAACATTACGCGTGTTCCACAAGGTGTATAGTGTCTGGCACTATATATAAGTAGTTCCATGAGCGTGATTATTCGACTGACAGGTGGGAAGTTCGGCACTCGACAGTTTTGCAAAAGATACGCGAGAGTTGATATGACGAGTACTTGGTTAGAGTGTCGAGAGATTAACTCGTCACTGTGCACGCGAGTCATTAATCACGAGATAAGTGTATGTGCCGCGCATGAAAATCGTTAGGGACATGGACACGTTTGGTATCCGTTGGTGTAGGCGGGCGCGCGAGGTTTGTATCTGTCGCCTCGAACAGCCACGACAAGAGAAACCTTCCGGCCTAATAAATTCAACAGCATTGCACACTCACTTGTCAGTGCGATTGTGTTTGCGCCAGGGTTTGTGCGAGTGTGAATAGTCAACGTCGAGAGAGTCGAAGAAATTCCTTCCACTTGAACTGGCGGACACACGAACGAGCAAAAGCCAACCCGGGAGGATGAATGGCGAAGGTGAGAGGCCTTAATAAGGAAAGTTTAACCGTCGCTCGTTGCGCGAAGGAGAGAGTATAGGGGTCGCAACGGGGATTCCAGCCAAGAGAGCGCGAGAGAGAGAAACGTGGTTTTTGTTAACAAACGTTCCTGAGCATTAATTACATTCCGCGTGAACGCGCCCGATAGAATGATTTGCCGTGGACGTTGCTTATAGGCTATCCCGCGAGCCGGAGCGTTAACAGCGTGACGCGATCTTGCGCGTGATCCACACTTTAAAAAACTTCCCCCTCATCCTCCTTCTTGAAAGCCCTCGCAAAACATTCGCACTCGAACCAACAACTTTATTATGTACAAGAGCGAGTAAATTCTCCTCGGACGATACGAAAAACACATTCCACGACTACCAACACTGGGCCAATGTTAAAAACAGTTTCTCATTATTTTCAACAATATATCGGATCTTTAAAATAGCATTAGTAATATTTACTCCGTTCTCCAAAATATACACTGAGAAATTGTTCCATTTTTAATAATCTCAATCATTACACTAGTTTACAAAATTAAAAAAAAATTATGATCTGCTGCACTTCACTGTCATTTTTTATGTAAAATTTACTCCCGAATCCAAATATGAAGTCAGATATTCAAAAAGTAGAACAGTTTTTGAGATATAAGCACTTAAGTAAAAATATAGAAAATAAGGTTTTACCCAATTTTACGATTTATTAACCCCTTCGCAGTCCAGCTAAAAATCGCTTGTGGTCCAAAAACAATGCAAGAAAAAAAAGTTTCTAAAAAATGTTATTTCATTTTAATTAAGGTTTTTGGAGTCGCAAAATTAGAATTTGAAGTCAGTTTTTAAAATTTAAAATGGCGGATCCAAAATGTCGAATTCAAAAATTTTAAATTTTATCAGATTTGCTTGAAACTTGTTACTCGGAGGTTTACGGGGTCTCTGATTACGAATCTAATGTCAGATTTTTAAAATTCAAAATGTAGGATCCAATATGGCGGTCGAGAAAATAAAAAATCCAACGGATTTGTTAAAAACTTGTTACTCGGGGGTTTTCGGGGTCGCTGATTACGAATCTGATGTCAGATTTTGAAATTTAAAATGGCGGATCTAAAATTCGATCAAATTTCATGAATCTTGAAATTATCCGCCATATTGGATTCACCATTTTAATTTTGTAAATCTGACATCATATTCGTAATTAGCGACCCCGAAAACCCCCAAGTAACGAGTTTCAAGCGTATTTGATAATTTTTAAATCTTCATAGTCGCCATTTTAGGTCCACCATTTTGAATTTTGAAAATCTGATTTGAAATTTGGATTTAGCGACCCCAAAAACTTTAGTATGCACTTGGTCATTCAAATCAAATTATGTTTAGTATTTTATTTTTGAGATGGACATATATGGCCACAGACGTAAAGGTGGCACGACTTTTTGTGGCCACATATGGGCCATGGACTGTCAAGGGGTTAACGACATATCGTATGGTTTTTAGTTTAAAAAAATTTTAAACAATAAAATTGGCTTAAATTTGATTTGCACTGTTTTTCTGAATATTATCTGTTTCTCAAATCCAAAAATAACAAAAATCACCCATCATTGTCTGGTCCCAAAATTCTTGATAACGAAATTCCATTTCCTTTATTTACTTGTGTAATATTCACAAAAAACGCCTATTTTAATGTTTAAAATTTGTGTAAACTTAAAACCATATAATGGTATATTAGTGAATCCACTTTTTGGCGAAACTCAAAAATATGAAATTTACCCATATCTCAAAAACTGATGTTGAAATACTGCGGATCAAAGTTTCTGTAAACTAGTGTTATTAAGCCAGTTTGACATTATTATATTAATTGAAGGAATTGACGTTTATGTTTAAAATTATTTCGCCAGTTCGAATCGTATTTCTAAATTAGTTTTTCATTAATTTCCAATACAGGAATAGGATCCAGTATAGAGCCGGTTTAGTCAATTTTACATTAGAGCCAGGATTCAACCAGTTTAGTCAATTTTTCGATAATTTGACACTAAAGAGCAGAAAGTTTTGCTGTCAAAATAACTTATAACCAGTAATTGTTTAATTTTTAAACTTAATGTTTACACTTAGCAATTATTACGACAGTTTGGATGGATTTCTATAATTATTTTTCATTAATTTCCAATCTATGCGCCAATATTGAGCCAGTTTGGTAAATATTGATGATTTTCAACTAAAAGGTCATCGATATGCAATCACTTTAGAAATTATCAAAACTTTAACGATCTGGTTTTCTATTCTTATGGATTGGCTCTTGGGCCAGGACTGAGCCAGTTTAATCAAATTTTCAGAATTTTCGATTAAAAATCACTGAGACAAAATAGATCCAGTAAATAATAGTTATTCTAATTACAAGGATTGAAATGTGTGCTTAATAATTTTTAGTACGATAATTGTATCACCTATTGAGTATTTTTCAATAGTTTATAATTCAGATGTCAATATTGAGCCAGTTTGGTCAATATTTTGACGATTTAAGTTTTAAAAACCATTAATATGCAATTTTAGGCATTTTCGAAATTTAACCTATCAATTATTCTGTTCTTACAAGTTTGGCACTTAAACCAGGATTAAGCCAAGATTTTGACAATAATCCCCTGTCATAAAAATGAATATTGAATCCATAATTCATTGGCCTTAGCTAATCATAAGTATTATGACTTTTTAATACTCCTTTTGCTAAATCCCCACTAAAAATTTGACCCTTAGGTCACTAATGGTCAGTCATAGATTTAAAACAAACTTGGCGTAATCTCGGCATTTTCACTTTTTCATCCTAGCTCCGAAAAGAACAATTAAACACCAACAGATTTTACCACTTTATAATCGAAACTATTAATCATTGTCCGAAAATTACGAAAATATGGAGAAATAAAGGCGTGTGGCCTATACATGTAATTAGGCAATAAAATTGATTGGAGGCGGTTCAATCAGTTATACCCGCAGAGCTATATCACTGAATGGAAGGGTATATGTTTCTCTGCTTATTATTGACTTTGACCAATCAATTGAACATGCACTGCTGGCGCCACTGATGAATAACAATCAATATGTACGTTTGCCTATACATAACGGAATTGAACTCTCCGACAACTCCTGTGTCAGGAACATACAAAGATGTATTGAGCAATGCGGATGTTGTTTCTTGATCATTTCACAATGCAGGAACATCAATGTCGGGTTTTGGATTTACAGAGAATGCTTCATTATACATAAGCTACATGGACAATTCCCAAGGTCTCTCTTTTGAAATTCGATAAACCGATTGGAAACGCGAATTGCCCCTTGATACGCGCGCAGTACATACAATTCTCAATTCGAAAACAAATATAATCCGTTTAATTTCAAACAAACGAACTCAACAATGCTTTTATGTGTTGAAAAAACTGAAATGATGATTTTTCAGTTTTGTAATTCATTTTTTTTATTACTTTTATAGATAGCTGCTATTTTTGGTTTTGATTTTTCAATTTTCAAATTCGTTCATAGAATCTATTTATAGAGATTCAGAGTTTGGAATTCTGGGAAAAATGCAATTCATCAGAAAAAACTTTGAAAGAAATTACCCAAGTATATAGTTCGATTCGAAAACGAATTGTTTCCTCTACAGTAAGTAGTTCACTTCCAGCAAGCGATGTTATTATTAAGAGTATAAAATTCAACTCTGTTTATGCATCTCTTTAGCGAAAAAATTATCGTTTTTACACTGTAAAATGAAAGGCAGTAATTTAATACCAATTTTGGTACTAAATTATAATTTGGTTCTATTTTAATACCGAAATCAGCTCTAATTTAGAACCCTTTTTTTACTCTGCACTTTTGAGTATTTATATGGAATTTTTTTTGCAAATTACTTTCTCACGTATATACAATATTGTAAATGACAAATCTTGTTCATATTCGTAAAGATATCTTCACATTCCAACTCGAAGGAACTTAAAAATATCAATAAGAAGAATCGTGGTCATCTGAGAGTTGGCCATGAGGAGGAACAAAAAGAAGACAGAAAAGAGAAAAGGAAAAGAAAAGTCTTATTCCCCTAAACGATAAAATCATTGTAAAGAACATTAGGAGAACTATTTTAAATACCTGTTATCTTCGCACATTAACGTCGTCGTTGTCGTTGTTGTCGTCGTCGTCGTCTTCCGAAGAGAGAAAAGTCCCATTGGAATGTGTATACGCTCTGTTGGCGCATAAGTATTACTTTAAGGACATCGACGACTTTCGATGGCGATGGGGTTACCACAGCTACACTTGGTGTACGTGTATTGGTATAACGACGTGGATCAGAAAGCGAACAAACACGATACATGGTGTACGCGTTTACTGCGCGCGGCAGTCCCCCATATAATCATCGGACTCATCTCTGCAAACGGAAACCCCATGCTGTGGTGTTCCTCTCAACGAGAGAGTGAGAGAGAGTGAGAGAGGAGCTTCTTTCAGTGTGCATATATACACACTTTAGCAGGAGGAGTTGTGGGTCCAGTGGTAAGCCCCAGTAAAGCCACTCTTGGAAGCACAGAACGGAATGTGAACTAGCAATGGACTGTTTGTTTAACTAAACAGTGGCGAATCCGAGTAAATCATTCAGATGGGAGAATGGTTAAAGGCCTCCCAATAGCACCTAGGCCTCCAACTCTCTAGGACTACCTATATATACACATAAGCCACACGTATAATACTTGCATCGTGCGTGAAACCAACTCAGTTCCCTCGCGTTCTCCATTTACATAATTCTCCTACTGCGTTCACGAATTAGAATAAGGGGATCGAATGTGGTCTAGAAGCCACCATTTTGGATCGAAATTCTCCATATGTGATGTGCTACCGAGAAGGGTACTTTCCTGATGAGCAAAATCTTGTAGCTTATGATCCAAACACACTGATAATTGATAAAATAAAAAAATTTAAAGGAAAAATTTAAAGAAAAATTTACGTACCCTTTACAAACACTGCAAAAGGAAGTAACTTCAAAGTAACTACAATGTTACATCCAACATCTTATATTCACGGTAAATCGTTAGGTATTAAAATAACACCAAAAAGGATTAAAATAATCCAATTTAGTGTTATTTTAATCCATTTTGGTGTTATTTTAATACCTAACGATTTGCCGTGTTAAGATGTTTCTGCCCTAGCATCTTATACAAGATGTAACATAGTAGTCACTTTTAAATTTTTAAGATACTTCGTTTTGCAGTGTATCGATGATATCTAGTATATTTTCATGCTGATAATCGCTAATACAATAAAATATTAAGTATCAATATCAAGAATAGAATAAGGAAAAGCTTTTTTCCTTTCTCTTTGACAAATGTTGGAAATGGAAAAAATTGATCTTAAATAACCGTAAACAGACTGAAATCTTAAATCGCTAAACTGTAGAATCGTAAATCATAAGAATGAGAAGAACAGACAGACAGTGTATGTTTTTCTTTCTTATCCTTACGATTTACGATTCTACGGTTTTGCGATTTAAGATTTCATTGTGCTTAGGGCTAAAGTCGTCTGCACACGAAGTGGTATCGTCAGCTAATGAATTTTAAAGGTTATGATTTCAAAACCCACACATTAGATGTAATGCTTTTCACTACAAAGGTGCTACGATCGCTAACATAATAACCCAGTCAAAGAGGAGAGAAAATTAGCCTCAAGTAGCAATACATGTTCGTCCTTCTCTTACCCATTCTTACGATTGTAATTCCGTTTACGTTTCCGATTAAGAATTTATACTCTAGGTTTGCCTTAATAGACCAGATACATAACCTCATGTTGTATAAAATGGTTTTTATAGAAGATGATAAAAAAAATAATAAAAACCAAAAACATTGATTAGCTGCAGAAAAAAATTCAAGTCCCTGAATTTTATAGAATCAAAAAATAACCCTTCTTTGTAGTAAGAAATAATTGTCTACTTCTAGAACTTAAATTACTATCTTGAATCTCTTCCTAATATTCATAGACATTAATTTTTAATATTGAAAATTTGAAATAAATGATTTTAATGATATTTAATGATTTTAATTGCTCTCTAATATTAAAACATACTTATCATTATTACACTAGCTTAAAGTTAAACACAATTACATAACAATAAGGATATTAGCCTTAAATATCCATTTTACTTTGCATATGATCGTTTCTCCTTGAATAGTAAATTCTTTTGCAATTTTGTAAAATGAAAAATCATTTTTATTGCATGTTTTAAATGTAATAAAGGCATCATTAGTTTGCATTGAAAGTTAATCCTCAACATGCTCTTATATTAAAAATCGGATCAAAATTAACGGGCACCACTCCATTTGGACGTCATTAAAATTGAACTACATAGATTCACTTTGAACCTAACATAACATGTTCTCACATGTTAAACTTTTTCAGAATTCAATTATTTCTAAAAAAATCATGCTATATTGCTTTTAATATTCAGTTATGACATAAAATTTTAAGAAAAATTCGTTTTTAAATCAATTATTACTAGAAAATTGTACGCGAGAATTCAATTATTTAAATACAAAAATACACAATTTATTAAATAATAGAATGTTTCTGAAAATTTAATTTTCATAAAGAATATTTTCAACAAATTTTTTTAAAAGAACTAAATTCTTTTGACAAATTTAAGGAACAATTTTAAAAAATAATTACATTTTTCGAGAAATTTTATTAAAAGTGTATCATAAATAATTGAAATTTTAAAATGAATTTTATTATTTATATGAAAATAATGTAATCACTGTTAAAAAATTTTATTATTTATGAAAATAACTGAATTATTGCGCAGAAATTATATAAAAAAATTATAAGTACCCATTCAGATTTCTGTGAAATTTTTATTATTTAAGAAAATAAATGAATTTTTTCTATGGAATTTATTACATATTTTCTAAATAATTACTTTTATTCGTAGAAATTTATTAAATTTTTTAAAAATAATTACATTTTTTGGAGAAATGTATTAAAACAAGTAGGTATTGAAAATCATTGAACTGAGACAATTTTTGAAAATAATTTAAATTTTACCTAGAATTTTATTAAAATTTTGAAAAATAATTGAATTTTATCTAAAATTTATATTTGTTTAAAATTCAGAGAATATACTTCAATTGTTTTTAATAATTAATTAAAAATTTTAAACATTAACTAAATTCAGAAGAATTTGAATTATTAAAGTTTCTAAAAATTTGAGTTCTGCAAAATATTAATCTGTTCATTAAAAATTCATAAATATTAATTTTATAGTAGTTTTTGGAGAATTAAGTTCTTCAGAAAGAAATTATTGTCAGAAATATAAAAAATTGTACGTTTTGTACTACACTAAGAATATTTCTCACTTAATTTAAGTGTCGAATATTCTTTGTGACTATTTAAGTAGATTTTATTCAATTTAGAATATAATTTTTTCAGTGTAAAATCCAAGGTAATTTCATAGTTTATGAGTCAAATAATAAAGACACAAAAATCCAGAATTTTCTTATAAATTCTAACAATTAAATTTTTTTTCCATTACTTTTAATAAAAATCCCTGACTTTTGCCTGAATTTTCTGACCTATGTCAACTCTGTTACTGTCACAAACTCTGTTGGAAACCACTTTAGCCATTTCACAAGTCAGAGACTAAGTCCTAAATATTCGAAAATTTGTAGCTTAGGACAAAATGTCAACAAGGGTCCAACAGGTTTGGATAAGTTTCAGCGGGTGAAAAATAAGTGACCCTGATATGTGACTTAATTGGAGAGAACTAATTGCAAGAAACTATAAATAAGAAATTAATTATTTTCAATGTTTGTTTATTTGTGACAAGGTAAAAAAAAGTATTTTTTATGGCCGTTATACGGAGATAGAGATAGTTGCATGAGCACTGAAATCCGATCATTAAATATATATTGCCAGTGCTGACCGATCCATTCTCGTATGCTCGATTCGCGACACGACTTGGAAGAGAATTACTGCGAAGATAGCAATAAGAGAGATACGACTTTATCGTTTCTGCGGCCACCGTATGCGGTTCGACCCACTCTCGTTTCGTGCGCCACTCTCCTTTTCTCCATTTCCCTCCTTCTATCTCTTTCTCTCTTACTTGACGCTATTCTACCGCACTTTCCTTCTCTCTTTTCTTTATCAGATCTCTTCAGTCTGTAAGCATCACGAGTTAGAGTAATTCCTCGAGATTATCCTCCCCGGCAAAAAGCAAAAAGGAAAAAAGAAGAAAGAGAGAGAGAGAGAGAGAGAGAGAGAGAAAAAAAGAGGGAATCGAGGAACTCTGATACCCCGGGTAACTATGTTTCTGAATCGAATTCCTTTCTTCTTGCTCCGGAGCTTTTGAAAAGCGATCCGATTGTAGCCTCAAGAACAAAAGTACCACCACTGATTCTGTTTATCACAAGTTTCATATTAAGATCATACGTATATATATACTTTGAGTCTTTTTTTCTTAATAAAAAGCCTCCTTCAAAGGAGCAAACTCCATTTCAGCCTTATCACATTTCCCTTTCGTGTATATTACATTTCAACTTCGGATATTACATTTCAATTTCATTTATTACATTTCAATTGCATTTATTACATTTCTATCTTATTTATTAGCATTTCTATTCTATTTAGTGTTATGCTTCACTCATATGTTTCAAGTCTGGCCTTATTTTGATTCAAATGACAAATTATTTATGATCAATCATGATCAAATTTGAAAGACATCATTTTTTTCATTATTGGATCAAATTTATGTTTTTTGATCTAATTAAAAATTATTTGATTCAGGTAAATATTTAATTGATAACGAACGAGTAATTATTTATTTGAATCAAATAAATTCTGTCCAGTGTTCGCTAAATTGAAACAGGGGTATACTTATCGTTGATCTAAATTTAAAAGGCAGAATTAGAGAGCATAATTTAGAGAACACGATTTACTAATTGAAATTCAGTGATAATCGCAAGGAGTAAAAATTTACTTTTTCAATATGACTCAGCAAAACATACCTACTACTGATTAAAATTAACGTATATAATCTGATTACTGGTAATAAATTATCAATTTTTGACAAACAGAATTTAACTTGATTAAAATGAATAAGAATAGAAGAACAAAGTCCTTTTAAAAATATCTATATGCAAATCAGTGAAGTTTCGTCCACTGTGAATGAGATTTAATTCAAATTTATTATGTTATTATTTTTCATTTCTTTACTATTAATTCTTTATTAAGTTCGAATAACTAATCTACCGCTACTAATTTTATATTTATTTTTATTCATAAAGAAAAACGGATTGTTAATCTTGTAACAGATATAATAGACGGCAAAAAAGAACCAAATTACAGACAACATAAATTGTTCCAATAAAGGTGTGAATAATGAACCCTACGATGAAAATTAATTTAATTAGCAAATCACTCTAAATGAAGAAGGTGGGGATCGATGTTATCGCACTTGGAATATATTTGCCTCGGAGTCTTATTTCGCATCTATCTCATCCCCATTTGTGTCTATCTTTACATATACACGAGCGACTGTGTATGTGTGTGCGGTTCTAGGTCTTGAGGTCCGCAAACGCAATTTGCATATATGCAAATAATACGATATAAGTAATTAATTTGCAATCAGCCAACGGTAGCGTCGCTTTATGCGCGTCAGATACAATTCATTAAAGGTCGCGATATTTATTAATTAGCGTTACTGGGCGTTACTTATACATAGATATGCACTCGCTGATTAGATTTCGCGGGAAGCAAAAAAAGAGAGAGGGAGAGAGAAGGAGAGCGAATGTATATACATATGGTTTAAGAATTTATTGTCAGGAATTTTGTCGCCTTTCTCTCTCTTGCACTTGTTTAACATGATCGGATATGCGATTCGGAGTTTAAACGAGGACGACTACGAAGACGACCACGTGGGGGTCAATAGTTTGCTTCTTGAGGCATTTAGATTTTTAAATACCTCACACATACTGACAAACCTATAACTAACTTACCTATAACGGCTATAATAAATCTAATAACTATATCAGAATTGTCCCAAATTATTAATTTTCTTTTTCCTGATTTACAGACAAAACTTTTATTTTTACCCTGACCCTAAAGAACATTCGAAATTCAATAACTTACAAGAAGTTTTCTTCATATTTTAAAACATTTATTAACAATGACTGAGTGAACATATGATTATTTTTTATTATGAGAATATTGTTATAGATGGAAAAAAATAAAAACACTCGGAAGTTTTAAAAAATTCGACTCGAAATTCGTGTAGCAACGTTTCGAAAAAGGTAGAAAAAAACTTCCTAACATTCGTCAATCATTATAAGTAACAGAATATAAAAGTATACAATGTGAAAAATATAAAAACTTTAAATAAATCAATCTAACATTCCTTCATAAATAAATAAATAAAAGTATAATACCTTACTAAAAAATTAATAAAAAAAATTTGTCAGCAAGTAAAATTTAAGAACAATTTACCCTTAAAAAGTCGCAAATAAACGATTTTCATTAATTTTCCTTCAACTATAATTAATATTTTTCGAGCGTAATAGTTTATTAATAATAATATTTTTACTAGAACTTCTTCAAAATTATTTTCATCATTTCAATTCAATTATTATTTTCCAGAATTTACAACTCAAATTCTTCTTTAAAAAAATATTTTTAATAATTTTTGAAAATGTTCTGTGATAATTTTCAAACTCATTTGTTTACAATTCAATTTTACGAAATTTCTATTTTGAAATTCTTCAATTAACTATAATAATATACAAGAAAATAAAAACTGCGAAGAATGTTTAAAAAATGCAATTAAACTTTTTCAAAAACAATAATTCTACAGATTTGTTGGTTAAAAGCATGAAAAATTCAGATTTTCAAAGATTTTAATTTGAAACATTTTCAAAATTTAATTGTTTATAAAAATTACTGCTATAATGCTTTTAATATTCAATTATTATATCTATAACGTTAACTGAACTTTATTTTTAAATCAATTTGCAATAGACAATTCTACGAAAATTTAATTACTATATTGCAAGTTAAATAATTTAATGAAAATAATTGAATGTTTCTTAAAATTGAATTCCTTTGAAGAATTTCATACACAAATTTTTAAATAATTGAATTCTATTGACGAATTTGAAAAAAAATTTTTAAGAATAATTCCATTTTTTACAAATTCGATTAAAGTTGAATTAAAACTTATTGAAATTCTAAGATGAGTCTTTTATTAATTATAAAAATAATTGAATTCATAAAAAAAATATTATTTAAGAAAATAATCAAATGTTTGCGTAGAATTAAAAAAAAATTTTTAATTAAATTCTTTTTTAAAATTCTTTAAAAATAGTAGATACTTTGAAAATCATTTAAATGAGAAAATTTTTTGAAAATAATTGAATTTTGTACAAGAATTCTATTATTTATAAGAACAATTCAAATTTGTACGAGAATACTTTTTTAATTTTGAAACATAATTGAATTTCTCTAATGAATTTTATTTTTAAAAATAATTATATAATTTTTGAAATAATTTCTAACTTGTTCATAATTCAATTTTAGTAGCATTTTTAACTAAAATTCTTCTATGAATCCAATATTTTAAATAGTCAATTAAATATAAATATTAGTAAATTTTACTTTAGTGTGATCCCATGGGAGATTTCAGTTTTTTCGGTGTAAGTAAACCAATTGCAATGAAACTCAGGAATTTTAATCTACACATAAAAAGAAATGTCTGCACAAAATATAACGTCAAAATATTCAGTAATTTTTGAGTTGTCAAAAGTTGAAAAAAATTTTGAAATCTTTATATCTCCTTTCCATTTTCATCAAATCACTTGATTCTTTTTGGAAAAAATTCAGTATAAAAAAACGAAAAAATTGTTCATATTATGTTTACACAAAATTTTTATAATTTTGTATAAACACTTTTTTTTAAAAGTTTTTCTTGTTTGTAGTGCTATTAATGAAATAATTGATTATATTATTGATTCACGGTAAATCGTTAGGTATTAAAATAACACCAAAATGGATTAAAATAACACTAAATTGGATTATTTTAATCCTTTTTGGTGTTATTTTAATACCTAACGATTTACCGTGTTTTGATTTAACCTAAATTTTAGCGTAATCTAAAGGCCCCCATACGGAGGATCGGTACGTGGGGGGTCTAAATTTTGAATGTAACAGAACTGCCCTCAGGGAAGGGGGCCTAACGTGAAGGCCCTTGGCCAGTGGTTTTAATTTGACCTAAATTTTTGAAGTAAAATAATAGCCCTTATTAGAGCGGGGGCTGATCTTCTTATTGCGTTGGGAGATATTTATGCGCGTGTAACTATATCTATATAAACAATCAGTGTATATAGTTTGTGGTTCGAGTTAAAATGAAACTCATTCCACTTCCGATTAAATCACTGTACCTTGAGAATGTCTTGAGTAAATTGGTTCTTATCGACATTTCTGAGGAGGAGAAAGGCAGTACCTATGTTCGGAACTTAGTAGCACCTGTTACTCTCACCCCTCTGTCGACCGCAGACCAGCTGGGTTTCCGACTACCCTTACGTTAACGTTATCGTAATTACATCGTACATACACACATACTGTCTTCGAATACGAGAACACACAATTTCGCACAAATACTAGCGTTTATTTCCCCCACTTCTCCCTAACTCATCCCCTTTGCACTATATATAGTACATTAAGACGCTTATTCTCACCACTGTTTGGCTAACGCGATTCCATTGATTAATGTTCATAAATATATGTACACTTACCCGCGATATTCCGTTGGCGGTGTAATCAGTTTTACTTTATCGTAAAGTTGTCACGAGTTATGATTAAATAATCTCATTTTCAAATCTTGTTTCTTGTTGTTGGATATATTCTGTTGGAAGGGGACGGAAGAGTTTATTTATATTTCTTTTGTTTCTTCGTATTTTTTAAACCACCGGTTCTCACACAAATATTGCATTTAGATTACTAGGGAAGACAAATGGGATAACAATACCAATAGTGGAATTTTTTAATTTATTTGTATTTGTGCTACTAAATTCTAAAATTTGGTTAATTTTTATTGGAATTGAGAAATTGGCATAATTATCTAGTAATGTTAAGGCAACTTGATTTCTCAGTAACCTGAGAAAGCAATCTATTTAACATTAGAGGAATTATTTTATACTAAACGTATTTTCCTTTTAATATTTAGGATTTAAAAGGATTTTCTTCTTAGGACAGAAAAAAAGTCCTTTAAAGTGTATTGCTTTATTATGAAACAATTTAGTTTATTGTTAAAAGGACATATTTTTTTTTAAAAGGGCCGATTTTGTACCTATAGTGTCACGATGTATAAACAAAAAAACTATAGAATAAAGCAAAATAATTTGAATAAAAAAAATCATCAACATAAACAATATAATTAAGTAAGTAATACACTGTATAAAGAATGTTCTAAATTAGAGCTGGTTTTCGGTATTAAAATAAAACTAAATGACGATTTAATACCAAAATTGGTACTAAATTAGTACCTTTCTTTTTACGGTGTAAAATATTTAGCCTACAAAAAATAATTGACAAGAAAATAAAGTAGACGCAAGGACACATCAATAAATAGGTTAGATTAATTTCACGTGTGCTCTGGCGGTGGCTTGTTGAAACTTTTCTGGGCATTTACTTCTGCGCAGTTCGTGAATTTTTAAAAGGAAACATACTTTAAAAGCTTTATTAAAATAGTTTCTTTCGTTCAATTAATATAGAGAATTATTTCTTCCTTATAACATATTGCAAAGAAGTTAACAAAGTATTCTTCATTACATTAAGGAGGTTGGTGACCGTAACATAACCTCAAAATCTGTAAAAAATAATTATATTCTAACGCAAACAAAAATAAAATAAATATATCAATGACAAACAATTGTAAAAGATAACAAAAAAAAGATTCGCTTTCTTCAAAAAAAAGATAAGATAAAGATAAGATAGATTAGTTTTATAACTTTGGAAAAAAAATTATTTTTAGTCAAAATAGTTTGCCAACAATGATTTTTTTAACATTTAATTTTTTTTCTTTCAGATCAGACAAAAATTGCAATTTTTAACCAATGTTTATAAACAATACCTCATTTTAATCAGTGAAACATTCTCCAAAATCGTTATCTTTTTAATATTGTTAAAAGTATGTTATTAAAAAATTATTTAATAAATAAACAATGTTTTCTTTATAATTTTTTAATAACATACTATTAACAATATTAAAAAAATAACGATTGTAGAGAATGTTTCACTGAATTAAATGAGCTATTGTTTATAAAAATTGGTTGAAAATTGCAATTTTTGTCTGATCTCAAAAGAAAAAATAATAAATGTTGAAAAAAACGTTGTTAACGAAATATTTTGTTATATTAGAATTTTTGTCGAGAATAATAAAACAAGATCTTCTAAAATTGTTAATAATTGATATTTATCTTGTTTTGGTTTGCGTTAGAAATCATTTTTTAGTTTTGACAGATTTTGAGGTTATGTTACGGTCACCATCCTCCTTAATTGCACAAAGGCAACGAAGACTTATTTCCATAATAATTTAATTAAGAATTAATATTGATTATCAAAACCAATAGTAAATTTCCCGAATTTAATATTTCGTTTCTGTACTTTCTTCGTATTTGTCAAAATCGTTTCACAAATTCATCTCCTTCGAAACTTTATATTCCACTAAAGGAAAGACAAACTTTAGAAATTTGCATCCGTTTTCTTGCGTCCACATATTTAACGTGTTTAGTGAGGGAAGATTGAAATATTTATGGAGGTTGTATGTTGTGAGAAATGAAACTTTCGATGCGAACATATATCCTTGGCGGAACAAAACCGATAGTGTCGATAGGTTGAGGTAGCGTCGTCGAAAATGTCAGCAAAGACGACAGAACCATCCTTTCCATTCGTGCCGGAATTGCTGTCAACGAGTATTGCTCCGGTATTTTCCTTGCGGCTGAGTGAGTGAGTGTAGGAGAAAGAGAGAAATATCGAGGCGTTGTTCTCTCAGAAAAGGGGGGAGTTGGGTGGTTACGTAGGTGTTCAGAGGACGGTTATGTATTGGCACATGTTCGTAATTGTGGCCATTTGTCGAGACACTTCAGTTGAAAGAGAAGCTTGTGAGAGATACAAGGCGAGGGGCAAGGAGCTCGAATCGAGGGTTGTCTCGCCCTAGAGTCGTCGATGAACGAGCAATATATCAAGATATCGCAAGGCGCCCCCATATCTCACAATGTCCGATCTACATTTATCCCTTTAAAGCTTCGAAAATCTTTCCCAAATGACCATCTCTTATTGCTAGAACTGTGAGGGGTTGATAAAAATCTTTCATTCATGTAAAAAATTCGATGCAAATAATAATCGCCGGATTAGAGAAATTATTCGGAACTATTGCTTTCTCAATTCTAGTATTTATGGTGGATAATATCTTCAACTCTCGTAATAGAGAGAAAATCCAAGAATTCTTCCCCTTATTACTACTTATAGTTCAATTAACACTGACAGTAGAAGAAAATTCAACGACTCTTGATGAGTGGGTGACGGAGGAGATAAAAATGAATAAACTTCCTCACTTCGATTATTATTGAAGGCAAGATTTCGCGTAGACGGAATAATTTGCGATTCATCGAGAATGCAGTAGGGCAAGCCACTTGTAATTCTTTTCCATTGCTGCTGCTGCTGCTGCCTCCTCAATTCTCAAACCCCGAATCGGCGCGTCTTTTTTTGTCCCGCCATTTGTTCGAAATAGCCTGGCAAGAAAAGAAAAGCGAAGCACCACCGCATAGCTCTAGTGAAGTTAACTTCGCATTTAACATCTGCCTGGAAGGTTAAAATTTCCCTCGAGGTTTACTCTAAGTTGAAGCTGGATATCTTTTGTCTGCCGATTCGAAGGAGAAAATCAGAGAGGGGTTTTATCTTTGTGGCGGTAGACTACTCTCTCTCTACCCACGTTCCTGCTCTTTCCCTTTTTTTCACCGCGGCATTTATTTTTTTTCCCTCGTACTATTGAGTCTTGAGTATACGTACCCCTTTTTTTACCATTAATTATTTACCGCAAGAGAGATATCAAATCGGATTTTGCTTGTAACTTTAATCCGTATCATCAAGAATACACGTTATCTGCGCCTTATATCGTTTCACCTAAAACGGGTCGCCCGCATCATTTTTGTTGCTCCCATATCAGCACACATCTCTACAGTATCGAAGATATTCCAAAAAGAAGAACATTAATTGACCTTGAAAGTATTTCCATAAAGCTAAACTACGACTATAAACAACGAGGGTTGAAATTTTCCGCCAAATGAGTAAAAAATGCACTTAAATGTAAACGAATCATGATTTTCTAAAGCACATATTTTATAATTCAATCGAGCAGATTGAATCAATGAATTTTTTCTCAGCGCAGAAACGTTATAATACGTTATTCATGAGAAACGTGAGAAACAGTAAAATCCGAGAGAATGTCTTGAAATTTGCAGGATGCTCGAAATGCGCGTACCTTTTATAAAATGTTTGTAGTTGATGCTTTTACAGTTATCCCACTTTCCTGACCTTCTTCAAATTTATCAGATTACAAGTACATTTCAACAATCAGTTAACATGATTAATACACGATAGTTACAAATTTAAGGTATAATTAATTCACTAAGATTAATTGCTTTGTTAAATAATTCATTGAACAGATTGAAAATAGTACTAATTCATAGTATCACTAATAGACATCACTAGATTATTAAAGAGATCACTGTATTGTAAATCAAACTAATTGAAGTGATAATGATGAAAACTGATTATAATCTAACACTAATTGAATGTTTTACCTTTGATCACTAAAATTGTTTGAAGCTTCAGCAGATTACGACCAACACTAATAAAAACTGTTGCTGATTATGGCTAAAATTCATTAAAAAATTGTAAATTGTAATTGAAAATTAATAACATCAGAAGCTTTTCCTTCTGAAGTTAACATTTATTAAAATTATAAACTTGTCGTTGACTGTAACTACTAGTAATGCTTATTCCTGATTGTAACGTTTGACAACTGAATAAAATTCATCAATATTTGATCATCTGATAAAGTTAGCATAAATTCAAGAAATACTGATTTTACTTCTATTATTTAAAGCTAAACACTGATTTTAAAAGTTACTGGAAAGCAAGTACCATTTATAAATTGTATCAATTTGATGCTTCGAAACAGTGTAATACTCTGATTATAGATTGTACTGATTAAGAGTAGTTACCTACTGTTAATTATTACAATCACTAATTAAAGCTATCACAATCTAAAGCTATTTTTAATTAAAACTACCACTAATTGAAGCTATTAGAGATTGTAGACGATTTTTTCAATATCCCACTTGACTTTTTAAATTCATCTAACATGAACATTCCACTACTGAAAATTGCGAAAATCCTTGAGACGAAATTAAAACTGAATTACCTCCAGCATCAGTCACTCACCGAACTTCATTATTCAATGATCAAATATCGTTCATCGCAAAAAATCTAAACGAAGAATCAAGACCAATTTACTCAAGTGTCATCGATATATAGCACTAGGGGAGAAAAATTCTCCTTACCCCCCTTCAAAAAAAAAAAAAAAAAAATACCCGCAGATAGTGGATTATGCAATTCGATTTATTGGCAAACGGTATATAAAACTCACGGTGATTTTTAGACTTCTTCGCGAATGAGAATATATTGAAATCATAACGGGGCGTTCATGAATATTATTCAGGTCTTAAAGCAATATAATCCTAAATCGATAGAGCAACGCGGAATAAATTTTTGTCCAGGAATCTAGCGACTTAAAGAACTTGTGATGATGATGATGACGAAGAAGAAGAAGAAGAAGCACACCTGACTTATCTTTGCATTTTAATTTCGGTAAAAAAACAGCAATGAAGCATATTGAATTAATTAAATATGATAAATGGATTCGTAATGGAGAATCACAGTAGCTATAAAACTAGAAATTCAGTGATGAAAAATGGTAAATCTGTGAAAATCTATACACACACATTTGTGTTTTGAAAGTATCTAATAAATCACGAGGAAATTATTGACTCGATCGCGTGAAACTGGTCACGAGCAAAATTGTCAGATCGTGAGCGAGCTTCTTGCTTTAACAGCCTCCGTGGGCTGCTTTCGCAACTCCTACTGATCTCACAACAGAGGAATTAGCGTCTTCTCGATTGTTCTTTGATTAGTTCCGTTTAGTCCTCAACAAACCACGCGTGATTGCAGAGTAATAAACTGCGGTCAAAAGTAATTGCCTAACGCATTTTCTTTCCCTTTTTTTACTCCCCTCACACATTCCACACAATAGGTATTCTAAAACTACAATTTTTAAAATTTAACATTTTTGATAATTCCCTTATATGATGGAATAGTTTTCAATAGTGGAAATAATAATCCACTTATAATATTTTATTATAAATATAAATAACAGCGTGGGATGACAAACACGAATTCAGACTCTGAAAACAAGTCTGGAAGAATATCAAGCGTGCGTTTTACCAAACAAATTACACTCATTTGTTGATGGGATGAACAGTGGGGGGAGGAGACTTTAACATCCGGCATGTTGTCAGGAATAATGACTATTTTCTGTGATTAGTTGCAATTAAGGAAGCGACAGTTCTAAATTATTCAACCTACTTTTAATTAGTTTCTATCAGAAAATTTATTGCCAGATTAGATAGACTATAAAATGAAGCAATAAAAAAGAAATACTTGATTGGCGGATTTTTAAATCTCATTACGTCATTTTATATCGGATTGTATAAAGAAAACGTTGTTGAACTGGGTTTTGATAAAAGTATCAAGTCCGCTCGATACGAATTGATTTTTTACTTCATCTTTTTTTTTCCTCTATTTATTTTTCATTCTGAATCACGAAATGCACGCGAGCTTTTAACCTGAAACACGCGAGAGACATGCATGTATATTTATATACGTATGTGCACTCTCACATCACAGAACATTGAAAACTGTCGTAATATATTTGCATTACGTTTGAACGCGACAAACATGTTTCGCTTATATATAGCGTGCACGATTTTGCAAATTAGACTCGGTAAGAATCCCATTGACGAATTAAATAAACCACCAGTTCGCCTTTTGATTTTATTTTCAACTAATTGCTTTTTTCTTTGCTGAAATAACTTCCAACTATTGCAAATTTGAATGTTTATTATTTTTTTAACTCTTATCTGAGAATTTAAATCCTTCAATTTAAATTAGTTGGAAGTAATTGACAGGAAAGCAAAAAGACAATTACTGATTCCGATGGTAATATTTCTTCTGCACGTATAGTTGAAATCGACAAATTATCAGTTAAACTCGACTGTTTGTTGGCTAAACCCAACTGATTGTGAGTTAAAGATGACTATTTGTCAGGTAATTATAACTCACTGGCAGGAAAAAATAATTGATTGGTAATAGAAAACAGTAAATTTTCAGTGACAATCAGTTCTTTTTTATTCATGATAAGTAATTTTCTGTCAAATATTTCAAGCTAAGAAACACTGAAATTATGACTGATTGAGGATGTCACCGTTTGGAAGATATTATTACCTTTACTTAGTTCTTTGAACAATTAGTATCAAATTTGATAGAATTTTTCTTCATTTTACACTCGCTTTCTTACATAAGCTAATTGCTTTTTTCCATCTAAAAAAACTCCAACAGATACAAATTCGAATATTTATTATTTTCCGCACACCTCTGAGAATTTCATTCGCGAATAATTAATCAGTTTAATTAAATTGTTCCACACGTTAAAATTCTAGTCTCTCATCATTTTTCAAAAGCGTCTAAAATGTCCTATTCTCTATCATTTTTAAAAGATTAATCGACTCTTGACAAAAAGGAAGATTCATTCCTATAATCAAGAGATTACAGTAGAGGAATAATAGAGGAATCTTAACAATTACAGAAGAGACGTACAGGAAAGGTAGAAAAAAAAGTTGAAAGAGAAATGGAGGGACAATTTCAGAATTAAATAGAGAGAGATAAAAGATGTGACACATAATAAATGATAATTCCAATTTTTCGTAAAGGATGTGCGTGTCTATTTTTTCCATACCAGTTCTTCCACTTCTTCTTTATCTCTTTAATATATCCGGTCGGCAATAAGAATTCAAATGTGTAATTGTTTCTCGTTTTTTTGCCTTTTCCAGATCAGCAAACTATGTGAACGCAACGAAAGAGTGTGAACTCTCGGACATGGATAGATTAACAGTTGCCGGATCTGATGCATTAGAAGTGGCAAAAGGAGTTGATTACCTGGAGAATCATTGTGTGAACGAGCCATCAAAATTGTGCGATTTCAAGAAAATCACAGGTCGCATTCTCAAGACTGTTGACTCGGTCCATCAAGACGTTACAAACATTGATGAGTGTCGTGACCTGTGCTTGAATTCGCCATTCCGCTGTCACTCGTACGATTATGGTGATACCGGCGATATGGTGTGCCGTCTCAGTCACCATTCAAGAGCAACCCTCTCCGACATTCAGGTTGGTATCCGGAAACAACTCTTCTATATCTTTCTCCTTCTATATTCTCTTTTAACTTCTTCAACTTCTTCTTCTTCTTTTCTTCCTTCTTCTTTGATTGTATACGTTCTCCAAGATTCTCCGTTCTGATTTTAAAATACCAGGGCTTCAACTTCCGCGATTTCAGTAAAGTCGCAACTATTAAAAGTGCATCACATCATCCATAATTCAAGTCTTGATCCGCGCTATATAGATTACTTTTATGCAAAATTCTTTTATAACTTCATTGATAACGATTGCTGCTGCAAAATACCGTATAGCGTTTATTTACAAATCATATTCTAACGGATAGCATTAATTATTAATTATGAGGGAAACATCTGTTGCTTTTTGATAGTAAAGAAATTATATCCTCATAAATCAAAATCCATAAAAAAAATCCAAAATCCATTTAAAGTAAATTTTTCAGAGAAATCAGGAAATTCAGGAAAAAGTCAGGGGAATTATAATTAGTCAAGAAAATCAGGAAAAGATCAACAATTTTTACTAAAAGTAATGGAAAAAATTCATAAGAAAATTAAAAAAATTTTATTTCATTTTAGTGGTCTCATAAACTCTGAAGTTATCACGAATTCTACACTGAGAAAACGATATCTTTAATTCAAACATATTTTACTTAAATTAAACTTTAAACATCATTGCTATACAGTCAAATATATTTAAGATTAACTAAAACATATTTTTTTGGTTTATTTAAAGAAATAATATATTTAATTTAAACATAAATTATCGTTGATTTTAAATTATTTATAATCATCTTTTAAGTTTAAATCGAACATAAAATCTTTAAACCTATTTTTTGATTAAATCGAAACAGAAAATTTCTGGGATTGAACTTACAAACTAATTTCAATTAAACATAATTACTTAAAATTATTTTTCTATTTAAATTAAATATGTTTTCTCAGTGTAATACAAAAAAAATAATTCTAAATGCTAATACTTTAAAAGAGTTGTGTTTACAATTTTTATAAATAGATTAACTCTAAAAGGTTTCAATTTGAAAGTTTATAAAATTTTAATTTTCAATAATTCAAATTCTTGTCGAATTAGTTAAATTTTTATTTAAAACCTATTTTATTAATTATTAAAAATAATAATTTATAAAGAATTTTAGTTGAAAAAACTAAAAAAATCAAATTTTAAAAAAGTTATAGATGATTGTAGAAATTCAATTAATTTTAAATAATGGATAAAAGTATTCGCAAAAATTTAATTCTATTCATAAATTCTTAAAAATCCCTGTCATAATTTTAATTATTTTTATAAATAATAAGATTCTTCTCTAAAATCCAACAATAAAAAAAAAAATATATTTTTTTAATTCTTAGCTAAATTTTAAATATTTACAAAACTTTTTCCTCAATTCAATGATTTTTATTATCTACTATTTTAATAAATTTTTCCAGAAGAATTCAATTATTTCCAAAAAAATTTATTTAAATTCTCGCAAATATTAAATTACTTTCATAAATCATGAAAATTTCACAAGAAGTCAATTATTTACAAATGTTTTGGAAATGTATTTGCAATAGTTCAATTATTTTTGTAAATAATAGAATTGTTGCACAAATTCAATTATTTTTATAAATAACTCTTCGCAGAACTTAAATTACTTTTAATACAATTTTAATAAATTTTTCGAAAAATGTAATTATTCTTGCAAATTTTCCTAAAATTCGGCAAAAAATTCAAATATTTAAAAATTTGTTGATGAAATTCTATATGATAATTCGATTTTAAGAAATATTTATTAATTATTCAAAAAATTTATTTTTGCATTTAAATAATTGAATTCTAGTAAAATTTTTAATAACGATTAATATTTAAAAATTAATTTTATTTAAAATTTTAGATAATAATTGAATATTATGCATAAAATTTTAGAAAAATTAATGAATTAATTGAATTATAAACAAATAAATTTAAAAATTTTCAAAAAACTTTTTTTAAAAATTATTAAAAATAATATTAATTAATATAAATAAAAATTTTAGTTACAAATTTAAAAATTGTAAACTTTCGTAAATAAATATAATTTATTTGTTTAAATTTAAACCCTAATTTACTGTTATTTTCCAATCTTCTAATGTAATGAAGTTATAAATTTTCCACACTCCATAGTAAAATTACTATTTAATAAAGAACAAAGTTGAGTGAAAAAATATTTATTTAACAATAGTATTTACAAATAAATAATGTAAAAATACTATTTTCGTTGAAATATTAATAAACCAAAATGTATAATAAAAACTTTCTTTTTCCGTAATACACAGATAATTAATATAAAGCAAAGTACATAATCAGTGTTTATATATGTTTATCAAAACGTGAAATTAGTTTGTCCGAAAATTTTGCAAAAACGATCGATGATGATAAATTTGATTACAGTCATGATGTGAAAGTAGATTAAAATTAAAGTGCATTGAAAGTGCATTGCGTCTAAACTCTAAAGTGGTATTTTCGGTCCGAAATCGAGTTTCTATTGCACACGTTTTCCGTATCAACCCTCCTGCAAACTCACCCCCCCCCCCTTCACAACACCCTTCTGCTAGTGCAGTTCGAACATTCACTAGGGTCGCCTTTGTAGCGCCTGCAAAAGAACAAAAGAGAAAATCTTGTTCTCGCCAACCTGTTGAAACCTCGTTGTCGCGTATTTCAGAGAGGGATTTCACTATGTATAGAAAAGAAGATAATGAAGGAACACACACGTATTCATGAAAGTGGGATAAAAAGACAAAAAAAAAGAAAAAGAGACGTATGATTATAATCTGTCGAACAATTTTTTGAAAAATTCTTTAATCTTTCGTTTTAGAACTAAAAAGTGTAAAAATCTCTCGAAGTTTTATTTTTTGCTTCAGTATTATGCAAAACATAATACTGATTTTGTTTATAATTTAATGCTAGAATTGAAAATGTTGTGTTTAATGTCAAACCAGTAAATATAATACCAAAACTAATAAATCTAATTGAAAAAATTCGATCAAATTATTATTTTTTGTCCGACATTTTGAATTTTAAAAAACTGACATCATATTTGTTATTAGCGACTCCACAACCCCCTGAATAATAAGTTTTAATCGCTATGGTGTCAATTTTAAAAAAATCATCCACCATATTGGATCCGCCATTTTGAATTTTTTAAAATGAATATTATATTCGAAATCAGCGAACCCAAAAACCCCCGAGTAACAAGTTTCAAACAATATGGTGTCATTTTTAAAAAAGTCGGACGACTTCTTTAAAAAAAAAATTCAAATTCGTAATCAGTGACCCTGGAAACCCCCGAGTTTCAAGCAGATTTTAAAACTTTTTATTTGTCCATCAATAAGCGAAAATGTGATTTTTTTTGACGGAGATTTCGGAAAGATCGTAAAATAATAACATTCTTCTTTAAAATTAAATTATTTTCAAAAATTTTAATAAAATTCATGACAAAATTTCAATTATTTACAAAATTTTTGCCTCAATTCAAAGTTTTTTAATGTCTACTATTTTAAGAAAATTTTACAAAAGAATCCAATTATTTCAAAAAAATTTTAATCAAATCAAATTTAATTATTTGTAAATGTTTTATAAATGCCTTCGCAATAATTCAATTATTTTCATAAATAATACAATTTTTACACTGATGCAATTATTTTTATAAATAGTAAATAACTCTTTGCAGAACTTTAATTATTTTTAACACATTTAATCAAATTAAAAAAAAAATTCTCATAAAAATTTAATTATTCTTAAAGATTTTCTTGAAATTCGTCAAAAAGGTTGAATTATTTATTTAAAAATTTGTTCATGAAATTAGGTAAGATTTTGAATTTAAAAAAATTTCAATTATTCAAAACACGATTTATTTTTTTATTTAAGTAATTGAATTGTCGTAGAATTTTTTATTAGAAATTGATTTGAAAAATTAATTTTAGTTTAAATTGTAAATAATAATTGTACATTACAGTTAACATTAGTTCATTACAGCATGAATTTTTTTAGAAGTAATTGAATACTGGAAAGATTTCAAATTAAAGTCTGCGAAAATTTAAATCTTTCATACTTTTAACTAATAATTCTGTTGAATTACGTAAAATGGAATTGTGAATAAATGAATTTAAAAATTCTCAAAGAACTTTATAAAAAATTATTAAAAATAATTGTTTTAAATAAGAATGTTAGTTATAAATTTTCAAATTTATATATAGTATATCTAAAAATGTCAAATCCAATATAGTGAAAAGTAAAAGTTCCATTTTAATTAAAATTAAATAAAATTTCACATTTTTTTGGTTTTTGAGGTTTCATTATGAATTATGAATATAAAGTCGAATTTGAAAAAGATTAACCCTTTAATGGCCAGTGGTACACATACGTACCACCTACTTCAAAAAATCATAACTTTCTTAAAACTTTACGGATCAACGCCGCTAAGGTCTCATTTTGAAGGGGTGAACGAGAGTTATAAATACATATGCTTGCCATTTTCCAAAAAACTACCCTTTTTGAAATACACCCCTTTAAAAAACGCGAAAAATGATAAAAATTGAAAAAAGGTATAAATTTCAGAAAACATTTTTTTTCGGCTTACGCAGTAACAAATGTTTAAAAATATTGTAAACTTTGTAAAAAAAAATTAATAACAAAAATTTTTTTTCAGGGTAAAAAGAAAATTAATGAAAACTTCTCCCAAAAAACAAACAATTTAAAAATCTACCGAATTTGCCTAAAATTTATTACTCGGAGGTTTTCATGATCGCTGATTACGAATCTGATGTCAGTTTTCAAAAATTCAAAATGGCGGATCCAATATGGCGGCCGATAAATTAAAAATTCATCATATTTGCCTGAAACTTGTTACTCGGGGGTTTTCGGGGTCGCTGATTACGAATCTGATGTCAGTTTTCAAAAATTCAAAACGGCGGATCCAATATGGTGGACGATAAATTGAAAATTCATCAGATTCGACTGAAACTTGTTGCTCGGGAGTTTTCAGGGTCTTTGATTACGAAACCGAGCCATGAAAAATTCATAAAAATTGAATTAGGTGGCCCTGAAAAGGGCCGATTGATATGCTGGTTAATGTATTTCCATTAGTCTAGAAATAACTATAAATTAATAATTTTTAAAAATCTAATACAAAATTTTTTATCATGAAAGGATGGTTATTTGACCTTAGGGTTATTTTTTTAAGGGTAGTTTATGTTTACTATTATTACCCAGTCACCATAAAAATATTTTTTCATATTTTCGAAATGTATAGAATCAATGAAAATGATTTTTTTAATTTTTCAAAACTATTGACAGAATGTAAGAATAATTATTAAATAGGGGTGAGTTCCAAGAGTTGGCGATTAATATTATTACCCATACCTGTGTCACTTAGAAACATTTTTTTGTAACTTAGATGCATTTAGAATCTATAGATTTTTTTTAAATATTCACAAAAATCAATATCATCAAGGGGTGATTATTTGACTTTGAGGGTGGTGTTTAAGTGGTTATTTATAATTATTTTTCATTTTTTAACAACCAGAGAATATTTAAAAATAATTATAAAGCTGACAGGAGCTAAAAAATATTTAATTTATCACTTAGATTAATTATCGATTTTTTAGGGTAATAATATACGTTAGAGATGGTTTTAAGGGGTGGAGCATGTTTAAAAAAAATTTTTTTTTCATATTGAATAATAGAATAATCGAATTTACTAAACATTATACATTTATAATAACGGCAAAAAACTCGGCCATTAAAGGGTTAATTCAATATGATGGAAAAAGTAATGGAAATTTTTCCTTTTTTTAGTTTTTCGAAAGTATTCCTCTCTCTCTCTCTAGCTGTCTCTATTTCTCTCTCTCTCTCTCTTTTTTTAATCAATATTTCCAAAACCTGATGACACTTTGAAAAGTTTAATTAAAAATTGTTGTGTTCAATATAACATTTCAGGAACCCTACCTAGAAGTGCCAGAGGCATCAACATACGAGTTGAGTTCATGCTACAACGTGACAATTGACTGTCTGGCTGGAGATATGGTGACAAGGATACAGACGAGTAAACTGTTTAATGGCAAGGTATACGCAAAGGGTTCACCAAATTCATGCATGAAGGACGTGAAGGGAGTTTTGGAATTCGAGTTACGAATGGCGTATGACGATCTCGAGTGCAATGTAAAGCATCAGGGTTTGGGTCGATATCTTAACGATGTGGTTATTCAGCATCACGACACTATTATCACGAGGTCGGATCTGGGTCTAGCTGTTACTTGCAAATATGACTTGAGTAATAAAACTGTCTCGAATGAAGTTGATTTAGGTGTTCATGGCGAAGTCACTCCATCATTATACGAGGAAGTTATTGTTGATTCACCAAATGTTGCCATGAGAATAACAGATCGCAGTGGAAAAGATGGTGTCAATTCCGCCGAAGTTGGTGACCCTTTAGCACTAAAATTCGAAATTCTCGATCCCCAGAGTCCGTATGAAATATTTGTTCGTCAATTGGTCGCCTTAGACACCGTCGATAACAGTGAAATTGTTCTTATTGACTATCGTGGATGTCCTACGGATCAGGTCATCATGGGACCACTCTACAAATCTAGCAACACTGGCAAGGTAACATTTCTATTTTTATACTAATTTGTTTTAAGCGACAGACGAGAACAATTTATGGAACTCATATTCCCTACACGTGATTCTGCAAATTTTAATCTCAGTGAGGGAAATAAAAAATTTCAATAATTGAAAGCGAAAAACAAATGCGCTTTTATTATTGAATATTAAAAAAGATTGAGGCTAATGGAAATTGGATTATATTTTGTTTTTTTTTTTTTGTTGTTGTTGTTACTGAGGCAATATTTAATAATTGAATGCGTGACTTGGTGATAGCACCTCAAGCGACGGTATAACACGATAGATGTCGATAGCACCTGACACGTGCGCAAAGGCAACGTTGTATGGTACTTAAAGGAAAAATTGTTGAGTTAACGATTGGCCGTCTCAATCATGCTAATCAATCATGTTGGCAGATTTTACGACGATGATGGTGGTGGGTAATTGAAGAAGAGAGGTCTAGTAATTTACTCTGCGTAACAGGTCGAACGACGACGACTACGACGACTCTACGCAACGAAACTCGCTCCTTCCTTCTTTCATGATGATACATGATGACAGGACTCGATAATTATTATAGAAAATTATTCACATACCAGAAAGGGTGGAGAGGGAGAGAAAAAGGACAAATCGCTACTTATTCTTACATCTTCTACTTACCTCTTGGCAATATTTAATCAATTTTTCAATTATAATTATACATAATTGCAACAAAAAAAAGAACAATTGTTCAGTCAAATCTGACTCAGAAAATAAATAATTGCCTTTCACTTCAAGCCATTATTTTCTTTTTTTCTCTTTGCTTTACTTGTGCTGATTCTTAAAGTTGATTTATTCTTCAGCTGCGAAAAGAAATTTTTCTAAGGATATCGAATCGAGACTAAAAACGAATTAAATATTTTGCGAAGCAACAAATCAAATACATCGAAAATGTCTTAATTTGACATTCTTAGAAAAACGGAATATTTCTAATAAGTAGCAAAAATTAATAAAGAAATAAATTAAATATAACAACAGTTACTAATGAACCACTTGCTATGGTGACCGTAGAATTTGCACTAATTTAAATTTGCTAATACTGGTAATCAAAAAACTAATCTCTAAAATCATAAACAAATTCCGCAAAATGATTTAATTATTTTCAAAGAATGTTTGAAATTCAATTATTTTCAATATCTAAGATTTTCATAAAATTTAGCAAAAAAAATTCAATTTTAAAAATTCATTCAAAATTTAATTATTTTTGCAAATAATAAAATTTCCACAGAAGTTCAATTAATTTAAAATAATTTTAAAAAAATTTCGAAAAAATCAATTATATAGAATTTATAAAATTTTCCACAAGAATTCAATTATTTCAAATAAAATTTTTATAACATTTATTATATTTCGAAAAAATTAATTATTTAAAACAAAATTTAAAAAATTTTTATGAAGAATTAAATTATTTTTAAAAATAACAAAATTTGTCATCTAGTTTTTTTAAAACATTTTAATAAAATTTGTCGCAATAATTCAATTAGTTTAATAAATAATAAAATTTATTGCACGATTTAAATAGTTTTTAATACGAGTTTACAGGAATTATTCGAAAAATGTAATTATTTTTGAAAATTTTATTTCAATTTCTCCAAAAAATCAATTTTAAAAAAAATTTTTTTTTAAATTCTTTGGAAGAATTCAATTATAATAAAATATTTTTATTACATTTTTTTAAATAATTCAATTATTCTTTTTGATTTGAATAAAATCCTTCTCAAGAATTTAATTATATACATAGATAATAATTTTTCGAAAGAATTCAATTATGTCGATAAATAATAAAATTATTCCCAAAAACGAAATTATTTTGAGGAGTTTCAATAAAATGCTTTGCAGGATTCAATTATTTTCATAAATAGCAATATACATTACAAGAATTCTATTATTTTTAAAAATTCTAGAAAAAATTGTTTATAATAATTCCGTTATTTTCATAAATAATATAATGGTTTTTAAGAATTCAATTATTTTCAAAAAGTTTAATAAAATACTCTTAAGACATTTAATTATTGTCAAAAATTTTAATAGAATTCTTTGTAAAATTTAATTATTTTTAAGTTTTTCGCAATGCAATGACTTTCAATATCTACTATTTTCAAAATATTTCCAAATAGAATTGAATTATTTAAAACACTTTTGGATAATAATTTACGTAACAATTTAATTAATACATAATAAAAAATTTCTTAGCAATTTACATAAAATTAGTGGAAAGAAATCAACAATTTGAAAATTTTTATAAAATTCTTCGCAAGAATTAAATTAATTTTAAAAATATTTAAACTCTTTCATGATTAATGAAATAATAGAATTTAGTAGTAGGATAAGAAAGATGTAAATAATTTTAATGAAAATTAGGGAAAAGTAGGAAATAAAAAATAGAATTGAATTTTTGTTAGTTTTGTGAAAAGTCTAAAACGAGTTATTTTAGTTGTTAAGTTTAATTTTTGGACAGCTACTTTTTTTTACTACTTTTCGTAACTTTGGAATCTATATTTTAATACTTTTTTAAAATTAATTATCCAGTGCGAAGTTTGCCATTACCATAGCAATGGTTGCTATGGTAACCATAACCATAGTAATGGTTAATATGAAAAGCAGTACCATAGCAACGGTTGCTATGGTAACTATCACCACGTAATATTTTAGGGATCGTTAAAAATTGCGACTATTTTCTCGACAATGAAGGCTTCTAACTTATTCGACCTTTATGTCAGATAATTATTTGTCTAGAAGCTAGAGTTTTTATATCGTGGAGATTGCAAATAAACATATTAGTAACGTTCAATAAATCAAATGAGCATCTGAAAAAATAGGTTATGATAGTCTCACGCGCGCTCTGGCGGCGCCTTGCCGCCCTCTGAGCTAGGCGGGAATTTTCGAAAATAAAAATGCATCGAAAGCAGATTACACAAGCCAACGCGGCACTTGAGTTTAGAATACGGAGGTTTTAAGAAAGTATTCAGAAGTCTAGTGGCGTGCCAATTCTTAACGTTTTCTTTACGATCGCTTGATGACGCCAGATTCAGAACTGCAGCGTTTTACTTGCCAGAGCGTGCTCCTGTAGGTCACTTTTTTCCGTGTACGTATTTTTTCAGGCGTACGTACACGCTAGAATTTATTAAAAGAGAAAAAAATTCAATAGACAAAAAAAAGATGAAAGAAAAAGAAAAATATTTACACAGACAATCTTCTACGACTTAATTGAGCCATTTTCCATACACAAGATGGAAAGGATTTATGCTTCAGATTTCAGTGATCTTTTGAAGACCGTTGGAGATAACACGTAAGACGCGTCTTTGAAAAATGTTTCCAATTTCATTCAAGAAAAAAAATAAAGAAAAACCGGTCTAAGAAACGTTGCCCTCCGGCGTGCAATACGTGACGAACATACGCAATTCGAGCGTCTTTTGGGTAAATTCCTTGGCCTAGAAGAGCCGTTAGAGACGGACTCGTTTTTCTTTTCCGCCGCTTAATAAAATCAACTTTTCGAGCAGTAGCAGCAGTAGCAGCAGCAACAGCAGGAAGTCGATACCTCTCCTAGCTTGGTAAACGCCCTTGCGAATTTATGTTTCCGTCGTGCACTCGCGCGTATTTCATTGAACCTGCCGATCGACAAGCGCAGCTTCCTATAGCCATATAACACACTAAGGCCACCCGACATTTTATCACTGTTACCACACAACAAAAATAGAAAAAAAACAAGCCATTTACCATCCCTGAAATTTAATTTTCAACCTTTCAAATTGAAAATAATTTTCCTTTCCCTCAATTGACATATGTAAGATGGTCGATGAACTCGCAAGAATCTGTTTTATTGCAAACTCAAATACACATGTCCTGACAACCTTCTTCGTAATCCGCTCTGTAATCCCCCATGTTTTTCTATCCACGTCGATCGACGTCGTTGGCTTTATGTCTAGACTGGAGTTAACTAACGTTCAAATGCTACACGTGAGACGTTTATCAGATTTTCATTCAACACCGTTTGCTTCCTTTTGAAAAACGAAATCAACAACATTTGAAAAGTAGCTTTTAGCGCTGTGCTACGCTGCTGCGCTGAAGAAATAAGAGTAATGACAAAAGGGGGAAATTGGATGCAATAATTATTATGAACGTAAAAGGGAAATTGGAATAAAGGAATGAGTAGAGGGCTTTTCATTGTGCAATGAACTGTTATAGGATTTCGTCATCGTTTGTTAAAAGTTACACTTGGCAATTACAGAAAATGCAATTACTGAAAGATAAAACTGTATATAGTAAGGCGCATTCTCTTATTCCAAACGGTACTGCTTGAATAGGACAGGAACGGTAATTACAGAGTACGCGTGAGTTGAGGCGAGGTGTTAATTAAACGCGTCGTTCGTTTCACCGTCTTGCAAGCTTGAGAAACGAATACACCGTCACTCCATACTATATAGCACACTCTTCCGCACAACAAACTAACCAGATCGACGATGTTAGGTTTACCACGTACTTGTGTCTATGGTATTAGTTGTTAATGAAGCGATATTGTGTGCCTCCCTTCATTGTACCGTTGCAGTATATCACTCGACCTCGAGACATTTTATCAAGTAGTGCAACTCACCGATGCGATGGGGCAAAATGTGCATCTCCATTCTTCTTTGCAATTTTTTCCCCTCTTTTCACTTCATTTTTCTCTCCCTTTTTTTACCCGTCGAATTCTAATTTCCTTAAGGCGGTACACGAAGAATTCTTCTTGTTAAAATGTCAGTTCAAAGAACGTGAGTTTAGAGAGACGTTAGCCCCCTTATTTTCCGTCTTTTCGTCTCTCTTATCGTTGCCGGGTTTTTACCCCTTTAAATCGACATTATTTTTTTTATTGTAATCATTAGTTTAAATATTTTGCAAGAAAGTAAAAATTACGTTCTGGCTAAAAATGGTCTAAATAAAAAAGTTTCCAAAAAATTCTGTCTCATGGTCAATACACAGAGTGTGGTTTAAGTATGGAACTCCTTAATTATATTTTAAAATATGTATATGCTAGAGCAAACTGTTTTAAAACAAAAGTTGTTGGGCTTAAAAATGTAGGAAAAATAATACATTTTTTTAAGCACAATTTTTGTTTCAAAATATGTTGACTCAAAATACAGATTTTTAGAAAATTTTAAGGTTTTCCATACTTGAGCCCCACCTTATTTGTCCAGGATAATTAAAAAATACTATAAACCTAATTCAGTTTGAATGTAAATCCAATATGATAACTCACCATGAGGGAAAATTTTGAAACTGTTTCGTTTTGGTCAAAATTAGTTACTCAGAGAATTTTGGGCATTTCATCCAGCTCCGATATCAGATTTAAAGAATTTTAAATGGCGAATCCATATATGGTCATCTACAATTTAAGGTACTTCTCCAGCTGCTGCTCTTAAAAAAATTTATTTTCTATAGATTTTCTTCAAATTTTAAGAAAATGTTTCTTTAGGTGCCCTTTAAATGTGGTAATAATTTAAAAACCCTTTGCGATGCTAAATTTTGAGAGATTTAAGTTAAAACTTTCCCTTTTACATATGCGATTCAGTTAAAAATAAAAAATGTCAACCAAAATATCTCGTTTTTTGACATTGCAAAGGGTTTTTAAATTTTTTCTACATTCAAAGGAAACATTTTCTCAAAATTTGAAGAAAATTTAAAGAAAATCAATTTTGACAAGAGTAGCACACAGAGAAAAAAATTAACCATATTTACTAAAAACATATTAGTCAGAATTATTACTGTTGTTGAACTTTGTAAAAAATCTGACATTTAATTTGTATTCAATGACTTTAAAGACCTTAAGTTAAATTTTTTTGTAGGTGAGAGCTGGTATAATGCATTAATAGAAATTAAAAAATTTTAATTGTGGATCTACTATGATCACTAAATTTGTTGAAAGTTGACGTATTTATCTAAAAAATATGTAGTAGAAGATTTTAGAGCGCATGATTATTTCCCAAATGTCATTTGACCGAACGGTCATTTTAACAAACTGTATTTATCCGAACTGTTATTTTAACGAAATGTCACTTACGCGAATCGCCATACTTACGATTTGTCATTTTTGCGAAAAGTCGTTTTTACGAAACCTTTTATTTACGAATTGTCACTTTTACGAACTGCCATTTATTCGAATTGCCAATTTTCGCAAAAATTACAGTTCACAACAATGACATTTCGTAAAATGACAATTGGAACAAACGTCAGTTTGCATAAATGACTATTTGTAAAATTGATATTTCGCAAAAGTGACAGTTCGTAAAAATAGCGATTTATAAACGGACATTTTTTAAAAATGACATTTCGAAACAATAATGATTCGTAAAGATGGTTATTCGCTAAAGTGACATTTCGTTAAAATAGTATTTCGGATAAATGCAGTTTGTTAAAATGACAGTTCGGCCAAATGACATTTGGGGAATAATAATGTGCCTCAAAAATAATTTAAAAACTTTATTAGTTTCGTTTGAAATTCGTTAGTCAAGGGTTCTTTGGAGTTGATAAATCGAAATTTGCTAGAATTAAAAATTTTTGTTTCAATAATGTAAACAATCAATATGGTAGAATTTTTAAAATGCATGCTTTTCAACAAAAATTATGTACTTGGAGGTGTTTGAATGTTGACTTGAGGCTCAAAAAAGAGACGAATTCTCAGTTAACAATTTTAAAAATCTGAAGGAAAATTTCGGAATCAATGACTCCATAAAACCTATATGATATTCAATAAATACAAGGCGACTGATGTGTCACGGAATTGAACTAGAACTAAAATATTAAAATTGTCTTAAAATCTTTGTAAGTTGAATTCTTATTTATAATGAATCGTATTTGAATTTTTCATAAACGAATCAATTTGCTGAATTCGTTTTCTAGGCGCGGTGCAAATTCAAGATATTTTTTTCTTTGCTTTTCAATATATCGAATATGTGTTTCTAATCGAATGACTCCTGGGGGTATACTCAAGCTCGGCTTCTCGAGTGGAAAGTCCAATTTTCCACATTAGCGGGAAAAAATCTAATAACACGGATTAATACTTACTTCTTTCGGTTCAATGACTCTTGTTGAGAAACTCTCCTGACATTTATGATTGTATTGACAAGAGAAAATACTCGAAATAAAAAAAGAAATCACGCTGGTTATCGTTGCTGTATACAATAATTTGTGTCTGCTTCCAAAGAATTTTGTACAAGACCTAATTTTTATTACTTTCCTTAGGAATTTTATTGATTTTCAATGGGAATGATTTTATATAATTTCAATTTATTTCTACATAAAAATAAACCGAATCAGAACTAGAATTCAATTTACAATCTAAATTCTTTTAGAAGCTTTCATGATTAAAATTAATTTCACTTGAATGTGTAGTTGAAATTCGATTTCGTTGCACGTCTGAAGCAAATATTTGTTTTCTGTAAAAGTAATAAGTCTCAAAAACTTAAATGCTGCTGTTACTCGGAATTGATGAGAGAACTACAAAATTCAAAATGGCGGAACCAATATGGCGGAGAATTTAAAAATATTTTGGTTGTAATATTGGATCAGCGATTTTGAATTTTTTAGATCTGAGATTCGGTTTAGATCGAGTGATTCCAAAGGCCCAGTGTAAATAATTTGAGACAAGTTACGTCGACTTTTAAAAAATTGTTTCTCGTATTTAATACGTATTTATGATTTTTTTTAATTATACACTTACAATTAAGCTTTACCTAAACAATCTAAATTTAAAAATGGAAACTTCTTTTTCTGTTACAGACTCTCCTCTCGCACTTTGACGCCTTCAAATTCCCAAGTTCAGAGATGGTGCAATTCCGCGCATTGGTCACTCCATGCATGCCAACTTGCGAACCAGTTCAATGTGACGCCGAAGAATCCACTGGCAGTGTACGATCGGTAATATCCTACGGTCGTCGTCGTCGTCGTTCAACATCATCATCGCAAGCACGCGAAGATCTTCTCCTAGTTCAATCAATTCAAATCACGGACAAATTTGGCTTCGAACGCGATGGCAGATCATCAAACTTGAATTCAACGCGCGACAGTAATTTCATCGAAAGTGATGATGACATCACAAGTGGCTTTATGGGAAGTTGCATTAATTTGGGCGAAGCAATTGTAGCCGGAACTGTATTCCTAGTCGCACAAATTGCCATCATTGCAGCGTGGACATTCACCTGGCAACGCAGGCGGCAAATTTTAAAACATCAAGAAGCACTCTCGGTTTCTGTTTCCGTGCCCGGTATGCATTCAGGTCGCGCTGACAGTCTCTGCAAATTATACGACGCCGGCTACTCGCGACGCTTTTAAAGGGGAGGAAAAAAAGAAATTAGAAAACTCCTGCCGTCCCGACAAAAGAAAAATATATTTTTTCAATACAGAAAAAAATATTTTCAAAACAAACATATATTTTTAAATCGAGAATATATACTCTTAAAACAAGAATATATTTTTAAAAGAAGAATATACTTTTAAAACAAGAATATATTTTGAAAAGAAGAATATATTTTTAGAATATATTTTTAAAATATATTTTTAAAACAAGAATATATTTTTAACACAAGAATATACTTTTAAAACAAGAATATATTTTCAATCTCGAAAACTAAAAATAAATATTCACGGGATTTTGGCAGTTTGATGCTCATATCGAACTATTCCATCGGGAATTTTTACGCTCTCTCTTCTATCATCTGCTGCTCTTTATATATTTTTTGTTTAAGTTGAATCGCAAAAATACGCGACACACACACACTCTCTCTCTCTTGGAGTCGAATTTTCCAAGTCGAATTCGAAACGAGAAAAGAACTCCCCCCCTTTGCTCGGGTAACAATAAATTACTGGGAATCCGCTTAGAATTGTGGTCTCGTGCGAAAGCGAATTTTTTTTCTGGACTTTGCCAAGGAGAGGCGTGGCACGGCAACAGAGAGGTGATGGAGGTCGACATGTATTTGCTACGTAGCGCGGATTCTAATTAGCATTGGGAATCAAGCGTGATTATGCAGATGCTCCAAGTGGGATATCAGGACCACGACGTGGCATTGGGAGGGGAGGGAGAGAGAGTTCAGTTTCGGGGGATGCTTGCACCAAAGGGGTTGGCATAAGGTTAATTACCTCTTGTGGTGTCTCGGTTCTAAGCTAAGCTTTGGTGAACCCTGGGATTTGATGACGTGGGGAGAAGGGGAGAGAGAGGGCGAAGGGAAAGGGGTAAGGTTGGGGTTATACTGTTGGCTCACATCGACGATAGTTATCTCACCATACGGTCCGCGTAACCTCGGGATCCCCTTCGACTTAACCTTAGCCACGTCTCGTCCTCCATACTGGGCATGTTAATTTACATTTGCGGCACGTGACCTTATCAATCTGAACCAGCGTTTCTCGCGTGGATACTACACAGCATCTTCAAAAAAAAAACACAACAACAACAAACAAAAGAGTAGAGCGAGAAAAGTCATGCGAAAAAAATTTTTTTATAGCCATACAATTTTTGAGGTCAAATCATTTATCGTCTCTAATCAAACGAAATATTTTCTCATTTCTCTCCATACTCTTTCCAAGAGCACGCAAACAAATTTATTATATAGTAATTAACTTCATTTTTTTTTCCTTCTTAATACATTTTGCTTTCGGTTCTCTCACTCTTTCATCAATAAATCCTATTTTCGATCGTGTTAAAGTGGATCACTAATTGTTTGAAAAGATTTCGAATAACTGGTTTTATTGGTAGTGATGATGATAATAATAACATTTGGTTTTTTTATTGCAGTGATTATTATAAAATTCTTTTGCATTAGACGATACTTGTTTTGTGTCCCACTTGGAATGATTGTTCGGAAAGTGTCTCCAGATATTCTATTAGAATTCCAGGATCTCATTGATTCATTGAGAATTCGATCGTGAAATTTGAAAAATTGAAAGATTCTCTTAGAATTCACAAAAATTACATTTGAATTTACAGATTTTGTCTTAATTCTAAGCAGTGTCAACAGAAATAAGAAATGTATCTACTTTCTAAGAATATATTGGAATTTCAAGATATCCCATCTAGATTCCATTCGAATTTCAAGAGATTCCATAAAAATTCTAAGATTCCTTTGGTGTTCCAAGAAATTCTAACAGAAAATCAAATATTCCATTGGGATATTAAAATTATTCTGGGACTCCAAAGGATTTCATATGAATGCCAGATTTCTGTTGGGATCCAAATACTGTTTACAAGAATTCAAGAAATTTCATTTACTCTCTATGATTCCATGGAAATTCCAAGACATTTAATCCAGAATTCAAAAAATTCCAATAGTATTTCATTTAAAAATCCCATTGGGATTCCAAATGATTCTATCGATAATCCAAGAAATTCTATTTGAATTCTAAACATCTGTTGGAATTTCCAAGAGATTTTATCGGAATTTCGAGAAATTCATTGGGATATTAAAAATTTTTTGTGATCCTAAAAGATTACAACGAAATTTAAAAATTCCACCAGTCATTTAATAAATTCCTTTAAAATTCTAAAGTAACACCGAGATTTTAAATTATTTCAACGGGAATTTGAGAAATATCATAGACATTTTAATTTTATTTTAAAAAATCTAATATATTCCATTGAAATTTAATAAATTAATTATTTATCATAATTATAATTACAATTAATAATAATTCACGAATTCCAATTGTATTTCAAAAAGATTTCATGAATTTCTATTGTAATTCCAAAATATTTCATTTCTATTTCTAACGGATTTTTTTTGGATTTGAAATTAAATTCGAGACGAAATTCAGCTTCGAATTAAAATTCTAGAAAAAATTCGATGTAATTCCGAAAGCAATTATTATTTTAATTCCCCGTTAATCTTTCCAAATGGAATCCAGTTTAAAATGAATCAGAATTCTATCCAATATTAGATGGAATTCAAAACGCCATTATTATCAAAATTCACATAAAGAATCTTTCCAAGTGGGATCGAGTCTTAATTTAATTTTTAAAAGTATAAAATTTTAATTAATTTAGAATAAAAAATTATTTTAATTTAGAATTAAAAAAATTCTTAAATGACACTTATTAACGAAATTGATAAAATGTTCAAAATTCGAAAAATACCCTTTTTTGATTTAAATTTTTATCGATTAATTTGTTTTTATTTATTTTTAATTTAAAAAGAAAAAGGAATTCTAGTGAAAGGGAGAGAAAATCCTACACGACTGATTTGTTATAATGGACGAAATTGGATTTTAATTGGGATGACGTTCGTTTTAGAACTAAGTTAACAAGCGCAGCAGTAACGAAAAAGAAAAAAAGTAATCTAGGATTCGAATAGAGTGCCTACCGACGTTATTAGTAAATTAGGTTAGAAGTACGGGTTACGTGCAATTTTAGATAAATCAAATTCAATTAGGCATATAATTTGGAGGACTCTAGATTTCAGCAAAATTGAACAACAATTCTTGATTTTTTTTTTGCGAAATCGAATCGTTTATTTTTTTTAGAAATAAAAAACTCGTCAAGATAGAATTTCAAAATTTTGTTCTTTTGTCTTGAGGTGTTTTTTGTAAGTATAGTTTTATTAATTTTTTTTTCTCTCCTAGTGTTTGAATATGAAATACGTTTCATTGTCAACACAGTATTAAGTATTAACATTGACGCTAATTTTAATATCCGGTGAGCGTAGTTTAAATAATAATAATAATTTTTTTTTGTAGCGCGATTTTAGAGTTTATAAACTCGAAAATTTCGCAGGAACGCTGGGGCAGAAAATTTCAAAATAAATTTCAAATGTGTGCTCTCTTTTTTTCGCCCTTGTAGTTACGTTCCAACGTGTCAACACAAAAGGTGCCTACGTACTATATATATATAGTAAGTTGCATTTTGCAATATGACTTAATTATGGTTGTTATCTACGAATAAAGTTAATAATTTCGCTAACTAAGCTGACGTAGTATAATCAACCTTGCTTGTGGTGAGAGGGTAGAACCAATTACGCAAGTTTTGGCAATTTATTTTAAGAAAAAAAAAGTGGTAGTATTTTTTCTTTGTATGAGCGCATACCCGTACTTTTATATTAAAAAAAAGAAATGCGCGCATAAAAATTAAAAACGTGAGAAAAATTTCCTTTATTTTTAAACTCGAAGAAAATTGGCAAAAATTAAAAAAAGAGGACAATTTTTCTTATAGTTTTATGAATTTTTTTTTCTTAGTGGTAATAGCTGACGCACTTTTCATGGAGTTGAATGTAAAAAATACAACTCTATGTAAATTGCTAATATATATGAATGTAAGATCCAATCATAACTATAAAATAATTTCTTAATGCGTATATATGTATAACGAAAAACAAATTATTCCTTATCAGTAAAATATTAAGTAAACGTAATTAATGGGACTACGATGAATAATTTTAAGGAGGCTCGTGGACAAGTGTTAATACACCTTATGAAAAAAAATTGTATTTTTTGTGACGTCTATTTTTAATACGAGAATAACTGTTTCTTTCTAGAATGTACGATTGTTGATTTCTTCAATTTTTTTTTGTATTTTTTTCGGAATGTCTGTTGAGTGTAAGACGTCGAAACTTGTCCCCGAGTCTTGAATGCCTGTCTCTTTGTATACAAGCTCGAAAGTGTATAAGTTTGCTCTGTACTTTTTTTGACAATCGTAAACATCTTGACATTTTTCATTCTTTTTATATTAAATTTGCAAAAGCATTTTTCCATGAAAAATTCTACATATTTATAATGACACAATTGTACAGAGCTTTTTTTATACACGAAAAAAACTACTTCTCACAATCACCGCAACGACATTGCTTATTTATTTTTACTGTTTCTTTGTTTCCTTATGTATGTTTTCATTTTTCTCCCTCCCTTACTTCTTTCTCTTCTCTTACTCATCACATACTATTCGCATTTTTTTTTCACTTTCATCTTTTCATTTTTACGAGCTTAGTTTTACTATATAAAACGCTATAAGTAATTTAACGACTATTTTTACAAACGATATTAAACATAATGTTTTTTTTATAAAAAACTATTATAAAGTTTCTGTCCCGTCAAACATCATCGTACTCATCAAGTACCGTTAGTTGTACATAGAACATATGGTACAGAGAAATAAATTCATTTTCTAACGAATGTCAAATGACTTTTATTTATTTACCTTATTACAATGTAAATCTGTCACTTCTCATTATGATATAATTTATCATTTTACATTAAAAGTTTCTTATGTAAACATAGTTAAAATGCTATAAAATATTCTTCTTTTTTTAGGGATAAATGAGTAATTTTATGAATAGTTTGCTTTTTTTATTATTATTATTTTATTTTTCATCATTTTTGTTTATTTACTTAGGATATAAGTAAAGAAATGTTTTCATTTCAAAAAAAGTTATTTTATACTTAAAGAAAAAATCCTTTCAATATAATTTATTCATATTTTTATTATATAAATAAATAGGTTATACAATAAAATAATAAAATTTATTTAATACAAATAGTTTTACTAATCGGTGGTTAATAATAAAACAAGAAATTTTTTTTTGAGTTTTTAATGTCAAAAACGTTGGTTTCAAGAAAAATAAAGTAAGTAATTTATTATTAATTAATTATTTATTATTAATTTATTATTATCTTTAATGATTAATCACAATTATGTAATTAAAAATTTCCAACTTCATATCGTTGGATGTTACGAAGAAAAACACTCTAAAAATTTCTTTGCGCGAAAACTAACACTCCTGATTTTGAAACGAAAAAATGAAATTTTAATTTTAAAAACTAATTTAATTATAATAAATTTTTATATAAATATTACAATACAAAAGAAAAAATTCGAAAAAATCTTTTATTTGTACCGAAAACTTAAAATGAAAACTGTATTTTTGGTTATATTTTCATCGGGAGTATTTTTTTTCGTTCAGAATCTGGACTGTGTTTTTTTTTAATACCCGTCGATATATCAAACTAGCTTATACTTATCAGTTCATAATTAATTTAGAATTTTCAACAAAAGTGGCCCTCTTTTGTAAACATTTACAACAATATAATCCTATATATTAAAAAATAATTAGAAATAAATTTTTTAAAAAATCGTCGAGTAATCTAAGAACGTTTCCCTATAGATTACTTATTTTAGGATGTACAGTACTTTTTTATTCAAATTTATTTATTTATTTCTCAATACGAAAATTATTTGTTTTCTTATCCCCCCCCCTTTTTTTGACTCCTTTAAATTTTAATTATCGAAGAATTATTTTGTAGTTTTGAAAAACTTCTCGCATGGATTTGCAAAAATATGCAACGAGTAAAGAAATAAAAATCCTAAGCTCTTCAAAAAATTATTTTTCAATAAATATTGTAAGAAAAAAATATAACCTTCTTCGATAATTAAAATTTAAAGGGGTCAAAGTGGGGGTGGTGTCTCGCCTTAAAATTGTCTGCACATAAATTTTTTTCAATAGTTTAAATCATTTTTATATTAGTTTAAATTGTGTTTATATAGTTTTAGTTATTTAAATATTAGCAGTTTAATTATTTCCATTTAATATTAACAGTATTAATTTTTCTTAAAATTGTAATTAAAATATCACACAAATGATAAATTCTTTTTTAAATGAAAGTCTCTTATTTCAATGAAAATTTCTTTAAAAAAGAAATGAAGTCCAGTCAAGTAGAATTAATTTTTTCAACTTTAATTAAATATTAAACGTTTATATGAAAGTCGAGTTGAAATCGTAATAGAGAAGTTATGATCTTTTTGTTAAGTCTTGTTAAGAAGAGAAATTTGAAGTCTTTACTTTTACTAAACGGTCGATTAAATATTAAGTATCGGAAAATTGACGTTGACTCAAAGATCACAGGAAATTACTAGAACTACAAAAATTACGCATAGTTAAGTAATCAACATATGAGAAAAATTGTACCAATGAATTAATTTCTTACGTTTGGATTTCTTCAATTTGTAATTTTGTAATTTATTTTATAAATTATAATTTATATACAAATTTACTGTATAATAAGTTTTTTTTCATTTAATTCAAAGAGAGTTAAAAATTTTTTCGTAAAGTTTAGTCTTTTATCAATTGAAAATAATTAGAGAGATAAATTCATTTTGTTGAACCCGTGACTATATGGATTTTATTTAAAAGGAAAAAAGGTATTTTTCTTTTTTAATAAGTCAAGAAAGGAGGAGTTAAAAAGTCTTTGCCTTCTTCACATTTATTTTGAAGGAGAGAGAAAGAGAGAGAAAAAAGAGAAATAGTATTATGAAAAAGTACTTTTAGTCACGCTAGGAAACATGTTCTCTCGCACCATAATGCTCCTTAGTGTACACCATTCTCTCTTTCGTTCTCTCTCTCTCTTTCTCTTTCTTTCTCCTGGCAAATAATAATGAATTCTTCCACGCAAATTATTTTTCCACTTGTATTATCGCTGAAACAAATGACTAAGAAGCAACACTTGAAGAGTTTAACTAATGTCGGTAACAACAGGTAACAAGCATTTCATCTTTCGCCTGACTGAAGTGGCACAGGTTAAAAGAAGATGAGAAAAGAGGTATAAAACGCTATTAGTAACAGACAAGCTCTCATCACTTTTCTTAATTTAAGAGTAAACAGACATTAACTTTTAACTTCTGTTTTGATGTTGTTATTATCATTTTCTTTAAATAAAAGAAGCGAGATTCTGCCGCGTGGATGAAATGCATTCTTTATTCGGTTTTTATTGCTTGTCGTGTTTTTTTCCCTGTCCCTCTCCCTTCTTATTCTTTATTACAAGTTTTATCTATGTTCCGTTAATGCTCGAGCTATGATAATGAATTCTGCAATTTTTAAAGGTTATTTAACCCCGACACAGTCACTGACAACAGTCATGAGTTAAAATTGAAAAAGATTGAAGATATTAATTTTCCTTTATTGTTTTTTAACGGTTTTCTTCTTTTATTAATGGTCCAAGATGATGGAAAAAATATTTAAATAAAAATTAATCATTATTTTTATTAAATAATTGCTATTTATTATAAGTTACAATATTTCTATAGGTCAGTATTAGTTTTTATTTGATAGTAGTTATAATTCATAGTTGTAATGATATTCGTATAATTTTTGGTAGTTATAATGGTGAATTGATGCATATAAAACTTTTTCGTCATGTATATAAATATATACAGTTGGTTACAGCTGTTGTTATTTATTGTTGGTTACAACTCCAATTAAAAGTTGTTACACATTAGACGTTTGTGACAACAAACGATTGTTGCAGCTTGTACCAATAAAAACTATGATGTTTATTGTTAGTGACAATTAAAAATTATTCTTATATCGATTGGTAATTACAATTAGTAATAATTACGAATTACGATTGTAGTAATCGTTGGTAATCAAAATTATCAGTTTTGAAGTAAATGGTTATTGTAAGTCTCAATTGTCACAATTCATGCCATGGTTACAATTAGAAGTTGTTACAAATTATGATTGTTCCAAAAGTTGGTAGCCACAAGTCTTTTGGAAGTAGTCACAAAATGTCTTTTGGAAAGATTGGATTAAGAATAATGTACAAGAATCTTTGTTACAATATCTAATTGTTTCAACTGTTATAAGCAATAAGTAACAATAATTACAAATTAATGTTGTCAAAAGTACCAGTAGTTACAATTCATAGTTGTTGTAAATGTTAATATTTATAATTTTTTGCTATTAGAACATCAATAGTTACACTTCATAGTTGTTGCAACTGTTAAATTCATGCTTGATACAGTTGTCAAACGTTATAATTTATGGTTGTTGCAACTTTTGGTAGACTCAATTGTTTATCTTTACAACTAGTGGTAGTTTCCAATTATAATTAAAATAACCGTTTCTAATCATTATTAAGAGTAGAGATTCAAATTATAATAAACTAAGACATAGTTACAAAACACAAATGTTCGAAGTATGGATAGTCACAACCGATGTTTGTGGTTTGTCACAACGGTTAGAAACAATTGTTACATTTAGGTAACAGATGTTTTAGATTATAATAAATATACTACTTGTATTTACAATTAATGATAGTTGTTACTACATTTGTAATATTAACTAATGTTTGTTATTTATGGTAGATATGGTTGTAAATTATACTGCATTTCATGGTTCCTACAACAGATTTCAATTCACAAACATCGTGTAAAGTAACACTTTAACTTATTAACATATACTATATATAATTATAATATTAAAAATTAAAGTTAAAAAAAACATAAAATGAAAATTAAAAATAACTCAGTAGCATTTAAATTGATCTGCTCACAATAAATATCTACAAGTAAATACAATAAACTTTTTACCCACTTTTTTCACCTTTTTAACAAGAGACTCTTTCCAATAATATGTTATTCATGCCATTTTCCATTGGAGTATCATTTTCCAAGCGACATTGACATATTTTATATCGCTCTTTTTCGTCATTTCGTGTTTATATGAACCAAAAAAATAAAAATAAAAAGAAAAATAGAATTTTTACGATGTCGTAAAACAATTTTATTCATTTGTAATTTAATGTACTGAAATGTCACTTTAAAAGTGATTTATTTGAAGGCGTTAAAAAAAATTGAAAAATATTATGGAATTATTGCTTGCGACTGGAAATGATAATAAATTGCTATGGGAGCAAACGATCAAAACTGTATAAATCAATAGTGATGTTAAAAGAAAAGTGAACAGTTATAGTCGCAGTTACAGATATATTTATTATAGAAAATTGCTTCAAATGGGTTTTATAAACCACTTCATTATAATCGCATTATTACCTAATCAACATTTAGGATTTTAATTGGCAGCGCATTGAAAAAGAAGATTAAATAATAGAGATTTATTGTTATTTACCTTCAAAGAAGTTCAACATTTTTACTTTTCTATTTTTTCCAAAAATATTTTTTGTCGAGATCTTGTTTTCTGAAGCAAAAAAAGTTGGTTACTGTATCTGCATGAAATGTTCCATAAAAATCATAAAAAATTATAGCCTCTATTAGTTTGAATTTTATTTAATAGAATTTCGGAATTTCTTTTTTGCTGAATCTATATTTTTCAAATTAGTAATTTCAAGCCGCATACTTTTATTCGGAAAAGTTTTCTGTTACTAAAAATTCTATTTTTATTCGTATGAATTTTATCCTTTGTACTAAAATTATTATTTGGTAGAATTTGCAAGAGGTTGAACATTCATTTCACTGAAATAACAAAAGGCTAATTTTAAAAAAAGCAACGAATATATTTTTTGACGCGAATTTTAAATTTGCTTAATTTGAAATTATCACTATAATTATAGATAAACGATTTTAAATTCCACGCTGAAAAATATTTCTGTTTATTGATGTTTATCAAAGATTAAAGAGAGGGATAATATTTAATATTTCCAGAATTCTCTTTTTAGAATTTTTACCCTCACTTTTCTTAAAAAACTTTTCTTTTCACTTTTCTTTAAAATACATTAGAAACCACACCAGTATTAAACCATTTTCCAAAGCCCTCAAATTTACTATGTTCAAAAAAGTTCAAAAAATGAAACCTAATTCACTGAGAAAACGATATGTTTAATTCAAACATATTTTATTTAAGTCAAATTTAAAATATATTTGCTATGATGTCAAAAATATTTAAGTTTAATTGAAACATATTTTTTCGTTTATTTAAAGAAATAATATATTTAATTCAAATATAAATTGTGGTTGATTTGATATAATCAACTTTTAAGTTTGAATCAAACATAAAATTTTAAAACATATTTTTTATTTCAATCAAAACAAAAAATATGTTTCAATTAAATATAATTATTCAAACAAATAATATTTTTGAATCAAAGCAGTAGATATTTTACCTGTATTGGAATTAAGCTTACAAACTAATTTTAACAAAACAAAGTCACTTAAAATTATTTTTCTATTTAAATTATGTATAATATTTTGTCAGTGTTGATTAAATAAAAAAAATTCATTTTTAATATTTTTTTAGATTCATGAAAAAATTCTATCAAATGATTCGAATTCATCCAGCTACCCAGCCCTGAAGTTTGAATTTACGTATTCGATATCTACATACACTGAAAGTTGACGTTTTTACCTTTCCAACGAAATATATTTCTCATTAAAATAGCTAAATCCATATTAATTTCACAAAGCGATTTCGGAGGGATTCACGTGAGTGTTTTTCGTCCTACCGGAAGGACGATAAACATTCTATGGTTAAAATGGGGTATTCTGGTCTAGAGGCTTCAATTTCAGGTGTTTTTCTGAGTAGGTTAAAAAAGGAAGTTTAATATTTCTAGTATTTACTTTTTTGGAAGTTGTTTATTAATGTTTAAAGAATGCAGAAAAAAATTGGGAAATAAAGTAATAAAAAATGTTAAAAGTTATAAACAGGTGAAGTGGGAACTGAAAAAAAGAATGTGAGAACTGATTGACAGTGTGGAGACTTTTGTGGTGCTCTAAACCAAATATCTATCAAATTCCTCTTAAATGGTGGGCCAACCTTTACAAAAAGTTTCATTACTGAATAATTGTTCTAACCATAAAGAGATACATTTTGGGATTAGAGTTTTCACTTTGATTTTTTTCAATCATAAATATCCCACAATACTTCTGCATACTTAACTTTACGATTCCATTTAATTTCAATGCTTTTTCATAAACGGAGAAAATTTGTTCCTTACATTTTACCGAATTCTTCAGTAAAGTTGGGATATAGTGGTATGCCACTATATCCCATAACATAACAGTAATTTTTAATAATTTTTAAATTATTTTTTCATGAATAATATTCAAAATTTAATGTCATATCTTTATTCCTTACAAACTAGTACTGTAAAAGTTAAAAAAAATCGAAACTGAACGTTTAATAAGAATTAAATAAAATTTTAACGTTTCTTTTGAACACCTCCTTGATGGTCACTAACGTTTCAGAAACAGTTCGGTAAAACTTTCTTGACTTGACTCGAGTGTTAGTTTTCAGGAATAGTTCGGTAAAACTTCCTTGACTTGCTTGAATTGTTAGTTTTTAGGATTGAAATACTTTTTTAAATGCCCCGTAGTAAAAAAAACTTTGACGTTAATAGTTAGTTATTTTTACTTATTTGTACTCATTAACTAATACTTAATAATTTCATTTATAGCAGAAACCGCTTCTGAAACGAAATTATATAGAAAATGACTTTCGTATTTGTTCTTAAATAATCCAAAAACAAAAGTATTTGAAACTTTTAATTTTCGTGTCAACTCGAAGCAAAAGAATGAAAAACATAATAATTTAGTGATAATTACAGAAAAAATGTTTCTGCATACTTATCAAACAAGAGCAACGTAAATAATTAATGTAACTTACGTAACCAGAGTAAATTACGTAGCTATAGTAATTTACATAATTACAGCAAGTTACGTATGTTAAGTACAGTAACTTACGTAAAGGATCCAACTTACGTAAGTTACGAAACTAGTATAATTTACGTAAAGGATCCAACTTACGGAGGTTACGTAACTACAATAACTTACGTAAAGAATCCACCTCACGTAAGTTAAATAACTACAATAACTTACGTAAAGAATCCACCTTACGTAAGTTACGTAACTAGAATAACTTACGTAATTTATCAATTTTACGTAACTTACGTAGATAGCCAAGCTAATGCAACTGACGTAAGTAATATAACTTACGTAAAAATTAAACGTACGTAACTGACGAAAATAATTAATTTTACGTAACTTACGTATGTAATTTACGTAGAAGATAAAACTTACATAAGTCACGTAACCGGAATAACTTACACAAGTTATGTAAATGATAAAACTTATGTAACTTATGCAAATGATCAAAGTTGCATAACTTACGTAACTATAACACCTTACGCAATTAAAAGAATTTACGTAAGTTTTACCATTTACATAAGTTACTGTAGTTACGTTATTTAGTCTGGTTATGTAATTATAGTAATTTCCTTTAGTTATGTAAGTTACTATAGTTACGAAATTTACTCTGGTTGCGTAACTTACATTAATTACTTAAGTTGCTCTAGTTACGAAAGTCAGGGAAAACAATTTTTTTTGTTTGACACTAAATAATTATGTTCTTTAATCTTTTGTTTCGAGTTGTCACGAAACTAAATACACTTTATTAGTTTAGTATTTTTTGTCGACTTGAAATTAAAGTCACTTTGTTAATTTAGTTTCGTGCCATCTAGAAAACTAAAACGAAACTAAACTTTCGAGACGGTCCCTGATTTATAGTAATAACACTAAAATTGATTATTTCAATCTTTTTTGATAAAAATTTGGAAATAATAAGAATTTTAATAAACTATTGTTTTATTACATAAAATATAAATTTAAACATTTTTCTTTATAACAATAAAAATATAATTTGAAACTATTTCATAAATTGACCTTAAATATAGTTAGAAATTATTCAGTAACATGGATTTAATATGGATGATTCTTTTACTTTATACAATTATTGTTTATTAATTTGAATCTTTCTCACAAGCGGTGAAATAAAATTCAGATTCATATATAAGGACAGTTGAAACTTTCTGAAGCAATAATGTAAAGCGTGCGATGTATGTATTAATGTATGCGTTTAGAATGTACTGTAGGCAGGTGTAATGTTTAAGTATTTGTTCGTGAATAATTGTAGGAGTTTAGGTAGTGATTAAAGTAGGTAGAGTGAGATTTACGGCAGTATTGCTATAGAACTACTGCAATGACATTATTTTTTCTTTTTTATTTTTCAAGTTTTACCGAACTATTCAGTAATTCAATGAATATAAATTTTACCGAACATTGTACCTTACGTTTTATTGAACTTTCAATAAAAATAAGTATAGTGAACACTTACCCTACGTTTTACCGAACTATACAATAAATATAAGTTTTACCGAACACTGTGCCTTACGTTTTACCGAACTTTCAATAAAACTGAGTATAGTGTATGCTTACCCTACGTTTTACCGAACTGTAAGTGAAGGGCTAATACATGTACCGTAAGATTTATTCTTTTTACATTATTTTTCAATGCAATTACTTTTGCAGTCCTGTTCCTTAAAAATTACAGTTTTGACACTTCATCCCAGTTTTACAGAACAAAGTTCGGTAAATTTTCAGGAATAAATTTTCTCCGTGCACATATTTCTTTTTTCTCTATTTACAACGAGTAGAAGTGATGGAATAATAGAGATTCTAAAAATATCCTTCAACGATCACCCAAATATTCATACATCCCGTATCTATATACTGATTCAAAATTGAACTTTAAGGTGTCTCATTTTGTCAAATATTGTTTTCCTTGAAATTAAAGAAAAGGAAGAAAAAGAAAACGAAGAGAGCAAATATCCTGAATTTCTTATTTTACTATCCTATTCATCGGAGGACGAGTTTCCCGAGATTTTATTGGGAATGTGTCGCCATCTTGAGATTTATGTTTTCTCGCTGGGATCCAACAAGGGTAGTTACTCAGACGGGGATCAAGTCACATGCATATTCCAAAGGTTTATGGCGATACTAACCCGATCGGAAGTATCCTAGCATCGAGCTGAGCTTTGGGTTATTATCGATCGAATCCAGTGGAGGAGCTCGCTGATTTGTTCACCAAGGCATATATAAGACCGAACACTAGTTGGCTGGCATAAAAGTCTTGATAGGTTTTCGTTATTTCCGGGATCTCATTCGAAAGCGAGGATGTGCTATATATGTATATACAGATATATACATAAAAGAGAAAGAGAGAGAGAAAGAGAGAAGAGGTCATGTCAAAGACATAGCCAGGTTGTCTTACGATGAATGCTCTTTTGCTGGATCAACTCCGCGTTGTAGGATTCACAAGGGGGTTGGAGAGTGAACTTCCTGTATAGCGACTTCTGCACACCGAACATAAAATGGTACACAATCTCCTACCAAGATTCTCAGTCGAGGACCGTGCGAAGATTTCACGCTGACTTCTTCTAGACACGGCGACGCTGAACATTTTGTCGTGTGCATCCTAGCGTTAAGGCGCTGCGATGTCAAGCAGCGACAAAATCAGCAAACTGATATCATACAACCGTCAATTAAACTCACAAAAAAAGAGGGAAAATATTTTTCCTAATACTTTTTCTTTTATTAAGAAATCTACAAAGTCATAATTTATTTTTCGTTGCTGTTTCATACTGGCACTGTTTATACTTACTACTATTTATTGGAAATACTGCTGTTTTTTAATGGTGCTATTCACTATTACTACCACTTGCCGCTATTGTATACTATCTTTTGATAATGCTTTTTTATTGTTGTTTCTGTTCCACTATTGCCATTATTTGTCACTAACGCTATTTACTATTACTACTATTTGTACTTATTATCATTTACTGTTGTTGTTATTTACATTTTCTTATATTTATATTTTCAGTAATATTTCTTGTTTGTCCAATTTATTTTTCGTATTATTTATTTTTTCGCATTATTTATTATTAGTACTATTTATTTTTTGTTCAATTTTTTGTTTGCTCCATTTATAATTTGTACAATTTATTGTTTATATTATTAATTATTCCTATCATTTATTTTTATGAATATGCAATTTTACTATAATTATTATTTTTTTTATTTATAATTATCGTCTTTTATTAACCGATTTTTTCATACTATTTATTCATACCAGTATTTAGTATGTTACTGTTATTTTTTTATATAGGAATTTGGATTAAAAATGACCAACTAATAAAATCATTATCATTTTATCATTTATATTATAATTTCTTCAACATTAGTTTCGTCATTTTAATTTAATTATTATTTTCTACAATTTTTAACTAAAATTCAGCCCAACCGACCCGGCTTTTCGGTCTTTTTGCACGCCTCCAGTTCGCATACAATTTTCTAAAAAAAAAGTCTAAATAATTCAATTCATTGAGGAAATTTTATTAAAATAGTAGATAGATTTTGAAAATCATTGAACTCATAACAATTTTTGAAACTAAATTAAAAAAAACTAAACTTAATAGTGTTTGTATTAAATAGTAAAAGAAAATTGTAATTAAACAGTGTTTATAATAAATCTTATAGAAAAAAATAAAGCTTGCAATGAATAGTAAGAAAAAACAATAATAGACATTATTTTCTGTTTTAAAAAAATTAAAAAGTCGAGAAATTATTATTTTGATTTAAAACCTTTTCGCCTGCATAACGGCGGATTTTTTTAATGCTTCCTTTTATGTTTGTGAAATTCTTGACTTTCGTCGAGTTATAAATATTAAGTCAAAAAAATGGAATAAAAAGTGTATCTGAGTACGTTATATTGTATGCAAATTATTCTGTCGTGATAAATAAATTATCGTTTGTAACTTTAAAAATTTACAATTCTAAAACATGAATTTTGATGAAAGAGAATAATAATAATTATTCTTAAAAATAATAAATTATTCAATATTTTTTTTTGTTTTTCATGTGTTTATAAAAATTAAAAAAAGAAACTCCCCATTGTAAAGTAAATCATGTTTCTAAGAATAATTTATATACATATATGAAATTCATTGTTTCTGTCATAATATTAACATCCGTATTTTCATCTAATTTTCTTTTCTACATTATCTTGCAAATAAAAGAATACGTATGAAAAACAGAAAAAAAGGATATTTTTCGTTTATTTCAATTCTCAACTCGTTCCATAATAATTTATTATATACATATATAGGTTATTAAAAAGTGCATTATCCACGGACCCTTGAGCACAAGAATAGAAATGAATTAATAATGCTAGAAAAAAAATATTAAACTGAAACAATTTTATATGACCTAAATAACTTTAACATCAAACAATACCATAGTCATGTAACGAATTACAAAATGCCAACCTACAATGAGTTCTTGAATGAAAAATAATGATTTTCTCTCTTTTTCTCTTTTTATTATTAAAGTAAACGTTAAATAGCATGAAGTCAATAGTTAATGAAGTAAAATTTTTATAAATGACTCGCGGTAGATACTAATAATGTTAAATTACAATTACTTTAATAAACGTTGAAGTTACAAACACAATAAACTTAATATTATAATGAAGTTAACATAGACGTAATATTGAATTTAAGTTCATAATTAACATAAAAATTCGTAACAAATATCTATATCTCCATACAACACGAGGCTTTTAATTATTATCCTAATTATGAAAATATTTTAAATTACTGAAAACAGAATATTTCAAACGCGCATGCAAATTAAAAACTTTTATATATAAAGTTTGTTATTTACAAACATTGTAAATTATTATAGACTCCGTAAGTGTAGAAGGAAGTACACACCTTAATTAGTAATTAGCAACTGCATTACGTAATGGATCATAACTTTATTCGCCGTTAGGATTATTATTATATTATATTATATAATAATATTATATTTTATTATTTTTATTCTACATTATATCATGTTTCATTATTTAATAACAATAATATAGTATTGTATTACAATAATATCTTTTAAAGTGTAATAAGTATAATAAAAACTGTTTTATCCGTTTTATCAACAGAAAAATTAATTTGCTTGGGTTTTAATAATTTGTTTATTCTCCAATGAAAAATAAATTTGCTGCTTATTTATTATTTTTAATTATTTTCAAGATGTTTGTCAAAAGAAATGCAGCCTTTAAAACAAATAAGTAGATTAAAAAATTGAAATTGAAACAATTGACTAAATTTTATTTTTCTTATAAAAATTATCAAAAATAATCGAAAGTTGACCCAACTCTGGCTATTTTTTCGCATAAATGAACATTACTATTAATATCCAACCAATTTTTATTTATTTCTTTTTTAAATTAAAATTTTATGTTGACTTTTCTCTTGAAGTCTAATTTTATTTTTCCTAAATATTTATTCTTTCTCTTAACTGTTATTAACCTTGAACTTTTTATTTTTCATTTTAAGTTTTAGTTTTAATTTTTTAATTAGATATTGACTCCAAATTCTATATTTCTCCAACGTATTAGGGTTGTTTTTAAGTGAATGACTTTGTGCACTTCTAAAAATTGTTAAAATTTCAAGATTTGACTTCTTCACTTAAGTAATATTTTTGTTTTTATTAATAAAATTCAATAGTGTTTTGAGCAAATAACTAATGAATATAAGTAGAAAAAGTATTTAAAAAGTTACAATTTTTTTCTTTTATTTTTTTTCTTGATTAAAGAAGATTGTTTTTGTCGAGACAGCACCTCAATAAATTACTGTGACGCTTCTGGATGGCACCCAGTCAGAAGCCTGAATAATGCCTAACTTCTACCTGCGTTCCCCTCCCATATCACAACCAACGTCAAAACTTAAAGTCGGGGTTGCTGATCATGCTGTGGGTATAGCGTCCAGATTAAATTTTCACATGGATTAATACAATATATAATAATTTTAATTTTAATAATTATTACTATATTAATGAAATTTTCAAAAAAAGTAAAAAGTATTTTTGTGTAAATCGTAATGTTGAAAATGATTTCTATTATTGGCCTTAGGAATGTGTCCACCAAATGACGAAAAAAAATTTTAAAAAAAGTTGTTGCAAAAATAATTGTAAAGTTAATTCATAAAGGAAAAAATAAAATAAATAATATATTAAATTAATTTTATAATATATAATATTAAAATATAATATTAATATATAACATAAAATATATAACATATAATACGTAATTTGTAATATACAATAAATTAATAAATAAAATAAATTTATATTTTCTAAACAAAATTTTTATCTCCTAAGACCTAAATGAATAATCCAACTTTGGTTTAGAATTAGAAGCTTTTTTTAAAAGTTTATTTTTTAATAATTATTTAATACATTGCTTATAAACATCTCCCATCTCCGCAGAATAAAAATTTCATCATAACTTTTTAAAATAATTGTCGCTCATGCATTTTCTCAACGGAGAAAAATTGATTATGAACAATTTATGAAATAATTAGAATGATTTTTTTTAATTTTCTAATTATAAACAAAAGAGTGTTTTATCTTATTTCCATTTCTTTCGAATGTTTAAAAGGCGCAAAACAAAAAAAAATTTTTATAAATAATTTATGAAATTTATGAAATGATTTATATAAAATTTTGTTTTTAAAATTCTCTAATTATAAACAAAATTTGGTAGAAAAAAAATTGCTTAAAAAGTTGCAGAAAATTTATTTTAAACAAAATTTGCGTTTCTATGGTGGCCAAAACTTTTTGTAAACATTCTTATGGACAATGAGAAATATTTTTTCAAAATTTCAATTAAAAGATGCTTTTTATTTTTGGTGAAAATATCTCGAATTCTGACCTATAAATATATAAAAGAAGAAAAAAATGAATGTCTTACGTAGGTAAATTGTCATATTGTATGTAATATGCTACACATAATTTGTAACTGGATTTTCATTAAACTGTCACGCATTATAAAATTATGAACAGAGACCAGGAGATGATAATCGGAAATAACTCTATAAAAAAATCAATTGATTAATGTATTTTAATAATAGAGTTTTTATTGAGTTTTATTTCAATCAACGAATTATTACGGGTGCACCGCCACCAACGTTGTTGACGTGAAATCCTCTCTCTAATAAATGATTAATGACATAAAGCGCTAGACAGTCTCGCTTATCAAATAATTTCCCCGACAACACACGGTACGATCAAAAGAAATTGCCTTATTAGAAAAGATTTCCCGCAGGATCCAGTTTATCGACAAGAAAGTTCATCCTATTTTACCAAAGTATCCGCGGTTGCGTGCCCCAGGTGGCACGCCTATTATTTATCAGAGGAAGAAGAAGAAGAAGAAGAAGAAGTGAAAAAAAGACTAGAGAAGTCCCTTCACACCGACAGATTGCAGCCTCAGGAATATCAATTCACTTCGGGAAAAAAAAATTCGTTGCGCGTCTACCTGCGACCACTTATTTTCTTTTTAGTGAAATATATAATTATTAAAAAAGAGAAATTATTACATATCTTTTTCTAGATCAATTATAAACATATTTATATAATAATCGTTCACAATATGCTTAATTGCCCTTTAGTCAATCAGATGTCGATCATTCTTTTTCCCATGAAGAGATGAAATTGATTATTATTTTTCGGTTTATAAAAGAAAAAGAAATACCACACAGATGATTATATAGTTTTTCGATCAGAAACTGTCTTTCATGAAAAAGGGACTCCTGAATTATCAAAGAGTTAGGGATCGAAATTTTTGTTTTTAAATTCCTTCAAAATAATTTTTTTTATTCTATAAAATATTCTATAGGATAACAAAGAATTTTGTATAAAAGTATTTTTTAAGTGCATCGCACTTAAAGTAGAAGTTTAAATTATAGGCTTTTTCATTTCTATTTTGAATACAGATTCCTATTATTATTGACAAACAACTTGAATTTTTATTACTTTCAATTTTATTAAATTTCTTTCACAGTTAATAATATTTTTCACTAACAATTTTTCTTGTAATTAATTTAATTTTTTTTATAAATCACACGATTCGTATGATTTACAAAAATCATTTGTTTAAAATAGCAATTTAAAAATAAAAAAAAGTAATTTATTTAATTTTTTATAAATCATTGTTGTTTTTTCAATAATCACGGAAAAAATTGACGTTTTTTAATAAATCAAATCTGAAAGTACTAAACTTTTATATCTGTTACTTTAAATTTGGATAATTTTAATATATAAAATAAAAAATGTTAACAATGCAAATAACAAAAGTATGCAACTTCATCATTTATATTGAATATTCCATAAATTTAATTACAGTTGTTTGAAAGCTAATTTAATTTCAAGTTAATGTAATTGAATACAATGTAATTTAATAAATCTTAATTACACTTAATACAAAATCAAACTGATATAATTTATCATTCATTCCAATGAAAATTTCAATTGAACTTTGTTAAACATTTCAACTGAAATTGTATCGAGCTATAATTTATACCTTTGGAACAAAAATTGTGTTCAAATTTGCATTAATTTTCTCAAAATAAAAATTTGAAACGAAAGTATTTATTTTTCATTTTGTTTTCTTTTTTGATGAGTGAAAATGGAAGGTATTATTAAAATACTGTATTACTTTTTTTAACCCTTTCGAAATCCAGTTTCCCAAAAAAGGTAATTTTATCACGTGTAAGAATTTTGGGATCCCTGAATTCGTATTTAAAAATTTCACTCCTCGAGGGTTTTCGGAGGCGCTGACTACGAATCTGATGTCAGATTTTCAAAATTCAAAATACTGTATCCAATATGTCGTCCAAATTTATTTAAAAGATGACAAACTTGTCATAAAAAAATATTTATTTGAGATTTTTTAAAGTTATGAAATTCGAATTAAATGTGAAATTGGAAATTACTTTTTAATTTTGTCAATTACTGAACCGTATGCTATACTTCTGATTAAATTTATTTTAAAAAGCATAATTCTGCATTTTTTAAATCTGACATGAGATTTTAATTCATTTTTAAAATTTTGATCTGCATATTGACATCAGTTTTGAATTTTTTAATTTTGACATTAAATTAAAAATTTAGTGACTTTAAAAATCACTGAGTAAACATTATAGTCACAGCCGGCAACATTAAACAAATTTAATCGCCATACTGATCGGCCATTTTGAATTTTGAAAAACGGACATATAAATCGAAATCAGCGACTTCCAAAAATCCCTGAGAAATTAACTTCGATCAAACCGGATCAATATTAAAATAATATAAACAATATAAAAACATTCGTTTCTATATGTAAATAAACAAACAGTTACTTTCAATTTTCAAACAATAAAAAAAGTTACATTTAAATTATATATTTATATTTATACTAGACATTCTTATTTGTATTACAAATATTTTTTTTTGTTTTTTTATATTTTTTCAAATTCTCAAACAAACAAAATTGCTTCATCAATTAATTTCACATCCAATTACAAACGAAAAAACCCAAAAGCCATAAACTTGGAAACTGATTGAAAATACAATTTTAAAAATATTTTCATCACGGATAAAAATCCATTTTTTTATTTGTTTTTCGTTAAATGGAGCTTATTTTAATTTCGAAACTTTCAACGCTTTTACTCTCTTTTTTTTGGTGTATATATGTCTATATATATGTGTGTTCTAATTCCCGCAGTGTTTTTCGGAAGCCATAATTTTATACGCCAATTTCTCTTTCATTTTTTCTCTCTCGAAAAGCAGTTGAAAACATAAAAGCACGGAACCGTCAATTATTTATGAAGTCACTTTGTACAACGCGCCCTTAAATCTCAATCACGAGAGGGATTTCCTTATGACAAAAAAAAAGGAACCGAGTAAAGGGGGAGAATGCAATTTATCAAAATGAAAAGCAGCTGAAGCTGAATAAATCTGGCAGCGTTATGACACTAGGTGACCATTTTCTCAGTTTCCACTCTGGGAATAGTGCACATAGAGAGTGAGAGAGAGAAAGAGGGAATGTGTGTGGTCGAGTCGAGTAACGACACAAGCAGAGTATACCAAGAGTAAGTAGCGAATGGGTGGATATGCCGAGGGAAGAAAAGAGAGAGAGAGAGAATACGAGTGGGTGGTTGTCTGGAATGAAAGGGTGGTTGACTCAGTTGAGTTTGACTCTGTGTTAGTAAAGGGTGAATGGAAACGAGTGAGAGCGAGAGAGAGGGAGAGAAACTCCTAGAATTGCTTCGCTAACATCAAGATTGAGAGTGACTGAGATGGAGAAGAGTCATCTCATGTGTATTTTCCCTTTCGAATGTGTTAGTTTAAATCTATGGTTTGTCAGTGTAAATCTCCACGTGTATGTGTGAATAAATCCGCTCACATGTGTGGGTGAATTGTAAGAGTAAGAGGACCAAGTTGCCGACGGGACGAACGTCCACATTCCCGAGGGGAGGTCGAGCATACCGCGAAATGGAACCAACCTCTGCTTCGATCTGCTCTCGGTTATATCCTTTATATATATATATGTATATACCAACTGGTGCACGTGGTGTCACGTAAATCCAAAGAAAACACCACTGCTTTTTCCATTTCTTACTTCTTCTCCTCTTTTTCTTTTTCTTCCTCTTCTTCTTAAACAAGGCCTCCCTCGTTCCTTCCATTTCTGTATCTATTGCTTCAATCTTCCTCAATTCCATTTTCTTGACGCACTACTTTTCCGCAAGACACGTAATGAATTTTAAAAATTGCCAATGATGAAAAGGATTCGAAATCGCCTTTTTCTCTGGGGCTTATTATTACTTACTAGCTAGTCATATTGTGAAAAGATTTTATTCCAAGAGGTGAAACTTTACAAAAGTGAAGGAAGAATTTCAACGTAGGTAATTGTCTGTAAACTGTAATTTCAAATAATCACATTCTTGTAAACGCATTGTTTTGAATTTTTTTTGAAAAATCTCCGGCTGGATTCTGGATTCACTCAGAAAAAACCCGAGTGATAATTTTAAAACGAATTCATTGAATTAAAAGCAATTTCCGTTCCACTTCTTAACTTTGTCATGTTTGGTCCGAACTCAATGATTTGTTTCATTTTAAAGTTGAAGAAAAATACTCTTTAACACGTGTTTTTTGTAATGGGGTCATTCCAGTGAAATTCAACTAGAGCTGGTTGCTCGATGATTTCCGAAATGGCTGTAATTGAAATATAATGTTATTTAATACAATTTGATTCCTAGTTGCGAGTTTTTATCACCAAAAATGTTTTATTTCTCTGTAAATAAGTTTCTTAAATATTTAACAGGTTACGCTGACAAACATAATCTATTTTATAACTCAGTAATAGTTATTGTAAAATGAAAAAAAATACTTTTTTCTTATTAGTTTAAGTATATTTTTACTAAATACGATAAAATAAACGTAAATTAACACAAAAGTACTCACAGAAACAGGTAAATCGGTATTTTTTTCATCTTGCAAAGTATTATGAAGATCTTTTTCTTTTACGTATATCTCCTGTGGAGAAAAAGGAATTTCAATAAAACCTTTTCAATTTAATTATTACTAATATTATAAGTCCGTTTTAATTGAAATTTTCGTGGGCACTCTACTCGTTATTTTTTTATTAAACTTTAAAAATTACGTAAATTTAACCTATTTTTCGTTGAATTTTTGTTTTCATGATTGAACTGAAGTTTGTTGGTTTGTCTTTCGGAAAAGAGATTAATTTTAAAAGTATGGAATTTGGAATTTATTTTATACCTAATTTACATTTGTGGCAAAATTATTAACACGGACATTTTTTAATTTAAATTTAATTAAATAATTTAATAATAAACTATAATGAATTGTGTTTGTAATAATACACTGAAAAAAACTTTTTTGATTCAAATAACCGATTATTTGACTATTATCAAATAAATATTTACTTGAATCAAATAATTTTTATTTCAATTAATTAAATAAATAAAAATAATAGGAATTTTTTTTGTAAATATATTTCAAATTTTCTAAAAAAGTGTTTTATAAGTAAATTAATTTTTGAACATTTAGTTTCAAAATAATGCAAATTATTATCTTTTTCCAAGAGAAATAGAATTTTGCTAATACATTGTCATAAATACTAGTAATTTTAAAAAATAAAATTCTTTCTTTTTCAAATAGAAACTTATAATTTTATAAACAGAATCGTGATTGCGAAACAGAAATTTTGCAAAATAATTTTTATTTCTTAATCTTGGTATTTTTAACAATTTTCTAACTTTTATCAAAATTATAGAATTTTTCAAATTTTAGAAAAATAAATATTAAAAATAATAACTTTTTTCAAAAACTTTTTAGAAATCAAAACTTGTTAGAAAAACTTTTTTTAGAAAAGAGATTTCAATAGAAATCGCTTTTTTTAACAAAAAGGATTAGAAAATATTTTTTAGAAAAAGTGACCGCCTATCAATTAACTCAATAATAGTTTCAAATTTAAAGCTTTTTAATTTAATCTTTATAAAATTGATAACCAAATTTGAATTAAATTGTACCTGTAAACAATTTGAAGCAACAAACTTCAGTTCAATCGTGAAAACAAAAATTCAACGAAAAATAGGTTAAATTTACGTAATTTTTAAAGTTTAATAAAAAAATAACGAGTAGAGTGCCCACGAAAATTTCAATTAAAACGGACTTATAATATTAGTAAGAATTAAATTCAAAAGGTTTTATTGAAATTCCTTTTTCTCCACAGGAGATATACGTAAAAGAAAAAGATCTTCATAATACTTTGCAAGATCAAAAAAATACCGATTTACCTGTTTCTGTGAGTACTTTTGTGTTAATTTACGTTTATTTTATCGTATTTAGTAAAAATATACTTAAACTAATAAGAAAAAAGTATTTTTTTTTCATTTTACAATAACTATTACTGAGTTGTTGTAAAATAGATTATGTTTGTCAGCGTAACCTGTTAAATATTTAAGAAACTTATTTACAGAGAAATAAAACATTTTTGGTGATAAAAACTCGCAACTAGGAATCAAATTGTATTAAATAACATTATATTTCAATTACAGACATTTCGGAAATCATCGAGCAACCAGCTCTAGTTGAATTTCACTGAAATGGCCCAATGATTAAAAATTAGGCAGAAAAATTGAAGAAAAGATAACAAATTGTAAATTTTTAAATAATTTTCAACTTTAAACTGATATCACCAGTCTGGTGACCGTTATTTCTTGTTTATGTTTTCTTAATGGTTTTAAACTATGTAATGAAAATTATTAGTTAAATCTTTTACTTCCTAACATTATATAGTCAATATCTGCAGGGGAGTGTGTCTAGGTATGAGAAGGGATTTGTTTTTAACTCTGTGAATTGTAAAGGGATAAGCGAAATTGTAAATAAAATATACTGTTCGAAAAGTAACTTAAATACTCAACTTTCATTAAAAGAAAGTTTACTGTTCAGATAGAATCAAAAAAGTTGTGATCGATTTTCCGAGTACAACGCTTTTGTTAACAAAAAAAATGTGTCCAGTTGTGAGACACTTATGAAAAATTACTAAAATTTGAAAAGTTTGACATAAAACGTTATGTTTAGTATAAATAAAAAATATATTAATACTATACATTATTAATTATTACATACTAAATAATAATAGTAATTTTTCTTTGTTGGCCGTATTAAATATTCATTTATAAGATAATGAAAAGGCTTATTTTACGGTTTATTAAGATGATATTTATTATTTTAATCCCGACTAGTTTCGAGTCATATATGGTTCCTCATCAGGGGATGAACATTTTACAAATAAATAATCCAATATCACGACAAAACACAAAAGATTTAAAAAAAAGATTAAATTATAAAATGATCCTTTAGAAAAATGTAACAAAAAATTTTTCAAAAAAGGAAATATATGGGTGGATTTTCTGAAAGTGACACTTTTAAATTTCAGTTTTTCAATTAATTTTTTTCTTCAATTATATGGTTTTTTCCATTAAAACTACTTAATTTTATTCTCAAGAGTAAGATTTTTAGGTTGCGCAAAATTAATTCTTAAAAATATTAAAGTTTTTCTCCTTTAAAGAAGATTATTGTTGCTCCATTAGATTAATTTTATTTAATTCGCGAGTTTTTCTGTTGAAAATCCACGCTAATATCGTTCACGAAATTGAAAATAAAATTACACTGCTTAAAAATTAATAATTTGTATATTTTAATACCAAATATATTCAATTAGATGAAAATATAAATGTATTTAAAGGATTTGATTTAATGGTAGTTTGGGTTAATTTTTTCAAAGCAATGCAGGTAAATACTAATAACAATAGAAAAACTAGCATATTTCAAGGAAAAGGCTTCGGAGATGAAAAATAAATTTTCTTTCATATTTGTATACACTAGGGCGCAATTAAAATATGTTTTTTAGTAAAACATACAAATCTCACACCCTCATTTTATATTACCATCGAAATATTCTGTTAAATTTACTTCTACATTCAGTTATTTATTAAAAAGGAAGGCTTCGGAGATGAAATTAATTTTTAATCGGAGAAAAATGTAAATTTCGATTATTTATAACAGCAATAATTTTTGTCCTTTTTGTAGATAAAATATAGGATATTTAACGTCCGATTTTCACCTTTATTTTAATGTGCATTAAAATTTTGTTTAAGATATTTTTAAAGTATAAAATGTCAGTAATCATTGTAAAGTAATTTTAACCTAAAACTGAAGACAAAGATTAAACATTTTTATCAAAAATAAAAGTGAGGTCTACAAATTTTTAAAATGCATATAATGATAGAAAAAACATTGTACTTTCTGACAATATTTTAAAAAATTTCTGAGAATTTGAAAAAAACCATGAAAATTTAATTTTATTGTAGAAGTCCTATTGGAGACATGTTGAAAAGGCTTCGGAGATGAAAGTAATTTAGTTATTAGGTAAATTAAGTTGAATAAAATCATTTAATTTTATTATAAAAATGATAAATAAGTGCTTAATTTTCACTATGGAAATTGATAATAATTATTAAAGAGTAGATTTTGTAAAATTAATCGAGACATCAAAAATGTCACTTTCAGAAAATTCACCCATATAAGGAAATATAAGGCGAACCATATATGGCTTGAAACTAGTCGGGATTAAGATAATAAATATCATCTAAATAAACTAAATAATAATATTTATTCGCCAAAATATGACTATCAAATAAACACAATTTAAATACAAGAAAAGTAATCAAGATAACATTTAAATAGTATGTCTGCAAAACGTGTTTTTTATGCTACCCAGATGGGTTTCGACTTTGTCTCATAACTGGTAATATGCTGTGTCTACTACCGAGAAATTGGCACTATTTTGAAAAAAGAAAAAAAGATTATTTCCAATCATAAATTGGAAACGGTATAAAAATAAGCAATAAAAGTAAATGCACAACATTTACCTTTTCCAATTAATTAACTTGGCAAAAAAATACTTTCCATTTATTGAAAAAACACTTTTTAGTCGATTATCAAACACATTGTTGGAAATTAACAAAAACTGTTCAAATATCCGCTTTAGTGTACACGAAAAATTTCGCTCATATAAAAAGAAATTTTTTTATATAAACGCAATCGGTTTTTTAATATTACGTGTTAAAAAATCACTTAGGGGAGACCGAGGCGTAATGGATCACTTGATTTTATTCAAAAGTGGTGAATCAGAGTAATTTCAGTTTTTGATCAAAATAATGTACTTGGCATACTGTAAGTTTGTACCAAGTTTCATTGTTATTCATTTATTATTGTTAAAAATACGCTAGAAAAAGTGATTTTGACGCTCGAAAGTAAATTTTTGAAATCTTTGTTTTTTGTTATATCTTTTTCAAAATTACTTGTAAAAAATTTTTGTTTATCAGGTTTTGAGCTTTAAACATTTGTTTTTAAAGAACAATTGACAAGTTGTGTTTAATACTTACGGTATTCATAAAAAATAACAAAGTTTTCAACAAAAACCTCAGGGGCGTAATGGATCACTTTGGCTGGGGTGTAATGGCTCGCATATTTTATTTAGAAAAACCTGTTATATTTAAAATATGAATAAACTGATAACCCATTTTAACCCTTTATAAAAAAACTGGAGAATAGATTTTTTTAAGTAAATGGATTTTGCATTTCGCTACAACTTTTTAAAATTTGAAAATTGCATGAAAATGTTTAAAGCTTAAATAAAATTTGTTCCCTTTTCAATATTCTTTGTTGTAAATGTACAATAGAAACCAAAATTGTCAATATTAAATAATATTTCATGATCTAAAATATAATTTCATTGCTGATCCATTACGCCTCGGTCTCCCCTACTGTTTTCCCCAATTTATCATACCCTCCTTCCCTCCTTATGTTCTTTCTAGCAATTTCAAATTATTTAAGGAGAACTGTTTATATTTTTTTTTATTTTCTAACACTGTTAACACAATTTCTGCAGAACTTCGTTTTAGTTTATTTATTTTTGTAAATTTTACATTCAGAAATTTACTAACAATATAACTGATAATACCAGTCTCAGCGACTGCTTTACTCAAAGTTTTTATTTATTTTATAAAATTTAATAATTAAAACAATTTAAAACTGATCTCACCTAATATATTTTTAAAAATAAAAAGCCACTGAAAAATTTACGTTTTTGTACTTATAAACAAATGATAAGCCAAGATATCACTTTAAAGGTTACACTTTTGACATAAAAGTATCAAATTGCAAGGAGTTGATATAAAAAATGTGGATTAAATGAAAAATTAATATAAACTTTCAACATTCACTTTAGTACTTTATTAAAAATTTGATATTTTCAAGAAAACTATGTAAATCTAATTACCTGCTCCATTTTTAAATGAAATATTTTTTCAGTTACAGGTTTTAAAGCATATTTAACTCTGCGTCAAACGAGATTTTATTGAACAGGATTCGTTAAAATTATTCCAGTTATTGCAGGTTTTATTTTGATAGCCACATTATTAGATTATAATATAAAAGTATTTATTTTATTAATTATTATTATTTATAATAATTATTATTATTATAATTAATTAATTAATTATTATTTATAATTTATTATTATTATTGTGTAATATACTTTATTATTAAATTATTATTATTATTATTGTGTAATATACTTTATTATTAAATTATTATTATTATTATTTTAGTATTATTATTATTATTATCATTACAAATCAAAAATGAAGACAAAATATTGTCGATTTAATTTTTTATTTAAACCAGTTTTAGAATAAAATACAAACAAAATTTTATTTTATTTTTATTGCTCTTCATCTTTAATTACAAATGCTTAAACGATCGACTTTTTTTTACATGGAATTAGGAGCATACATCAATAATCTGATAGCAATAAGTTAATTGTACTTTGATCTTGAAAACATTTTTTAGTTCATTCTACTTCCTGTAAAACTATGAAGAAATTAACCTTTAGTATTTAACATTCAACATTTAATGTAATTTTTCATTCAGAGTTCTGTTTGTAATAGCTAATATTTGAATAAAAAAATCAATAATATTGATAATTAGGAAAAAATTAACTCAATGCATAGCTGAAATAAATGAATATTCGACGAAATTAAATTAAAAAATACACCTACAATAATAATTAAAAGGGAAAAGAAAACAATTTTTAACAAATTCCGTTCAAAAAAATCTCTTTCGACGCTGACTCAAATGAACTCTTTAAAACAATGATAAGCAAAAATATTTCAACTGAAATTGGGACTGATGGCTGTATTTAAATTTAAAGTTGAAAAATTACATAAAAATTTATAATCTTTTATTTATAATACACGGAAAAAAGTTTTGCATCTGAACAGCGATAAAATTCTCTAGGTCAACTAAAGTTTTAACTGAAACAACTAAAATTTTCGCTGAAATAGTGAAATTTATAGCTGCTCCAGGTAAAATGTTTAATTTGTGTAAGTATTTAATTAAATATATTTAATTTATTGCGTCAGAAGAGCTTTAGTATCAGCTCATGACTTTCTCAAATGAAGACTATTATTTTTGATATCATGAATAAAATGAAGTTTACTTTTTTAGGGTGCGTTAAGTTGAAAGTTCAGGGTTCAATTACTAATTAACAATCAAGTAACATATTCCTTAAATGAAGTAAAAATTTTTCTTGTCAGTGAGTTTAACTGACTGTTATTAAGTTAGGGAAACAAACATTCCCGAGGTACAATAATGAGAACGTAAATTATTATGCATATATATCAAAACATGTTGCAAACATATAATCGCAGACACTGTCTCTCACACTGTCTCTCCCAAGAAGTTTGAAATTGTATCAAGGGACAGAGTAAAGTTTCCACTTTGTGATATACGTTAACGCAGTGGAAAGGCATTTCGAAAATTCTAAACAGTTATTATTAAAAATTTCTCCGCTAATAGTAATTTAATTAAATAAAATTTTTTACTCTTCTTTATTGCAGACTCTAAGAAATATTACCTAATAGCCAATAAATAAAATTCTTTATTATTTAATCATAGATTATATTTTATAATAGCATTTTCATGTATAGAGGGAAAATAGTTAACAATCAATATAACTTAGACGGTTCATATTCATACTTTTATGCTAATAAAGATTAGATCATATTTGTGGAAATTCCTTAAATTACAACCTGTAGCTTAAAGCTCCCTGAGGCGTAAGATAGTTTCCCCATATACGAGTATACCTACTTGGACCGTCATAATTATTCTGCCTAAGGCAGTCACGTGTTTCCCAAACTCTCGGTACCACCAACGAGCTTCAGAATTCACTACCTTCGGAACTAAATTGACGATCCGGAATAACTCCAATTTTGAACTTATCGTTACGCTTTAATATTAAACATTCCATTCCATCCTACCAATCACTTTGATCCCAATATATATGTAAGGAAGTTATTCTTCACTTCTTAGACATAAACAATTTTCCACTAAAATATATATTATAGTATAGTTTAACAGCATTTTCTCATGTAATGGTCACATATATAGGTAATTTTAATAAAAATATAATCTTTATTAATAAAGAATTTGTACTTCTACTTATTTATTTATTTCGCAGAAATGTTTCATGAAAATAACTCTAATTATCAAGGAAATAGAAAATTATCACCTGTCTTGACCACCAGTTTGTGGAGGGACTTGATGGCATAAACTATGTTCGTTGATAATTATACTATTAAAAGTTATTAAGCCACAAATTTAGGAACTCGATATGAGCAGTTTCAGACTCGTTAAATTTTAATTTAGATGTTAACTACACGTTGACAATTTCAATGAATTTAATTCACATTTCGACTGAGTTTTAGTGCCATTTTTCTCTCGATTCGGTAATTTTTGAATAATTTTCATAGAAGTTTCACTGATTGAAATCGTGACATTAGTCATTGAAAATCGGTACAAACTTTATTGATTTAGATATATAGATAGAGTACCAACAATATTCAATATCCAAGTCGGAGCATATTTAAATATTCTCCAACTAATATATTTTTTAAAAAGTAAATTTTTCATTGAAATTAATTTTTTATAATCAAAAAATCAATAGTAAATAAAATAATCAAAAAATTATGTAAATATGTAATAAATATGGGTCAGACCAACTCGACTGTGTTAAACAATTTTATTGATTTTCTAAAATGTTAAAACTTTTATGAAAATCGGTAGTTCACAACATAACAAAAAAACACTTTTAACCGTTTTTTGAAATTAAAAATTTTTGTTATTGTTTTTGCATTAACAAAATAATACAAAATTTAATAAAAATTAGTAACTCAAGAGCCCTTTACAATAAATTAATGAAACTTACACACTGGTTATATAAAATTGTTCACTCTTTTAAAAGAAAATATTTACAAGATTGTAAATTTAAAAATTCCATATTTTTAATAACAATTTTATAAACAATTTCAATTATTTATGAAATAAAAATCCAATCTCCAATCTTAAAAAATATGAATGCTACACATTTGTTAACTAATATTTAGTAAATTTTTTTCTGCTTTGTTCATATATATTGTTAAATAAAAAAAATTTTTTAACAGTTTTCAAAATTCTACCGCTACAGGTCGGTGGTCAATTTTATAAACTTTCATTTAAAAAAAATTATTAAAAACAAATAATATTTGTCCATGAATTGTCCATGACAATCAACTTTCTTCAAATTGAAAATACAAAAAAATTTTTTTTTGACTTCAAGACGAGACTACTGAGTACACTTCCTATGACTTTCATTATGATTGAAGGAGTAGAATACATAAATAATTGAAATTGTTTATAAAATTACTATTAAAAATATGTAGTTTTTAAATTTGCAATCTTGCAAATTTTTTCTTTTAAAAGAGTGAACAATTTTGTGTAATCAGTTCAAGTTTCATTAATTTATTGTAAACGCCTTTTAGGTTATTAATTTTTTTTAATGCTGCATTATTTTGTTAATGCAAAAACAATAACAAAAATTTTCAATTTCAAAAAACGGTTAAAAGTGTTTTTTTTTGTTTTGTTGTGAACTACCGATTTTCATAAAAGTTTGAACATTTTAGAAAATCAATGAAATTTTTTTAACACAGTTGAGCTGGTCTGACCCATATGTAAAAATAAAATAAAAAAATGTAAATAAATAATATCAATTAAACAAAAAAATTAATTAATTAGTAAATTAATAAATAAAATAAAGAATTTCGCATAACTTAAATAGTTTTAATATTTTTCCAAACTAATAATTTGTTCTAAAAAATGATTCTAAAAAATTGAAGATAAAAAGTAATTTTTGACCTGAAAATAATGTTTAAAATCATATTCTACATATAGGTATTGATTTTATTCGTTTTTCATGCGTAGCTTTATATATCTTTCTTTTCATAACTTTCTACAATAATTTTTTTCGAAATCAACATTGTTGCAATGCAATAAAACGACTTTTTGCTTTGCTATATGTATATACTCACAAAATTGCATCGTTTATGTTATTATCGAAGAAAACTTGTGTTATTTATTTATTATAAAATCAAAAAAGTGCAAGTTCAATATATATCTTACATCAAATTATAGTTGGTAAACCACTAGGAAAAATTACAATCCTTTATCTATAGCTTTAAACAAACCAATAATCTGCACGGGAAAAAGCTTGTTTCGAATCTTCTATATCGAAACTTCTTTTTTTAAAGTTTATATGTAACACATGGAATTTTTTATTTTGACCACAATTTTTTTTATATAGTATAAACTGCTTTGATAATAATTAGTAATTACATTTATTCATTAATACAACCTTTTAATTGATTAAATAAAAGTAAAAAATTACTTTATATTTTAAATTATACATATATACGTATATTTATTTGTATTTTATGTATATTATATATTATTTATTTTAAATCATATATTTATTATTTTAATTGTAATGCTAGTGATATTATTAAACAAAGGATACAAGTAAACAGTGTGTAAATAAAAGTATTAGATATTATAAACATAAAGTCATTATTCATAGTCAGGGCATAGCCAATTTTGAAACTTTATGCATTTAGTAATTCAAGATGCTATTTATTCATATATATATATATATATATATATATATATATATATATATATATATATATATATATATATATATATATAGTTCGTATAAAGTAAAGTCCTGAATGTCAGTAATGGTCCAATAAATGTTGCCAATAATTGACAAGGTTTCTAAACACCTGCTAAGACTCCTGGCAACCATTAATGGAAGCGATAATGGTTGACGATCATTGTCAACGACATGATAATTCCCAAAGCCTCGCTTCCATTAATTGTTCAATATTGATTGTCATTATTGTGCCAATATTGAATTTCATTAGCTTTTCAGTATTATTGATCAATTATAATATTAACTATATCTTTTTTATTAAAATGAACAGAAAATCATCTAATTCTTCTTAATGTGAAAGTCAGATTTAATGTAGTTGAAACTAAATATTATTTAATAATTGAGACATCAAATACTTCTTACAGAAGCTAAATATTTAAGTTATAAATATATTTGGACTTAAATACTTTTTACTTCATCAAAATGTTATTTACTAAAAATGTTTTGCAATTGAAACAAATATTTTTACTAGAAGCAATATCTTTTCACTTAAAACGGATTTATTAACTTGAGCCAAATGTTTTGGAATTGAATCATAATAATGAAATCAAATAATTATTATAATTTTAATCAATTTATTTTAAGTGAAATATTTTACAAAAAATCTAAATTGGACATATATTGACTTTCCTTAATTTTTTCTATTATACTTAATTTTATAATTTACCTGGCTCAAATAACAATTATTTCCTCTTCATTATCTTTTATTATTTGCTTTCTGAATTATTCTCCAGCAATTATAAAATCTTCTTTTTTTAGATAAATTAAAGAAAAATCTTCTAAAATAAAGAGCAATTTAAATTGCGTCAATTTGATGTCAAATTAATAAACGTCTGCCGCTTTTACCTTTTTAGAATAATACTCTATGTAATTATTTATGATGTTTAACTTTTAATATCGCCAGTAATTATAAAATTTAAAAATAGAAAAAATTAATTGCTTGTAATAATGAAAAACAAAATTAATAATAAAAGTGATATAAAAATAATTATTATTTTTTTATCAAACAATAACCAGCAATAAATTTCATTTGAGCATATTTTTATTGCAATTTTTTCTTTAAAAAAACTTTCAGTAAAAGTATAACTTTCTACAAAAAAATTTAGTTTATATATATAAATAATATATGATAAATTCATATTTATAAAACTATAAAGAAAGCAATAAATTTCGAAACAATAAAGTATTTCTATAAATAAATTTAAGTAATAACAAAGATTATTAAAAAACAAAGCAATCTATTTTTTCTTCATTTTATTTTCTCTAATTTTATTCATTAAAAAGAATTATTTGCTATTTGTTACTGGGTGAATTTTCTGAAAGTGACATTTTTTATGTCTCGATTAATTTAACAAAATCTACTCTTTAATAATTCGATCAAATTGCATGAATCTAGTGAAAATTTAGCACTTATTGGATTCACCATTTTTAAAAGAAAAATAAATAATTTTATTCAACTTAATTTACGTAATAACTAAATTACTTTCATCTCCGAAGCTTTTTCAACATGTCTCCAAATAGGACTTCTACAATAAAATTAAATTTTCATGGTTTTTTTCAAATTCTCAGAAATTTTTTAAAAATATTGGTCATTCAAAGTCGAATTATGTTTAGTATTTTATCATTTTGAGCATTTAAAAATTTGTAGACCTCACTTTTATTTTTGATAAAAATGTTTAATCTTTGTCTTCAGTTTTAGGTTAAAATTACTTTACAATGATTACTGACATTTTATACTTTAAAAATATCTTAAACAAAATTTTAATGAACATTAAAATAAGGCTGAGAATCTGACGTTAAATTTTCCTATATTTTATCTACAAAAAGGAGAAAAATTATTGCTGTTATAAATAATCGAAATTTACATTTTTCTCCGATTAAAAATTAATTTCATCATTGAAGCCTTATGTTTTAATAAATAACTGAATGTAAATGCGATTTTTAACGGAATATTTCGATGGTCAATATTAAATGATGTGAGATTTGTATGATTCTTTACTAAAAAAGAAAAGTTTTAATTTCGTCCTAGTGTATTCAAAATTAAGAAAATTTATTTTTCATCTCCGAATCCTTGAAAATATGTTGGTTTTTCATCTTTTGTTTTTAGTATTTACCTGCATTGCTTTGAATATACTTAACCCAGAATTACCATTAAATCACAATTACTTATAAATACATTTATATTTTCATCTAATTGAAGGTATTTGGTACTATAAACTATACAAATTATTAATTTTAAAGCAGTGTAATTTTATTTTCGATTTCGTGAACGCAATATTAGCGTGAATTTTTAATAGAAAAGATCGCCAATTAAATAAAATTAATCTAATGGAGCAACAATAATCTTCTTTAAAGGAGAAAAACTTTAATATTTTTAAGAATTAATTTTGCGCAACCTAAAAATCTTACTCTTGAGTATAAAATTAAGTAGTTTTAATAGAAAAAACCATATAATTGAAGAAAAAAATTAATTGAAAAACTGAAATTTAAAAGTGTCACTTTCAGAAAATTCACCCTACTATATTTTATATTATTCATTTTACAACTGAAACGAAACATTGTTTAATCACTATCATGTACTCTATCCACTTGAATTCATTTGTGAGAGACTTTTTACGCCATCTAGGCGACAATTCAAAGAATTTTTTAGATTTCGCGCCAGAAAAAATCTCCAAATCGACGCCTAGATGGCATGAAAATTCTCTCACAAACGAATTGATGTGAGTAGAGTGCAAGGTAGTGTATTTCTAGTGAAATTTTATACAATTTTTTTGACTGAGCTATGTTTATACATTTATAATAACATAATTTTTAATATAGTTTATTTAAATGATATAATAATAATAATAATAATAATAAAAAACGGTCGAACTTTGAATAAAACATGAATCGAAACGAATGACGAGGATATACCTTGAAAAATGTTTAACGATATCTTGTCGACAGACGGATCTTCATTTAGAAAGATGGATCTTCTATACAGGAAGAAAATAAACAAGAGTGAGTACGATTATGGAGTGAAGTTTCCCATTTCAAAGTTCGTAAATCTGTGGTGTGTAGAGCATGTCGACCACCTCTCGTCTCATGGTCTCACCATCTATTTATTTATCTTCAGTCTCTCAGGTGCCATTCCAAGAGAGCTATTTCGTCTGATTTCTCGGCTTGCTCGTACGTCTGGTATTTTTAAGGGTTGTGTAGTAATACATCTGACCACGCGATATTCTCTACACTCGAAATTACAGAATTCTCCTCCCCCCTTTCCACCCTCTTTTTTATATACACTTAAGAGAGAGAGAGAGAGAGAGAGAGAGAGAGAGAGAGAGAGAGAGAGAAAGATATAACCACAGCGCGTATAACTACTTCTCTTCTCGTCCTTTAATCATATAAAGCGTACTATACATTGAAAAACAATATTAAAAAGAAAAATAAGAGATATATAATTGCAGTACAATATCGTTCTTGATATGCCACATAAGGAATTGAAATTATAACAAGTTTTTCTTTAATTGGAAAATGTTGTTTTTTTTATATATCTTTTATTTCTCCAATGCGATTAATTGTTTTCAGTATTTTATTTTTTAATTTGTCATCATTTTTCAACTGAATAGCATTTTTGTTTCTTTTTTATCATACTCTTCTTTTTTTATTAAGTATATATTTTTCGTGAGTATTTTTTCTTTAAGGAACTGTTTCTCTTTGGAAATTCAATTTTCTCTTACTCGTGACGTCTTTTTCTTAAACTTAATAAGTGAATTTTGTGATGCACTTTTCTTTTACTGAAGTACAAAATTTTATTAGAAAATAAATTACCGCAATTTTCAATAATGTTAATAATTCCTTTTTTATTACTCATTTATCAAATATGCTACTTTCGAAATAGATATTGAAAATTTTAGTTAAAATCTATAATATTGATGTATTGTGAAAAAATGTCTTCTTAATAATATTGTTGACGTTATTTTTAATAATAATTAATATTATTATGCCGTTGACATGTGTGTAACCGCGTGACTGACATATTACGCGTAACGCGTTCTAGTAAAAGCTTCTTTGATATGGTTTTTTAATTTTAATAGTATTATTTAAGGGAAAAATTTCACGTGATATTAGATGCAATTTTATCAAAATCAATTTGCAATATTTTATATACTTAATTGTAAAATTCGTTTTCTATTTCACTTTAATTTAATAAAATTAATATTCCTAAAGTATTGAACGTTTCAATGAACGACATTTTTCTTTTATTATAAAATTATTCAAAATAATCATAGGACAGAAAATATTAAAAATTTAAACATTTACTATAGTTAAGAATTAATTTTTTAATACCTATAAAAAATAATTTTGTTTAAACAAATTAAAAGAAATTAAAAAAATCGAAAACTTGAAAAAAAAACTTGAACGAAACTTTAGGGATATCAGAACTTTTTTCACAATTTTTCTTATTTTAAAATTTTTCTTCAACCAAATTTTTGATTTGAATTCTCCTTTTAATAAAGTTTGTATTAAAATTAATTTTTGACCAAACTTTCTTCTTTAACGGCATGTGACTTATAAATTCAATGTTAATTTTTTAGACCACTTTTCTCTTTAAATATTTAATGAATTAATTTTTTTAATATGATTTTCATTTATAATATTCTTTTTACCGAACACTTATTAATTTAAATATACGTTTAACAGAATTTTTTCAAATTTTTCTTCAAAGGAATATTTGTTTATTGTAATTTTTTACCCACCGAAGGTTTATGTTACCAAATTTTCTTTGAGCAAATATTTCTTTTAGTAATTTGTATTTATATCTATTTATTTTCTTTTGCCTGTATTTCCATTTATAGATATCTGCAGTTTTTCTGAATTTTTTCTAAACAAATATTCATTCATCGTAATTTTCTTTTTCTAGTTATTTATAGCTAATAACTTTAATAAAAGCTCTGATCCATACATTGCTAAAATCTTTTAAACCATGTCAAAAATCTAGAAAATCATGGGAAAAAACAATAATGTTTTTAAATATGACCATGGACAATAGCAAAAATATTTAAAAACTTCAAAATATTCATATTCAGACCAAATCTGAAAATTTAAAAAAATTATGGCCAACGGGAAAACTACTTTAAATCTGAAAATTTATATATTTTAACTGTGGTCAAAATCTGGGTATCCCTGACTAATTACAAAACTATTTTAAACAAACCAAATTTTTATAATTTGATAATCAGAATGGGACCTTGGAAATTTTTAAGAAAATAATAACTTATTATTTCATACAGAAAGTGATGATAAATTATTATTTTGTTCAAAACTTTCCAAGATTCTACTCTGATTTTTACATGGTTTATAGGAAAAAAAGTAAGCTTTCCATTGGGATAGGTAAGACAAAAATTAAACAAACGGATTTTGAGATATATTGAAATTAAGAATTTGACCTTGAATTTCAAGGTCAACTTGAAGAAAAACAATTGTTTTCTCATTAGCAGCTTGTAGCTGGTGGAAAACCCTTAATAACTTACTATTCACACTTTTAAGTAGATTAATTCTGAAGAAGAAATGCATAACAGCATAACTGACATTTTTATCAAATTTGAGATAACATCAGATTTATATATATTCAATATTGCTCTTCAAAGTTCACTAGCTGAAAAATCAGTAAAATGGTTATTAATGTAGAAAATAGTGGAAAACTTTATCGCATAATTGCGTTTATGACAAAAGGAGACCAGCATACTAACATAACTGCATTCAGTTTAAAAAACAATTGCCATAATTAAAAATAAAAATAACCTTTAAGAATGAAAACAATAAGAATTTTGTAATAAAATATTTTTATTAAAATACATTTCTTGTACTATAAATTAATTTTAATAAAACTGGAGCAAATTTTTTATAACATAGATTGTGCATTTAATTATGTATTTATTTTTTAAAGTATTTTTATTCTAAAAAATTTTGGTAAGTATTTTAAAAAACAAATTGAAAAATTCTTCAAGTTGAACAGTAAAGTAAATTTTTTTTCTCGTTTCAATAAATTAAAAACATTTTGTAGAAATATAAATTTCATAACTAAATAAACTCTTATAATTTTTTCTAACGGATTAATAGTTTAAATTGTGTTTGTGTGAACAAATCTTATTATTATGACAAATCAAACCAAATTAATTTGTGAAATTAAAAGTGTCTGAAGTTAGACTCATATACAAACTGAACTTGCATAACCGCATAAGTGCAATAAAACTCATGATTCCGATCAAAAATGATCAAAATTTATATCAAATCGTGTGTTTTATTAAATGTTGTAAACGGATTTTGAAAATATATTAAATAATAATACTAAATGCAAAAGATCGAAAAAACTTGTTTATTTTCTGAATTGACTTCTTAAAATTAATTTATCTCAAAATCTTGACAAATGCAGTTATGCTGTTATGCCTTTCTTCCACAGAATTTTAATGTTAAATATATTAGATTAAAAGAAAATTATTTCAAAAAAAATCAAAAATTTTGAAACTCCGTAACTCAAAAAATAAAAAAATAAAATAAAAAATATTTTATTAAATTCGAAAAAAATTTATACGTACACTTCTACTAATAATACTAACATTTTGTCAAAGTTTCGAAAAAATTCATTTTTTTATCGCAGCTGATGAATTTTCCCCCATATATTGACTGTAGCTACATTCTTTGGTCCTAAAGTATTTTTATTTTTTACCATTGGCCATGGTTTTGTTAGATTTTAAAAATTATCAAAATATGAAAAATTGTAGGTTTTAAATTATTTCCGCCATTCTCAATATTTTGCTAGATTTTAAATTTAGCTAAAAAGTAAAAACATGTCGCATTTCCCATGGTGTTTTTAGATTACTTAAAAGATTAAAATATGAAAAGTTATTTCAAAAATACAGTCTTCAGTCAAATAAAAGTTGTCCAAATAAGAAAAATACGTCAATTAACACTTAAGTCCCTTTTCATGAATATTTCCACGCACGAAAAGTGGACCAAAAAAAGACAAAAGAAAATTATTAAGAATCCTAAAGGGTCGTCAGTACTCCGCCAACGCGAATGAACATTGCATGAATATGCATTTTCAAGATAGAAATATACGTCGAGCGCCAACGACTTCATATATTATTAAATTTTTCCACTTAGAAAATAAGCTCCGCGTAGATGTTGTATATGTAATTCAGGCGTATACCCTTTAATCTTGTGGATTACTTAATCCATTTCATAGAGCGCAACACACGACGCTTTTCCCCCCTTTTATCCGATGAGGAGGCCTCTACACATAGGGTGACTGGTTATTTCGTTTAAAATTACAATCCTACAGCGATTTTCACCGTAACAAAACCGGTAACCACCCTGATTCAAGAATATATAAAACTCCAACCACCATAATAATAGTTCGAGATAATATTTATAAAGATTCACCTTTGTTGATAACAAAATAAAGTGAGCACTATAAATGGGAGTCTCCTTGTGCAAATTGTGCGCCATAATATGCTAAAATACAATCGTTAGAAAACTCCCTCGACAAATTAATAATACATAAACTTGAAAGTTTCCTCGACTTTTGACAAAATTATCCTCTCTCTCTTTCTCTCTCTCTCTCTCTTTCTCTTTCGGTATGTAAACGAAGATACTTCGACAACTGCTAGTTAACGAACTAATTATGAAATTGTTCTCTCAGTCGTGAATTTATAGGAACTTGTATATATCTGACAAGAGTTGGGCGTAAAGGCAATTGAAAACCTCTGTTATGTTGCTTGTCTGTATATATAAATTACATTGAAATTTTGATGTGTGCTCTGTTTCACATTGACAATAAACAAAACACTATTTGCATGCAGTAACAAATTTTCAAAACAGAAGATAAATTTTGTAATTAGAGTGACACGTAAACAGGCGAGTGCATACACGCTATTTAATAGAGGAATTTTACATTTGTTAAGATTGTTTTCATATATAGAAAATTTTAACATGAATAGAAAATTAAAAATATTCACTCCACTGGGCTATTTTGTTAATAATTTAAATAAATTTTGAAATTTGTTCAGTAATTCTGAGTTTATTCAATTTTAGTTGTAATTATATAATAATCTTGTTAATTAAAAACAATAACTATATTTATAACGATGTTATTTTGTTTGGATTTGTAATTTTAGTGAGATCTTATTTTGTTTTAGAAAAAATCCATTAATGTAATTTTGTAATTATTTATTAGCTTTCGCCCGTAGACGACAGGCATCCTCAGATAATTTAAAACTGGAAATACATACAATCATTATTGAAAGAAATATACGGAAAAATATCTGGAGGAACATAACCTACAACACAACAATATAACTTACCAAGAAGGTTTCTTCGCGGAAACTCATTGAATATATACGTTAAAAATTCACCCATCAATTTGTAAAAATAAATATATTTTTATATTATATTATTTTTTTAAATTATTCTATTATAAATATCAAGTTCAAGTACTTTTTAAAACATTAATTTATTTATTGTCTAATTGACGACCCGTTTAAGTGGCATTCATATAATTCTAAATAAATGCAATTTTTAATAAAATAGAGCAATAATAGAAAAAATACAAATATAGAAGTTTCCCAGTTACTCAAAATTGCACCTTCTTATAGATGTAAACACTAAAAATAAAAGAAAGCTAAAAATTATTTTTACAACTGTTTCAACAATTTATTTTTACTAATTTTGCAATACACTTCATGTGAAACTATCAAACTCTAGTTGCTTTTATAAATGTGCAACTTTTTGATATGAAGAATTAAACTCATAAATAACAATAGTAATAAAATTTTATCATATTTTGATTTAAAAAAGTTCCAAAATGGAAGTTGGGTAAGACTCCGTCAGAAAATATGCGATTTGCATGGGGTCTTTGGATTAGGCTGTAATTTGATGAAATTGTAGTATTGGATACTAGAAACAAGTGTGCTAAAAATTTTTTGAAAATATTGAAATTTGTTGAAGTTACGCCATTTTAAATTGTTTTGTTATAATTTTTTTAAATCTTAATATTTCCGAAAGTTTTCGATGAAATTTAATAAAATTTGAAAGGCTTATACTTAACATCATGTTTCTTCTGACTATCCCATTAAAAAAAACAAAAAAAAATTTTTTGCCCAAAAAAAAGTCAAAAAAAATTTTTTGAAACCGTTTTGCCCGAGCGAGACCGATTTTTGAGTTTTCTTGTCAATTAATAAAATATTTCTTATAATTTCACCTTTTATTAAAAAAAAGAAAATCGATGGAGACTCAAATAGTTTTCGAGATATTGCAATTTTTGTGGAAGCGCGACCAGGTTTCAGTCTCAGCGATGTGTGAGTGCCCGGGAATCCTAATTCTTACACTTTACTGTTCAAAATTGTCTAGAACCTACAAATTTTATCCGATTTTGATGTTCTTGGTCTTAAATGAAAGGAGATAATTTTTCTAAGAGTTTCCCCGAAACTGTTGTTTCAATTATTAATTGTTTATATATTTTTTTGTTACTCAAAGTAAACAATTTACAAGAATTTTGAAAAAAATCGTGTTTATTTTTTATTTTTCCATTCCTCATGATCGAAATCAATTTAAATTAGTCTAGTATAACCACCCGATAAATAATAATGCACAATTCAATTTATTTAAACAATTTCGTTAATTAACAAATAGATAACTCTGGTCCTTCTTAAAAAAAAATTGTATTTTTTACAGATAAATTTATGTTTATTTAAGTAATTCATGTCTATTTTGTTACATAATAATGTTAAAGTTAATAATTATCATTGTTATTGACAATTATTAAAAAAATTGTATCTTCTAGAGACAAATTTATGCTTATATAAATAAAGATATAAATAAGTAATAAAAAATGATTAATTCATTTTTAATTACCCGGTCGCGCTTCCACAAAAATGGCAATATCTCGAAAACTATTTGAGTCTCCATAGATTTTCTTTTTTTAAATGAAAGGTGAAATTATAAGAAATTTTTTATTAATTGACAAGAAAACTCAAAAATCGGTCCCGCTCGGGCAAAACGGTTTCAAAAAATTTTTTTTGACTTTTTTTGGGCAAAAAAATTTTTTTTTGTTTTTTTTAATGTGATAGTCAGAAGAAACATGATGTTAAGTATAAGCCTTCCAAATTTTATTAAATTTCATCGAAAACTTTCGGAAATATTAAGATTTAAAAAAATTATAACAAAAAAACTCAAAATGGTGTTACTTCAACAAATTTCAAAATTTTCAAAAAATTTTTAGCACACTTGTTTCTAGTATCCAATACTACAATTTCACCAAATTACAGCCTAATCCAAAGACCGGGCAAATCGCATATTTTCTGACGGAGTCTTAGCCAGTTCCAATCGAAAAGTTCAAAAAAAAGTTTCGAAATTACTTAAATGATAAAAAATTTTAGCTATTTGAGAATGTAATTATTATCTACATAATTATTATTATTTATAAATTTTTTATTTAAATAAAATTTTTAATTTCACTAGCTTACAATGAAATATAATTTTACTGTTAACTATTTTTTAATTATATAAAATTTTTTATTTCACTACATAATTTTGAAATGAACACACGCCGAATGTCAATTTTTGAAAATAACAACAATAACAAAAAATTAAAGATTCCTGACTTGAAGCTGCATTTGAAAAAATAAAAAATTAATATTTAGAATTTCTATATCTTTAAAAATTGACAGATTTTAAATTCCATTCATAGAAAATATGTTATTGTATTAAAAAAAATTGCCGAATGAAAAAATTTATTTTTACTTTTTTTAAAGCATTTTTTTGAAAAAAATACATTTTTAGGTTGAATATGCTATTAAAAACCATTGCTATTCAATTTTTCAATTTGGAAATTCATTTTTTTTTACATCATAATTTATCACAATTTTTTTATATTTTACATATCAAAAAAATACTTTAAAAATTGTAAGTTATAAATTTTTTACTCGACAATTTTTTTGTTGATACAAAAACAAACTTTTTACAAAATTACGTTCAGATCATAAAGTCTATTAATTGTTAAGACAAAAAAAAATATTCAAAAAGCGTCAAAATATTTTCTGATCTGTTTTATTTTATAAAAATTAATTTACTTTTAAAAAATTACTAATAAGATTACTAATAAGATAAAATAATTTTTGTAAGATTTAAATCATTTTCTTGATTTAGTTAAAAAAATGTAGGCGAACTCTAACATTAAATTTCCGTTATACACCTTATTTTTTTATTATTTTAAGAATATTGTATCTACTATTATGACTTTGGTAAATTTTTAAATTGAATTTTGAAACTATATCAAAAAATAAAATATTTATTAATAAAAGAAAATAATTTTAATCTTTGGAAAAATTTATTCTTAAAAAAACTAGACACTAGTCGGACACTAAGGAACATCTTTTTAATGAATACCGTTTAAAAATTTCAATTAAAATTTCTTTAAAATTTTTCCATGTGTGATTCTTTCTAATGATCCTACAAAACAAATATACCAATTATATTTACAAAAAAAAATTTTATTCGTAAACAGAAATTAGTAGATAAACAAGTAAGAATACGACAGTAATCGTCAACCTACATTAACAGTAATCGGACACTTAAAAAAGCTTTTTAAAAAGGAAAACAATTTTTTTTCAATTGCAAAGCTTAGATTTGTTTATGATTACCCTATAATTGATCAGCAACAAACAAAATATTTTTATCTCATAGGGTTTTATAGCTATCCAAAATTAAAAAGTGTCCGACTACTGTAGGGTAACCGGCTACTGTCTGGTTTACCCTATATTTTTATTGTTTCAAATTTTCAACAACTTTATGTAAACTGAAGAAAAATTGTTATTTTGGAAATATTTTTATATAATAGTAATATTATATAATTAAAATTGCCTAAAACTAGTGCCTACTTATGATAGTCCTATTTTACACCGTCTAAGAATTAAATAAATATTTAGAAACTAAATTTTTTTATTTGCTTAAACTACAATATACATAAGTAGAAAAACCAATTAATTTACAAAATTGTAAAATACAATTACAAAATTTATTTAAAAAGTTTAATTATTTTAATCAATTTTTGTTTTTAATTTTTAATACACAGTTACCTAAAAAGTATCAAATTGCAACGAATTGATCTCGAAATGTGGATCAAATCCTTATTTGATCTCAATTTTTTGATTATTTTGATCCATTTGGGGATCATTTTGACATTTAAAAAAAAGTGTAAGAATATGTAATTACATTTCAAAATAAGACTCACCACTTAAGAAATACTTCTCCTCATAATTACACTTACCTGAAATCAAACAATAGAAAAAATGTTTAATATTGTTTGCTATTAGAATAGCAAACAATATTTGATCACATAAATATTTTAAAATAATAATTCACAAAACTAAATACATAATTTTATTGTTAAACATATTTTATTATATAAAATATTAATAATTTATGTTTACATTTAAAAGATAAATTTAGTTTGTAAAATAATAAAATTAACTTTTATGTGATGGTAATTTTTATACTAAAGCACAATATTAGTTAATTGTATTTTTTTATTCCATTGCTATCATTTCCTACAAATTGTCTTATTTAACTATAATACATTATGTAATTTATTTTTGTGATGTGTAATATATTGTATAATTTATTTCTGTATTGTGTAATAATGTTGAACAATTTATAGTTAAATTGTATAATGTAGTGTATAATTTATTGTATAAAATATTGAACAATTAATTGCATAAAATATTGTATAATATAATAAAACGTGTAATTTATCATTTTTATAAAATATATAATTATAGAATTTTTCTATGTGCAATTATTCAATTTGTCCATTTTGTTATGAAATTTGCGAAAGGAAAATGCAAAAAAAACGAAGAAGAAGTAAAGAAAAAGATGTGCAAAAGGAAGCAATTCTATTGTTGAAATAAACTTGAAAGAAATTTGTCGAGTTAGCACTAGTGTGTGTAACACCTTCTCGACACGTTATATTCTATTGTCTAGAAACTTCTAACCGTAGAAGTTATACCTGACCTTAATCTGAATTTGAAATCCCCCAGCGCTTGTGTTTTATAATTATAACTTCTACACTTGAGAGATACTTGACAATGGGATGAAGAACTCTCTTTCTCTCTCACTCACTCTCTCTCATTGATCGACCCAACTCTTAAGCTAAGTGCTATAAAAACAGTTTTACCAACATCGTTATACCCTTTTGGCCGCTATATATATGTATATTAACTTGCACTTTTTTTCGTATTTTCCCTTGCTAATTTTCTTAGACAAAAAAAAGTTTCTCGAAAAAGATTTTATTTTTTTTTTTTTGAAATATATTTATTGAAGAAAAAACTGTTGAAGAAATAGGGAGTGTGAGGGGACAATTTAATTAGAGATCAATGACGAGAGAAGATACTTTGTAGATAAAAATGAAAACTCAACAAAACTTTAATGAAATATTGAGTATCGTAAAAGAACAAGTTGAGGGCTTTTGACATCGTCTTTTTTTATTAACAACTCATAAAAATTGTTTTAAATTTTTTTGTTTGGATATTTTTATTTACTTTTAATTTCAATTATACTTTTACAATTTTAAAAACAACTTAATTCTTTAACTCAATTTAGGAGGTTTTACTCGTATCCAGTTTTGTGGAATTCAACTTAACTTTACACATTTATTCCTTCTTTCCTACCTACGACACTTAATATAATTTTAAGATCATGTGAATCTATTGAAAACAATGAATTTTTACCTCTATTCTAAAAAATTTCAGGACAATTGGAATAATTTCTAAAAAGTCCGCCATATTGGATCCGCTATTTTGAATTTTAAAAAACTAACACCGAATTTGTAATCAGTGATCCCGAAAACCTACGATTGACGAGTTAAATCAATTTTTTTCTTTACTGTTCATATAATTTGTTTATAATAATTATATAACTTTCTTTCTCGGGCTTGCTAGGTCGTTGATTAGGAATCTGATGTCAGATTTAAAAAATTCAAAATGGCGAATGCAATATGGCGACTCAATATGATGGATAATTTCAAGATTAATGCGATTCGATCGAAATTCGTTTCTCGGAGATTTTCGGGATTTGCCGAATTCGAATTTGTTGTTCGTTTTTTTTAAATTCAAAATGTAGACCTACTTTTTTAAGAGTTGATGAATTTGTCTAAAAATATACAGCTACCTCCAAATCCTCCAAAAAAAAAAACAAATTTCGATCTAAACTCATAAATTTAGAAATCATCTACCATATTGGATCAGTCATTTTGAATTTAAAAATTTAACATAATATTAGTAATCAGCGACCTCAAAAACCATAGTATGGTTTTTAACTTATTAAATTGAATTAAGTTTAATTTTTTTTAATATGGCTACATATGGCCACACTGTTACCTAAAAAGTATCAAATTGCAACGAATTAATCTCAAAAGTGGATTAAATCATCATTTGATCTTTATTTATGGATCTTTTCGATCCACTTGGGGATTATTTTGACATTGCACAGACGCAAAGGTAGCACGACCTTTTATGGCCATATATATGAGCCATGGACTGTCAAGGGGTTAACAAGTAACAAAAATTTCATAATCAGCTTTTAGAAATCTCTTCAAAATTCATTGTTGAGTGTTTACTAAAAATTTAAATATCCATTAAGATTTGTGACCTGTAGACTATTTTGAACACCGTTTTTTATTTTAACCTTCTGAATAAAAGTTAGTTTTAGAGGATAGCAGACTAATTAGTTAATGACTTTTAGAGGTTTGCTCTGATTGACTTCAAATTTTAGAACAATATTCTTGAGATGATTTACTATAAGAAAATAAAAAAATCCCTCTTTAATCCCATTATAAAAAACGTCAAAGACAATGTTGGTTAAACAAATTTTTTTATTAATCTTATATTCTTATTATTATAACGTTTTAATGATTATAGTGCATCTGCGATAATGCAACACAAATCCTATAGTATGTAAAAAATTCTATAACAGAAGATTTTAAAATAGCCATAAAGAATAAGTTTTTCTAAAACATTCGAATTGTAGAAACAGACTAAAGTAATGGTAGTTCAACAACAGTTTGTAATTAATCTTTTATAGAATTAAAATCTTCTAATACTTTTTGATGCCTCTGCAAGAGTACAACATTAATATTTTCATAGAAACAGCCACAGAAAAAAATAAGTGTATTGTAGTTTTCAGATTATGTTGTTTTAACACAATTTTAGTGTTATTTTAACCCCATTTAAAATGTATATTAATTTAACAACCTTCTAGTGTTAATTTAACAGTCTCTATTGTTATTTAAACACCAATGTAGTGTTAAAACCACATAGCGTCGATTAAAAATGTTGCGTGTAGTTTTAACACTACTTTTAGTGTTAAAATAACACATCTTTTTTCCTGTGAGCACAAAAATAATGGTACATCTACAATAATTATTAAAACTTGAAATATCAGTATCGTAAATGACAAAATTAAATTCCACATTACAAAATTAATTCCCATCAATCTTGTAAAATAATTAGACACAATATGATTAAAAACAGAAATTCAATAAATTTTCCTAGAATGATGTGACAATTCAATTTAATAACTACGATAAGCGTAGTCGTTTAACTATGGCAGTGTCTTCAAGTGCGGGAATTAGTATCTTGAGCTTTTATTGGAGTACTAGAAGGGAAAGAGAGAGAGAGAGAGACACAATACGTTCCAGAAGCGGACTACCAGCGGTTGATTTCCCATGGGAATCTAATCCTATCTTAGTCAAGTAACTTTTCGTTGTTGGTGCGTACTTATATTCCAAGCGTAGTATAACAGAACGTTATTAAAAGCAGAACTGCATTTCTGCTCCGTTTACGCTCCAATGGAAAATGTTTATTAAATAAAAAGCACACGCACATTACATAAATACCACAAGAATACCAAGAGTTACTATAAAGTAATAAAAAATAAATATTACCAATATTTTGTTATTAAAAATTGTTGAAAAATCACAAAAATGCCAGTTTCATCATCCAACGAAACAGAATATGTGCACGAGCAAAGAAAAAATGTTACATATTAAATTGTACACCATTTGCTCACTAACGCGTGTAATTAAATCAAAACTAATTCACATATTAAACTACGAGGGTATTACCGAAATTACAAAAGACATTGGAATTTAAAACCGGTCTTAAAACTTGTTATTTCATCACACACACACTCACATACACGTGTATATTTAAATTGCAACTATTTCATTCGATTTAATTAACGCCACCAAGTTCATTCACATTGGCCACTTTGCAAATGTAATTATAACTATAAATAACGCATAATATACACGACCGTAACCTACAATCATTATTTCTCATTGGTCAGGGTCGTGGTTATAGTTGTGTATCGTTATAAGACAGGTTTTTCCGGACATTATAACCGCGGCCAAAGACCGTGGTGTGTGCTTTATCTCAAATCAAATACCCGCGAAGTAAACATGACTCTGACATTAAGACTCGTCCTATTAATTGAGTTACGGTTGTTTGAGTTTTCAAACAGGTGTCTTTTCTGACTTCTGTGTAATGCTTTTCTCACGCTGAATTCGCTTTTGCATTAACGAACCCGCAACACTGCCCCAATTTCCTGGGTTCGAGTGACCCTCATTTAGAGTGCAACATTATATCTACACATATATGTATAACATTATGCAAATTGGGGGTTTATCAAAAACGAAAATCGTTTCAAGAAAACGTCACTTCTTTACAATTAAAAATAAAAAATGTTGATCAACCCACTTGAAAGGATTCTCAGAACTTATGCGGAATTATTCCGGGAGTTTTGTGTTCCCGGTAATGATTTATGGAAAATTTTCCAAATTGGTTTTTGGTAGTTATTTTATTTCTTAAGTAAATTTATTCAGAATTAGGCTTTGTTCACAAATTACGTAACAGATTTTTAGCCTTCCACCCTCCAAATAACAAGAAGTAAAATTATGTCTCTAAATTAACGTTTTTTTATTATTATACGTAGTTAGTGATGCACATCAAGACAATATTATCTTGAACTCGCTTCAAATTGCTTGACGTATCAAGAATCTTGTATACCCAAGATTATTAAACATTCAATTGTTTATATATAGAAAATTCTTAGTATTTCTCGATCAGATTTGTGAGTTAAAATATGTAAGAAATTTAATACAAATTAAAGTTGTAAAAACCCTTGAATTACAGAAAAATATAATTCATTATTGACAATTGTTTGAAAATATTCTTCGAATTTGAATTTGATTTTTGAAGTTGAGCTGTATGTATGAAAAGTTAGTTTGGCATCTGTAAGAGTTTAATTTAAAAAATGAAGAAAATAATTTAGATAGTATATAAATTTTTTGTTTGAAATTTGTTCAAAATGGGCTAATTTACTTATTTAAATAGATTAATATATAAACAACTAGAATAAGAGTTAAAAATAGTTTTTAAAACTAATCTAAGAAAGAATAAGAGTCACCATAATTTAATTACATTTTCCTATAAAATTAGTAAATATTAAAAAATTTATTACTACTTAATATTAAGTGCATTAAATATAGTTTTGTATAATGTGCTGATTTTTATTCTATAATAGAGGTGTGAATAATTCTACCTGTAATATTCAGTCTCTCAGGACCCCATCAAATTTTTGCTATGGAAAACGAGCTGTTTTTTAGTTTTATCCTAGTTTAAAAAATTTACTTCCAAAAACACATTTGTTGGTTAAAATGCAAGTGTACTAAGACTTTACTTGCATTTTAACCAACAAATGTATTTTTAGAAGCAGATTTTTTAAACCAGAATAAAAGAATAAAAGAATAAAGAATAAAAGAATAAAAGTAAAAATAGCTCGTTCTCCATAGCAAAAATTTGATAGGATAGAAAAATGATTAAAAAACGTAATTAAAATGACAGAAAATTCAAAAGACTCAATATTAAAGGAAAAACTTTCCACATATTTTTACATTAGAAAATTAAAAAGTCAAGGCGCAAAATTAAAGTGCATTGAAAGTAGTCAATATTAAGTAGTAATAAATTTTTTAATATTCACAAACTTTTTAAAAAAATAATTAAACAGTGATGGTTTTTCACATTCCATAGGTAAGTTTTAAAGTCAATGATTATCTAGTATTTTGGGTATGTTTACATAATAATCTATACAAACATTTAAGAAATAAAAATCAAAATATTAATATTATTATGTAATAAATTATTTCCATGCACTTTTAATTCATCTTCACAGTTGTCAAATTAACCTTTTTAAAAAATTTTACCCAAAAACAATTTGATCAAATATTAAGAATTTTGTTAAAAAACAATACAAGGTCAAGATTTGAATTGAAAGTCAAGATAAATTCTTGTGCTTGATTGTTTTCTCGCTTGATCTCGCTTGAATGCATCTCTATACGTAGTAAAAGTCTCATGTAAATATAAGAAAATGAACAAAAACCCTTTTCTCTTCTGTCACAATTAGTAAAATTATACTAAAAAAATCATTATAAGAATTATGATTTTAGATTATTTTTTGTAAAATTATTCGTGAAAATACCTAAAAGTAAAACAGATGCCCAGGATGTTAATTATCCACATGATAATTTTTCTCTTTTTTATAATTTAAATTGAAAAACAAAAATTAAATACTTGAACATTTCTAGGTAAAAAAATGAATACAAACTTTCTTTAAAATTATTTACTACTAAAAGAATATAATATTTTTAAAGAAAGGTGTTAATATGGAGCGATAAAGAATAATAAAATAATACAGAATTTAAAATTGGTTTATTACATAAGCTTATCTTCCTGAAATAAACATATTTTTAATTTTGTGTTATTTCATCTCTTACACGCCCAATGTAAATAAAAAAGGGGAGAGTGGGGCAAAGGCGCTATGCGTGACAAAACCGTTTTTAAAATATCCCCTTTATTTTTTATCTACTCCAATATTGGTGTTAAAAATTTACTTTCAATGCAATCAAAACAATTGATTTAGAAAAGAGAAACCTTAAATATAACAAAAGAAGAAATATAACAAAAAAAATATATTTTTTGCAAAAAAGTGATAATTTCACTGAACAAACTTTTATTTTTTAAAACATAAGTTTAAGCATTTAATTTTTAAAAACATAACATGTAAATAAATTTTACATTTCTCTACTCAAATGGCGTCGTATTTTAGTTTAATTTTGTATGTAAATTTTTCAAATTTAAATTGAAAAAAAAGTTTGTTATGTGGGACAAAGGCAGTATTGAAAATTATTTGGTTAAAAACAATCGAATATTTGAATTTTCTATTTATTAATTCAATGTTATTTAAATTAATTTTGAAAAAAATTTTTGTACATTGAGTATAAATTATTTATATGAATATTAAAAAATCCATTTGAAATCAGAATTATTAAATTTTTATATAAAATCGAATATATGTTAAAAATTTAAGTTTAATAGTGAAAGAAAACTTTTGAAACAACAAATTTGAAAAAATATGTTATTTTCCACAATTTTTGGTTTTTAAAATACCAATAATTACGAAATTTATGATTCTATTAGATTTAAAAATAGACTAATCGAAACGTTTTTTAATGCTCTACAATTTGGTAACCATATAATTTTAAAATTACTTTTACATTTTTTAAAAAAATTTCCAAAAAAGTCATATTTTCAAAAATTTTAGACTTTAAAAGATTAATATCTCCAGTTCATATGCAAGAAAAATATTTAATTAGGGCTCAAAAATATGCATCTAGAAAAACTACAAATTTATAGAAAAATATTTATAAGTATCCTAACTTTTTTTTAAAATTATACTGAAAAAACTTTTTTTAAATTAAAAAAAATGTAGTTAAACTTTACGAATCGGGCCTAAAATGCTCTTATATTATGTCGGCAGGTGTGCGACCAACAATTAAAAAAAAATTCATCCTTTATTCAGTCAGATCCCTCATATCAGATCAGAAAGCCCCAAGTAACTAGTTTAAAGTCTAACCCATTAATTTTTTATTTTTTCATCCACCATATTAATAAAATTTGACGAAAGAATTCAATTTTTATTAAATTGTTAATAAAATTTTTCGTCAGAATCCAATTATTTTCTAAAATTTTAATAAATACTTTTAAATAATTCAATTATTTTTAGATCTTATAGTAAAATTAATAGACAAAATTAAATTATTTTTATTAATAATAAAAATGTTTTCAAGAATTAAATTATTTTTAATAGTTTTAATAAATGTGTGAATAATCAAATATTTATTTATAATTATTAACAGACACGATAATTTTGAAAAGTTGAAAATTTTTTGTTTAATTCAATTAGTTTGAAAAGCATTTCGTTTAAAATGAGGTATTTTAAAAGATTACATTTTAAAAAGAAATATTTTAATGTTATTAATTAAATAAAATATTTTAAAAGAAATATTTTAAAAAGAACTTAATGAAATTCTTTAAAACAATTAAATTCTTTAAAAAAATTCTAATAAGATTATTTAAAAGAAATTAATTTTTAATTAATAATTTTAATAAAACTTTAATAATAAAATTATTTTTGGCAATTATTAATAAAATCGATTATATTCAATAAATTAAATAAATTTTTTGTTAGAATCCAAATACTTTAATTATTTTCTATATTTTAATAACATTCCTTGAAAAAGTTATATTACTTTAGAAAAACTTAATTATTTTAGAAACTTGAAAGAAATTGAATAATTTTAAAGAATATAACTAAATATAATTTTTTTATTTGAATTTTTATAAAATGTTGGCTTCAGGCAAATTTTCTCTTCAATGATATTAATTTACGAAAAATATTTAATATTTTTTAATGTAATATTTACTTAAAAATACTCTCTAAATCTGAATGTATTAAAATTCACTTATTTCTACGTTATAAGTCGTCTTCTTGATCAATAAGTGCATATACACTTATAAATTACTGAACTTCTTACTTATTTTGAGTGAAATTTCACTTATTACAAGTGTATATGCACTTATTGATCAAGAAGACGACTTATAACGTAGAATAAGTGAAATTTCACATATTCAGATTTAGAGAGTAAACAATTTTGTTGAATTTTATTTAAAAAATACTTCACTGTTTTAAATTATTAATATACTAATTATATATTAAAAATAAATGACACGAAAGCATTAAGAAAGAAAGCATTAAAACGTTTTTACATTTTTTTTATATAAAAATATAAAATATATAATTATATAATTAATTATATTAATATTATTATTTTATTATTTATTAACATATTAAATTATATTATTATTAATTAATTGTTATTGATTTTAACTAATTGATTTTGACGTTTAGTTGAATTTTTTATTTTAACCCCTTAGCAGTCCAGTCAAAAATCGCTTGTGGTCCAATTTGATGTTCCTTTTTTAAAATTTAATGTGGCGGATTCAATATGTTGACTTAATAAAAAATATAACAAAAAAATCAAAATAAAAAGATGAAGTTATTTACAGCCACGCAATAATTTCATGGTAAAGTTGACGCAAGCTTACCATAAGCTTACGTGCTATGTGGATAATATATCTATTTTACGATTAGCGTTAAAGAAAGGGCTACACATTTCTTTACTAATATTGCTAGTACTCCTTCTAATAGTATATTTTTAAAAGGTTCTAATAGTAGTGGAAATATTTTTTTAATATTCTCACAAAAAAATAGCGCAGTAAAGTATCTCACACTTTATAATTTGAAAAGTACGAAAATATAAAGAGCTGGACTAACTTTTTAATTGAATGTCTGTCCTTGGAAGATTTTTTCCTTCTTCAAGTTTCTCTCAAAGTGAAATGTTCACACATTTTACGCCTCCTGTTCATTATCGAGAGAAAGGAAAAGCGTTTAGATTTTTTGAAATGAAAAAAAGAATTTTATGAATTTTAATAAGATAACTAGTATCAATGATTATAAAGCAAAATAACTTTCGTGTCATGTGCCAGCCAGAGTGGAAAATCGATTAGTCGTTTATCATTTCCACTTACTTCGATACATGATGAAAAAGTTAATTGCCCAATGTATCGAAGCTAATGGACAAGATTCTCCTACAAGTTTGATGAGGTGTTTAATGACACACTACAACACTATATACCATTGCCAATGAAAACTGCAAGTCATTTTATATAGGACGAGAAATAAATTGCAAAGACATTTCTTTTTTTTTTTTGTAAATTCAACTTTTCTTATAATGTAACTTGATAATATTACTTTTAATGATAATATAAAAATCCCTTTTGATCATGCTTCCTTTTTCCCTCATTGAAATTTCCATACAAAATCATTATTATAGAAAAAAAATTAATTACGTTTAATTTGAGCATACAATTTTTCTTAAATTAATATACGCTTTTTCATTTTCATAAAGCTTCTTGAAAGGTTCCGTGATTCGTGTGGAAGGTCTAATTGAATTACTCGGAAATGATGAATTAATTTCAGCGGAAATGCATACCACGAACCGTTAATAATTAATGGTTATGGGTGTTGAATTTAATACTGACAACACATTCATTTTATGCAAAAAGAAAGTGATACCTAGCACGTTTTTTCCACCCCTCTCTTCAGATTAAAAATAAAAAAAATTGTGTCGTGTTTTATTCAATTTTAGACATTTGATTTTTTTAAAGGAAAAAAAATTCCTTTATCTTTATCTTTTCTCTTTATAAAAGCTCTCTTTTCTTATATTCACCTTTTGTCTTCTAGTTCTTTTATTTTCCTCCTATTCCATCATCTTTTATAATCTTTCTTTTTCCAGTTTTGTTCTTTCTACATATTTTCTTTTATGATTATTATACTATACATTAAAATTCGCTTTTGTAGAATTTTATTTTTAAAAAAAATTTTTTTTCTCTATTTTCTGATATTTAATGGATCAATATTTTACGCTTTAAAGTGAATTATTTCTTTATGAAGTGATTTCTGTTATATATTTGCTTTCTTTCATTTGGTTTTTACGATGAAACTTTACTTATCCCATTGCTTATTTCTTTGTCCTGTATTACCAATTATCTTTACTAAAGAAATTATTATTGTGAGAAAATATCTTTCTTCCGTTTTGAGATATCTGTAATTGAAAGAATAAATTGCTTTGATTGAAGCCGACGGAATATTATTATAGCTTCTATTTGTAACGTTAATTTTTAAGAGTCAAGTAAATATTGAATGTATTTTATAATAAAATTTTTTTTAATCCATTTTTATCAACGGCCGCTCTGCCCTGCCTTTGACTTTCTCGAATGTTTGCTATCATTTTTGGCAGAACAATTTTAGGAAAGATTAGTGGTTTTAGTAGAAGAGATTGAAAATAATTCGGTGATGCATACATTTTTTAATAACAAATATTTTATGTTTTCATATTTTCTATAGAATATTTTCAAAACGATTTGATTTTAATATAGGAATATGCATTGTTTTCCTCACATAACACAGTGGAACAAACTTAGAAAAATTTTTTTGGGTTAAGACTTGACTGTAATAGAAAAATAATTATCCTAAAGGGTTTTGAAAAATTAGTAGCCGTTTAATTTTTATTATAAATTTAAATTTTGATAATTCAGTAATTTATCGAATAATCGCTCTAATCATGTTTTGGTCAGTAAATCGTGCATTTTTGACAATAACTTGTTATTTTCTTGAGTAAAATTGTAGTATTCATTGCAATAAACAAATTACATTAACAAACAATAGTTAAAAAATCACTTTTATTTAAAATTTTCTAGCAAATTATTCTTTTTTTATTTAAATCTTCACTAAAACGTTACTTAAATGAAAATTTTATAATATTTAAATAAAAAATTTTACTAAAGTAAGATTAGTGTCCATAAATTCCGTTTTTGAAACTAAAATTTCAATTTTTTAAAGTTTTTTGTCTGTTTAGAGAAAAATAGCACTATATATTTTTCTTTAACTTTATCATTTGAAATTAAAATGTCAACTTTTTATTTAAACGTAGTATATAATTTAAATGACAATATTTCGAAGCTGTTTCGATTACGTGGTTTTTATCACCGAAATCATAGTGCAAAAGTGAGAAATGTCACTTTTTTCATTGTTTTGTTGTAGATTAAAATTATTTTAAAATTTATTACATTTATTGTTAAATATTTATTGCAAAAGATATTTAAAATATGCGCGCATCTTAACTAAAACCTCAGTACAGTTGAATATTTTATATTTTTTCTGATTGTGCAATAAATATATATATATATATATATATATATATATATATATATATATATATATACAATGTAATTTTTCTTATAATAGGCCAAAAACCTGAAAACATTGATATTTTAGTTTTTAAAAACTAAAACCAAAAACTTTAAAACATTGAAATTTTAGTTTCCAAAACGGAATTTATAGACACTAATTTGACTTTAGTAAAATTTTTCATTTAAATGTTCAAAAGAGTTATTAAATTTTAATTTCAGTAACGTTTCAGTAAAAATTTAAATAAAAAAATATAACTTTCTACATATTTATTTTTTTAACAAAAAATTGAGAAAAATCGAATGATTTTTCCTAAAACATGAACTAAAGGTAATTTTTTAACCATAGATCGTTGATGAAATTTGTTTATTGGAATGAAAACTACAATTTTTCTCAAGAAAGTAAAAAGTTACTGTCAAAAATCCACAATTTACTGACCAAAAGATGATTAGAGCGATTATTCGATAAATTACTAAATTATCAAAACTTAAAATTGCAATAAAAATTGAACGACTACTAATTTTTCAAAATTCTTTGGGGATTTTACTTTACTGGGGTACACTAAGAAAACAATTTTTTCATTCAAATTTCAAAGATATTTTGTTTCAATCAAACTTAAAATATATTTGCTATGCAGTCAAACAAATTTAAGTTTAATTTAAACATATTTTTTAGTTCATTTATAGAAATAATATATTAAAATTAAAACATAATTTAAAGTTGATTTAAAATTATTAATTATCAACTTTTATGTTTAAATCAAACATAACATTTTTAAATATATTTTTTGTTTATATGAAAACAGAAAATGTATTTGAATTAAACATAATTGTTCAAACAAAAATTATTTTTGAATCAAAGCAGTAAATATTTTCTATATATTATTGAAATAAAGCTTACAAACTAATTTCAGTTAAACAAAATAACTTAAAATTATTTTTTTAAGGGAACATAGTCGCATAATCAAAAAATCTTTTGTATACCAAGTATAGTACATACAGTAGTTCCTACCAGAACTATGATTAACTGCTAGTAAAACGCAATATTAGTAAAAATTACTATTAGTGTATAATAGCTGTTAGTAAAAACTACTATTACCAGAAACTAGTATTAGTGAATGCTACTATTAGCAGAAAATACTGTCATTAAGAGTTATTTTTTGTAAAATGTACTTTCATAAGAAACTACCTTTTTTAAAAGACAACAATTATTTAAAAATACTGTCATTAAATGCTCTCATTCTTGAAAAAATATCGTGAGATAAATTAAAACATAATATTTAAAAATTCTTGAAAATCATTAGTTACTTTAATCGTGCAATAATCCAAGAATTGTGTTTCATTATAAGGGGACATTGAGAAAGTGTTAATTTTATCACTATTCGGCATCAAGATATTTAGCTCGAGTCTCTCTGAAAATAACAAACCTTCGTTCGGATATCAGACAGGAAATCTCGCATTTGCGGGTTATGTTTGAATTTTTTTTCTTTTATTTTCTTTTTCTTTTCTTTTTTTTGTTGCCAGTATTCTTCTTAAGTTGTTCTCTCGGCAAGAAATAGTAATTGAATATAAAGTAGTAAAAAAGAGGGGCGTTAATGACAGTGGTGCGCGGTGAGGGCTCAAGTTGAACGTAAATTCCTACTTTGCCCCGTGATACCTAATGTATATCAAGACAGTGGCGATGAGATATGTAATCTGCGTATATTAGAGAAACGACGTAACGCCAAAGAAGCTGCGGGGCTAAAGGCAAAGATCTTATCTTATTAAAGTTAACCTTACTTTGCCAAGTATTTCTGCCAACAGATTGGCAAAAGATCGATTGCGATTACATTATCCATCCATATCGGCTCAATTCGTTTGATCGCGCATAATCTCATCCATATAGCAAACTAGTCCAGTAGCTGAGAATTTTTGTTTCTATCATATTTTTTTTGCTTTTTATCAAAAAAATTTGAGAGTGTCAAACAAAAATTTACATACTTTAATTCTATATTTTTTACGTTATTCCTTCATCCGAGATAAAGAAGATATTGTATTAAAGCAGCACTACACAAAAGAAAATACATCTGTCTACTAATTGTAGTTTTTTAAAATCCACTTTTTAAATGGTTGCTAATTACTGTAGTTTATTAACAATATTTTTTAAATACGGTAGTTTTTAGAAATAAATTTTTTATGCAAGAAAAAAGTATTTCTAAAAACTGTTTTTAACACAAGTAGCAGAGTAGTTGGTAGAAAATAAAAATTAAAATAAGTCAATAAAACACAGTTTTATTCATAGGTTTACACTACTAATATTTTCTACTAATATCAGCTTATATCACCAGTAGTTTCTACTGTTAATATTAACAAAAATAGTCAAATTTCACTAAAATCATAATTTTATGATTCACTATCGTCGAAAATTATCGGCACACACACGGACTAAAAACATACCAATTTTTAGATTACGATTTTTTTATAAATACAAATGTCAGAAAATTAACAAATACACCATTCGAAAGGTTATTAAATTTTTCGATTATAATGATACATAGCTGAAAATTTTAATAATTTATACAAAAATTGCAGCAATCGACAAATTTTACAAAAAACAATTAAATTTTTTTGAAAATTCTTTCAAGCCTTGCATATTTTTTAAAAATTGCCGAAATAATTTAAAACTTACATAGGTGTAACCAATAAAGTCTCATTTTTAATTTAAGACCAAAATGTTTAAAAATCTTAATCGATTAGCGAGATATCATTATAACTGCCAAACATTTTGCAGCCAAAAACAGTCCAAATTCAACTAATACAATGCATTTGTCAAAAAACATGCTCGGACGCTAATAATAATACCTCGCTAATCGATTAAGATTTTTGAACTCTTTTGGTTTTAAATTAAAGATGAGACTTCAATGATGACACCTATTTAAGTTTAAAACATCTTCTGCAATTTTTAAAAATTCTCCAGAGCTTCGAAAAATTTCCCAAAAAATTATATTTTTAAATTCTTTTGTAAAATTTTTTGATTGCTGCAATCTTTGTATAAATTATTAAAATTTTCAGTTATGTATAATTTGATATTTTTAGGTTTCTCTTTTTTTAATTAAAATTGGTCTGATTGCATTAAAACTATATTTTTATCATCAATTGGAATACATAAAATAAAAGAGATATTTTAAAAAACGTTCTTGTGATTACTCTCCCCTACATTGATGTTAAAATAACACTAGAGGGTGTTAAATTAATATTTAATTTTAATGGGGTTAAAATAACACCAAAATTGTGTTAAAACAACACCAGCTGAAAACTTTGCGCAACATATTTAACATATATACTGTTCTGTGTAATTTTTTTACTATTAATCTATTAAAAGCTTTACAAAAATATATCCATATACGTTTTAGGTGTCGCTCGATCGAATGGCATGGTCAAAATTTTGAAAGGTGTAATTTAACCCTTAATTTTTTCAAAAGTACTAGAAAAATACAAGATTTTGAAAAGTAATTTTTTTGTACATCCAATTTAATTGTGATAAAATGTGTTCCTAATAGTTTTATTTTGAAAATGTGCTTTACATTTTAAGAGTTTTTGGTATTTTTTAATTCAAAAGGCCGCCTAAAAGTAAACAATTTTTCAAAATTTAACACAGGTTGGATAAAATTTTCAAAACTTGTTGAGTTCGCGCGAAACTTGTTACTCGGAAGTTTTTAAAATCTCTGATTACAAAGCTGATGTGAGATATAAAAAAATTTTAAATGGCACATATGTTTCTTTAAAGGGTTAATGTAGTATTTCCAAAAATGGTATTTGTCACTAATATTTTTTTCACAATTATAATACTCAGTTTCATTAAATAAATATTTCTTCTTCACTAAAAAAAATTTCTAGTACCGATTTGACTACTTTTCAACAAGTCTCAATAAGTCAATTCTAAGTCATTAACTGAATTTAAAAAGTTATATTGACTATCAAAAAAAAACTAAGAATGTAATTGGTGCAATCAGATTCGGTAGTTGTTTTTATAATTGAACTATTTTTAGAAATTATGAATGTTTAAAATGTAATTAGTTGAGCTGCTTTTCACTTCACTACATAATGCAAAAGTTGAATTTTTCGACTAAACCTTTTTCCAAATTATTTTATGTACACTCTCTACAAATAATATTTTTTTCGTAACTAAGAATTTTTATCTCATCTCTAGAATTTTTGTCGAAATATCCTCGAAACATTGAAAATGAAAGAAAAGCAAACAACGAAATTTCCTAACAAACATGATATGTCGGAATGATAATTTTGCAGAATAATCTATGGGAAAATAGAAAATATGATACAAAGAGGAAATAGAATGTACCCTATTGAAAATCGACGACTCTCTCTCTCGCTCTCTCCCTCTATTTTCAAAGGCGCATATTGACATTTGAAATAATAAAGTGACTGCAATTCCAAATAGTCTAAAATAACGACACTGAAAAGGGACACACGCGATAATGATATACGGACCAATGACAACATTCCGTACCATTGGAGCGAGAGGAGTGAGTTTAACTATATACATTGTATATATATAAAACGTGTACGTACAACAGTAGAAATGCGGTATAACGACACACAGGCAAATGGTTCAACTGTTCTCTCGCCAATATTACCTGTTCTACTGAATTATTGTATCGTACAAAAGCGAAATATCTCGCATTCATATTAAATGTCTGACCGTCAAACAGGAAAAATACCAAACTTATAACGAGAAACTATCTCTCATACAAAGGTCTAAAATTACTTCACTCTCTAATACATTCTACATAGACGTAAATTAGTTCAATCTACGAATCTATTGTTTCCTTCATCACCCAAAAACCTATATACAAGATTCCTTTGTTAGTTTCTACATCAAATTATCATCTATTTCATCCGAAATTTTCAAGACGAAAAAATTGCAATTAGAACAAAAGATTTTATAATCCATACGAAAATGAACTATTATTTTTAAAACTTCTCTCAAAGAAATACATAAACTATTTATTAAAACATTTATAATAAATCATTGAATGGAATCTCCTATTGTAAAAAGTTATGCCAGTATTGTAGTTATTGTTATAAATCATCGCAATATTTCTCGATTCTTTATCTTTTTTGAATAATTTCAAATTTTAATATAATAACAAATTATAATTTTTATTCCATTTTTGAATATAATTTTCCCTATTTTTAATTTTATTTCCCTTTTTCACTTCAATTTTTTTGCAACGTGTTTTACTTAAAAACGAATAAATTAACAAATAAACAGATAATTAAAATTTCATTTTTACTTTTATTTGCCATTTTCAATATAATTTTCTTTTTGCAACAAAATTATTTTTAAATTAAATAGTGTCAGATGGGGTAAATAGAAACAAGGGGTAAATCAAAACAGTAGTTATTTCAGTTTCATAAAAAAATTTAAAAATAAATGCGGCCTTAAGCCTTTAACCTTAGATCAGCCCCAACAGATTGTAAGCATTTCCCATTTTTCGTTTGTCAATTATTTCCTATTATATAAATTTTCTCGCTAAATTTATACTATTTTATTTCATTGTATCTTAATATTTTTTTCTTAAATTTTTCATTCTACAAATTAATTGCTATTGTAAGATAATTGATTTACTTTTATTTTACGTATATGTATGAAAGTACTATAATGTAAAAATATTGCCCGTCAACAATTTTTATAATCACGGGCTACACAAATTATCATCAAATAAAATAATAATAATAATTGAAAATCAAAAAAAACACCCTTTCACTTTTTTTGACTTGCTTTTGGAAAAAACTAAGCTAAAAATTCGTACCAAAATTTAAAATTATCTCTTATTAATACTATAATAGAAATCAACTTTGATTTTATCAATTTGCAAACTTTAATTAAAAATAGGAGACTGTTTCTAATTATCCCTAAAAACTGGAAATTCGGGGTAAATAGAAACAGCAGAAATTTCAATAATATTTCTGATAATATATAAATTGTTTTTATCAAACTACAACACTATACTATAACTTTTGGCATGATTTATTTTAAAACTTATATAATGCATTATTATTTATTAGTTTAAATTATTTTATAATTAACATACCATTTTTTATGTAATTCTTTGTATCTTTTAACATTTCCATACTTAAAATTTATTTTTTCTTAAATTTTGTAAGAAATAACTGTTTCTATTAACCTCGAATTTCCAGTTTTTTGGGGGTATGTAAATAGAAACAATCTCCTATTTTTAATTAAAATTTGCAAAATGAAAAAATCTAAGTTGATTTTTGTTGTAGTATTAGAAAAAGATAATTATAAAGTTTAGTATGAATTTTTAGTTTTGTTTTTTTCGAAATTCGAGTCAAAAAAGTGAAGGAGTCGCAGGGTTGCCACAAATATTTCATTTTATTTTTACCTGAATTTTTCCTCATTTCCAGACAAAATTTTCACTTTTTCCCTGACCCTGAAGAATATTCTGATTCACCCTAAAAATTATTAGATAATCAAGAAAAAATGTTCTATTACATTTATTTACAAATTTCATTAATTTTAAAATTATTCAAAAACATCAATAACTTCTTTCTTAAATAAATATTTAATCATTATTATTTTTCTGTAGGAATTAAAATTTTTCACAACATTCAAATTCAAACCTTTTTAAATTAAATTGAACTTCCTAAAAAAATCCTTCGCAAGAATTGCGTTATTACAAGCAGGAAAATTTCTCAAAAAAATTAAATTATTTAAAAAAAATATAATAAAATTCGTGTCAATAATTTAATTACTTTCATAAATAATAATAATAATAATAATAAATCGATTATCCGTCAATTCATTTTTAAATCAATTTTTATTAGAAAATTCTATAAAAATTCAATTATTTAAATTAAAAAATAAATAATTTATTGAATAATAGAATGTTCTTTGTTAAAATTTAATTCTTATTAAGAATTTTATCAACAAATTTTTAAATATATAAATTTAATTTGACAAATTTCAATAAATTTTTTAAGAATAATTACATTTTTCGAGGAATTTTATTTAAAAAATATATATTGTATAAAAAATCATTAAAATTCTGCGATGAGTTTTATTACTTATGAAAATAATAAAAATGTTCTTCAAATTTCCATAAAATAATTGAATTTTAAAGCAGAATTTTATTATTATTTATAAAGTTACTTGGAATTTTAACAAGAATTTTTTTTAATTTTCGAACATAATTGGATTTCTGCGAATTAATTCATTAAAATTGAATTCCTACAAAATTTTGCCAAGAATTTTATTAAAATTTTTAAATTTAATTGAATTTAGATGAAGAATTTTTTGATTTATAAATATAATTGAAATTTTTAAAATACATTTTTTTTAATTTTTAAGAATAATTGAATTTTTGCGAAGAATTTTATTATTTTTGTTAATTCTTCCAATGAATTTTATTCAAGTTTATATAAAAAATTGAATTCTTATGAAAATAATTCAATTATTTTGAAGAAATTTATTAAAAATTGAATAACTGAATTCTTATGGAATTTTGTCAAGAATTTTATTGAAACTTTTAAAAATAATTGAATTTTAATGAAGTATTTTATTATTTATAAAAATAATTGTAATTTTGGCGAGAATTGTTTTTAAATTTTTGAACATAATTAAAATTCTGCGAAGAATTTTTGTAACTTTTGAAAACAATTGAATTTCTGTAATCATTTGTAACTTTTCCAAAATCTAATTTTTATAGTATTTTTAACTAAAATTCTTTTATCAATCTAATATTTATGAAAATTGTAAAAATTATTCATAAAATAATTTATAAGTCATAATTTATGATACTTATAATTAATTTTATTTAATTATTATTTATTATTATTATTTATTATTATTATTATTTATTATTAATTATTAATTTTATGATAGTTTTTGAAAATTTAAGTTATTTAAAAAGAAATTATTGTCAGAAATAGAAAAAATTGAAGGTTTTGTATTAAAATTTGTGGAAATTTCATAGTTTATTAAAAATTTTTTTTTATTTAGCTGAATAACTACTGTTTCTATGTACCCCTTAAATTTAGCAAAGTTCCCTATAAAATTGTTTCACGTAAGTTAAATAATAACTCAATACACAAGAAAATCCTAAACAAGTGAATAAATAAATCGATAAATAGATTAATTAAATAAAAGTTTTTTTCCAATTTAATTTCATAGATAACTTATTTTAATTTTATTTCTTCATTTCTTTCTGGAACCTGTATATTACTTTCATTTAATTAAATATACAAGTAAAGAAATAAAATAAATTTTTTTTCAAATTTTATTTCTTTATTTAGTAGTTGAAAAGTAAAGCAAACGAAATCACTTTCTTTGCAGCAGCGTAATATTCTTTTGCATTTATAATTATTTCCTGCAAGTCTAATTCCGGAAAAGGAGCGAAGACGAAAAAAAGTTTCTAACATATTAAAAATCCGTTTTACAAAAACTTGAAGTACTTTCAATTCATAAGCCTTTAAACATGCGTGATATCAAAACAACGAGGAAATCTTCTAATTAATACAATGAATTATTTTATAATAAATTGGTTGATGATTTCCATTGTTGATAATGTTAATTCTAATTATAATTTTATGGCGTTTCAAATGATCATTAGTAGAAGAAGTCGCATGTTTTGTCAGGAATTATAAATAAATATGTAAGAACACGAGTCTATGTTTATTATTATTGTTATTATAGAAAAAGATATATAATAAAGGTGAAAAAAGGCAAAAGAAAAGAGGAGAAGAGAGAAAAAAATGATGAAGGGTCGTAACCGGAAACATTACAGCGTGGGATATCTTCCGACTTAACTTCTTACAGAGGTAATTTCTTTCGTAATTTTATAATCTCCGTCAGTTCGTGGAATCGAAGATTTCCATCGAATAAACCAAGTAACGACAGGGCATCTCTCTCGACGATGCTATAATAGTTTCCCGTGGGACAAACTTGCATGCAAGTATATACTCGTTTATCAACCAGAAATCACTCTCGGTTTTTCATGAAAAAAAGTTATAGAGAATGAAAGAAAAAGAGAAGGATTCGTGCACAAAATATTCACCACAAAGATTTAAGATGGAGATTCTTTAAAAATTTTCCAATAAATAATGTCGCATATGGAGAAATTTTTATTTTAGTTTTGTTTCTTTTATACGTTGAATAAAATTTTTCGAAAATTTTACACGTTCGTTCTTCTTTTTCTTCGTATTAATTTAAAAATTTTATACAATTTTTTTTACTTCATTTTTTATCATTGTTGTTTATTTTTCAACTTTTGTTTGAAGTTCTTTTTACACGAACGTATCTTTACAATCAAGGGTTCACTCTTCTTTTATTATTTTCAAAATTAAAAAAAGCGGAAATTAAATTTTTTTTACTAGACACGTTGAATAGGTTTATTTTTTTATTTCCCTTAAATATTCCAATCATTTTTTTTTAAATATTTATTTTCTCCTTTTTGATAGTAGAAAAAGTTATTTGTAGTCAGACAATAAAATTTATGATCTTTCGGTAATAGTTGAAAAAATTTTGTGCAAGACGGATCGTTCAGGACTTTTGACAATTTACATTTTAGAAGCACAAGAAATTTTTAGTCAGATTTTTTAGCAAGGAGTGTAAAATTTAATAAAATTCAGTACCAGTAGAACAGTCAGTATCAATCAGTCCTTAAAATTACTTAAATTACTTTACTATAAGTAGTAAAAGTCAGTTTCACTCAGACAGTGCAGATCAAGATTTGTCCTTTTTACACTCAGAAAATTGTTTTTTTTAATTCAAAAATAAGTAGTCATATAAAAAAAAGTGTTTGAATTAAATATCTTTTATAAATGAATAAACATAATTTATATTGAATCAAATTTATTATGTTCAATTCAAAGATAATTTTTTGATATCAAGTTATATTTGATTCAAATATATTGTTTTTCTAATGTAGTGTCATTAAGAAAATTGATTTTATAAATAACTCTTTGAATATAATGTAATTAGAATTATAAAAATTAATTAATTTACATACTTTTAGTAGTTTATAGTGGTAAATGTTACTACTAGTAGTAGTTTTTACTAGCAGTAGTATATCATTTTTAATAATTAAAAAATTAATTAATACAAATCATTTTAAAATTATCAGTTGTACCGGTTATTTTTAACCTCACATCTTATTAAAAATTAAAACGTTTTATAAGAAAAAGTTTTTAATTATGTTTTAGAGTTATTAACAAAAAATGCCTTAATTAATTTAATATTTTTCTAACAGTCACATGCTGTAAACTATATTTTCTATTAATAGTAGTTTTTGTTGAAGATATTTTTACTAATTCTAGTTTTTATACTGCAGTAATCTCAACTAATATTAGTATCTATTATAGAATTGCATTCTTACTATAAATATCAGTTTGTACTAAAAATATTTTTTACTGAAAGCATTTTCTGCTAACATAGCAATTTTTGATGAAATTAGCTTCTACGAAAAGTAGTTAACATTAAAAGTAGCCTTTACTAGTAAAATTTTGTTATTTTTCCATTTTCTACTCTTTAAGTCTGAATTAGCAGTTTTATAATAATGGAATAGTGCGGATTTATTTATCAGCTTGAATTTGTTACAATCTTGACTAATTTTCAGTAGTTCTCTATTAGCAAGTAGTTTAGAAAACCAACTTTTTTCAAAAATTGAATTAGTATCAAATTTGACTAATTTTTAGTAGTTTTCTACTAGTAATTAGTACGAAACTACCAAAAATTAGTCAAAAACTGTTACTAATTCAATTGGTAAACGAATCAGCACTATTTTATTAGTCAAAAACTACTTATTTACATTTAGAGAGCGTTAATTTTTACCCTATTTTCTATATTCTACTAATAGTAGTTTTTACTAAGGGTATAAACCTTTCGTGGGCAATATATTAACCACTTTTTAATATGGCTGAAAAATATATTAAGATTTTCTTGAAAGTCAGTTTATCTAGGGGTATTTTGGGCCGTAGATTACGAATTTAATTTGCAAAATTTTGAAAATTCAAAAAAAGGAGCCAATGTGAAGGAAGAAAAAATTTGAAAATCACTTGGATTTGCTACAAAAAATTTGTCACTTGGAGGTTTTTGGGTTCGCTGGTAACGAATCTTACTTTAAATTTGACAAATTTTTAAAATTCAAAATGAAGGTTCGAATATGTCGGAAGAATGGAATTAAAAATCACTTGGATTGGCTAAACACTTGACACTCGGAATTTTTTTCGGTCGCTGATTACGAATCTAAGGATTTTGTACAGTAGTGTCAATTGAAAGCATTTTTTAATAACACAAGTTGCAAGTAGAACAATTTTTACTAGTAACAATTTTTTACTACACTGGAAAAAAAGTTAATTGAATCAAGTAAATGCATTTTCTTGACCTAATTTACTTGAAACATAACCAAGAACCCATATTAACCCATCACGGTAAATCGTAGGTGTTAAAATAACACCAAAATGGATAAAAATATCACTAAATTGGATTATTTTAATCCTTTTTGGTGTTATTTTAATACCTAACGATTTACCGTGATATTTTCTTATTGGAAGAAATTTATTTTCTTGTGTCAAGTGATTTTGAGCATTGGGCCAATAAATTTTTTGTTTTCTTTAAATAACTATTTATTTCATCCAACACCCATAGTCTTGAGCCAAGAAAATGGGAAGATTAATATAAGTTAATAATTGTTTCAACTCAAATTAAAAATTAACTTCTTGGTCGAATTCCACATTTTCTTGGATCAAAAATATATGTTCTTCTCCCAAATATAATGTCAAGAAAATCGTTTTCTTGAATCAATACTTTAATAGTCTTGGCCGTATTAAATCTCACGATTTGCTTCAACCAAGAAAAATTTTCTTGGTTCAATACTTTTTTTCAGTGTAAGACTAGTTTCTACCAGTAGTCATTGATTTCGAATCAAAAGGAAACATTTACCAAAATGGTATTAAAATTATAAATATATCCATAGAAATTCTCCTAATTGGGAGAGATTTGCCTCCAATAAGCTTATAGAGCAGAAAGTTAAATTTTGATATGATAGTTAAGGTCGTCCTGTGAACTATGTGTCATATATAGACGATTTAAGTTGTGCAAGCTTCATATATACATAGAATTGATCATTCGACAAAAGCGAGAGAATTCATACGACGAAAGCGAAAAACAGGCACGAGGACGAGAGAAAGGAAGGAGAAAGGTACACCAGAAGAGAGCTTGAAATAGAGAAAGGGAAGTTTAAAGAGAGAGAGAGAGAGAGAACTGCAGAGAGTGCCCAGATAACTAAATAGTGGAGGCCAAAGAGAGGAGAGTGTGGGTTTTCGTATGCGCGTACTCTCTTTACGTGGCAAGTGAACTAATGAAGGACTTTCATAATTAGAAGTTTTGGCTTTAATTACTCTAGAGAAGGATAACTAACGAGTCTGTTAGTCGGCGGTAGTAGCGAAACGATTCTCTCTCAAATCCAAACCACATCAGGATCAGTCTATCCAATATCCCCTGGTGAAATCTTATTAAAAGCAGATTTCACGTAACGAGATATCGATCAGTGGAAAAAAAGGAGAAGAGGAAACTGAACCAGGAAACAGTGATAATAGTGATAATTATGTTGAGCACTTTTTTTTCCTTTTCTCTTCTTTGTCATTTTTTTCTATTACTTTTTGGGCTTCTATATAGTGGACGATGTAAGAAAAAGAGACACCGACTGGCGTTTACGAGGAAGGGAATTTCGACCACGTTAATATCGACAAAACGGCTACTGCTGTTGCTGCTGTTGCTGCTGCGACAACGACAACGACTGTGCTGGAGATCCGGCACATAAATTACAGTCGTTTCGTTCTTCGATTAACCACTTGCCTCTCTCTCTCTCCCTCGGTACAAAGATTGGCTTCTGGTTGAACAAACCTAATAATCCCTTTTGACTTCACCAAACAATTTCTCCTGCAAACAAACACTATTTCAAAGAAAATGTTCAACTTAAACGTTTTTCTTTACTGAAATAAGCAATAGAGTTAATTTCACACTTGGAAACAATTTTAAACCGTGCTAGGGAAGTTGCAAATCATATTTATTTATTCCTTCTCCTTAATTTTCTTTTACATTTTTTAAATTTAATTGTTTAATTCTTTTCTTCTTCAGGAAGTAAATTCTTTCCTGTCTATAAAGTACGTGATTTATTTCTTCTTTTTTTCAAGATATTATTATATTCCACTCGAACAGTAAAAAAAATAAAATTTATGATTAAACAAAATATAGATATAATAAATAAAAATAATAGTAGTAATAAGAAGGCATTATGATATAAATAAATTTTTAAAAATATGTGACTCACTCTGGAAAAAGGTACATATGTGAAGCAAAATATTAATTTAGGTTGTGTTTATAATTTTTGGACTAAAAGTACAATAAATTTAATAAATAAAAATACAATAAACTCTCAATTCAGGCAACTGATCTTTAAGTCTTCATTACATTTCAAATAATAACAATAATTAATAAAAGTAATTTTTTGGTTGTTTGACCGTATGATATATTTTGTTTAATAATGATAAGGGCTAAATACGGTAAATACCGTATTTAGGCCTTATCATTATTAAACAAAATAATTAATAAACACTGATTTTAGATTTAAACAATTAAATACAAACTTTTAATAAATATAAAAAAATACAAACTTAACATCACAAAAATTTTTTTCTTAGGTACTAAGGTACTAAATAACTAGTAAAGTTAATTAATAAAAAAAAATTCCACATGGAATTCAGTTCAGAATTCTACAAAAATAAGCAATGTAGAATGTAAAAATTCTGAGAAATTTTTAGGGAATTCTGTACATTTCTGTCAATAAGTTTCCCTTAAATCATTTTACGTGGATATTTATGAATAAAAAAAATATCTAAACGAATAAAAATTATAAATTTTAATTGATAACAAAAAAATAAAAAACCTACAAGAATCAAAATTTGTAAGAAAATTAAACAGTTAATTGTTGTAAACGAGCAAATTTTACGCGCGGAACGTAATGTTCAGTTTATTATAATGCAAATTATAAAATATTTTCTTTGCAAATTTTAATTTTTTGATAAATTCATTATCAAAATCTGAAAAAATCACTTATTAAGTAAATATTTAATTATAAATTCTTAATTAATCAGTTTACAGATTTTTAATATAATATCAATAATTAAATAATTCTCTAGTTTTTAATTTTTAACGTTCAAATAAACGAAATTTTTATCTCATTTGTAAAAATGTTTTTTCTGTTTAAATATTTTTAAAAATTATTATAAAGACTGAAATAGAAAGTACTATAAATGAAACTACTAGTTCATTAGGAATTTAATTTTTACAATAAAACAGAATTTTTTGAATGAAATACAAATTAAAAAGGAGTAAACAAAAAAGTTGCATGTTCTTTTGAACGTTTGGAACTTTGAAACATTTATTTAAATAGACATTACATTATATACATTTATTAAATAGTAATTATTTTTTAAAATTTAATAAACTAATAATAAGTAAATTTAAATAAATAAATACTTATTACTATTTATGAACATGTATTTTAAAATTAACTGCAAATACAATAAATTTAATTTATATTTAAATAAAGAAATAAATGGAGAATATAAAAAAATATGGGGGAAATAATGAATAAATTATGTAGACAATATGTAAAATAAAAATATAGAAAATAAAAAAATTGATCAATAAAGAAGGTATAGAAAATAAAAATTTATTAAAATATCAAAAATATCGAAAATATCGAAAATACAAAAAAGTAAAAATATAAAGAGAATATAAAAAACAAAAAGTTTAGAAAATATAAAAAGAAATAATAAATAAAACAAGTTGCGACTTAAGATGTTCATGTAATGAACATTTTGCTTCCTCTTTACGATAAGCAAACGATAACTCGAAGAGGTTTCAACGAATTCGGCTGAAAATTGCTAGGCATATTTATCATGAAAATATCTCGAAATAAATTGATGGACATTAAAAAATCTATAAAATTTTTTTTTTTTACTTTTTTCAAAAAAATTGAATATTGCAGTTAATATATAATAAAATTTTATTCTTTGCATCACGACAAATCGATTTGTATATATATATATATATATATAAAGTATAAATTGTATGAGAGTTTATAGAGTTAATGACAATTAAATCAGAAAAATTACCTTTTTTTATCAAAAATTTAGTTCTTTCATCAAAATTATATTTCAGTACAATAAAATTTTACTCATTTTTTTCAATAATCTTATCCGTTGCATTAAAACGGCTAGATTGGTATATATATAGTATATATTGTATTTTAACTTATAAAACAAAACATAATTAATACCAAAAATTCGCACTTTTATTAGAAATTTATTTCCTTTTTAAAAATCATGTTGTCTTATAATAAAATGTTACTCTTGACTTAAAAACAAACTAATAGAGTCTAACATATCAAAATTCAAATTCATTTCTTTTAAATAAAAAAATAAAATTTTATTGTACAATAATACAATTTAAAAAAAAGAAAAAAATTTAATAATAAAGTGAATTTTTTCTTTTTATTTAATTCTATTAATGCTAATAAAATATATTCTTTTTATACATCAATAGATTCTTCTTGATGAAATGAAGATTTTTAGTTTGTTTTTAAGTCAAGAGTAACATTTTATTATAAGACAACATGATTTTTAAAAAGGAAATAAATTTCTAATAAAAATGCGAATTTTTGGTTTTAATTATGTTTAATTCTATAAATTTAAATACAATATATACTTTATATATACCAATCGATCCGTTTTAATGCAACAGATAAGATTATTGAAAAAATGAGTAAAATTTTATTGTACTGGAATATAATTTTGATGAAAGAACTAAATTTTTGATAAATAAAAGTAATTTTTCTTCTTTAAATGTCATGAACTCTATAAACTGTCATACAATTTATACTTTATACACACCAATCGATTCGTCTTGATGCAAAGAATAAGATTTTATTATATATTAACTTCGAAATTCAATTTAAAAAAAATTTTTTTGAAAAAAGAAAAAAAATTTTTTTATAGATTTTTTTATGTCCATCAATCCATTTCGAGATATTTTTATGATAAATATGCTTAGAAATTTTTAGTCGAATTCGTTGAAGCCTCTTCGAGTTATCGTTTTCACAAAAAACGGGAACCACACACACACATCCAGACAATTGTTTAGGGTCTTAAATAACATAGTCCTATATAGAAGAAAATTTATTTAAAGGATTTTTTAAAAATTTTATAAATTAAACGACTACAAAACTTCCTCACGAAGAATCAACAGAATTTATAGAAATAAATAATAAAAATCTACATTTGATAAAATTTTAAATAAAAGCAATTTACTCAGTTAGAAAGAGAAACGGAGATAAAAGTGTTAATTTTATTAGCGCAAAAAGCAATGCACATTACTTTATGCATTTGTTAGTTCTCGTTCCTTTTCTTTTACAGTAAAAATAATAATTAAACAGATACATATTCACGATTTTATTGAATAATTATGTATGATAATCATAGTCACTGAACTCCTCCGACTTTAACCAATTTAACCGCAATTAAATTTATAAGCGAAGCATTAAGAAAAATATATCCCAATGAATGTCTCTTGAACATCCTATCTTCAGATAATTAGAATAAAATTAAAGGTAAATTCTACTTGTATAAGAATCAAGAAAGTAATTCCCTTGTAGGAAATTGCTTTATTTTGGCCTAATGAAAAGAAGAGAGAAAAAAAAGGTTTTACAGTCCAGAAAGAAACGAGGCGAAAAAGTGAAATTAAATCAAAGCCAGATTTTGCATGAAATCATTTTATTACCTCACATTCAATATTTTAATCGTCAAATAAAGGGGCATAAAATTTTTTCTCTTTTTGTCTATAAAATAAGCGTCTTATTTATTAATTTTATGCTTTGTATAAATTTTAATATTATGAAAATAATAAAATGAAATTCTCAATAAACAATAAAAGAAATAACTAAAATTAATTTATGAATACGTAACAAAGAAAATAAACAAGATTTATTCTATTATAACCTGAAGATTTTAGATATATATAAATAATGAAATTAAAATTTTGTTTTTTCATTCTTTTTCATTATTTATATTTAAATATGTAATTAATATTCCTGTTTTATGCATTATTTTTTATATTTAAAGTTAAAAATTATATTTATATTAAAATTAAATAGTTACTGATTTTTCAAAACATTGACAACTGAAAATTTATTATTTTATCAACAAAAAAAAAAAATCTTGAAGAAACCGTCAATAATATTTAGAAAAATTATTTTGTTATAAAGAAATGAAAAATTACAAGTAATTATATATAAAATTGATCGACAAATTGTGAAGTGAACCGTAACAATTTTCTTCAAATAAGATTTTTCTTGGGAAAATTTCTCCTCTTATTCTCTTTCTTTCTCTTTTGTACTTACGTCATAACGACTAATTGAATTTCTCAACTTTGCAATAGTGGATTGAGGAATGAATTATTGTCAAAAATACAAAGTAAAAACCAAAGTTAACAAGAAACTGCAGCCGTTAAAAAAAAAGTTTTGAGCGTCTCTGAAAAAAAGTCATTTACGCTTATACCGACAAATAATAATTCAACCAAAAGTCAGTAATTGACCGTTCTCGAAAGCTCCTTGTAAAGCAAAAGTTTTAAAGCTTTCATTATTCTCTCTAAGACCGCAGATAATTCTACAAGGGAATAATAAAAAATTAATTTCAAAATTTTTATTTAAAAAAAAGTTTTTTAAAGAAAATTTTTATTTAAAACATTTTAATTTTAAAGGAATTCTACTCAAGAAAATTGTTGATAAAAAATTTTTAATTTAAAAAAACGCCATTTTTAATAATAGAAAAATTAATATTTATTCTTAGTAAAAAATGGGAAACATTGAAAATAAGTCGATTTATTAATTATTATTTTTTGTTTCTTATCTATAAATTTATGTTCATTATTCGTTTTGTTGTTAATGTTTTAAATTTATAATTACAAAAGTATTGTTTGTATGATAAATAAATTTGTTCCGAGTGTATATTTAGTTTTACGATGTAATGGTAAATATGAGAATTAAAATTTATTTTCTTTTGATTTCTTATAAACAAGGAAAAAAATCGGATAACTAACCACTGCATTGCTGATGGAAAAAGAAGAAAATTATAGTTCTCGAAAATATCTTTCGACTTTTTATTTTGAGAGACAAAAGCAATTTAGCGCGGCGCTTTTACTTAATTTTAAATCTTAGAGAATTGAATCTTATCAACGTGCCAATATTGTTAAGAATAGAAAGAAGAAAAAATACTGTTATTCTTTTCGTTAAGTATCTACATTTTACATTAAGCAAGTAAACTTAGTCTCCAACTCAAGATTCTTCAATTTTTATTCCTTACCAATTATTTTATTTTTTATTCTGTTAATAAAAGAACTTAATAGTAATTTAATTGAAATAAACAATAAATTCTAATTTTTACAAGAAATAAATAATAATTAAACAATAAAATAATAATATAAATTAATTTTAAAAAATATTAAAATAATAAAATTGTTTTATAACAATATTTAAAATGTCTGAGTGATAAAATCATTATTTTGTAAAACTTTAACTGAAATGCATTTTTAAATCAATTTTCATTAGAAAATTCTACAAGAATTTAATTATTCAATGACAAAAATAAATAAATTCTTGAATAATTAAATGTTTCTTAAAATTGAATTCTCATAAAAAAATTGTCGACAAATTTTAAAATAATTAAATTCTTTTGATGAATTATAAGAATGTTTTTAAGAATAATTACATTTTTCGAATTATTTAATACAAATTGTATTAAAAATAATTGAAATTTTGCGATGATTTTTATTATTTATGAAAATAATTGAATTATTGGGAAAAAATTTGTAAAAAATTTGTAAACAATTGGATTCCTCTGAAATTTTTATTTTTTATGGAAATAATTAAATATTTGCGTAGAAATTATTTTTAATTTTTTTTTCAAAGAATTGAATTCTTTTGTCGAATTTCATTACAATATCGTATAATAATTAATAAATATTGAAAATATATGAATTTATGCAATCATAAATAACTTCTCTAAAATTCTTTTTTCAAGGTTATATTCTGTATTCTAAAGTTATGTTTGTCTTTTGTCAAATTCTTTTCTTGAAATGCCTTAAATTAAGTCATTTACGGTACGATTCAAAAACTTTGTCACCACGTTGAAAAACTGATCTCTATCTATATTTTAAAAATTGTTCTGAGAAATGCAACCTAAAAGTAAATTCAGTAGTTATGTTCTTCAGTTAGCGTTTATTTTCAAAAAGGTTATATTTGCTATTTAGCAAACATTACTCCTATTGACAAATGACCATAAACAGTTTGAGGTTATGTCTCTGAAAACCTTGTGAAACGATGTGAGAAAAAAAATTTAACAAAAATTGGAAAGTTTTGTCATTGATAAAGTGAATGAGTGGCAAAAAAGACGAAGTCAGTTAGAAATTTGAACGATATTTTAGAGGTTTCTAACCCAACGACAAACAGTGAACAAACATCTATATCAGGAGGACGTGTTTTGCGCGTAACCGCAAGTTGGTGACATGCGCCAGCAGCTATTCAATTTGCATCCAATAAATAAAAGGCGATGCTCACATTGTCGTGGGATACGTTGTTGGTTGAGCTCGACATTGAGAGTATAAGAAGTGTGCTCGTATACATATTCTAGTTGAAAAAATATAAAAAAACAGTTCTCTTCAAACATATTTCCCTTTATTCTCTCATCATTTCTTGTCAAACGATCAAAGAGACGTTAAATTGAAAAAATATAAATAATATTTAAATTCAAAACATATCTAAAGAATATTATCTTCTATAGATATTTTGTATCATATTGAATAGATGATGCAATTTATTTTGTATCGATTTAAAGTATTTTTTAAAATTTTACATACAGTAATAACGATAACGAAAAAGGCAGATTTTTATTGTATTTTTAGATTTTTCTTTGATAAGATTAAAACTAAGATAATGAAACAAGAGATTCAATTGGTTATTGATACATTTAATTTCATTTTATTCAATTCAATTCTAGGTCGCTGATCACAAATATAAAGTCCAATTTTGAAAATTTAAGACTGCGGAATTATAAATTCAATTTCAGTAAAATCACAGTAATCTTGAAAGAAATTTTTTTAATAGTTCTTTATTTTTGTTTCCTATATTCTCAAGTACACAGCTCGAAAGTAAAACTATGTTATCCACCTATATATCATACACTAGGTACATGAAAATCAAATTTTATTAGACTAATTCACTTTAAGTTGATTTAAATTCATGAACTTTAATTTTAATCGTATAATTAAATTATAATTTTTATTTATTTTTCTAGAAATTTAAAGGTAATTTAAGTATTCAACTCAATTACTGAGAGACAGAATAAAAAAAAAGAGAGAGAGAGAGAATTAAATGAACCTTTGTTTAATTTCTTTCAAGTTAATTTAATTTAAATCATTTTGAATTTTTGATGAAATCAATTTAATTCAATTTTAATGTTTTTTTACATTGTTAAATTCAGGGACCTTCACGAAAAATATGTGTCGTGTCCGTATCGTGTCCTGACACGACACGAAGTTCGCTTGGTAATTCGTATCGTGTCAAGGCACGACACAAAGTTCGCTTGGTAATTCGTGTCGTGCCAAGGCACGATACAAAGTTCGTTTCGAAATTCGTGTCGTGCCTAAAAAAACACAAATAACGCTTGCAAAATTCTACACAGTATTTCATGCGTGTCTTTAAAACGTGCCTTGACACGACACGAATTACAAATTTGCATTTGTATCGTGCCTTGGCACGGCACGAATTACGAAGCGAACTATGTATCGTGCCTTGGCACGGCACGAATTACCAAGCGAACTTTGTGTCGTGTCAAGGCACGACACGGGCACGACACGAATTTTCGTGTTTTTTCGTGTTCGTGTAAGTCCCTGGTTAAATTCTAAAGAACACCAGAAAAATTTGCGCAGTTATACGAGCGGCTGACGTCTCACATACTTTTTTAAATAAAATTAGCAATTTTAAAATTAATAGAACGTAAAAATTGTGAATTAAAAATTTTTTTAATAAAATATGAATTGGAATATCTCGCTTTAATATTACTAGGGTAAGTGTATCAATTGCTGCGCGTCTATAAAATTTGTAATTATTTATCACTTTAGAAAATATTAATGTTTAAAAAATGTTTGAAAAAATTATTTTGAACAATACTTGATACAATATTTTCTATGAAGATAAACCTTTATAAAAAATTACTTTAAAATTTTTAATATTTAACTTTAAAATCTGCCTGACACAGAAAGTAAAACGCATATGAAATGCAAGTGCTTCAATTGCTGCGGGCAAAGTGACATCTAAATGCATGTAATTTTGGCTGCAGAAACTGACTATAATTATGATTATCATATATTCTGACATAGACAATTCAGGGCAAAATCAAGAAGTTTTATTAAAAGTACTAAAAAAATTAAATGTTTACAATTTTCGTAAATATAAATAAACTTCAAACGATTTCATTTTAAAATTATATACCTAAAATTTAATGTTAAATGTATTTAATTAAAATTTTAAATAATAATAATAATAATAATAATAATTTAATAATAATTTTAGTAAAATTTTTATCACCAACTCTCTAAATCTGAATCAGCGATAAGTATGCCACTATTTCAATTAGCGTATATGCACTGTGAATTAGTGAAATTTCACTGAATAACCAGTGAAATTTCACTGATTAATTAGCGCATATACGCTGATTGAAATTAGTGGCATACTTATCGCTGAGAATCAGTGAAATTTCGCTGATTCAGATTTAGAGAGAAAATTCAGTTATGTTCATAATTTAAAAAAAATGTCAACAAAATTTTAATTATTATCTATATAAATACTAAAAATTATTCTTCAATAATTTTCATAAATCAGTTTATTTTTTATTTTTGTAACAGTGGTAAAAATTAGATTTGATTTGTATTTTTTAAATTTTTTAATAATCAGTTATTATATTGGTATATTTTATCATTATTTTTCTATCACTAAAAACAGTAAATGTCAGAAATGAAATAGTAATTCTCCGTTATTTTGAAATAACTAGCAAACGACATTTTCAGTTAAACATAACCATAAAGTTTTTAAAACTTTAGCAGTAAAATTAGATTATATCCTCACGGCGGAAATTTTTTTTACATTTCGTCACAGTAGAAAAAGTCAATTTTAGTCAGCCGAGACGATTTCATTTTTTCAATGTAATTTTTAGTTTATTAGCATTAAGGGGGTAAACCACATTAAAAGGCTCTTTTTTAAAGAATTTTTTAAGATTTTTTTAGGGAAATGATTAATTAAAATTAAATTACATTTGGGCACCTTTTTATTAGTGTTTTGAACAATGTTTATAAATTTTGTTGAACTATTTTAACGAGAAATAAGGCATTTATGCAGTTGTATCCGCTGACATTTTTTTCTCGGATTGCGTGACGTGTAGGAATTTTAATTTTTATCTGAAATCAAATTTTGCTTTTTTTGTTACATCTTTAACTTATTTTCAAAGAATATGAACCTCAATCGTGGTAAAAATAATGAAATTAAAAAATTTTGAAGGTGTTTGGATTTTTTTTCATTTTTTACCATTTTTTAAGAGCGAGACTCGATCGACAAATTCTCGTAAAAGTCGAGAAAATCGTTAAAATAATAATTAAAACAATTCAATCACAATTGAATTTTATAAAAAAATTTACATCTATTTGCTCGACATCCATTACGAAATTTAATTGAAACACCTTCAAAATTTTTAATTTTCATTATTTTTACCAGCATTGAGGTTCATATTCTTTGAAAATAATGTAACAAAAAACAAAATTTGATTTCAGATAAAAATTAAAATTGCTACACGTCACATTGTTCAAAACGCTAATAAAAAGGAGCCCAAATGTCATTTAATTTTAATCAATCATTTCCCTAAAAAAATCTTAGAAAATTCTTAAAAATGAGCCTTTTAATGTGGTTTACTCCCTTAAAAGTTAGTTGAATAAAACAAAGTTTAATTATTATATACATATATAGCACCATGAGAATATAAAGTAAGTAAAAGTTAGGCCCTACATAATACTTGTTATCTTTCATAGCAGTAGAAACAATAGATTTTAGTCGGACGTGAATATCTTGCTGTTTAGAATTAAGAACCAACATAAATTTCCGAACCTGGCTATTTTGTTCGAAAATATTAGAATTTTACTGTGAGTAGTAAAAACATGTTTTAGACAGACGATTAAAAAGTTTCTATAATTTTTATCTTCGTGATAAATGTTTGAAAATTTTTGTCAGTGCTTTTAATGCTTAATTTTTTATTTACTTCATTTATTTATTATTTTTAAATTGAAATTTAATTATGACCTAGCGAGACAATGAGCTACGTAAACCTGACAGAACCATATTGTCGGATCATGATGGGACCTATTGCATAATTAAGGGCTCATTTAGGGCTAATTTAATGCCCCATTGCCAAATTTCCGGCCCTTTATATTTTTAAAAAAACCCATGGTTTTGTCACCCTTACTTCAAGCTGGCAGAACCACCTTCAAAAATGCTTAAAATGGCGTTTTTTAAAAAAACAATTTTTCAATATACGACAAATTTCGGCTCAATTTCGGCTTCAAGTTTCCACAATAAAAATTGATTAATATTAAAATTTAACAAAAAATGTACATTGTTTATTTATAAGACTTGTTAACCCATTAACGCCCAACTCGTCAAAATTTTTTGGTCATTTTCAAGCTACGTAATTATAAATAAAACGGTGGACAATTTAAACCAGAGGTACATTTTCTAAAGGTTTTGGATGTGCTCTTTCCGATTCCGGTGTCAAAAATAAATTTCGTCCAAACCAAAATTAAATATGGCGGTATTAATGTCAAGAAACACAAAAAAAAGTTTCATTTTTTCAAGTTTGACATTTTTTTTCACCTCGAAAAAGTGTAAAAATAAAATTCTATTTTCAACCATGGGTGGATAAAAATTAAACACTTTCAAGAAACGTAAAATAGAATTTAAAATTTAAAGATGGCGGACCAATATGGTGTCAAATGTAAAGTATAATTTGAAAATTTTTGGCAATATTGGTCAAATTGTCCAAAAGTCAATGGATTCGCCTACATTTTGTTACTCGGGGGTTTTTGGGGTCGCTGATTACGAATATAAACTTCAATTTCAAAAATCCAAAATGGCGGATCCATTATGGCTGACGAGTTTTACAAAATTTCATCCAATTCACATAAAACTTTGTTACTCGGGGGTTTTCGGGGTCGCTGACTACGAATCTTATATCAGATTTTTAAAATTCAAAATGGCGGAATTAATATGGCGGAATTATTTTTAAAATTGATCAGATTCACTTGAAACTTGTTACTTGGGGGTTTTTGTGGTTGCTGATTACGAATATAAACTTCATTTTCAAAAATTAAAATTGGCGGATTTAATATGGCGGACGAGTTTTACAAAAACTCATCGAATTAACTTGAAACTTTTTACTCGGAGGATTTCGGGGTCGTTGATTACGATTTTTTGTAAAACTCGTCCGCCATATTAAATCCGCCATTTTGAATGTTTAAAAATAAAGTTTATGTTCGTAAACAGCGACCCCGAAAACCACCGAGTAACAAGTATCAAGTGAATTCGATGAATTTTTGTAAAACTCGTCCGCCATATTAAATCCGACAATTTTAATTTTTGAAAATGAAGTTTATATTCGTAATCAGCGACCCCAAAAACCCCCAAGTAACAAGTTTCAAGTGAATCTGATCAATTTTAAAAATAATTCCGCCATATTAATTCCGCCATTTTGAATTTTAAAAATCTGATGTAAGATTCGTAGTCAGCGACCCCGAAAACCCCCGAGTAACAAAGTTTTATGTGAATTGGATGAAATTTTGTAAAACTCGTCAGCCATAATGAATCCGCCATTTTGGATTTTTGAAATTGAAGTATATGATATGAGGGAAAAAATTAAAACTATGATTTTCCTTCTCAAAAAACACAATAGAAAGAAAATGTTTTGTTCATGTTGTTATACTTATAGCTTAGTAGATTGCGAATTTTAAAAAAAATGCTAGTCTTTAGGTCTTTATGTAAGGAATTACGTCGGTGAAGTTTGCAACGTTTATGATCAACGATTGTAAGAAAAAAAATTACTTTCCAAAAAAAAAAAATAAATAATTTTGTTCACAAATATTTTTTTTGTAAATTATTATTCAAAAAATTAAACGTACTATTTTCCGTACAAAAATTTGCTTAAAATTTATTTTTCTTCAGTAATCGTTGACTATAAACGTTGTGAACTTCACCAACGTAAGGAATTAGTGAATAATAGCAACAATTATTTGTTTTAAACAATTGTTGAATAAATAATACTATATACATTGTTTATTCATTATTATAATTGGGTCGATAAATTGCAAAAATACGAAAAAATTGCTTCTCTATAAATGCACGGAATACAATTAATAACTAACAATAATAAATTGATTAAACAAATAGACTTCTGTATAGGGGAGAGTGAGGCAAACCGGACCCCCTAACCTAATTTCTTTTTAAATTTTATAATTTTCAAAAAGTTACAAATGATTACTGAAATTCAATTATTTTCAATAATTACAAAAATTCTTCGCAGAATTTCAATTATGTTCAAAAATTTAAAAACAATTCTCGTCAAAATTACAATTATTTTTCTAAATAATAAAACACTTCATTAAAATTCAATTATTTTTAAAAGTTTTAATAAAAATTCTTGACAAAATTCCACAAGAATTCAATTATTCAATTTTTAATAAATTTCTTCAAAATAATTCAATTATTTTCATAAGTAGTAATAAAATTTTTCACAGGAATTCAATTATTTAAAATACAAAACTTAATAAAATTTTTCGAAAAATATAAATTATAGAAAAATATTTTTATAAATAATAAAATTCTTTACCGAAATTCAATTACTTTTATAAACTTGAATAAAATTCGTTGTAAGAATTCAATTATTTATATAAACTTGGATAAAATTTATTGGAAGAATTAAATTATTTTCAAAATTAATAAAATTCTTCGCAAAAATTCAATTATTCTCAAAAATTAAAAAAAAATATTCTCAAAATTTTAATTATATTTATAAATAAAAAAATTCTTCATCTAAATTCAATTATATTTAAAAATTTTAATAAAATTCTTGGCAAAATTTTGTAGGAATTCAATTTTAATGAATTAATTCAAAATAATTCCATTATTTTCATAAGTAATAAAATTTTCACAGGAATTCAATTATTTAAAATACAAAATTTCATATAATTTTTCGAAAAATATAAATTATTTTAAAAATTCTTCACCGAAATTCAATTATTTTTATAAACTGGAATAAAATTCTTTGTAAGATTTCAATAATTTATATAAATAATAAAATTCATCACATAAAAACAGTTAGGGTCAGCCGGGGTAAATCCGAACGCGGGGTAAATCCGAACGCTAATTGTTTCAGCTTACTTAAAACTTTAAAAAAATAAGTTAGACATGAGAATTTTTACCTCAGATCCTCTTCAAGAGATTCTAAGTATTATCCCATTTTCCGTTTGTTAATTAGCAACAGCATAAACAAAGATAACGAGTATTGCAAAAATGATTGAAAATCAAAGATGACACTCTTTCAGTACTTTGTCTCGTATTTGAAGAAAAAGAAGCTAAAAATTCATTTTATTATTTATAATTGTTTGTTATGAATACTAGAACAGAAACTATTTTTTATTTTTGCCTTCTGTTAACTTTTATTAATAATATCAGACCGTTCGTATTTACCCCGGAAAATTGGAAAACCGGGGGTAAATCCGAACGGTATTTTCAATAATTTTTTCTTATATCAGAGCCACACAAAATTGTTTTTATTTGATTACACTATTATTTTAACATTATAAAAGTACATAGAAAAAAGTTTTTCTTTCTATATGTATCCTCGTTAGTAATTAATAAGCAGAAACTTAATCTCCGTTCTCTCGAAGGAGTGTTATTTTTATGAAATTTGTGTATCATATTGTACCCACCATTCTGAACGATGAAGCTCTGATGCCCAATTCGTCATCAGCGACCCCGAAAACCCCCAAGTGGCAAGATTCAAACAAATTTGATCATTTTTAAAAATAAGTTTTAGGAAAGTCTGCCATATTGAATCTGCCACTTTGAATTTAAAAAATTTGACTTTTATTTTTGTATTTACATTCAATCACTCCAAAATACGTTCTGTACCAAGTTTTGCAAAAATCCGTTATGATTTGATAAAGTTATTGAAGGTTTTAATTGTGTAATGCATTTTAATTTTTAACCTGTTTGATATAAGTTTAACAATTGCAATACTTTAAATTTATTTTCCCTAAGATTTTTCTGAAATACAGTGGCGTTCGTATTTACCCCGGTATTTTAGGAAAGTTGCAAAGTATCGGAGTAAATACGAACGCTAAGTTTCCTGCAATTGTAATATATCAAAAATTTTTGCTACCCCATAAAATTGATCTATGGAAGTAAAACAACAACTTCATGCACCAGAATACCGGAAGTATTGTCTTTTAAAAGAAAAAACTTATGTTATTGTTGAAACTTACTAAAAGCGTTCGGATTTACCCCGGCTGACCTTATTTTTATAAATTTGAATAAAATTCATTGGAAGAATTAAATTATTTTCAAAATATAATAAAATTCTTTGGAGAAATCCAATTGTGTTAGAAAATTAAAAAAAAATTCTTGTTAAAATTCCAAGTAACTTTATAAATAATAAAATTCTTCTCCAAAATTCAATTATTTTAAGGAAATTTTAAGAAAATTTAAATTATTTTTAAAAATTTTATTAAAATTTGTCAAATTAAATTCATATATTTAAAAGTTTATTGATAAAATTCATAATGAGAATTAAATTTTAACAAAGAACATTCTATTATTCAATAAATTATTTATTTTTTAATTTAAATAATTTAATTTTTCTAGAATTTTCTAATAAAAATTGATTTAAAAATAAATTATCGAATATTCGATTTATTATTATTTATTAAAGTAAATTAATTATTGCCAAGAATTTTATTACATTTTTTAAAAATAATTAAATTTTTTGAGAAATTTTACTGCTTGTAAAAAATTATTGAATTCTTGCGAAGGATTTTTTTTAGGATTTTTGTAAATAATTAACCTATTCTGAAAAATGTTTTGTAATAATATTTTTATAAATTGTTGAGTTTCAAAAAGGTTTGAATTTGAATGTTTGGAAGAATTTGAATTCCTACAGAAAAATAATAATGATTAAATATTTATTTAAAAAAGAAGTTATTGATGTTTTTGAATAATTTTTTAATTTTTAGAGTGAATCAGAATATTCTTTAGGGCCAGGGAAAAAGTGAAAATTTTGTCTGGAAATCAGTGAAAAGTCAGGGAAAAATAAAATTTAATATTTGTGGCAACCCTGAAAAAATACCCCATTTGACTCGCCTACCCCTTTTTGACCCATTCTCTCCTAATATTAATGATCTAATAACATGCTAACGTGTGATATATGCAATAAAGGTTTAGCAGGGTTGTCACAGTTTTTCTATTTTGAAATTCCCTGACTTTTCCCGGTTTTCCAGGTATAAAAAAATATTTTTTCCCTGACTTGCATTTTTACAGAGAACTTTTATAAGCCAGCGTCCCCACCCGCCCGAACCAGAAAATTCAAAATTTTGAAAAATGGGAAAATGATCAAAAGTAAAAATTCATAACTTTCCAACCTTTCGACCAAAAATAATTTTTTTGGTCAGGAATTAAAGAGGAAAAAGTGAGCTTTAATTTGAGTACAATAACAATTTTTTTGGATCATTTTTAATAGCCAGCAGCCCCACCCGCCCGCATCAGAAAATCGAAAACTTTGAAATTATTGTAGAATTCCCGTATTTTTATGAATTCCCTGACTTTTTCCGGTTTTCCAGGCACTTTTGCATTTCCCTGACAATTCCCGGTTTTCCAGACCTGTGGCAACCCTGTTTAGTTTAAGAGTAGGTATCATTGACACTTTCTTTTATGAAATGAAAGGTGAGAATAAAATTGGGATATGTTAGAAATAATTAATCGACATAATATAAATTTAACTAATTTTTTAATTATTTTTGTTGACAATTTTAATTCTATTAAATAATAATTCATCATTCAGAGAATTTGACAAATTTACTCTCCTGTTTTAAGATATATGATTAATTCAGGTTGTACTTTAGTTGCAGGAAGTATTCGAGCAACTTTGTCGGTTAAATCATTATAATCAAACCACTGCTTTTGGCGATAACAAATTGCAGTGTAGTGCCCAATTTCTTTTATATTTTCAACATTTCCAATAAACCTTATTACTCCAATAAGTTTAAATTTATCATTGGGATTTACAGGATCTTGAAAACTCAGTTGGCACTTGATTCAATTGTATGCAGCGTTGTTTATTCAAATCTATTTCCAAAATAGCAAAGGGACCTAGAATATATAATAATATTTTAATAGTCATACATAACGGTAGTCTAGGATAAGCATTAAAGCTTCAATAAATATGTTCCAAAAGTTTCGAATATTCAAATGAATCAAAATATTTTTGTTATTTCTTTCAATTTTTATTTTTTTATAAAAAAATTATTTTATTTATTAAAAAGCGATTTTTATTTGAATAAAGATTTATGTTTAATTTTTTTTTTTTGGTTAAGTAATATTTAAAAATATTTAAATATTAAAAAATATCAGCTCATTTGAGTGTTCAAAAAATTCATGAATTATATATTTATATAATTTTATATTAATTATTTAATTTTATAATTAAAATAAAAAATTTTCTTCGAATGTGAGAAAGATTACTATAAAAATATCTAAAATAAGATAAATTTTAAATTTAAAATATTTATTTATTATTATTATTAAAATATTTATTTAAAATACTAAAATAGGTAGAAATTTTTAAAAATTGATTAGGTTTTATTTTGTATATGGGTGAATTTTCTGAAAGTGACATTTTTGATGTCTCGATTAATTTTACAAAATCTACTCTTTAATAATTATTATCAATTTCCATAGTGAAAATTTAGCACTTATTTATCATTTTTAAAAGAAAATTAAATAATTTTATTCAACTTAATTTACGTAATAACTAAATTACTTTCATCTCCGAAGTCTTTTCAACATGTCTCCAATAGAACTTCTACAATAAAATTCAATTTTCATGGTTTTTTTCAAATTCCCAGAAATTTTTTAAAAATATTGTCAGAAAGTACAATGTTTTTTCTATCATTATGTGCATTTTAAAAATTTGTAGACCTCACTTTTATTTTTGATAAAAATGTTTTAAACTTTGTCTTCAGTTATAGGTTAAAATTACTTTACAATGATTACTGACATTTTATACTTTAAAAATATCTTAAACAAAATTTTAATGCACATTAAAATAAAGCTGAGAATCTGACGTTAAATTTTCCTATACTTTATCTATAAAAAGGAGAAAAATTATTGCTGTTATAAATAATCGAAATTTACATTTTTCTCCGAGTAAAAATTAATTTCATCTCCGAAGCCTTCCTTTTTAATAAATAACTGAATGTAGAAGTAAATTTAACAGAATATTTCGATGGTAATATAAAATGAGGGTGTGAGATTTGTATATTTTACTAAAAAACCTATTTTAATTGCGCCCTAAAGTATACCAATATGAAAGAAAATTTATTTTTCATCTCCGAAGTCTTTTCCTTGAAATATGCTAGTTTCTCTTTTGTTTTTAGTATTACCTGCATTGCTTTGAAAAAACTAACCCAAATTACCATTAAATCAAATACTTTAAATAAATTTATATTTTCATCTCATTGAATATATTTGGTATTAAAATATGCAAATTACTAATTTTTAAGCAATGTAATTCTATTTTCGATTTCGTGAACGCGTTATTAGCGTGAATTTTTAATAGAAAAGCTCGCCAATTAAATAAAATTAATTTAATGGAGAAGCAACAATAATATTTTTCAAATGAAAAAAACTTTAATATTTTTAAGAATTAATTTTGCGCAACCTAAAAATCTTACTCTTGAGTATGAAATTAAGTAGTTTTAATAGAAAAAACCATATAATTGAAGAAAAAAATTAATTGAAAAACTGAAATTTAAAAGTGTCACTTTCAGAAAATTCACTCATATAGTGGAAGTTACTCTTTACTTTTCTCAGAATTGAAATGATAATTTTAAACCTTTCTATTTATTGAGGCGCAGGAATTCTTCCCGAAAAGAGACATTTGATCGAACGGCATTTCGATCAAAATGACTATTCGATCGAATGTCTTTTCGATCAAATGTCTATTCGATCAAATGTCCTTTCGAACAAATGTCTATTCGATCAAATGTCTTTCGGGAAGAATTCCTGCGCCTCTATTTATTACGACCTTTTGAAAAAAAACGTTTAAAGTCAATATTTATGTAATGATGGATATTCTTTAAAAAAAGGCTTATTTTTAAGACAATAATAATTAATTAAGGTTTTTTGACTCTATTATATTAATGTGAAATGAAAATATTTACCGCTTGTAGTAAATTTTTCTATTTACGATTCCATTGCATTCTGTCTTTCTGCAAGCAAGTTCTGGAAAAGATGGAAAAAGTATCTCCTGGAAGTTTGTGCTTCCTAAAGTATTGCACTCGCAGAGTAAAACTTTCCATTGCCTAGTGAATGTGGAACAATGGCTAGTGCATGTTGTCGAAACTTCAAAGGCAGGTAAATGTTGCAATAAATAATTTGCAAGAACTTTGACGCTCATTTCACATTTTACTGTGAAGTTGGTAGGTGCCGTTTGCTCTATCTGTTCTGCATCTAAATTTTCTACCAACGATTTTAAAAATGTCTCCTCTTTTGCGATACAAAGAAGTTTGAAGGCCTTTTTTTAAAATGGTTAATACTATTCCAAACAAGGGAATTGTACTTTTCAATCTCATCAAAATATTTTTTGCTGTCGGATTATCAGCAGCTGCTACCAAAAAATATTTGCAGAAGTGAGTCAAATGGACAAGTATTCGTAAAAGAATAGCTTTTTCCTTTGATGTTAATCGCCTATAATTTTTTTAAATATGCGTTAATTTACACATGTATTTTGCCGTGTAATAAAAAAAATTCTACAAAAGTTTAAACTTTTGAACTTATTCAAATAAACGAGATCTATTTCTGTTTAAATATAAAATACTTAAACAGAAAAATATGGAGTATCCAAAAAATATTATTAATTAATTAAATTAATTATTATTATTTTTATTTTTTTAATTCAATTTTATTTATTATTATCGCAGGGTTGCCACAAAAATCAATTTTGATTTTCCTTGACTTTTCCCTGAAAAACTTCTGAGTTTTCCCTAACCCTAAAAAATATTCTGATTCACTCTAAAAATTTAGTATATCTGCTCAAAACTACTACTACTACTACTCTTACGAATTTATTTAATATTGTAAAATTATTCTACAATGAATTCGAATTTTTATGTAATATTTAAGATTTCCTACCAATTATTCTAATTTTTGATTCCTAATTTCAAAATTTCCTAAAAACAGATTTAATAAAATTGAAATTCTTAAAACTATTTTCCTAATTTCCTAAAAATTGCAATTAAAAAATTAAGTGGAAGTAATTTAAAAATAATTATTGAAGTTTGTAGAACAATAATGGACCCTGGTTTTGTGATACATAAAACCATCATTTGATCGAAATATTCTTTTTTTAAGAAGAAATGCGCATTTTTAGTCAGACAAGCTAATTTTTCAGATGCTAAATTATTCGTTTAAAAACAAAAATCAAAAAGAATTTTTTCTGGAAAAAATAATTATCGCTTTTAGAAAACATTCTTAGTTTTATACAAATATTTTACTTTTAAGTAAAAAAGGTAGTATTCGTTCAGATAAGATAATTTTTTCAGCTTAATATATTTACGTCAATGGTAAAGAACATTAATTACTTTTTCTCTTGCAAAAAGTAATTTGAACTTATAGACAAAGTTTATTTGAATATACAAATTTTTTATTTAAAGTAGAAAAGCATTTTTTTAGTCTGACAATCTTGTTTTTTTCTATTTTATTTATTTTTTTCAATGAAAACCTTAAATAAAAATTCTTTTTTAGGAAAAATTTATTTCGATTTAGACAAATATACTTTTTAGATAAATACTTTTAACATTTTTTCGATTTTTAAGTAGAAAACGATAGTTTTTGATCAGACAAACCAAAGAACAATTACAGATTGTGGGTATATCGTCATGAAAAAGAATATATTAGAAAAAATCATTTTCCTTGGAAAAAATAGCTTTAAAAATAATGAGGTAGGAAAAATGAATTGGAAAAATAATTTTAGAAAAAAGTAACTATTAAGAAAAATAGTTGTAAGGAAAATACGTTTAGGAATATAAAATTAGGACATTTGTCGGGGGAAACGAATATTTAATCGTATAATTATATCATAAGAATTAAGATTTTCAAAAAATTATAAATTCAAACCTTTATGAAAATTCAACTACTTTTTTTAAAGTAAAATCATCGAAAAATGCTATTATTTTCAAAAAACGTTATTAAAATTTCTCGAAAGAATTCAATTAGCAACTATTTTTAAAAATTCATATTATAATTTTTTAAATATGCAATTATTAGTATTATCTTAAATTTTTAATAAAATTCTATTTTAAATCAGTTTTTTTTTTAAATTCTACGAGAAATCAACTATTTAAATACAAAAATATAATTTCTTAAATAAATCAATGTTTCTCAAAATTAAATTCTTATAATGAATTTTATAAAAAAAAATATTTGCATTTTTTGACCAGTTTTAATAAAATTTTCAAGAATAATTACATTTCTCGAGAAAATTCAAGTTTTTCTAGTACTTTAATAAAAATCACTGACTTTTTCCTGAATTTCCTGACATGTGGCAACCCTGTTATTACATAAATATAATTATTAATAATTAATAAATTAATTAAATGAAAATATATTATCTTTAACAACTTAAATACATTAAATATTGTTTTCAATTAACTTTATCAATACACAAAAATGATTTTTTTTATAATATTAATATTGAGAATAATAAGAAATTCTGGTTTATTTGGAACGTTTAAAGGTTTAGAGACAGTAAACAAATCAAGTGATATTTAGAACATCAAAAAATTCTCTAAATTTGAAGTAGTAAAAATGTTTTGCTAATTTGAATTAGTGACTGGCTTTTGAATTAGTAAGTTTTAATAATAAATAGTAATTTTTATTAATTTTAGAAGAATTAACAAAGTGTTTATTAATTTCAATTATTGACTGACTTTTTGCTTTTGAATTAGTAAATTTCTCTAATAAATTACTATTTATTAGTAAAATTTACTAATTCAAAAACAGACATTCATGAATTGAAATTAGAAAAATTTAATTACTAATTACATCACAATTAATCACAACGTTTATAATCAACGATTGAAAAAAATCAATTTCTTCTTTGTCAGATATTTTAACATCATAGAAAATTAATAAATTAAGAATATACCTTCCGAGAAATGTGATTGCCATTTAACATTGTTGGTATCTTCTTTAAGTTTTCGAAGTTCAGAGAATCGAATGTTTCTTGATTTTTATCAAAATATTTACTTTCCTTTTTAGGATTTCGATTTATTTCTTTCAATACTCTGTGTTCCTTTTCTACGTCGATTAGAGGTAAACCTCTCCAGTTCTCAATCTCTCTGGAAGCTAGAATTGCAGGTGCACTGTCAATTTTATTGCAGGAAGGACAAAGTTTTTCATAACATGGAGCGGAACACAAGGAACATTTATCTGATTTGGATTTCTTCTTGTCGTGTTCTGCAATAGGAACATTTTAATTAATAAGGGTTTATAATTGAAAATTTGCTCTTTTTTAAACTCGCTAAAAGTTGAAATAAAAAAATTATTCTCAAAAATCGAAATAAAATTATTAGAAAAAATTCAACAAATTATATTAAATTTTTTAAACGATTCAATTATTTTCCAATATCTATTTCTATAAAAAAAATTTCAAAAGTATTCCATTATTTAAAAAAATTGCTTATAATATTTTTTTCAATCGTTCAACTATTTTTACAAATAATAACATAGGAATTCAATTATTTAAAACAATTTTCATAAAATTTTTCGCAAAAAACCAACTAATTAAAAATATTTTTATAAAGTTATTCGTATAAATTAAATTATTAAAAAAATTAATATAATTAATATAATTACTTGAATTTCAATTAATTTTAATTATTTAATTTAATTTTAATCATTTTTCATACTCTTTTTAATGAATTCTTTCAAAAAATTCAATTATTTTTGAAAATTTTATTAAAATTCTTTGAAAGAAATTAAATTATTTAAACGAATTTTGATAAATTTTTCTATAATGATTCAATATTAAGAAATATTCAATTATATAAGAAATTATTTATTTTTGTATTTAAATAATTGAATTCTCTTAGAACTTTCTAATAAAAATTAATTTAAAATATAATTTCAGTTGAAATTTTATGCAATAATTAATTATTACAAAAAAGTATTTAAATATTTATTTTAAAATATCATTCTATTTTTGAACGTAATTTAACTTAGAAATTATGAAAAAATTGAGCCGTTAAACTTAATTTTTCATTCGGTACTTTTTCAACCATTTTTTGAGTTTTAAAGATACGTTTTTAAAATAATTATCGAGTATGAAACCAGATTATTTTAATTATTTTGACATAAATAAAAGTCAAATTTAAGTAAAAATAAGTCACTATTAACTATTTATTTATAAAATATTACTATTTAAATTAGAGATTGACATTTTTCTGCTAAACTTTTTATTTTAAAGTCTTAACTAATTTCAACTAATTTTTCTTTTGAATAATATTTTAATAATATTTGAAATATAAATTGTAAATATTTGAATATTCTATTATTTTGATTTAAGAAAAATAATCCTCGTTATTATATAATTGTGATTTACTTACTAGATCGAGTAATTTCACATTTGTTTTCTTTATTATTTTCAACAGCAATTTTCACCTCCTTCGATATATATAAATTTGAACGGCCGGATAGATATTTCGTGACAAAGCGTTGTACAAAATCATCAACCCTTAAAGTTTTGGACTTCATCGTTCAAAAATTTCGTTATTATGTTTTTGAATTCGCATTCGACTCCTGCACTTGAAGCTGGAATTTTTCCATATCCAAACCGTTTTAAGTAGACGCAGGACCATAAGGGAAACCAACGAAAATCTTTCAGCAATTTGTCTGCTAACTCTGGCAAATAGTATGCGCTGTCGTGATCCCCTGTTTCAGCCTCAATTATTCGCCATACTTCTTTCTGGACATTGCTCCCAATTTTGACCCATTTGTTGGATAAATTAGAGCCACTCTCATTCGAATCAGTTTCGAGCAAATTTTCAAAATGATTATTTTCATCTTCTGATGAATTTTCCTCTTCTTCCTCATTTAATTCCTTCGGGTTAAAAAGACTGAGGAGGAAATTCTTTTCAATTTCGCATTGAGTTTTCTCTTCTTTTTTTCCAATGATATTGCCATCTGTTTCAGAGAAAGCAAGTATTAATATTGCTTTTAGCAACTTTGTTGCAAACTCTTCATCAGTGGCAATAATTAACTGCCCAATTACTGCTTTATAGAAGGTTCGAATTCTTTTTGATTTTTTAGAATCTTTCAAAAAATTTACATATATTTTCAGAAAATGGGCAGCATCAATTCGGACGAAACACGAAGGAAGCTTTTCTTCATAAGAGTCGACATAATCGTTTATTGTAAAATCGCCCGCAAAAGCTCTAATCACTGCAATTAAAAGAGCTTTCGAAGCATCGGTCGTCACGACTTTTGGGTGAGGAGCACCTAAATGTGACCATAGCAGAAGAAATCGAAGGATGGATAATGCAGAATGGTCTTCGGTAAGCATTTGAGCAACGCTAGTTTGACCAAATCCTGTGTTTATAACAATCAAATACATGAGGATTGTTTTTGATTTTAATCCATTCTTTAAAACAATTTGTTTAGCCATTCCACCTGAGGCATCTATCGCAACTTCAGCGTCATCAGTTTTTGAGTAATTTTGATAAATATGGTTCTGCTCATTTGACCAAAAACATATTCTGAATGGCTTTAATCCAATTTCGTGGATGGTGTTTCGAAAACTGGTCTCCTGCATTTTTTCGAGAGCTAAATCTCGGATCTTCGTGGAGATGCTCTTTCTTAATCAATTTCGCATTTTGCGTTTTTTAAAACATTTAAATTTGGTAGAAAAGGTGGTTCCGGATCTCCAGGTTTCATCAATTTTGCAGCTTCCTCAATTCGAAAAATCTCGGCTGGTTTCGAACATAAAAGTTTTTGCAATTTTTTCCCTTCTCGGCTGCCTTAAGTAACGCTTTCCACATTTTCCTGAACCCTTTTTGACTACACAATCAAGTTTTACCACATTAGCAAAACTTGAATTGTCTATTGTCGATTTCAAACTGCTTCCACAATGACAAACGACCTAAACGAAATATAAAAATTACTTAATTTATTTTATATTTATTCCATTTTATTCAGTTATATATTTATTTATTTAGTCATTTAGTTAAGTATTAAGATATTTGTTTATTTAGTTATTTAATTATTTAGTTTCATAATTTATTTATATTTTTAAATTAAATTTTATTTACACGACTATTGTAACTCTTTTTATTTATTCATTTCTTGAATTATTTATTTATTTAGTCATTTAATTATTAATTTTGTTATTTATTTTTTTAATCTTTTTGTAGTTATTTAATTCTTTAGTTGTTAATTTTGATATTAATTTTTTAGAACGCAATTGTTTATAAGAAGATAAAATTTTTTAATGTAATCTCGCTTTCATTTTATTTAGTTACATATTTATTTATTTTGTTATATAGTTGTTTATTTAGTCATTTAGCTAAGTATTTACCCGTGTGGAAATAGCCCGAGTTAGCCACGACAAAGTTAAGTTTCTGGTCAGGGGCTAGCTTGTAGTGGGGCTCCCTGGACATAACATGGCTAGCGCCCAGATTCAATTTACACACGGGTAATTATTTAATAATTTATTTTATATTTTTAAATTAAATTTTATTTAAACCACTATTATAACTCTTTTTATTTACTTTATTTATTAAATTATTTATTTATTTAGTAACTTAATTATTAATTTTGGTTTTTTTAGTTTTTTTCAGTTATTTAATCGTTTAGTTGTTAATTTTGATATCATTTTTTAGAACGCAATTATTTATAAGGAAAACAAAGTTTTAGATGTTATTTTCGCTTCTTTTTTATTTAGTTATATAATTATTTATTTATTCACTTACTTAGTTATAATATTTGTTCATTTAGTCAAGTATTTAATTAGAGAATTTTAGTCTGAATCCTGGTAAATTATTTTTTTCTAAAGTTATTGTACAGTGTCGCAACGGGTTAATTAGAAATTTTTAAGAAATTATATATTTGAAAAATTTTATAATTCGAATTATTTTAAAACCATCTAAATCATATTAATACATATTTAATTAATTATTAATAATAATGGATTTATAGAAGAATTTTAGTGAAAAAGAGTAAAAGAAATTGAAATTTTGGTAGTTATTTTTTTGGAGCATTTTTAATAGGCAGCGTCTCCACCCGCCCGTTTCAGAAAATCCAAAAATTTGAAAAATATGAAAATGGTAATAAATAAAAATTCATAACTTTCTAAATTTTTTATCAAAATTATTTCCCTTGGTTAGGAATTAAACAGAAAAAGTGAGCTTTAATTTGAGTACAATAACAATTTTTTTGGAGCATTTTTAATAGGCAGCGTTCCCACCCGCCCGTAATCAGAAAATCAAAAAATTTGAAATTATTATGGAATTTCCAATTTTTTTATCAATTTCCCTTTCTTTCCGGGTTTCCAGATCTGTGGCAACCCTGAAAGTAGTGCAATTCTTCTCAGAAATGCATTTTATTTTTCCAAAATTGCAATAATAAAATTCTTGTCAAAGCATAAATTATATTTTTTATAAATAATAAAATCATTGTATAAAATTCAATTATTTTCATAAAATTTTAATTAAATTATTGTCAAAACTTAAATTATTTCGAAAAATGTTCCTCTATTCAGAGATTTTCAATATCTACTATTTTAACCAAATTTAAAAAAAAAATTCAATTATTAAAATAAATATTTGATAAAATTCAACAATTCAAATAAAATTTAATATTAAAAAAATTTCTTAAGAAAAAAAATTTTTTTTTGCCAATTGGCAATAATTCAAATTATTTTAATAAATAATTTAATGTATTTATTAAATTATTTTTTAAAAAATTTTCTCAATTTAATAATTTTTATTATCTATTACTTTAACAAAAAATTTACTAAAAGAATTCAATTATTAAAAAAATTAATATAATTCATCACAAATATTTAATTTATTTTCATAAATAATAAAAATTTCATAAGAATTCAATTATTTACAATTTTTTTTTATAAATTTCTCCACAATAATTGTATTATTTTCATAAATATTGCAATTTTTTAGGCAGATTCAATTATTTTTAATATATTTTAAATTAAATTTCTTGAAAAATGTAATTATTCTTAAAATTTTCATTAAAATTCGTCAAAGAATTTTAATTACTAAACAATTTGTTGACAACATTTTTTATGAGAAATCGTTTTTTTAAGTAACATTCAATTACTCCATAAATTATTAATTTATATATAATTGATTTTAAAATCAGGGTGGTCGCTAGACTTGGAAATGACAGGCAATTTTTTTGGACCTGGAAATGACAGTGAATTTTTATCTTGAACCGGGAGTTTTGAAATTTTCTATCAACAAACACTGATTATTTTGTAAAAAAAATAGAAATATTTATTTTAAGACTTATTAATTATATTTCATTAAAAAAAGATTAAATTTAAATTTTATAAAATAGTTTTATTTTGTAAGGGAATTTTATTAAAAGTATCGTAAAAAATATCCAATTTCTGGAATTTATAAGAAAATTATGAATTTTGTTGACAAACGTAAAAAAATTAAAAAAAGAAAAAGTTTAAATTGAATTTTAAAATCTTTAGCTATTTCTAACAATAATTTTAAAAAATACATAGAATTTTTCAATTAAATTCGTTTTAAAAATTTGATAGTATTTTAATATTATAAGTAAGTAATAACTACTATTATATATACAGTAGCAATTCTAATAAATTATTCAATTTTAATGAATTTAAAATTTATTGAAATTTTAATACCTGAGGGAAAGTAATTGATAAGAATTATATATTTATTAAAAACCCCCAATTTACGTTTCAAATAATTTTACAAATTGTATTAAAAGAATTGTTAATAACAATTATAAATTTTCATTTTTTAGCAATCGCTTTATTCAATCCTTAAAGTATAGACTTTGAGCTTTAATTTAAAAAAAAATTCACTTAATTTATCTTTATTTGTTTCAAAGTAATAATAAAATGAAAATAAAATGACGTAAAACTTCAACACCTGATTACTTCAAAAATAAATTTTTTTTTAATATTTTAGGGGCAAAAAGTGTACTCATATATCTACCAAAAATCAGAGATAACTTAAAAATTAAGTATTTTCTTGAATCAATTGAATTAAATATAGAATTTTACAGGGAAAACCGAGAATAAGCCAGTAATTTTAATGCTAAACCGGAAATTTTTTTTAATAGATTAAAGAAATTTTTTATATTTTAATTTGTTTTTTAAAAAAAATTGTTTTTTTATTTCAATTTGTATACATATTTATAAACTGTTCTCTAAAATGTGAATATATATAATAATTATTGAATTAATAAACATTTTGATGAAAATTCAATTGAAAATAACTATATTATTATATTATTATTATTGAATAATTATAATTATTAAACTTCTCTTAAATTTCCTGAATTATTCTAATAAGTTATATTTATTTATTTCTTGAATATATTAAAAAATGTTCATTACTTAATTAAGTAAAAATTCATTATTACTTCTTATTTTCAAGAATGATAAATATTCTTCGCAAGAGTTAAATTATTTTTATAAATAATAACTTTCTTAGAAAGGATTCAATTATTTTTATAAATAGTTAAAAATCTTTGCAAAAATTCAGTTATTATGAATATAATTTTAATAAAATTTACAAATCAAATTTTGAATTACAATTATAAACAGACAAGATTATTTTTAAAAAATTTAAAGAAACTTTAATTATTCATAAAAACTATAATAAAAATTTTTGAAATTGGTAGATTTTATTTATGTTTGTATCTAAATAAATTTGAATTTGATGTGGAAAAAACCGAGAAATATTACAACAAAGCCGGTAAAAAAAACGGGAATTTTGTTGAATGAAAATAGTAGACACCCTGAATAAATAATTTATTTAGTCATTTAATTAATAATTTATTTATTCATTTCTTTAGTTATTTTGTTTTTTTAAATATTTATTTGTTTAGTTATTTTATTATATATATCGATATTCATTTATATTTTTCTTAATTTATTTAGTTATTCTTTTTTGTTATTTATTTATTCCTTTATATAGTTATTTAATAATTTATTTATTTCTCTAGTTAATTATTTTTCTGAGAAAGCAATGTTTTTACTTACCGTTTATTACTCCACTGTTTCTGTCCTTCGTTAGATAGTGATTTGTGGAAATTAAAACCACATTCTAATTTGGTTTTTTGTATAAATTTCTTCACTAATCAAATCCTCCCATAACCCTGGTCGAAGACGATTCAAAACCCGTACGTAATTATGATTTACCTGCCTTTTCGATTGTACTCGACTTCATCAATTAATTTTTCATATTCGTCCTTATTGACGAATATATCGAAACGCCCATTCATTTTTCATCGAAAGATGAATCACTTTCCGCGACGTTAAAAGAAGACAAATTAAGAGAAGAATTTTCCTCAGAGTCACTCATTTTTTTTATTGTCATTGTTCACTTTATCCCGAAACGAATTTTCGCACAGTTTTGAGTAAAGCGATCTTCCTGTTAAGCGATTATCTAATTCTTGTGATAAATTGTCCCACACTTTATTTGTTTTGCTAATTAATTTCCCATTTTTCTAAAAATATTTCGCTCTTCCTTTTTTTAAATAAGTTAATTAAATCTTCTTCATTAACTCTTGGCCTCCTCCCCGGTCTATTAGACATTTTTTCGCGCGATACAATGCATTAGTCAATGACCAGATTTCTTTAAAAACTGATATTTTTGACAGTAGATCTTGTCAACCAGCTATGCATGGGACGGGTGAAAGTGGGAGGTAGGCCAATAGAGTCATAGTTTGAGACGATTTTCGCGGAATTGAGCGTCGCTCAATGTTTTCTGTAGTTTCCCGGAATCAGACTTCCCTGAATTATGGAAGTAATACCAAAAGACATTTAGATCAAAATTTCTTTTGATTTTAAATTCAAATTTCTGTTTAAAAAAAAGGAAGAGCGAAATATTTTTAGAAAATGGGAAATTAATTAGCAAAACAAATAAAGTATAGGACAATTTCTCACTATAATATTAGATAATTTCTTAATAATAAACAAAAAATTTTTGAAATATCAGCATAGCATAGGCAGAGGAACAAATTTTTTACTTATAGATTTTTCAGCTAAAAAATGTACAATTAATTAAATAATTTTTAAAAGCTACGATTTTTTAAATCAACTAATTTAAAAACCAAGTTATTCATTTCATGACCATTTCGCTTCGTCAATATAATATAAACCAGTTGCTTGAATTTTTTTTTATAGAATTATTATTTTACTGTGTTAAGGTAATAATTCAAAATTTGGATTTTTTGTGAAAAAAGAAAAACATCGATTTATTTTTTAAATTTTGATAAAAAGGACGCTTTTTTTATATCAATCGATTCGTTTTCTTGTCAGGAATGTAATTTTAAGAAAAATTAATGAAGATATTAGGAAATAAAAAAGTTAATTTCAAAAAATACAAAAAAAAATTTTTTTCAAATTTTGAAAAAATTGTATTAAAAAAATTTTGTAGATTTCTGTGACAACACACACATACGTCTGGACATTTTCTCAGGATTTAATATACATATATATATCTTTAGATGAAAATGAGTCTATATAACCTTCTTCCACATGAGGAAGCAAAATTGAACTAAAATATTAAAAAAAAATTAAGTAATCAAAATTTTTAACTAAAATTACTCAAAATACAAACTATTAAAAATTTAAACTAAAAACCTTTTAATTATTTAAAAAGAAAAATTTCACTATAACTCTTTTAATATTCAATTATTTTCTAAAATTTTCAATTAAAAATTTTTTTTAGAAAATTGATATTTTGATTATTTAAAAAACAAAAATTTTCCATATAATTGAATGTTAGTAAAATTATTTAAAAATCAATAAACTTTTAAAATTATCAGGCTTCGGATCGACTTTAAGGGAAAAAAGTCGCTTTAGTCGATTAAAGATACAAAAAACGTCGAAAAAATTCGTTCATTTAATTCATATGCATTAATGTCACAAAAAATTTTATTTTTTAAATAATTTTTGATAGTTAATAGGTTTTTTATTTAAGCAATTGAAAAGTTAAAAAATAATTAAATTTTTGAACAAAATATAAAAGGGAAATAATCAGCCTAGTCACTATAGAGATGTTTTTCAAATTTATTAATTAATATTAGTCACACTAATGTATACAAAAGGGCAATTTATTTTTGTAAAGTTCTGTTTACTACGTTTAAAAAAAAATTTTATGATCAATTTCAATTTGAATAAAATGAAAAGCATGACTTTTCCAAAAACTTTAATAAGTCAAGCAAAAAAATAAATAATCTCAAAAATCGTTAATAATTTAATATTTTTTTAGTAGGGTGGAGAGTGGGGCAAACATGCGACCGGTTGGGTGTAAACACCGGAACCCCCCTCAATATTTCCGTAAATGGCGAAATTGTCATAAAGTGCTATTTAGAAATTTGAAACAAAACCATGTGTAGTAATACCTTATCCTCTTCAATTTGAGCATTGTTTTGTTACTTTTGTTTGTCCAACGGCTGGGAGGCAAAAGTTTTTTTTTTAGTTTTTTTCTACACTTTTAAAAAACGAATTTTTTTCTTAAGGAAATTCTGAAGAAATCGTGTAATATTTCCAAATTTTAGGTTTTGGGTTTTGAAGGTACACACACCTCAGGAAATATTTACCACCAAAAACTTTGATGATGAATTTGCAAAGCGTTTCTTTTTGACAAACATTTTATTCTCAAAATGAGCCTGTGGGGCAAACCGGCCATAGGATATTTCCATTGAATTAAAGATTTCTCATAAATATTATTTTTTAAATAAAATGTTTCTTTCATTAAAAATATTTACTTACAATGAAAAAATATTTTGTCTTCCAATGGAGGAATTGGACCCTTTAATATTGTGTATTTCTTGTGATAATGACAAACCATTTTATTATTTTTTTATTTAAAAAAATCTTTTATTTAATTAAAATTCAATCCCCGAATTATTTAATTTTCATTATACTACACACCATATGTTTACATGATTGCTTTTATGTTTTGTTATTATTATAGATTATGTAAATGCAATGAGTATAAATAAAAAAACCAAACCGGGTTTCGGTTTTTTTTGTTGCGGTGTGTGTTGGGACCGAGTCCGGGGGGTGGCCCGCAGGGGTGGGGCAATACCGGCCAGTTTTGCAAAATTTTTCATTAAAGTTAAACACAAAGCCACCCCTGTTAGGGGGTCCGGTTTTTGGCCCCACTCTCCCCCTAGGGTATTTGAATTATTTGGAAATGGTGTAATTAAAAAAATTATTTAAAGAATAAGTTGAATTTTCAAAAATTGGAAGGAAAAATTACCCGGGATTATGTATTACTGTTTTCAAAAATATTATATAAAATAATTTTTAGAAGACAATAGTTTTAATTACTTATAAGTAACTTTATTGGTTATAAATTAAAGGTTAATTTAAAATTATTTTCAATTTAAAAAGCTCCTCAAAATAGTTGAATTTTCCAAAAATGAGGAAGTAAAATACTTAAAAAAAATCAATTGTTTTGATAGTTAAATTTAAAAAATTTCAATTATTAAAAATTTATTAGCTTGTATATATTTGGTGTGTGTACAAATGTTTAAATTAGAAAAATCATTCATTAATAATTTTGGGTTGAAAATGGATCTGTCCAAATCTATATAGAAGTAAAAAATCGATAAACAAAGTATATTTTTTGAAAATAATTAAAACAATAATCAATAAGTGCGTTTAAAAATTTATATTACAAATAAAGATCTCACATTGTATTTGTATGTAAAATAAACGAAACTTTTGGTATAATTGATTTTTATAATTATAGAAATAATAAAAATTGAAATTTTGCACTCTTCTCGATTCAATTTTCTTAAGAAGACTCAAAGCTTGATGAAAGTTATTAGGCACCACATTTTTTGGGGTTTAATACTAAGTTTAAAAATTCTGAATTGCACAGCGCGAGTAAGAGACAATCGGACAAACCTAAGTCGACTTGGAAAATAATATTCGATATGTCTTATATAAATATCAGTTGTAAAAATGTCAAGAGTTTCTTAATAGTTTTTATAACAATTATTTTAAATTAATATGAAACCTTACTAAAATTTTATTATATTTAATAATATTTAACACATATTTATTATTCCATATAATATATTTTTAGATTCGTTTTAAAATAAAAGTACCTAAAATTGAATTAAGAAAAATTAATTTTTATTTATATCTAACATCCATTGGAGATGGAGATTAGAATGAAATAGTTTCAAATATTTTTTTTTTATATAAAAAACTTTATTATCATTAAATATTCAAGGGCTCGGATTATGCGACTTTTTTTCATCTACACCAGACTTTTTTTCGACTTTTTTGTATAAAAGATGCGACTAATAATGCATATTAATCATATATTTTAGATTTGTTGAAAATAAAAGTACCTAAAATGAATTAAGAAAAAATAATTTTTTAATTTAATATCTAACATCCATTGAATGAAATTAAAATAAAGATAGTTTCAAATATTTCTTTTTTTTTAACTTTTAAATAAAAACTTTATTATCAATTAAATAATTCAGTGGCTTCGGATTTATGCGGGGGTGGAAACTTTTTCGACTTTTTTTTTTCGACTTTTTTTGTTAAAAAAAGATGGCGACTAATACTTCCATATAATATATTTTTAGATTGGTTTAAAATAAAAGTACCTAAAATGAATTAAGAAAAAATAATTGTTGTATTTATTATCTAACGATCCATTGAATGAATTTAAATCAAATAGTTTCATAATATTTTATTTTTTTTGTTATTAAATAGAACTTTATTATCATTAAATATTCAGGGCATTCGGATTAATGCGGACTTTTTTCGACGTTTTTTCGACTTTTTTGTAAAAAGAATGCGACTTAAATAATTCATATAATATATTTTTTAGATTGTTAAAATATAAAAAGTACCGTTAAAATGAATTAAGTAAAAAATATATTTTTAATTTATTATCTAAACATCCATTGAATGAATTAAATAAATAGTACTTCAAATATTTTTTTTTTTTATTAAAAACTTTATTTATCATTAAAATATTCAGGGCTCGGAATTTATGCGACTCTTTTTCCGACTTTATTTTTTCGACTTTATTTTTGTCGAAAAAAAGAAAAAAAATAAAAATACTCCAGTATGAACTTTCGACTTTTTTTCAAAATGTTTTTTTAGTAAAAATGGGGACTGAAAAAATTTTTTAAAATTTTCAGAACATTAAAGTTCTATGAAGGACAAAAGTTATTTAGTCAAAAAAAATGTTTCTGTTAAGTTTTATTTGCAGATTTCTCTTCTTTCAAATTTTTCAAAAAAAATATCAATAACTTCTTTATTTAAATAAATATTCAATTAATGATTTTTTCCATAAGAATTAAAATTCTTTCAAAAAATATTCAAATTCAAACCTTTTTTTGGAAATTAAAACTACTTATAAAAAATTGTTGTAAAACATGAAGAAATCGATCACGTTCGACGGTTTTGGAGCAATCGATCAGTGTCTTCATGTTTTATAATAATTAAAGATGACCAAGTGATAAAAAATGCATTATTTTATTATTATAAGATTTTAATAAAAAAAAGAATTTGAAAAATAATTTAAAAGTTTCTAGGATGAATTTTTTTATTTATAAAGATAAATTAAAATTTCCACAAATAATTTTATCAAAATTCTTTGCAAATAATTTAATTTCAGAGACGAATTTTATTATGTTTTAAGGATAAGAATTTGAAAATTATTGAACAGATTTTTATTTTAAATGTTAAAAAGTAATTGAATTTTGAAGAAATTTGGATTATTTTTAAAAATATGTTGAACATTGTGGGGAGAATTTAAAAAAATTTTTGTAAATAATTGAATTTCTGCGAAGAAATTTATTACTTTTGATAATAAATGAATTTCTCGGAGATAAATTTTTATTAATTTATAAAAGATAATAACAAATGTATAGAAATAAATAAAACTAATTGAAATTTTGACAAGAATTATTTATTAAAATTTCTTTTGAAAATAATTTCAATTATTAGAAAAGAATTTTATTATTCATTAAAGATAATTTGAATTTTTGGAACCAGATTTTTTTTAAAATGTTTAAAAGTAATTGACAATTTGAAGAAGAATGTTTATTATTTATAAAAATAATTGAAATTTTGAAATCGAATTTTTTTAAAAAAAATGTTAACAATACCTAATTAAAAGTTTGTGACATGCATTTTATTAAATTTTTATTAAATATTATTCCAGATTGTGTTAGATGTTAAAAGTATGGTGTTTGGGGGGGCGAGAAATGTGATTTTTTTAACAATTTTTAACCAATTTTCGTGTTTCCCTTTTTGGCGTTTTTTTCCTAAAGTTTCATTCGACTTTTTTTTCCCGACTTTTTTCGGGAAAATTTTATATGTGCGACGTATTTTTCGTTGCTTTTGTTTAGTGAATTATGCGGACTAAAAGCGACTATTTTTGAGTCTTAAAAACTGATCCGAGCCCTGAATATTGCATTATTTGCATTTTAAATAATTTAGGTTTTACTTTAAAGCCATCAAATTACATTAATTTCTATATTTAATATCAAAATATCCCAATTAATTGAGTGACATATATAAATTAATTATTGTTTCAAATAACTCATTATTATCCCACATTCTAAAAAAAGTACTACTAAAATTAGAGAGAAAACACCAATGAGGAAAATTACTATTTTAAACCACATATAATTTTATTTAAGTTAAATAAATGTAATAATTTGTATTCAGAACCAACTGGACTTTTTATTTGTTTTAAATAAAAATTTTATTCGGTTATAAATAATAATATATATTTGAGGTCACAATAAAATTTCATTTTACAAAACCAAATAACATTTATTTGAATCGAAATAAAAAGTCTAGTTGGTTTCTAAAGGCGAATATAACCAATTTCTCTGGGTGTATGTTCTCAAAAATAATCCTCTTATTTGAAGAGGAATTATTCTCCACTTAACCCTCTTAACACCCCGAGCAAAATTGAGAGTAGGTATGGAAACATGCAACACCAGTTTAGGGGTTTTCGGGGTCGCTGATTAACGAATTTGATGTCAAATTGACAATTTGCCAATTGACAAGCTGTCAATTCAGTTGTTCAAACTTCTCTAAAAATAACGTGCTTATTGTTGAATTTAAAAACTTCCTCCTCGGCGGGTTTTCGGTGGGACGCTGAATTACGAATAATGATGTCAAATTGACAATTTTTACAATTGAACAGCTGTCAATTCAGATGTGAACTTTACTAAAAAGAGTGATTATTTTTTGACGAAAAATTACAGGTATAAGGGTTTTTTGGGTCGCTGATTACGAATATGTATGTCAAATTGACAATTTAATTACAATTGACAGCTGTCAATTCAGATGTGAACTTTACTAAAAAGTGATTATTTTTGACGAAGATGACAGTAATATCGATTTCGGTGATGCTCGAATACAAATTATGATGTCAATTTGGCCTCATATTCGTAAATCAGCGCGACCCCTCTCTAAAATTCCTTATAATCGTCATTTTTGTCAAAAAACAATCACTTCTTAGAAAGAATTACGACTGAATTGGACAGCAGTCAATTTGACAATCGATGTCTGTGTTTGTCAAAAAATAATCACTTTTTAGACAAACTTGACGATCTGAATTGACAGCTGTCAATTGTCAAATTTTGAATTTGACATTTCAGATTCGTAATCCAGCGACCCCTAAAATCCTTATAATATCATTTTCGTCAAAAATAAAACCACTTTATTAGACATATTGACATCTGAATTGACAGCTGTTCAATTGTCAAATTTTGAAATTTGACATCATATTGGTATACTGCCAAGATCAGCGACACCCCGAAAATCCTTATACTGTCATTTTTGTCAAAAAATAATCACTTTTTTATGATAAAAAAAAATTGAACATCTGAATTGACAGCTGTCAATTGTCAAATTGGCAATTTGACATCATATTCGTAAATCAGCGATCACCATAAACCCTTATAAACATGTGTCACTTATTTAATAATTATTGTGTACTCACTTGGGAAAACACAAGTTTATTTCTTCTATGTTTGAGGCGCCATCTAGGATTCGGGCCAATTTTTGGAATTTTTTAATTTTGGGACCAGATTTCCGTATTCAGTGGTTCCAAAAACTTTATCAATTCTGTTTTATCCGAACAATTTTTGTTTTGACTTTGATGTCCGTATGGGCAGCTAACTGATTTTTTTCACGAATTTTTGCGATTTGCATAAAACTTTTTGGTTAATTTATTTATAAAAAAAAAATTTATTTTTACATTACTTGTATTTTTTTTTCTAGAATACTGGCATCCATACTGAAGAAAATAAGCTAAAACCGCATTAAAAAAATATTGATATTTCTTGAAATTTACAGGCGTTTTAGCAAGTGGGGACATATACGTCCCGCAGGGCGTTAAGTGGGGGTTTAAGAATATTCCTCTTAGAATAAAAGGAAAATACTCTTCGTTTTAGGAATATTCCTCTTGATTAAGAGGATTTTTGCAACAGGAATTTTCTTCTCTAAACTAGAAATAGTTTTTTTCAGTGTGGATCCCACATTTTCCAATTTTGAAATTTTTACTTTTGATTCATCATCAGGAAACCCTGAAAACTTTCGCAGTACAAAGTTTCAATTTTAAATTTTGTTGATTTTTAATTTTGTTTTGTTCCGGCCAATTTTAAATTTTGATTTTAGATTCGTTAATCATAAAACCTTGAAAAAAAACCTTTACATACCAAGTGTGGTAGAAATATGAATTAATGAAAGTAATTCAGACTATAAATAGTTAATGAAATAACAAGGAAAAGAGGGATAAATTGTCTGTCAGCCCATTTAGTCTTTTTATTTCTTTGTTTAAATTTATAATATTAATCAATTTTTTATTGTGGAAAACCTTAGAAGCCGTAAATTGAGCCGAAATTTGTCGTTATATTTGAAAAAATTGTTTATTAAAAACGCCATTTTAACAGCATTTTTGAAGGTGGTTGTCTGCCCAGCTTGAAGTAAGGGTGACAAAAACCATGGGTTTTTTTTATAAAAAATATAAAGGGCCGGAAATTTTTGGCAATGGGGCATTAAAATTTAGCCCTAAAATGAAGCCCTTAATTTATGCAATAGGTCCCATTCTATCGATCCGGACAATATGGTTTCTGTCAGGTTTACGTAGCTGAGACAATGAATTAGATAGAGATGATTTTCAATTCTAATCCTTGTGGACTTCTATTTCTAAATCCAATTTTCAGGGCATAAAAATCTAAACTACAGAATTTAAGAAACAAAAACTTAAGATGTATTTCAAGTTTTACTATCGAAAATTCTGTACAATATAAACATGTGTATAATATAGGCCAGCAGATTTTCTCATAACAAAATACAACTTTTGTGTATAGATATAAACATGTAACTATTATGGCTACTTATTTAAAGTTTTCTATAAGCGCGCGAGGAGCCCCCTATAAATGTGTACCTTTACTTTTTTACTTTGCCGTTTCATGCTGTATTTACATCCTAAGGGTAATTTCTTATGGAAACTTAAAACAGGCAAATACTGTCCCTTGGTATTTAAAAGGCATTTAAAATATATAGAACACTGAATTATTGTCGGTATTTAAGAAAGTTAGTGGTTGCACTACCCGTCGGCATCCGGTCCAGGATTACATAAATTCTATACACTTCCTTTGAAAAAAACCGGGACTGTGTGATTTCATAGCACAATATGTGACCAAACCGTTTTTCTCACCGACCTTCTTTACAGAGTCCAAGATTGGTAATTCCCAAGAGAAATTACACTAGTGCTCATCTATGTTCTAATAACCTATCCATCAAAACAGATGTGCGCGTAACTTTTTAATGAATCTTTTAAAATTTATACCAAGCAAAATATTGCACCACTTTAGAAATGGATTTTTTAATCATATTTTAGTAGGGTGATAAAATTTTAGAAGTAGAAAAAAATTAAGATCTTTTTCATTCATGATCGGCTATGTACTTAAATTATTTTTTGCTAAACTATAGGTTCTGATTAAAAACTTTAGATACTTTTACTTCTGGTAGAAAAATAGTTCTAAAACAAAACGCTGTTAGCAATTTTACTCTAACACAAAATATACTAGATTTTATATTTTGAAAAAAAGCTTCTTAAATAAGTTCTTATTTCTGACTAATAAAAGACTTCTTTCAAAATAGTTATAATAATCAATAATATTTAAATCTGAAGGACAATTTACTTATACCACTTCTTAGAAGACCAGTGAAAAATAAATTTGTCTACCTAAACATAGAAGCATTTACGTATCTGACTAACAGACATTAAACAGAATTAACAAATTAGTTGAAAAAACTTCCTTTAATACTATACATATACTAATAACAGAAAAAATTATATTTCATACTAGTTCACTTAAAACTGTAGTTTGACTACTAAATATTTCTCCAACTATTATTACATTAATAAGTAATAAACTATAAAGCTTTTTATAAAGATGATAATTTTATTCTGAACAGCATTATTTTGTGTATAACTCTTAAAAAAAATTTATAATCAAAGAAGTGGTTACTGTGGTACATAATTTATTATAAATTATCAATATTTTTTTAAATTTTTCAAACTTTTAAACATTTAAAAAAAAAGGGTGAGATTAAAAATGACCTGGCACAACTATATAAAATGAAGAGTGATTTGCAATAATTAAGTATTTAATTATTAAATACTATGTACCACAGTGGCATTCTGCACGAAAGGTTGGTAAATTACCAACATAATCATTTGTTTAGTTAATAATTTTTTAATAATACTTAAATTGATTTAATCCTTAATTTAGATTCTCATAAATTAAACTGAAAAAACATAACTCTTCAATCGTTTCGACAGCTCTGCTATAACACCAATTTAGAAACATATTATTATCAAACAATTAAAAAATACAAAAAAAGATGAGTGTATAAAAAAACAAAAATTATAAAATAAATATTACCTAAACGTTATTTGGTATTTTAATTATCAATACAGATTTATCAGATTCAGTAATGTGGTACGTCCATATATGGTCAAACAACCGTAAAAAAATGTTGTTTATTTCTTGATTATATTTAGAATAATTGAGAATTTTTTAATAACAAAAACAATATGGTTTATTTTATTTGACGCATCCGATACAAACGATACTTTCTTTTAAAAATTAATAAACAATAAAAAGAAATATATACGATATTTTAGAGTAATTAAAAAGTTAATTATCTTTTGCTTTTGAACAGAAAGAAAAAGAACTCTACTCTCAGCAAAAATTGGCAACGCAATTCCTTGCATGGTGTAAAATCGAGCGTTAGGAATAATTTGTTAAATTGGATTGAGAGAAATGAATGAAATGTAAGATAGGCACTTTACTTCTCCTACTCTATGGTTTGCATATTCCGCATTTCTTGGTTGCAAATATCGCACCGAGGAGTTCCCAAGTCATATTTCTTTATTTTTCCATTCCGTTGAACTGGCAAAGAAATAAAATGACTGTCACAACAGCAAACCCATAAGACTACTGCTTTACAATGAACGTAACAGATGGCACCTTACTTCTCTGCCTTTCTCCAATGAGAAGGCTCGTTAATAAAAAGTTTCAATGTGCTCCGTGGGCAAAAGAGAAAACAGAAGAGAATAAAAAGAGACGCAAGGTAAGAAGAGAAGAAAGGAAATGAAGAAAAAAGACTTTATAAGAAACAAGTAAAACTCCAAGTGCTCTTGACACAGAAAACCAAAAGAATAGTTAGCTCAGTGATGAGGGTAAAAACTGACAATCTCAAGATTTACTGAAAGAACTTGTAGGTCCAGTCATCTCACGCAGTTAAAGAAAAAACAAACAATCTCTCCTCTACTCAAAAAAAAATTATTAGGGAAATAACTACGACGCAAATTACAAGTTTGTTAAAAATAGTTTTTAATCCCATTGCATGCTTTTTTTCCGAGAAAGACCAAAAAATGTCTCTACATCCAAACTATTATTGATTTTCATATCATACAAATCCAATTCTACACAGGATTAACTGGTCTTGTTTCCCCCTTTCCTTTCACATCATCTTATAAGTGTCGGTAAACTATAAAGACTTATCTGGTTTTTTACTGTAAGCATTTAAAAATCGCAAAAGTGCTTCAAGTAATTGTAACAAGGTAAGCAAGTCAAGCTAAGGACTGAGAATGAGAGAGATGATGAGAGATCGAGATGAGACGGACGAGAGGAGAGATGATGAGAGAGAGAGAATGAGAACAGTTGAATGAGTTCGAAAAACGTCTCTGAGTTTGGCGTTTTTCACGACCCCAGTGAATTCCCCGATGAATTAATATATTAGAAGGACAGCTTTCCATCAGGATTTTGGACGTTAACAGTAAACTTATGTCCAAAGTAGTAAAAAGACAAAGCACACATAAAAGAGCCATTGGTCTCCCACTGCCTGCCCTTTCTCCCTACATTAGGCCATAATCCATTCTTACACGACTTTACCCACCTGTAGAAGAAATCAGGCCTCTTTGTGCCCAGGCACAAAAGCTTCTCTGTCCAAGAATAGCAGGATTTGTACTCTTTTTATTGCTCTTTAACGCTATATAAATAAAGATTACCAGACCTTATTCACAGCATATCGTACTCAATTAATCCATTATGTCACAGGAAACAACAAATCCACGGAGAGCAAAAGGCTTTTTATTAACGGGAAAATATAAAATTAACTTTTTTCTATCATTTGCTCACTGTCTTCTTTGTGTGTACATAAAAAAATTTAACTACTAGAAAATATTTCACATTTTCTACACATGTAACAAAGTTCGTTACACAACACATCTAACTAATTTTAATAATAATAGTTATTATTATTAAATATGTATCACGATGTCTGAAAGAAGGGGCAGCTTCGAAGGCAAATCGCTTTTGTATAGGTTATATTAGTGTTAATTTTTTGTATGATTAAATTTCGCAGCTTTCTATTTAACTTCTTTGCAATAATTAAAATCAGTTCTTTTATAAATTATTTTTAATCGTATTGAAGACCTTAATACATTAATGAGATGCAACTAAACAGTTGATTCTTCTCCTTCTATTTTTCATTTAAAAAATTGCAAACATAAACCTCATGAATTTTTTGCTTTTCTACCCTGAGTAAAACAAATTGCTATCTGCTTTTGAATGTCATAACAACCTTATAGTCACATACGTTCAAAAAGTAGATGTCATAAGCGCGTACAACGGTTAATGCTACGAAATGTTACTAGGTTCATTGTATAGCCATCGCAATTGTAATCAAAGGAAAGTCACTTTTTTGAATTACAATAATCATGTGGCAGTATTAAAAAAAGTAACTTACAGTTTCTCACATCAAGTTAATAAACATCTGACTTTTGAACGTATGTAAATTATGCTAGTTGTGCGCTCATAGATTCCATAGCATTTTCTTTTTCTCAATGTAGGGACCCTTTTTCTTCAGAACACGTCACATATTATTATCATACTAGAAAAATTTTAAGTGCGCGGGAAACCGTGGATATTCTCCTATTTCTTATAATATAAATTATAAAATTTTTAAGCTCTATTCACTCAGAGAATTTTTAATTTTTGATAAATTCATAGAACAGATTCTGAAAAATTCACGTTAATTAAGTATACATATTTCATTATTTGTTCATATTTTTTAACAAAAAAAATTTTTAAATAACATCCTTCTTTCCACAAGGACACAATTCAGACTTTAATTACATAACAGGATAACATTCCGTCGTAACAAGACATCCATTATTCTCCTAAATAGAAAAATTCTTCGCCGATAATTATATTTATTTATGAATAAAATTTTAATAAAATTTCAAAAGAAAGAATATTTAAATTAATCTCCTGAAATTTGTTTAATAAGTATAAAATCCATTGAAAAAAAATTCAATATATTTTAGTAAAGTCTTTGCTAAAACATTTAATTCTCTAAAAAATTAATTTCGCTGATAAGTGATATATTTTAATCTCAAAAATTTACTTATTTCTAAAGATGACTGCTCTGTAAAATTTAATTTCAAAATATAGTCAATTCTTTTCCAAATTTTTTAAGAAAATTATTTGTAGTTCAAAACAATAAGTTATTTTTCTTCAAAAATACATAATTACATGCCACAATTTGTTTATAATATTTTTTAATTCTGTAAATTTTTTAATTAAATTGAACTTAAGGATTCAGTAAAATTTTTGATCTTATTTTCTAAATTAAAATTTATTCTTGATAAATCATTCATTTATTTATTCAAACTTTTAATCAATACATATTATTCACATATTCTATTAATTATTATGAAGAAAAGAAATTAAAGATTCCCTTGTACTTTGTTTTTATTATTACTTTTTTGAGAGGACATTCAATGGTCATGAAATAAAGTTATTTTGATAAATATTTTCACACTTTTTTGAATTTTAATTTTGCCTTAAAAATAAGTAGATTGTTTTAAAAATGCTAGTGTATAAATTTTGATGAATTTAAAGCATTTTTTTTAAGAACAAGTTTTTTTTTTACTCGCAAATATTTAAATTACCAGTTAAGTTATATAAAACATTGCATAATTTATTACTTTGTTATATGATAACCATTTTGTTAAACAATTATAAATTTATACAGACTCACTTGATTTTTATTTATATTTTACATAAGAGATTTTATTTAGTTTTTATTCCAAGTGGTAAAATATCCACGTTTAGTGATACCATTTTAAATACTATCTACTCCATCTTTTACCTATCATTCAAAAATCAATATTTTTTTTTATTATTTGCCTTTATCAAAAAATAGCTGAAAGTTATCTAAAATTTTAATTTCGGAAAGCAGAAGTAAGTTCTCGTAAGGTTCAGTTATTCAAGTAGAGACTGTATTGTTATACAACAAATTTTAATTATAACATATAGCATTAAAATTAAAATTATGTGATGGTGTCTGTCAAACTTTATAATTTTTCAGAAAATAGATATTGATGAACTGTAAATTCCCAGATGCTTTCGAAGTCTTTATACATTTTGTCTCTGCCTTACTGCACAGAAAATAAATTACAGTCAGGACAAATTGTACTTTTTAATTAATAATTTTGCATATATGTAGTAGCAATTCCAGTTTTAGTCAGACATGATCATGTAATTTATTTTTTCTCCGGTAAAATATTGTTGTTATGTTATACTAAGAATAACCGAAGTTTTGATATGAAGAAAAAATAAAAGACACAATGATGACAAAGAAAAACAAAAGAACCACCCCAAAATAATTCTGTCTCCTTAATACACAATTGTGAGTAAATTTCAAGAATTGATATTTTAAAAACAGAAATCATCATTGAATTTTCCTGATGCCGAAACTATAACTAGTAAGATTTGTATTTGATTGAAAGATCATTCCGTATGGTATTCTCAAAATTTGCTTTACTTTCTTGATTGACAGACAATCCTGTTTTATATTTTCAATATTTTGTTGATCATTTTATAGGTTAATTAATATTAATGTAAAAAAAAAAAAATAATCAATTTTTAACATCAATTATAGCTTGCCTATTCTAAGCGGAGGAGAATGAAGGAATATCAATTTTTTTCATTGGAAGATTTTATCCACTTACTACTACATTATAATTCTTATGAGAAGGAATTAACCTCTTAACGGGTGTCTTCTTAAAAGGGAAAGGTTGCTGATTTTCGTTTCTATTATCTTTCGTCTAACTGTTCTCAATCATATTATATGTAATTTTGGGTTACTCGTATAAATATTATTATTATGCAAATTTACTATGTGTTTTGCAGATGTCGGCATTGTAAATGGCTGATGTTTAAAATTTTATCGACATGGTTTTTTGAAATAGGCGTGTTCGGCGTGATTTAATCGGTTATTAATTTGGTTCAGGTTTGGGATCTATTTCTCGCGTTGGAATTGTAGGACTTGGCTTGGGCAGTTGAATCAGGGGTCTTCTTGTATGTTCTCTGGGTGCTGATGGGGATGAGGCTTTTACACAGTCTTTATTAAACCCTATGGATAAAATGTATATTAATTTTATCATAGTATCGAAATAATTACTTTTTTTTTAATATCAATGTAGCTTTTCAATTAATAATTTTATTATTTGAAATCTACTTATTACTGTTAAAATAACAGCTTTTTTTCTACTTTTGTTAAATAAATCTTTTTTAATATTATTTCACTAAAGTTTAAAATAATTAATGTCAGTATTATTTTGACAATTATAAGTTAATATATACTAATCTCACACATTACTATTCATAGTTATTAATTTTCATTGGAATTCGTGAAATATGACTGAAATTTTTCATTTGGAAAGGCATTTTTTAGAATAATTTCACTGACCAGGAAAGAGAATAATGATCATGTCGTGTAGTGAAGTCCAGAAACCTGGTAATTAACCTTCTGTCAATCAGGTGTATATGACTAAAATTTTAATCGTGGGGAGTTATTTGATCGTTCAAGCTTTATATAGGTTTCGAATGATTCAAATCGCGAGTAGTTTTTGTCCGTTCTGATTCAATGCTTTTCTTACAAACATTTCATGTAATTCACTGATTCTTAATTGTAATGTCTAAAAATTTTGAGTAAGGTTGCTGAAATTTCGCAAACTTTTAAAAATTCATAAATTGGCATCATTATCCCTGGCATATTTTTATTAATCCACTTGGCATTACTGACAAACAATTTTAAAAAAGTTATTTTTTATAGAAATGGGACAATTTTATAATACTAAATACTCAAAGATTAAGACGAGGAACTAGATTTTTTTTATCAGAGTGTCCATCTATAATAAATTGTTGTGTCTGACAATTGGTTTTTAAGCAATTTTGGTTTTTTTGTAATTTACTTGTTAATATAAGCAGACCATTTTTATAACTGTGACTTATTCTTTAAAAAGTGTTATTCTTTAGTTATATAATACATTTCTTTTAAAACGTAGTTTCATGATTTTACACTACATATTTGACTAAATGAAAAAATTTCAAATCCCTCACATAACTTCTTTAAACAAAAATGTATAAAGTCAATTGTAAAAATACTGGTTTAATTGTTTTTTTTTAAAAACTACCACTGCTTCAGGGACATTATTTCGAATAAATTAAAAAAAAAATATTTGCTGAGTTAGAAAAAAATTCCTGGAAAACTAATCAATTTTTGTCGGATTTAATTTAATATGCAGGACGTTCTGACGTGATGTGTCTCGTTTAGGACGTTTTTATGATATTTTCTAAAAAACATTGCGCAGTGGAGCATTCTACAAAAAATATGTATTAC